>CM059445.1:13642681-14317559 GCA_030390025.1 Squalus acanthias | reverse complement strand
GTGGGGGAAGGAGTGGGGGAAGGAGTGGGGGAAGGAGAAAAGAACTTACATTTATATAAAGTTTTCACTTGGTCAGCGCTGGGCCTGGCGAAGATGCGCCGCACAATTCACTGGGCCAGGGACCAATTGTAGCGGCCCCCCAAAAAAGGATGAATTTTTCCTTTCCTCTCCTGCACCCTGCTAATAATATTGCCACTTTCAGTTTCTGTGGTACCCTGCTGTCCTGCTTCAGCAAGGACCTATATCCATCGTCATTTACATCAGCCTACAGTAGATGGGTTTGTGTGGTAGATTGCTTTCAACAACAACAAATTGTATTTATATAGCCCCTTTAACGTAGTAAAACGTCCCAAGGCACTTCACAGGAGCGATAATCAAACAAAACTTGACATCGAGCCACATAAGGAGATATTACGGCAGAGGGGTAGGTTTTAAGGAGCGTCTTAAAAGGAGGAAAGAGAGGTAGAGAGGTTTAGGGAGAGAATTCTAGCGCTTAGGACAGCTGAAGGCACGGCCGCCAATGGTGGAGCGATTATAATCAGGGATACTCAAGAGGCCAGAATTAGAGGAGCGCAGATATCTCGGGGTGTTGTGGGGCTGGAGGAGATTACAGAGATAGGGACGGGCGAGGCCATGGAGGGATTTGAAAACAAGGATGAGAATTTTTGAAATCGAGGCGTTGCTTAACCGGGAGCCAATGTAGGTCAGCGAGCACAGGGGTGATGGGTGAACGGGACTTGGTGCGAGTTAGGACACGGGGCAGCCGAGTTTTGGATGACCTCAAGTTTACGTAGGGTAAAATGTGGGAGGCCAGCCAGGAGTGCGGTGAATAGTCAAGTCTAGAGGTAGCAAAGGCATGGATGAGGGTTTCAGCAGCGGATGAGCTGAGGCAGGGGCGGAGACGGCCAATGTTACAGAGGTGGAAATAGGCGGTCTTAGGTGATACCGTGGCTGTGTGGTTAGAAGCTCATCTCGAGGTCAAATATCACACCAAGGTTACAAATGGTCTGGTTCAGCCTCAGACAGTTGCCAAGGAGAGGGATGGAGTCAGTGGCTAGGGAACAGAGTTTGTGCCGGGGACCAAAGACAATGGCTTCGGTCCTCCCAATATTTAGTTGAAGGAAATTTCTGCTCATCCAGTACTGGATGTCGGACAAGCAGTGTGGCAGTTCAGAGACAGTGGTGGGCCCGAGAGAGGTGGTGGTGAGGTAGAGCTGGGTGTCATCAGCGTACTTCAATTTACTTTCCTCCCACACCCACATCCTCCTACATAAACAAAAGTCAGATGCTTCCTTAGATATGCACAGAGAGCCCCAGACTTTAACACCTCCTGATAAAGCTCTTTTATCACCGAGATGTAGGTTCCATGGAAAGGCAAGATGCACAAAAGATAAAGTAATGCATACAAGAATGAAAGGAGTTTCCAGTCACGGGATAGCAGCCCGCAGGATCTAGTGACAGTGTGCAAGATCACAATTACAGATAGATGAGGAAGGTCATTCAGCCTACTTTAGTTCATCTATTCAGAAAGATACTGAATTTCTCCTGCCATTCCACTGCTGCATCCAATTGTTGCTTAAATGATTCCAGGGTCATCGCCTCCACTACTCTATCTGTAAGACTATTCCAACTGTTGATCACACTTTATGTGAAAAACTTCCTAATATCAGTCTTAAATTTACCTTTTGCTATGTTTGAATGTGTGTGTCCCTTGTCCTACTTTTATTTAGAGTACTATCCGGGATCTACCTTTCCCGTACCATTCACCACCTTGTTTGCTCTGCACCACCTTAAATATTCACTCCCTCCACCACTGGTGTACCGTGGCTGCAGTGTGCACCATCTACAAGATGCACTGCAGCAACTCACCACAGCTTCTTCAACAGCACCTCCCAAACCCGCGACCTCTAACACCTAGAAGGACAAGGGCAGCAGGCACGTGGGAACACCGCCACCTTCAAGCTCCCCTTCAAATCACACACACACCATCCTAACTTAAGAAGAGGGAATTCCAGGATTTTGACCCAGCGTTGATGAAGGAACGGTGATATCTTTCCAAGTCAGGATGGGGTGTGAGAGAGATTTGGAACTCCCTCCCTAACAGCACTGTGGAGGTACCTTCACCACACGGACTGCAGCGGTCCAAGAAGGCGGCTCACCACCACCTTCTCAAGGGGCAATTAGGGATGGGCAATAAATGCTGGGCCTTGCCGGCGACGCCCACATCCCGTGAATGAATAATAAAAGAAGAAAATCCCTCAGGTGCCTACTTTTCAGGTTGAAAAGCTCAAGTTTCTCCAGTCTCTCCTCAGAAAAACCGAGGGATCCAAATTGTCACACAGTACTTTGCGTATATACAACCAGACAGCGGCGAGCTTACATTTCAAATTCAAAATATTCAATGATTTGATTTGTTCTATTCCAGTGAGTAGCTTGAACAGATAGAGAGAAACTATTTCCGCTGGTTGGGGAGTCTAGGACTAGGTGGGGGGGGGGGGGGGGGGGGGCATAGTCTAAAAAGTTAGAGCCAGACCCTTCAGGAGTGAAGTTAGGAAACACTTCTACACACGAAGGGCTGGTAGAAGTTTGGAACTCTCTTCCGCAAACGGCAATTGATGCTAGATCAATTGTTAATTTTAAATCTGAGATTGATAATACCTCTGGTTAACAAAAATCTAAGGGATGAGGGGCAAAGGCGGGTGGAGTTAGGTCGCAGATCAGCCATGATCTCATTGAATAGCAGGGGCTGAATGGCCTCCTCCTGTTCCTATGTTGTTACGGGCAACCAAAGGGATGACCCAATTCTCACGCAGTTATCAGGCTATTGTTACAAAGTAGAGCACGACAACGTAGGGTTTAATAATGACTAAAATCATGACAAAGTCTATATCGCAAAGTGTTCTGACTCGAGAGTCAAAACTCCGTACATTTCTCCAAAGAGGATCAGATAAAACTGTTTTTAAAAAAAATGTACCTTCTGTTTGTAAACGAATATTCAATTGTCATCAGAATTTGTACTTTAAAAAAATGTTTTAAATAGTTTTATTTTGATTTTTTGCAACTGAGGGACGCCGTCAGGAAATTTGAAACATACAAGATACTGAGGGGGCTCGACAAGGTAGATGCAGAGAGGATGCTTCCCCTCGTGGGGAAAATCTAGAACTCGGGGGGGGCATGGTTTCAGAATAAAGGGTCACCCTTTTAGAACTGAGATGAGGAGGAATTTCTTCTCTCAGAGGGTCGTAAATCTGTGGAATTCTCTGCCCCAGAGAGCCGTGGAGGCTGGGTCATTAAATACATTTAAGGTGGAGATAAGACAGATTTTTGAAAGATAAGGGAGTGAAGGGTTATGGGGAGCGGGCAGGGAAGTGGCTTTGAGCCCAAGATCAGATCAGCCATGATCTTATTGAATGGCGGAGCAGGCTCGAGGAGCCAAGTGGCCTATTCCTGCTCCTATTTCTTATGTTCTTATGTTCTTATAAGTTGTACCCATACTCGACTGCATCATAGGGAATGCATGGTGCAGTTCTGGGAGTCTGGACCATTCAGCACTGCAGCTTGCAAAGTATTTACTATTACAAAATATTTACAGCACAGAAACAGGCCATTCGGCCCAACTGGTCCATGCCGGTGTTTATGCTCCACATGAGCCGCCTCCCACCCCTCTTCATCTCACCCCCATCAACATATCCTCCTACATTCATTCCACTGTTACTAGGATTCGACTGAAACATAACAGGGGGCATAGATTTAAAGTAATTGGTAGAAGGATTAGAGGAGAGTGGAGGAGAAACTTTCTCACCCAGAGGGTAGTGGTGGGGGATCTGGAACTCACTGCCTGAAAAGGGTGGTAGAGGCAGAAACTCTCATTGCAGTTACTTGGATATGCACTTGAAGTGCCGTTATATAGGGCCCTGGTGAGACCACACCTGGAGTATTGTGTACAGTTTTGGTCTCCTTACCCAAGGAAGGATATACTTGCCATAGAGGGAGTGCAACGAAGATTCACCAGAATGGTTCCTGGGATGGGGGGGATTGTCCCTATGAGGAGAGATTGAGTAGACTCGGCCTATATTCTCTAGAGTTTAGAAGAATGAGAGGTGATCTCATTGAAACATACACAATTCTTACAGGGCTTGACAGGATATATGCAGGGAGGATGTTTCCCCTGGCTGGGGAGTCTAGAACCAGGGGTCACAGTCACAGAATAAGGGGTCGGCCATTTAGGACTGAGATGAGGAAAAATTTCTTCACTCAGAAGGTGGTGAATCTTTGGAATTCTCTACCCCAGAGAGCTGTGGAGGCTCAATCGTTGAGTATATTCAAGACAGAGATTGATAGATTTTTGAATATTAAGGGAATCAAGGGATATGGGGATAGTGCGGGAAAGTGGAGATGAGGTAGAAGATCAGCCATGATCTCATTGAATGACGGAGCAGGCTCGAGGGGCCGAATGGCCGACTCCTGCTCCTATTTCTTATGTTCTTATTATGTTCTTATGTAACCTACAGGGCTACGGACCAAGAGCTGGAAAGTGGGATTAGGCTGGATATAGCTCTTTTTCGGCCGGCACAGACACAATGGGCTGAAATGGCCTCCTTCTGTGCCGTAAACCTCCGGCGATTCGACAATGGCAGGCCCATGAAATTTGTACTCCGCGCCCACTGAGCCGAGACAGAGCTGTAACGTGATTGATCAGAGCGTTACATCACCGAGACGGGCATTTGACCCACTGACGTTTTTCCCTCCCTCAACCACTTCGTCTAATCCCACTTGCCCTGCTCAATACCATAACCGCGAAGGGCCCTCTTTTTCCAAACAACTTTAATGTCAAGAGGGGAGAGTTTTGTTAAGGCTACAGACCCTTTACACACGACCACGGTGGTTTTACTGAGAATTAGAATTGCTTAAATGAGGAGGCAGCTCAGCGAGATAAGACATGGAGGCAAGCATACAAATGAACATTACAAACACATGAATGTCCTTATCATGTAATCTCTCGAATTCAAGTCAGAAACGGTTCATTTTCCATTCAGTCTCGCATGGGTGATGCCAGTAACCCAGAGATAAAAGTCGGACAATGCAGTGCAGGAGGGATGAGTCAAATTCAGAGGAAATATTAGGGAAATAGAGCCGAATCTCATTTTACTCAGCTAGGTCACAAATCATTCAGAACAACAAACAACTTTCGCTTATATAGAAGCAGTTCTGACGAAGGGTGGTCGACCTGAAACGTTAACTCGGTTTCTCGCTCTATCTCTCGCTCTCTACAGATGCTGCCTTGACCCGCTGGGTATTTTCTGTTTCACTTATATAGCCCCTTGTTAAAAAAAAAATCTCACAGATGTGATCAAAAAAATGGATGTCAGGCCAAAGGAGGAGATTTTAGGAGGAGTGACCAAAAGCTTGGTTTAAATAGGTGACTTTTAAGAGGGTCACAAAAGGAGGGAGAGGGGGATTTAAAAAAAAAATTTTTTTTGTTCGTTCAAGGGATGTGGGCATCGCTCGGCAAGACCAGCATTTATTGCCCATCCCTAATTGCCCCTTGAGAAGGTGAGCCGCCATTTCAGAGGGCAATTAAGAGTCACATATCCGGAGTCACATATCGGCCAGACCGGGTAAGGGCGGCAGATTTCCTTCCATAAAAGGGCATGAGTGAACCAGATGGGTTTTTACGACAATCCGGTAGTTCCATGGTCACCATTACTAACTTTTTTATTCTATGATGCGGAGATGCCGGTGTTGGACTGGGGGGGACAAATGTGAGAAGTCGCACAACACCAGGTTATAGTCCAACAGCTTTATTTGAAATCACAAGCTTTCGGAGCGCTGCTCCTTCGTCCGGTGAAGTGAAGTGGACACCATCCACACCTTTGATTGCTGTGATTATCTCTCTGCCGAGGTGTGATAAAGGGCAGTTGGAAAGATTAACTGTAATCATCCGGCAGTGTTCTCTGTCTATATATGCTGTGCCTATATGCATCTCTTCACTTCACCTGATGAAGGAGCAGCGCTCCGAAAGGTTGTGATTTCAAATAAAGCTGTTGGACTATAACCTGGTGTTGTGCGACTTCTCGCATTTTTTATTCTAGATTTATTTAATTAACTGAATTAGAAACTGAATTTAAATTCCCCCACTGCCGTGGTGGGATTTGAACTTGTAGTCTCTGGATCAGGCCTCTGGGTTACTAGTCCAGTTACATAACCACTATACTACCGTGGTAGGGGGGGCCTATTAGCTGAAATGTAATGAAGATACTGGGTTCAGTCTTCCCAAGGTTTGGCAGCAGAAAACTGCGGCTCGCCAAGGCTGGAAGTCACGACAAGCAGGCCAACAACATAAAGGCAGCGGAGCGGTCAAGAGGTGGTGGAGAAATTGAGCCGGACATCATCAGCGTACACGTGGAAGCTGATCCCACGTCTGCAGGGGATGTTGGTAAGGGGAAAAAGGGCAGCATGTAGATTAGGAAGTGGTTGAGGCCAAGATAACTGGGGTGGGAAGTGAAGCCATTTCTGGAGATGCTCTGGCTACGCTAGGATAGGCAAGATTAGCACCAAAACTCAAGCCCATTGAGCTGCACAACGGAGCATTCATTGGAGGAAGATGGTGTGCTCAATCGCATCAACATAGAAAAATAGGAGCAGGAGTAGGCCATTTGGGCCTTCGAGCCTGCTCCGCCATTCAATATGACCATGGCTGATCCTCTATCTCAATACCATATTCCCACTCTCTCCCCATACCCCTTGACGCCTTTTGCGCCTAGATATCTATCTATCTCCTTCTTAAATATATTCAGTGACTGGGCCTCCACAGCCTTCTGTGATAGAGAATTCCACAGGTTCACCACCCTCTGAGTGAAGAAATTTCTCCTCATCTCAGTCCTAAATGTCCTACCCCGTATCCTTAGACTGTGACCCCCTCGTTCTAGACCCCCCCAGCCAGGGGAAACATCCTTCCTGCATCCAGTCTGTCTAGCCCTGACAGAATTTTATACGTTTCAATGAGATCCCCTCTCATTCTTCTAAACTCTGGTGAATACAGGCCTAGTCGAGCCAATCGCTCCTCATACGACAGTCCTGCCATCCCAGGAATCAGTCTGGTGAACCTTCGCTCTATGGCAAGTATATCCTTTCTTAGGTAAGGAGACCAAAACTGCACACAGTACTCCAGGTGTGGTCTCACCAAGGCCCTGTATAACTGTAGTAAGACATCCTTGCTCCTGTACTCAAATCCTCTTGCAATGAAGGCCAACATACCATTTGCCTTCCTAACTGCTTGCTGCACCTGCATGTTTGCTTTCAGTGACTGGTGTACAAGGACACCCAGGTCCCTTTGTACATCAACATTTCCCAATCTATCACCATTTAAATAATACTCTGCCTTTCTGTTTTTCCTACCGAAGTGGATAACTTCACATTTATCCACGTTATACTGCATCTGTCATGTATTTGCCCACTCACTCAACTTCGCCTTGAAGCCTCTTTGCATCCTCCTCACAACTCACAATCCCACCTAGTTTCATGTCGTCAGCAAACTTGGAAATATGACATTTGGTTCCCTCATCCAAATCATTGATATATATTGTGAATAGCTGGGGCCCAAGCACTGATCCCTGCGGTACCCCACTAGTCACCGCCTGCCACCCCGAAAAAGACCCATTTAATTCCTACTCTCTGTTTCCTGTCTGTTAACCAATTTTCAATCTATGCCAGTGTATTACCCCCAATCCCATGTGCTTTAATTTTGCACACTAACCTCTTATGTGGGACTTTAGCAAGAGTGCAGGGGAGATGCAGGAGGATGAGAAGGGATAATACACGGTCATGATTTTGGTTAGGGGTGAAAACATGATTGGAGAGATTCAAACAGGGAGTTGCAGGAGAGATGGACAAAGATTTTGAAGGTGACCACGTGCAAGATTCAGAGAGGAAAAGGAGGTTGGAGATGGGGGTGGTAGTTTTCAAGGACAGTGGGGGTCTCGGGTAGATTTTTTGAACTGAGGGGGTGACGACGGTGGTTTTTAAAAGGGCGGGAAGAGAGAACCACTTACAATGTGAGCCTGCATGAGGGCCAAGAAAGAAAGGTGGCTGGTCAGCAGTATCGTGGGAATGGGGGGTCAAGGGAGCAGGAGATGGGTAAGTTCAGTACAGTTCTCAGTGGGTACAGGCCTAAAGCCCAAACCTGTTCATAAGTCAGCAGTAACATGGCTATCATAAATCAGAGGGCACAAAGATGACTGGTATAGGGAATGGGAATGACACATTGGCACAGTATGGGTTGCGATTGAGGCATATTATGATTGAGGCACTTGCGGTCCGGCATAGCCTCGCTTTTAAAATTCATCCTCGTTTTCAAATCCCTCCATGGCCTCGCCCCTCCCTATCTTTGTAACCTCCTCCAGCCCTACAACCCTCTGCGATCTCTGCGCTCCTCCAATTCTGACCTCTTCCGTATCCCCGTTATTCATGGTTCCACGATTGGCGGCCGTGCCTTCAGCTTCCTAGGCCTTAAGCTCTGGGATTCCCTCCCTAAACCTCTCCGCCTCTCTACCTCTCTCTCCTCCTTTAAGACGCTCCTCAAAACCTACCTCTTTGACCAAGCTTTTGGTCACCTGTCCTAATATCTCCTTACGTAGCTCGATGTCAAATTTTATTTGATAAAGGCACCTGTGAAGTGTCTTGGGACATTTTACTACGTTAAAGGCGCTATATAGATGCAAGTTGTTGTTGTTGTTGTTGTAGTATTATAGGAGTTTGAGTAGAAAGAGCTTCCTTGCATCTCGCATGGGCCTGACCGGAGAGTGCTTGATGTAGACATTGGGTGCAGAGAGTGGAAAGAAAATGTCGCATTTCCTGGTACTGAGATCCCTCATCTTGGTGACCACAAAGTTCACATCATGGGCTCTTCAAAGTTCTTCAGAACTGTGATTATTTTAGAAGAAGAAAAAATACAAGGAGCTTTGACAAAGTGGTTTTTAATATGAAGATAAAAGCAGCGAGCCATCTCACACTAGGCATCCTGCAGTAAAGGAAAATCAGTCGCACTTTCCTAATGTTAGAGGTACCAATTACAGTGATCAAACATATGGCAGCAATCGCACACAACACCAGAAAGAAGTTACCATGCTTTTCTCCTTCCCTTCCTCCAATCTGCACCCCCCCCCTCCCCAATCTGCATGGAAGTTTCACAGACCCCTTCCTTAACCCTTGGCACACTAGTAGTTGGTGACGTAAGAAAACTACTAGGCACTTGGTCTAAGCGTTAAACAAAGCTTTAATCAACTGTTTTTCAACATGGAGATCTAGATGTGTCCTTCGCTAGTTCCTGTTGAGGAATGTCCTAAGCAAGCTGGGCCCATGCCCGAGTATTTATACTCTCCCTGGACAGCGCCACCAGCAGGCCACCCAGTATTACTTCATACATGGATGACGAGATTCATGTCAGTTGGTCTGTCTTCCAAGGTTGTGGGTTGGTCCACACTGTGGTACGATACACATCTTCACAAGTGATGTTGCCCAGATAAGCTCACAAGTGCTGCGACCAACAGCGGGAGATCTTTATCATATCCGAGCCCTGGTCACAACTTTTTCTTGTACTTACTCAAGTTTCAACTTAGATGGACATAGAACAGCCAAACCTAACCCTATCTTCACCCAATGTCCACACACATTCCAGCTGCGGTCACTTGATAGCAATCCTTTGACATCAATTTATAAATCACTGGTTAGGCCTCAGCCGGAGTAGTGTGTCCAAATCGAGGCTCCACACTTTAGGAAGGATGTCCAGACCTTAGAGAGGGTCCAGAGGATATTTACTAGGGATGAAAGACTTAAGTTATGTAGAGATACTAGAGAAGCTGGGATTGTTCTCCTTAGAGTAGAGATTTAATAGAGGTGTTCAAAATTATGAAGGGTTTTGATAGAGTAGATAGGGAGGAAATGTCTCCACTGGCAGGAGGTTCGGTAACCAGAGGACGCAGATTTAAGATAATTGGCAAAAGAACCAGAGGGGAGATGGAGAAGAATTGTTTTTTTTTTAAAACGCAGAGAGTTGTTACTATTTCAAAATCGAATTCACTGCCTGAAAGAGTGGTGAAAGCAGAATCTATGGTAACCTTCAAAAGGGAACTGGATGTATACTTGAAAAATTTGCAGGGCTGTGATCAAAAAGCAGGGGAGTGGAACTAATTTCAAAGAGCTGGCACAGACACAATGGGCTGAATGGCCTCCTTCTATGCTGTATGATTCTATGAATTTTAGTACCCATAAAATTCCATCTGGTACAATTAGTGCAGTGCCAACAACACTCAAGAAGCTCGACACCATCCAGGACAAAGCAGCCTGCTTGATCGGCACCCCATCCACCACCTTCAACAAACATTCAGTCCCTCCACCACCGGCGTACCGTGGCTGCAGTGTGTTCCATCTACAAGATGCACTGCAGCAACTCGCCAAGGCTTCTTCGGCAGCACCTCCCAAACCAGCGACCTCTTCCACCTAGAAGGACAAGGGCAGCAGGCGCATGGGAACACCACCACCTCCAAGTTCCCCTCCAACTCACACACCATCCTGACTTGGAAGTATATCGGCCGATCCTTCATCATCGCTGGGTCAAAATCCTGGAACTCCCTCCCTAACAGCACTGTGGGAGCACCTTCACCACACAGACTGCAGCGGTTCAAGAAGGCAGGCTCACCACCACCTTCTCGAGGGCAACTAGGGATGGGCAATAAATGCTGGGCCTTGCCAATGACGCCCACATCCCAGGAATGAATTTTAAAAAATTATATTTAAGGTTGTATCATGTATATTATTGAGAATCCAACATTTCCTTCAGCTGATTATTCTCCACTTGAGGCTTGTACATTTTAACATATGATCACGTCACCATCACACTGATGAACAAATGTGTGAGCAATTTGAGTCACATACCATCTATCCACAGCCAGGAACCAACACACTGACAGCCAAACAACACCCGCGTTCATCTCCCTTTTTGCACAGAGGTTATAAAATCAATACCAAGTATATTCAGCAACAAACGGTGTAACCCAATCTCATAGCTCAAGTTATCAGGCAGCAAGAGGTCACGCTGCACCTTCCTGGTTGCTGAACCCTTTAGACTGCGCTACCCTCTTGAGGAAAGGTTGGATAGGCCGGGGTTGCTTTCTTTGGAACAGAGGAGGCAGAGCGGAGATTTAATTGAGGTGTCTAAAATTATGAGGGGCCTAGATAGAGTGGATAGAAAGGACCTATTTCCCTTAGCAGAGAGGTCAATAACCAGGGGGCCATAAATTTAAAGTAATGGGTAGAAGGTTTAGAGGGGAGTTGAGGAGAAATTTTTTCACACAGAGGGTGGTGGGGGTCTGGAACTCACTGCCTGAAAGGGTGGTAGAGGCAGAGACCATCATCACATTTAAAAAGTACTTGGATATGCGTTTGAAGAGCCGTAACCTACAGGGCTACGGACCAAGAGCCGCAAAGTGGGATTAGGCCGGGATGGCTCTTTTTCGGCTAGCACAGACACGATGGGCCGAATGGCCTCCTGCTGTGCCGTAAATTTCTATGAGTCTATAAACACCTTGCACTGCACGCATTTGCAGCATTACTAGTATTAAAGGCCGTCTAGCAGCCAGAGTGGTTACTTTGGGCACACACACACACACACACACACACACAAACGAGGCGAGTACAGTGGAGCCTCATTATATATTTGATTCAGATTACTCACAAGGCGCCCAAGATACTGGGACTGCAACATTTCAGCTTTATCTGACCCTTTCTCCTATTCATTGGTGTCAAGTGCCTTTCAAAGAAAAGAGGTCCGAGTCCCAGCCAGGTAATTCTCGAGTCACTGGTTATTGCCGCACAGAAAGACCCACACCTATCCATGTGTTTGACAGTGGGTTAATTGAGGTGAATCGTCTCCCAACACAGTGAAGCAGAAGTAAAGGAAAAAAAAGTGCTGGAAATACTCAGCAGGTCAGGCAGCATCTGACGAAGGGTCATCGACCTGAAACGTTAACTCTGTTTCTCTCTCCACAGATGCTGCCTGACCTGCTGAGTATTTCCAGCATTTTCTGTTCTTATTTCAGATTTCCAGCATCCGCAGTATTTCACTTTTGTTGGACTGAAGCAGGCCCTTAAAGAAAAGACTTCTATAGCGCATTTCACAACCACCGGACGTCTCAAAGCGCTTTACATCCAATGAAGTACTTGTTGGAGCAGAGTCACTGTTGTAATGTAGGAAATGCAGCAGCCAATTTGCTGCTCAGCAAGCTCCCACAAACAGCAATGTGATAATGACCCAGATAATCTGTTTATGATGTTGATTAAGGGATAAATATTGGCCAGGACACTGGGGATAACCCCCCTGTTCTTCTTCGAAATAGTGCCGCGGGATCTTTTACATCCACCCAAGAGAGCAGACGGGGCCTTGGTTTAACGTCTCATCCGAAAGACGGCACCTCCGACAGTGCGGCACTCCCTCAGCACTGCACTGGGAGTGTCAGCCTAGATTTATGTGCTCAAGTCTCTGGAGTGGGACTTGAACCCACAACCTTCTGACTCAGAGGCGAGAGTGCTGCCCAGTGAGCCACGGCCGACACTGACTTGGGCCACTTCAAAGTCCAGTGTTACCAAGGGGCCATTACTAATTAGCGGTGTGCTGAACAGTACTCCAAAAAAGCTCTATAAAATTTAAATTGGCTCACCGAGTATTCGAGCTTCACAGCAGCCAAGGATTATATCGGTTTGGCAACGTGTTGCACCACTAAGCGATAGGATGAGAGTTTACACCGACAGTTCCCGTACATCTCTTCGGAAAAGGGACAGCTGCCGAGCATTAGCCTTAGGCAAAGAAAACAAGCGTGTTATTCCTTATAGCCAGTTACACAGAGGTGCAGACAGAGGCCTGTGAGAAATCTATCCATGGTTAGCAAGGAACTCTCGAGTGGAGGTCCAAAGTGACTTGGGGGCATCCAGGTACATAGATCATTAACGTGTCACGAACAGGTACAGAAAATGATCAAAAAGGCTAATGGAATGCTGGCCTTTATATCTAGAGGACTAGAATACAAGAGGGCAGAAGTTATGCTACAGCTGTACAAAACCCTGGTTAGACCACACCTGGAGTACTGTGAGCAGTTCTGGGCACCACACCTTAGGAAGGATATGTTGGCCTTGGAGGGAGTGCAGCGTAGATTTTTACCAGAATGATACCCGGACTCCAGGGGTTAAGTTACGAGGAGCGATTACACAAACTAGGATTGCATTCCCTGTCATTTAGAAGGTTAAGGGGTGATTTGATCGAAGTTTTCACTCGGTTAATCCCGGGGATGAGGGGATGGACATATGAGGAGAGGTTGGGTAGATTGGGACTCTACTCATTGGAGTTCAGAAGAATGAGAGGCGATCTTATTGAAACATATAAGATTGTGAAGGGGCTAGATCGGGTGGATGCGGGGAGGATGTTCCCGATGATGGGTGAAACTAGAACTAGGGGGCATAGTCTTAGAATAAGGGGCTGCTCTTTCAAAACTGAGATGAGAAGGAACTACTTCACTCAGGAGGGTGGTAGGTCCATGGAATATGCTGACCCAAAAAGCTGTAGAAGCTACATCATTACATAAATTTAAAACAGAAATAGACAGTTTCCTAGAAGTAAAGGGAATTAAGGGTTACGGGGAGCGGGCAGGAATTTGGACATGAGTCTAGGTTCGGATCGGTCATGGCCCTGTGGGTAGCGTAGCCTGATTCTGCTCCTATTTCTTGTGTCCAATTCTGTTAGGTTCAGGAGATGGTTCTGTGATAGTAGATTGGCGGTTAGGATCAGATCAGCCATGATTCAGGCTCGAAGGGCCGGATGGTCTACTCCTGCTCCTATCTTCTATGTATCTTATTGAATGGCGGAGCAGGCTCGAGGGGCCAGTTGGCCTACTCCTGCTCCTATTTCTTATGTTCTTATATTATGGGGAATAGATAGGGAGAAACTATTTCACTAGAGTTTAGAAGAATGAGGGGGGATCTCATTGAAACGTATAAAATTCTGACAGGGCTAGACAGACTGGATGCAGGGAGGATGTTTCCCCTGGCTAGGGGGGGTCTAGAACAAGGAGTCAAAGTTTCAGGATATGGGGTAGGACATTTAGGGCTGAGATGAGGAAAAATTTCTTCAGAGGGTGGTGAACCTGTGGAATTCTCTACCACAGAAGGCTGTGGAGGCCAAGTCACTGAATATATTTAAGAAGGAGATAGATAGATTTCTAGACACAAAAGGCATCAAGGGGTATGCGGAGAGAGCGGGAATATGGTATTGAGATAGAGGATCAGCCATGATCATATTGAATGGCGGAGCAGGCTGAGGCCGAGGCCTACTCCTGCTCCTATTTTTTCTGTTTCTATTTCTGCTGGTTGGGGATTCTAGGACTAGGGGGGCATAGTCTAAAAATTAGAGCCAGACCTTTCAGTAAAATTAGGAAACACTTCTACACACAAAGGGTGGTAGAAGTTTGGAACTCTCTTCCGCAAGCGGCAATTGTTGCTAGATCAATTGTTAATTTTAAATCTGAGATTGATAGATTTCTGTCAACCAAAGGTATTAAGGGATATGGGCCAAAGGCGGGTATATGGAGTTAGGTCGCAGATCAGCCATGATCTCATTGAATGGTGGAACAGGCTCGAGGGGCTGAATGGCCTCCTCCTGTTCCTATGTTCTGAATGTAACGATATCATTTTTTTTTTTTTAAAACAGGCAGCTGAACTCCCAAAGATATTTAAACTATAGCTTTTCTTTCACAAATAAAAGGAGTAAATCTCATCTTTAATATATTAAAATCTTTTACGTCTGCATGCACTTGTCAGGAGACACGTCTGGGAGTCATCATTGTACATATAGGCAGAAATGTTTTCTCTCTACCAAAGCACTAAAAAGAGAGCCCTCATTGAAATAACACCTGCATGTTTTATCACAACATGAACTGGAGAGAGAAAACATAAATAATGCCTGGCACTAGCTTAATTAAAATAGACTGGTGACCTCAGGAAGGAGAGACAAGGTGCCTGGGAAAGTGGAAAGCAAAACGTTTGAAAAATGGAGTCAAGTTCACCTCATGTCAATCAATAGCATTATTAAAATTGGAGTGTCAGCTGTGGCTCAGTGGGTAGCAACCTCGCCTCGGGGTCAGAAGGTTGTGGGTTCAAGTCCCACTCCAGAGACTTGAGCACAAAAATCTAGGCCGACACTCCAGTGCAGTGCTGAAGGAGTGCTGCACTGTCAGAGGTGGCAAATTAGAGGCAGTTTCATGCTCAAGACTTGCTTCTACAAGTAACTGTTTTGAGATAGCCGAATCTTGTTTCAAGACCCTTACTGCAAGGCATAAAGTCAGTTTTGCTAAATTTAAAACCTCAGTCTCAGAGGTCAACAGCAGTGCAACACCCAGCCCTAAAAAAATTTAAAATCCTCACAAAAGATTTTGTAGTTCAAGTAAACTGATCCTAAAGGCAATTTTACTTTTTTAAAAAAAATGGTTCTCATCCTTTTCATTTTTCCCCAGACACTATTCCCTCTAATTGAGGTAATCACTGGGCCTAGTCTAAAGCCTGCGTCACTGTAAGCCTACTATTAGGCTTTAAGGAAGGTACTCTGAGTGGCTTGGCCGAGACTGGGTGCTAACTCCGATGTGAATGTAAACATTACTACAGTTGATTCCAGATAAACAAGCAATTCTGTGACGCGTGTATAAAATTCCACCATAACAAAATCACATTCCATTTTCTAGAATTTTACAGACAAAATACTTGGATTAAGTATAAAATCTTCAATTATTTTGGCTCTCATTGCTGACCATATTAGTGATCAAGTCATCCTTCCCCATGCTAACAACTTGAAAGAAAATAAATCAAGATTGTGTCTTATGAAGCATTTTAATTAGATTCAGTTCACAGATGAAACAATTAAATGGGCCAGCGTACAAATCATGGGGAAAGAGGCCAATCCCACATAAACCAGCAAACAATTAGTTACACGATTATCAGGATTTAAACTGTGGGCATCAGTGAAGGCAGCGAAAAATAGCCACTATGCTTCCAGGCCGGCCTGTGCTTGGCTATTTTCTGTCGAGAGGGACAGAGGGATCCAGTTTTTTTTTTAAATTCATTCACAGGATATGGGCATCGCTGGCATGGCCCATCCCCAACTAAGTGGCTTGCTAGGCTATTTCAGAGGGCTGTTAAAGAGTCAACCACATTGCTGTGGGTCTGGAGTCACATATAGACCAGACCAGGTAAGGACGGCAGATTTCCTTCTCTAGATTTTATGATTTTTATTCCAGATTTACTTAAGTGAATTTAACTTCCCCTGCTGCTGCTGTGGTGGGATTTGAACTCGTCGTCTCCAGATCCTCAGTCCAGGTCTCGTGGATTACAAGTCCAGTAACATTATCACTATGCTACCGTTCCCTTTCATAGGTGTGACCAGTGGAGCTTTCGTTATTTCTAAATCCAAACCGGCCCAGTTCCGACACAGCTTCAAGTTTGGGCCCACCAGGAGAAACCCCTCGCCACCGTTGCCCACTCCAGTTAAATGCAGGGCCAGAGGCTGTTGTGGCAGTCAGTCAGTGCCCACAGCTGTCAATCAAACCATTTGCATTAAGAAATCTAGATTTCAGAGACTTGGGACCCAGCCTCAGGATTCTACTGATCTGTGGCATGTAACAAGTTTACAGGATTTTAGTTTAGTCATAAAAGCATTTAGAAACAATCTTTCAATTTCAATTCATTTTACAGCCAGTATTTGAAACAACACAAGCATACTTTTCTTTTTGAAAAGATTCCCTCTTTTCCTAGCACAACGCCCCAGGCGAACAGATTGGTCACACATGTCCTGTTCCCAAATTCTTCCAATTATGCTCCTGATCCAGGCATTAGGAAGCTCACGAGTGAATCGGGGCCACCTGCTCTTCTATTTCCCCGACCCTCCTGTGAGGGGAGCAGCTACGAGTGGGGAATTTGCATCACGTCCCCTTGAAGAACGGCTCACTTGGAGCCCCAGTGCACTCCGACACCCAACTTACGCACGTATTTAAAATGTCAATAAATGGCACTGCAGAACACAAAGTGGTAGGGTTCCTAGATTTTTTAAAGTGGTACTTGTTTGATATTCCATGTTACGGGCCTTGGTATAATTCTGATCAATACAACTCGTTAGATACAACACAGGAACATAATGCTGCTGCCAAAGGTCCTTTTTTCTTTCATTAGCACGAGAATGTGAAACCGTTAAACCTCATCTCAAATATTAATACAGCCAAAAAACACAAAATGAAAGAACTGCCTTAATTTTTTGCATCAAGTGCTTGAACATCTCAATAGAGCTAAAAGGGGTTTTACCGTGTCCAGAGTTAATCTACGTTCGTAGTATGTTTATTTGTATTGGCAGCCCCATTTTCAGCAGTGACACAGCAAGACCCTGGAAAGGAGGTGGTTTCTGCAGGTTTATCTGAAGCCAGCACCATCCCAATGCCAGATAAAGACAGAAGGTCTTGCTGTTGGATACCTTCCTGTTGCGGCAGGATTTAGGGACTCATGCCCACCTGTACACATCAGCAGAATGTTTCGGCACCATCTGGTACAGGCTTTCCTTTCTGAAAAACGTTTAGCGATCAAAAACCAATGCCGCAAATTGCAAATTAGAAACAACCACACACGTCTCAGTTGGGATAAGTACAGGTTGTACGGGTTAATGTCGAATCCGCCCGCGATATTCCCATAGCAACGAGACCCGAGACACGAGAGCAGAAGTGCTTCTTGAAGCAGTTATCCTATATAAAAAGGTGGCATAAGTGGAGGTTAGTTCTACTGGAATGCCTAGCCCCAATATAGCAGCTAGGTTGCACAGTGGCACTGGCAGAGGTCTAGGAACACATTACCTGACCATTCTTGAAGAGTGTCCATTGACACCACTGTGTCAACCACGGAGTGAGTTAGAGGTGGGCCAGACTTCAAAGTCTATTAATTCAGCAAACAGAGCCTACTTAAACATTGCACTGCAGCAGTCTACAGTCTATTTATAAAAAAAATCTCCGGGAAATACAGCAAACAGAACTCATGACTGAAACCGCAGCAACATCTCCCGATAAAAGCAGGATTATTTCTCCAGCAAAATGCAGTGAGTGGAGGATAGTTGCAAATGATGCGCGTAAAGTAAATCGCAGTCACTTACGGCAGTGATTGACGGGGTAATTATCCAATCATCTCCATTCCGCCCAGGAACGGTGGTCTCGCTATATGCTGCCCTGTTATTTTACTAGACAACAACTTGTATTTATATAGCACCTTTAACATAGTAAAACATCCCATGGCGGGTCACAGGAGTGTTAAAAAGACAAAATTTTTGACACCGAGCCACATAAGGAGAAATTAGGGCAGGTGACCAAAAGCTTGGTCAAAGAGGTAGGTTTTAAGGAGCGTCTTAAAGAGAGGCGGAGAGGTTTAGGGAGGGAATTCCAGAGCTTAGGGCCTAGGCAGCTGAAGGCACGGTCCGCCAATGGTTGAGCGATTAAAGTCAGGGATGCTCAAGAGGGCAGAATTAGAGGAGCGCAGATATCTCGGTGGGGGGGGGGGGGGGGGAAAGAGGGGGTTGTGGGGCTGGAGGAGATTACAGAGATAGGGAGGGGCGAGGCCATGGAGGGATTTGAAAACAAGGATGATAATTTAAAAATCGAGGCGTTGCTTAACCGGGAGCCAATGTAGCGTGCGACCGATGTGAAAAAATGTCATCAGGTATCCTTCAAAATAAAGCACATACTTAATTTGGGCCTATCAGTGGAGAGCCACTTGTTCCCTGGGTCTTGTGAACTGTCACCGGATTCATCTGCCCTGCTTCTAGCTGGGTAATGGCGTCAAATGGAAAAATGATTTAAAAAAGAGAAAAGCAGAACGGAGAGTCTGATACAACGGCGCTCTACGCAAACCGGAGAGGCAACCGAAAAGTGCCTCTGAAATGTCTTTGTGGCACGAGTCGAAAAGGAAGTTGTAGGAAAGTGAAATAAGGGAAGGAGGACTTTTAAAAAAGTGTCTTGCATAGCTCTCTTCAGCAGAAGCGGACTTCAGTAATGTCATAGAGTTATACAGCACAGAAAGAGGTTCTTCGGCCCATCGTGTCCGCGCTGCCCATCAAGCCCTATCTATTCTAATCCCATTTTCCAGCACTTGGTCCGTAGCCTTGTATGCTATGGCGTTTCAAGTGCTCATCTAAATGCTTCTTGAATGTTGTGAGGGTTCCTGCCTCTACCACCCTTTCAGGCAGTGAGTTCCAGATTCCAACCACCCTCTGGGTGAAAAAGTTTCTCCTCAAATCCCCTCGAAACCTCCTGCCCCTTACCTTGAAACTATGCCCACTGGTTATTGACCCCTCTACTAAGGGGAAAAGTTCCTTTCTATCTACCCTATCTATGCCCCTCATAACTTTGTACACCTCAATCAGGTCCCCCCTCAGCCTTCTCTGCTCTAAGGAAAACAACCCCAGCCTGTCCAGTCTCAATCAATGTGTAGATTGACATCCCCAAGTCTTTTCATATGGCTGCTTAGGGCTGACTTTGTCACCGGTAAAAACTTGGGGGGGGGCAAAGGACAGATGACAGATTTTTGCAAGTAAAGGGAGTGAAGGGTTATGGGGAGCGGGCAGGGAAGTGGCTTTGAGCCCAAGATCAGCCATGATCTTATTGAATGGCGGAGCAGGCTCGAGGGGCCAAGTGGCCTATTCCTGCTCCTATTTCTTATGTTCTTAAATCCTATTACCGTGATTTATTCTGAATTTTTTTTTCGGGGTGGTGGGTGTGGGAAACAGGTCAAACTTTCTGACTTTTCACTTACATGGGAGGGCTTGGGGTGGGAGAAGGGAGAGCTTAAAATGAAATACATTTTAATTTACAGGCTTCTGCAGCTTTGAGTCAGTCTGTAAAAGTTGAATCGAGCAGGGGCGAGAACAAGGGCAGTTCCACCCAAGAAATAAAGTCTGAAGAGAGTAACAAGAGCTGAAGGTTATTTGTTTGGGGGAGGGAGGAAAGGGGACGAGACAGGGAAGGTGCAGCACACTTTCAATACATGATATTAATGTATCCAGTTTGTAAATAGGCACACTGGTGACATCTAATGGCTGCATGCCAAGACTCTACCGATTTTCCGCCAAAAGTACAAGCTTATGCCAACTAGCACAAGGACACTCAGCAAAGCTCTGAATATCAACGTCACTATTTCAATAAAGGCAAATATGAAAACAGCAAGTAAGAGAGTTGAAAGGCAGCAACATTTGAAAATCAGACAATTTATATAAATACAAACAGAAAATGCTGGAAATACTCAGGTCGGGCAGCATCGGTGGAAAGAGAAACAGAGTTGACTTCTCAGGTCGATGACCTTTTGTCAGAACATCGTCATCGACCTGAAACGTTAACTCTGTTTCTCTCCCCACGGGTGCTGCCCCACCCGCTGAGCGCTGCCTGCGTTTTCAGTTTTTCCTCTCCGATTTCCAGCGTCCGCAGTATTTTTGCTTTTTTGAATTTGTATAAATAAATGGCACTCCTTTGCCACCGGGTCCACTTGTTCCTGCCCTGCCCTGCAGGCAGGTGTCCTTAAAATTGGCAGCCGCTAATAAACGTCGTCACCATCAGCAGCAACAACGCAGGTGAGGAGTGGCTTGAAACAAGGAGAGATTGTGGGAGAAATTTTTGTCGTGCTGTGGTGGTGGACTGTGCAGTGGTTGCGTGGCAATACTGTACCTGGCAACGTCCATTTCAAATGGAGCCCAAATTGGAAAATTGCTTTGCGTTTAAAAAATAAATTGAAACTAGAAGCCAACGGTCGATGCAATGCCCTTCTAGGCCCTGTGTAGCTGAACATCTTTTATTCAAACTTACTATGGTTTTGTACAAGACTCCATGAAGAAACTCTCGTCATCTCTTGCAAATGGTGGAGAAAAAAATGATACTTTTGTTTTCAAAAAAGAAAATACTGGACAGATACAGCTCAAAAATAACAGTTCTTTATTTTGCCAGTCTACTGAGCCTCTCGGAGTTACCAACTAACTCGCAAGAAGTTTGAATCTGGCCCGTGAGCAAAACCGCCTGCCCTACTTCCCTCAGAATAAAGCATTCTGCTTCATGTAAAGGGTGAAGCAGATATTAACCATTTTCTGAATTAGATTCTCAGTGGCTGCAACAATGCAGTCGGTGGCATGAACTGCCAATGGTTGCTTTCACTGAGTGTAATCTCGCAAAATAGGCTTGGATGAAGAAGGCACTTCGCCCACTTCATCTCATTCTTCTACAATGCCGGCCTTACCGCCTTCCTATTACAGCTTTAATGTCCACCTGAACAGACAGTCAGTCAGTCAGGGCTTCAGTTTAATATCTCATCCAAAGCAAAGCAGCTGTCCCCCCCAAGTGTACACTGGAGAGTCAGCCTACACAAGCTCAAGTTTTGGTATCAGGCTTCGACCCACAGGCCCTCTAAAACCCGGCGCTATGAAGCGACTCAAGGCAACCTTCTTCGTGTCTGCTGCTGCTGCTTTTTAAACTCCCTCCTACATGAAGATCAGCTGACATCCAGTTGGGTTGAACAACCCTTAGTTATCAACTTGTTAATACAGAACCCAATTCCCGGTGAGATAATCTTCATTGGATCATTTTCAAAATATTCAGGAAGGATCTGATGCAGGCTATTGGAACTGAAGAACCTGCTCACTTTCTGATACAGTGGGAGGTGTTGCGAGGGCTATACCTTGTATAAGTTTCACCACCAAGCAGTTGAGAAATGAGATTCTGGCAGCTTGATTGGATTACTTTAGGTAGCATCCAACTAATCAGAATAAAACTTCAATCAACTCAAATGTATATTTTCAGCACAAACCTGAAGGTTTTCCACATCAGATTTTGTTACATGGCACAATTCAGGATCACTGTAATAATAGGATTCTGAATACTCTACTTCCATTTAAAACAAAGCACAAACTATTCTGCTGGAGTTTGGATAGTTAGTGACCACTGTGCAGCCCAGGGATTATGGGGAGCTCGTTCCTCGTCTCACTAATTGTCACTATTTCACCTGTCATTTGAACTACCGTTGCCTCAATTTGGTGCCATTTATACACAAACAAGACTCGGCTGTACTCCATTCTAATGCAAGACAAAGTACGTACAGCCAGTTTACATAAAGAACTGGCCTGTTCTCAGTGAGTGAGCTGGTGCTCATGATTGACTGAGCTCACAATACAAGCCACAGTTATACAGGGCCTTGGTGAGACCACACCTGGAGTACTGTGTGCCGTTTTGGTCTCCTTACCTAAGAAAGGATATACTTGCCATAGAGGGAGTGCAGCGAAGGTTCACCAGACTGATTCCTGGGATGGCAGGACTGTCGTATGAGGAGAGATTGGGTCGATTAGGCCCGTATTCACTAGAGTTTAGAAGAATGAGAGGGGATCTCATTGAAACGTATAAAATTCTGACAGGGCTAGACAGACTGGATGCAGGGAGGATGTTTCCCCTGGCTGGGGGGTCTAGAACGAGGGGTCACAGTCTCAGGATACGGGGTAGGACATTTAGGACTGAGATGAGGAGAAATTTCTTCACTCAGAGGGTGGTGACCCTGTGGAATTCTCTACCACAGAAGGCTGTGGAGGCCAAGTCACTGAATATATTTAAGAAGGAGATAGATAGATTTCTAGACACAAAAGGCGTATGGGGAGAGAGCGGGAATACGGTATTGAGATAGAGGATCAGCCATGATCATAATGAATGGCGGAGCAGGCTGGAATGGCCTACTACTGCTCCTATTTTTCTAAGCGGAGAATGGATGGTTCTTTAAAACACACTAGTTAGAAGTTTACCTCTTTCCAGTTTTTTTTTTACAAAGGAGAGATATAGAGAGATAGATAGATACTGTCATTGTCCCTACTTACCCTATCCTTCCAGATATAGAATAGGATCCAACACATCTCCCCTGTTCCCCTTTACTAGGAACAAGGCCAGTTTGGACTCAACTACTCCCCCTTCCTTACACATTGGTCTTTTGGATGAGATGTTAAACTGAGACCCTATGTGCCTATTTGGGTGGATCCCACAGCAACAAGAGCATGGAGTTCTCCTGGTGTCCTAGCCAGTATTTCTCCTTCAACCAACACCACCAAAAACAGCTTACCTATTATTTATTTATTTGCGGTTTGCGGGACCTTGCTGTGCGCAAGTTGGCTCCCACATATGCCGACATAATTACAGTGACTACACTTCAAAAGGTAATCCGTCGGTTGAAAAGCGCTTTGGAACATCCTCAGGACATGATAAGGCGCTTATATATAAATACAAGTTCTTTCTCTAGTATGTTAATCTCAAATGTAATTTTCCAATAGAAGTTATATAATATGTAAGCATCTTACTACAAATAGCATTGCAACGTGGAGCCACACGATAAACAGCAGAACACCATGATCAGTGATTTTCGTCAGAATTTGAATTAAAACTCTACTTTCATTTGTTTAACCAAAGGAAATGAGCAATTACAGCACCAGTTTCCCCCAAAGCTTCCCGCTAAATTCAGTGTCCCCCCAACCCCCCCCCCCTCCGCCCTCTTCCTCACATATAAAAGGAAACTCAAAATTCACATTCGATGAGGGGGCTCAGCATTGATTACTAGGTTCTGTGGGAATTGTCGCCCGATTTTTAAAAAAGAAATTGCAGATAGTGATATTTTCAGCTAAAATGAAGGCGGCAGCTCTCCAAAATAAAGTGTGCACCACAAACTTTGCGTTGAAACAGACGGATCTTTCGTTAACAGTATAAACATAGCGGAGCTTTCAGTGCAGACCATTTCGGGGACCTAGCTCGTCTCGACCACAGCCTCCTCGCGTGTCCCCGTGCCCTTTAAAATCGTCAATGTCAACCAGAAGAAGAAGAGGGCTGACAATTTCTCCACTGATTATGTCGGAGCGGTGCTCCTGGTCCTTACTCACAGTCTATGTGACGTCCTTGACTTACGGATTGTGCCCGTCTGCTGTTGGCACTAAGTACGCAGGGGACACCCCACCCCAAACCCCCCCAAATTTTTTAGTTATGAACGCGATCGAATTGGTGGGGTCGTCTTAACTGAAATGAACCACAATGTCTATGAAGGACGCCGTTACCTGTAACGTACAATATCATGAAACATTTCCTGCATTACTTTTTTTTTTAAATAAAAAGAAAATTCCCTTCGAAAAGGAAACATTCAGTTGCGACTGGCCAAGAAAACCATGTTGTTCCTGCATCAAAAGTGTTAGCTTGATAGAGTGGCCACCAGGTTGCCACCTTTCACGACCATATATTTTTAAGTTTAGTGGATCACTGACCACTAATGAACTAAGATGATTTTAGCCACCACCTGCGTGACTTAATACTAATCCCGCGTTCTATGGCATAATATTGTTTCTTAATAGCCAGCATTGTTCAATAAGTTAAAACAGGCAAGCGTTATTGGTCAAAGACTTCCAACTTTAGGGGATACTGGAGGAGCCAAGTAGCGCTCAAGCTGTTCAGTTTTCAAATTTCGATCATCTTTCTCTTCATTTTCTTTGCTCCGCTTCTTGCTGGAAACAGCACCTTGGTGCCTCCCTGCTCTGCAACCTCTCGTCTTTCCCCTCCGGTGTTCCTTCCATGAGCCCCCTGTCCAGAAGCAAATGGCACCGCTTGTCCCGATCTTCCTGCATTTCCTGCTGGGTGAACTGCCTCATTGCTTCCCAAATCCGACACAACATGTCTTCCTTTTCGCCCTCGTTCTTCTGCTGGCGCCGGTTCTTGATTCCCTCCCAGTTTTTCCGCAGCCGCTTTTTCCGCTGCTCCTCGGTTTCCTGCTCGCGGCGCCTTTTAATCCCGTCCCAGTTCCGGCGCAGCCGCAGCTCCCGCTCCTCCTCGGTCTCCTCTTGCCGCCGGACTTTGGTCGACTCCCAGTTTTTCCGCAGCCTCTCTTCCCGCTGCTGCTGCGACTCCTGCTGCCGCCGGCTCTTGATCGACTCCCGGTTCTTGCGCAGCCGCTCGTCTCGCTGCACTTCCGTTTCCATCTCGCGGAACCGTTTCATGGCCTCGCGGTTCTTGCGCAGCCGGTCGTCTCGCTGCTCGTCCGACTCCGTCTGCCGGCGCACCCGCATCGCCTCTCTGTTTTTGCGCAGTCGGTCTTCCCTCTGCTCCGCTGACTCCTCTTCCCGGTGCTTCTTCATAGCTTCCCTGTTCTTTCGCAGTTTCTCCTCTTTCTTTAAGTCCACAGCTTGTTTCTCTGCTAACAGCTCCCCAATCACTGGATCTTTAAAAAAAAAAGGAAAGACACAACCAAGAATTTTTAAAAACGGTAGCTTGGAGACCGACGTTGATATTTTACAGAAGAGTTTTCGAATCACAATGTAATGCTGTTCTTTGTTAGCTCAAACACAAAGACACAATTGGTAGCAACTTTAAAAAAAAAATGAATTTAATAAGGGACTAGTACCACCCATATTTTAAAGATTGGACTGCAGGAGCAAGGTGGAGACACAGTATGCAGGTGAAGAGGGTCGCTCACCAAGGTTCCATGCCGCAAGTTATTAGAACATGGGGTCACATCCACAATTTCCCCCATTTGTCATGGTATCGGTGAGGGGACATGACAAGGAGAGGCTAGTTGTTTGTCCATAACCGGATGGGGGGGAAAAAAAAAAATATAGGACGCACGCCCTCCTATATCGGAGGTAGTCACTCAGAGCTGTTTTGAAAGCACCTCCGAGTGGCCAGTTCAAGGACAGCGTTGGCAGAAGCAGGATACCAACTTGCCCTCACAGCTAGGAGGTCGTTGCAGAGGCAGTGGAGGATGGAGAAAAAATTTAAACAGAGCAAAAATAATAGCAAGCAAAACAAAATATCAGTTGTGTTTTTTTTTAAATAAATTCATTCACAGGTTGCGGGCGTCGCTGGCAAGGCCAGCATTTATTGCCCATCCCTAGTTGCCCTTGAGAAGGTGGTGGTGAGCCACCTTCTTGAACCGCTGCAGTCCGTGTGGCGAAGGTGCTCCCACACTGCTGTTAGGGAGGGAGTTCCAGGATTTTGACCCAGCGCCGATGAAGGAAGTTAAAGTGAGCAGTTTCTTTCCACATTCTATTACTATTTATCGAATTATATTTGTTTGAGCAACATCAGGCTAACAGACTGGAGAGGGTTACTGAGTCCAGTGGTACAAGGAAGCTAGATTATCGCATGTACAGTTGAAACAACAACTTCTGAAGCATCTAGGGGGTTGACTATTTCTGTACTGACGTCAATTCAGCCCCCTCTCTCAGCTGGAGTCAGTATCTCTTGCCAACCAGTCCTCGCTATTCAGGACTGAACAAAAAAAAGGCTTTGAAAGTTAATCGTAATGCTTTTTTTTTAAAAATGGCTTTATTTTGTCGTGTTAAAAAAAAAGGCAAGACTACTTGTTGGAAAACTATCACAACCAGAGAGTTATTTGTACATGACTCTCACAAAATGACTGCACTACAAATGCGAAATAAAGAAGAAAACAAATAGGAATAATCGGAAATAAAAATGTAAATGCTGGAAACGCACAAAAGATTGAACAGGATCTGTGAGGGAAAAGGTAGCATAACATTCAGAATAGAAGCAATAAAAATCTACAACACAGAAGGAGGCTGTTTTGTCTATTACACCCGTGCCAGCTCTCTGAAAGAGCTAGCCAGTTAATCCAATTTCGCTTTCTCCGTACCCTTGTAAAGTTTTCTTTTCAAATAAATAGTTATCCACTTCCCTTTTAAGAGCCATTATGCTTCCATCACTGTTTCTGGTCGGGCATTCCATGGCCATCAGCCCTGGGCGCGACAAAAAAAATTCTCCTAAACCCTCCCTTCATTCATTCTGTTGGTGGTGTTATCTTATGCCCTCAATTTATCCTAAATTGAGTTATCCCACTCAACCATTGGAAATAATTTATCCCGATTTACCTTAATAAAATAAAAACCCTCATAATATTGCGCATCTCTATTGGATCTCCTTTTAATCTTTTTGTTCTGACAAAACGAAGGGTCTGCACCTGAAACAAACGTTACTTTCAGATGCTGTTCAAATTGCCAAGCATTTCTAGCAATTTGTTGTTCGTGTAGTTTGCAGTAATTTAATGTTATTTACTTGTGCTCACACACAAGTCTGAAATTACAGCAAAAAAAGCTTTTTTAATTAGTTCCTGGGATGTGGGCGTTGCTGGCAAGGCCGACATTTATTGCCCACCCTTAATTGCCCTCGAGAAGGTTGTGGTGAGCCGCCTTCTTGAACCGCTGCAGTCCGTGTGGTGAAGGTGCTCCCACAGTGCTGTTAGGGAGGGAGTTCCAGGATTTTGACCCAGCGATGATGAAGGAACGGCCGATATATGTTTCCAAGTCAGGATGGTGTGTGACTTGGAGGGGAACTTGGAGGTGGTGGTGTTCTCATGTGCCCGCTACTCTTGTCCTTCTAGGTGGTAGAGGTTGCGGGTTTGGGAGGTACTGTCGAAGCAGCCATGGCGAGTTGCTGCAGTGCATCTTGTAGATGGTACACACTCTAGACACGGTGCGCCGGTGGTGTAGGGAAGTGAATGTTTAAGGTGGTGGATGGGGCGCCAATCAAGCGGGCTGCTTTGTCCTGGACGGTGTCGAGCTTCTCGAGTGTTGTTGGAGCTGCACTCATCCAGGCAAGTGGAGAGTGTTCCATCACACTCCTGACTCGTGCCTTGTAGATGGTGGAAAGGCTTTGGGGAGTCAGGTGGTTATGTACAGCGCACTGCACCACAGAAATTATGCAACACAGGGTTAGGCCCACAGTGCTGCTGTGTAGTGAGCTCCTGATCTGCTGGGAGATACAAGGAGGAAAACCAAAGCAAGTCAACGCTAAAACATTCTCAAGACCAACGTCCCCTTTAAGCCGCGGGGCAGCGCAGCGCTCGAGCTCCCAGGCAGCCAGTGAGCAGGCTTTCAAATTGAATGGGCCGCGCGGCACAAAAAACAAATGACAGGCAACGTTGCTCAAAACACCTATTTAAGCCTGTTTAAAAATCACATCAGCGGGGGTCCAGCAACGGATAGAACACAGAGCTCCTACACCAATCTTTGACTGGAAGCTAGACTAACATTTCACCCAACAGCCTCAAGGAGAATCTGCCGCCCATCAATACATTCATTCTTCACACTCGACTTTCCCCACCCCACCCCGTCCAATTTGCGCTGGTGGCCAAAGCAACGTTGGGCCAATTCGTGCCGCAATTCGCCAACGTACCGAAACTCCAAAACCACTAGAAACTGTCAGATCGAAGACTTTCATCTCCTCTTTGTCAGAGCAGGTTCCAGGGTCTGCTATTAGACTTCACCACTGATTCAGCAAGATGTCATTTTCCTCCTCCCTCCCCTCATTATAGGCAAGCTACATACAAAGAAATACAACGGGTTTCAGAAAAGGAGTGGGAGGCACAAAATTATGTGCTGATAATTATTAAACACAAAAAAAAAAGCAAGCAGGGATGGAAATTTCCAGTTAACGAGGAGCTGACTTACTTTCTAGCTTCAAGCTGAAAAGCAATGTTTTGCAGTAATTCCCCAACTTCAATCCCTTGATTCTTTCTCTACTTTCCTGCTGAATCTGAGCGTTTTTGAGGCCTGTTCCAGTTCTTCACTACACAACTAACACACCTACACAAAAAGGGTGCAATTTATATTCCTTTTTTTAAAAAAAAAAGGTTAAATTCAACTACTTTTAAGATTTCAAATTAAAAGGCTTCCTCCAATACCCTAGTGAGTGAAAGGGGGCTGCCTGGTGCATGAATAACTTCTCCAGACCAAAAAAAGGTCCAGTGTTAAGATTCTCAGCCTGTGCTCAATTAGCAGATCTCAGCTGGGGAACAGCTGGGGTACTACAAGTGGTGAGAGCGTCCAAAGCCAAGGGGGAAAGTGGGGAGAGGGACAGAAAGAAAAGACAGACTTGCATTTATATAGCGCCTTTCTCGGCCTCAGGACGTCCCAACGCGCTTTACAGCCAATGAAGTACTTTTTAAAGTGCAGTCACTGTTGTAATGTAGGAAACGCGGCAACCAATTTGCGCACAGCAAGCTCCCGCAATATGATAATGACCAGATAATCTGTTTTATTGATGTTGGTTGAGGGATAAATGTTGGACCAGGACGCCGGGGAGAACTCCCCCCCTGCTCTTCTTCAGAACAGTGGCCGCGGGAACTTTTACATCCACCTGAGAGGGCAGACGGGGCCCTCGGTTTAACGTCTCATCCGAAAGACGGCACCTCCGATAGTGCGCCGTTCCCTCAGCACTGGCACTGGGAGCGTCAGCCTGGATTTCTGTGCTCAAGTCCCTGGAGTGGGACTTGAACCTTCTGACCCAGAGGCGAGAGTGCTGCCCACTGAGCCACGGCTGACACGAGGGAAAGGAGAAGTTTCGTCGGGGTCCCCGCACCTAATCAAAAGTAGTAGTAGTAAAAAAAAAGAATGGCTCCTGATTGCTATTTATTGCATCCGGTGCAAACAGGCGCAGACTCAGCTGTGATGCTCCAGTGGTCAAATAGCTTGCCAACACTCATTGTAACCGCAAACAATAGCCAGGTGGGGCAAAGTACAGCAAAGTAACTGGTACTCCCAAGAACTGTACACAAGCAAGAGTTGGCACTTTTGAGTGGGGGGGGGGGGGGTAAATAAGGGAAGAAAATGAAAAATAAATTCAACACTTCTAGCCAGTGAAAATTTTGGCAAGTTTACAAACACATATTGAAAATCTTAGTTCCCGAGCAATCATCTTTTTTTTTTTAAAGGGTGCTTTGGAATGGCAGGAAGCAAATTTGCTCACATGTCAAGCTCATAATATTGCCTGGGCCAGCCAGGAGAGGCGGCAAGTTAAAGTGAGCAGCTATCCCAAAGGGAGAGAGCAGCTAAAACAAACACACATGTTTGCTGCATTCATTGCATTAAACCCCAAACTGGAAAAGTGCTGCTGGGAACTTTAAACAGGTGAGCCGCTCAGTGTCCAATTTTGGGTTGAGAGCATGAGCTGAACATGACAAAAGCATTAATAATCTTTTTACAGCACTATTCTGCACATCAGGTGATCTTATTGAAACATATAAGATACTGAGGGGGCTCGACAAGGTAGATGCAGAGAGGATGTTTCCCCCTCGTGGGGAAATCTAGAACTCGGGGGGCATAGTTTCAGAATAAAGGGTCACCCTTTTAGAACTGAGATGAGAAGGAATTTCTTCTCTCAGAGGGTCGTAAATCTGTGGAATTCTCTGCCCCAGAGAGCCGTGGAGGCTGGGTCATTCAATACATTTAAGGTGGAGATAGGCAGATTTTTGCAAGATAAGGGAGTGAAGGGTTATGGGGAGCAGGCAGGGAAGTGGCTTTGAGCCCAAGATCAGCCGTGATCTTATTGAATGGCGGAGCAGGCTCGAGGGGCCAAGTGGCCTATTCCTGCTCCTGTTTCTCATGTTCTAAAGGTTACACCGCTGTTTGCCTCGGTCAGCGTAAGCAATGCTGCATGCACTGGCAATCGGCGGGGAACATAAAAACTGACTGTAAAAGCTTTTATAAATATGTGAAGAGAAAAAGATTGGTGAAGTCAAGCATAGGTCCCTTGCAGTCAGAATCAGGGGAATTTATAATGGGGAACAAAGAAATGGCAGACCAATTAAATACATACTTTGGTTCTGTCTTCACAAAGGAGGACACAAATAACCTCCCAGAGATGTCAGGGAACATAGGGTCTAATGAGAGGGAGGAACTGAAAGAAATCAGTATTTGTAGGAAAATAGTGTTAGGGAAATTGACGGGATTGAAGGCCGATATATCAACAGGGCCTGATAATCTATATCCTAGGGTACTTAATGAAGTGGCCCTAGAAATAGTAGATGCATTGCTGGTCATCTTCCAAAATTCTATAGACTTTGGAACAGTTCCCATGGATTGGAGGATAGCTAATGTAACCCCGCTATTTAAAAAAGGTGGTAAAGAAAAAACGGGGAATTATAGACCGGTAAGCCTGACATCGATTGTGGGGAAAATGCTAGAGTCCATTATAAAAGATGTAATAGCAGAGCACTTGGAAAACAGTGGCAGGATTGGACAAAGTCAACATGGATTTACAAAAGGTAAATCGTGCCTGACTAATCTACTGGAATTTTTTGAGGATGTAACTGATAGAATAGATGAGGGAGAACCAGTGGATGTGGTGTATTTGGACTTTCAGAAGGCTTTTGATAAGGTCCCACATAAGAGATTAGCGTGTAAAGTTAAGGCACATGGGATTGGGGGCAAGGTACTGACTTGGATAGAGAACTAGTTGGCAGACAGGAAGCAAAGAGTTGGAATAAACGGGTCTTTTTCCGAGTGGCAGGCAGTGACTAGTGGGGTACTGCAGGGATCGGTGCTAGGACCCCAGCTATTCACTATATATATTAATGATCTAGACGAGGGAACTAGATGTAATATCTCCAAGTTTGCAGATGACACAAAGCTGGGTGGGTGTGTGTGCTGTGAGGAGGATGCCGAGAAACTCCAGTATGATTTGGACAGGTTGGGTGATTGGGCAGAAGCATGGCAGATGCAGTATAATGTGGATAAATGCGAGGTTATCCACTTTGGTGGCAAAAACAGAAAGGCAGATTATTATCTGAACGGCAATAGATTGGGAGAAGGGGAGGTGCAACGAGACCTGGGTGTCCTTGTGCACCAGTCGCATGCAGGTACAGCAGGCGGTTAAGAAGGCAAATGGTATGTTGGCCTTCGTAGCGAGAGGGTTTGAGTACAGGAACAAGGATGTCTTGCTGCAGCTGTACAGGGCCTTGGTGAGACCACACCTTGAGTATTGTGTGCAGTTTTGGTCGCCTTATCTGAGGAAGGATGTTCTTGCCATGGAGGGTGTGCAGCGCAGATTCACCAGACTGATACTTGGGATGGCAGGAATAACGTACGAGGAGAGATTGGGTCGATTGGGCTTATACTCGCTGGAGTTTAGAAGAATGAGAGGAGATCTCATTGAAACTTATAAAATTCTAACAGGGCTAGACAGACTGGATGCAGGAAGGATGTTCCCGATGGCGGGTGAGTCCAGAACAAGAGGTCACAGTCTAAAGATAAGGGGTAAACCATTTAGGACAGAGATGAGGAGGAATTTCTTCACCCAGAGAGTGGTGAACCTGTGGAATTCTCCACCACAGAAGGCAGTTGAGGCCAAGTCAGTAAATATATTCAAGAAGGAGTTAGATATATTTCTTAAGGCTAAAGGTATCAAGGGATATGGGGAGAAAGCAGGGACAGGGTACTGAGTTTGGATGATCAGCCATGATCTCATCGAATGGCGGAGCAGGCTCGAGGGGCCGAATGGCCTACTCCTGCTCCTATCTTCTATGTTTCTATCACAGCGGCACAATTTAGAGATTTCTGGTACACTGATCAGATGTAACAATCCTCAGGAATACTGGCCGAATCTATCACAGCAACTGTACGAGCTTTAACAACTGAGCCAACAGGCCAAACTTTGCTGCACCTTCATCACAGCTCTTCGCATTCTATAAGTAATTCTGGAGTAAAAATGTACGAAGATACTGTCCATTCAAAAATTGGACTCCTTAGATATGCATGCCTTAGGCATGCGTGCAACGAAGGTTCACTAGATTGATCCCTGGGATAAGAGGGCTGTCCTATGATGAGAGATTGGGCCTATACTCTCTGGAGTTTAAAAGAATGAGAGGTGTCTCATTGAAACATATAAAATTCTTACAGGGCTCGACAGGGTAGATGCTGAGAGGCTGTTTCCCCTGGCTGGAGAGTCTAGAACTAGGGGGCATAGTCTCAGGATAAGGGGTCAGCCATTTAAGACTGAGATGAGGAGGAAATTCTTCACTCAGAGGGTTGTGAATCTTTGGAATTCTCTGCCCCAAAGGGCTGTGGATGCTGAATCGTTGAGTATATTCAAGGCTGAGATGCACAGATTTTTGGATTCTAAGGGAATCAAAGGATATGGGGATCGGGCGTGAAAATGGTGTTGAGGTCGAAGATCAGCCATGATCTTATTGAATGGCCTGCTCCTGCTCCTAATTCTTATGTTCTGACAATGCTACCAATTAACAGTTGATAATCTGAGTACTTGGGATATCGGTGTAAATAATTTACTCATCAAAATTAAGGAAAATGACTAAAAATGTTCGTGGCTCGCAGGTCTTCGGTGCAGTGCTCAGTGAGTCAGACAAAATGCTATTTTATCGCAAATGGGTATTGTCAGCAAAGTTTGGCAGGGAAAGTGTTACGGGAAGCAGATTCAATAGTAACTTTCAAAAAAGGTATTGGATATATACACTTATAAAAAGGAAAAATTTGCAGGGCTATGGGGAAAGAGCAGGGGGGAGTGGGACTAATTGGAGAGCTCTTTCAAAGAGCCAGCACAGGCATGATGGGCCGAATGGCTTCCTTCTGTGCTGTGATTCTATGCGGAAGCAACTCGGACACGGAGAAGAAGTGCATTTTTAGTTTATAACTAGGCAACCTCCCTTGGCTGTGCTTACCGTTAGTTAAAGAAAAACGCTTGCATTTCTAGAGCGCCTTTCACGACCACCGGACGTCCCAAAGCGCTTTACAGCCAATGAAGTACTTTTGAAGTGTCGCCACTGTTGTAATGTAGGAAACGCAGCAGCCAATTTGCGCACAGCAAGCTCCCACAAACAGCAATGTGATAATGACCGGATAATCGGATTTAGTGATGTTGATTGAGGGATAAATATTGGCCCCAGGACACCAGGGGAGAACTCCCCTGCTCTTCTTCGAAATAGTGCCACGGGGATCTCGGTTTAATGTCTCATCCGAAAGACGGCCCCTCCCAACAGTGCAGCACTCCCTCAGTACTGCACTGGGAGCGTCAGCCTAGATTTTTGTGCTCAAGTCTCTGGAGCGGGACTTGAACTCACAACCTTCGGACTCGGGAGGCGAGAGGGCTACCTGCCAACCGAGCCGCTGGCTAACACAAAAATATGCCGTCTTTTACATCGCAACAGGCTTAGAGAGGTTACAGCGGTACCTCTGGAACAAGCAAGAACGACAGACAATATTGCCACTTTTTTTTTTTAAAAGAGAGGGGCCAGAATAGTAAGCTGGCAGTATTACTCACTGATTTCAATGTACCAAGTGTCACAATCGTGACAAACTGAAAAAAAACCGCAAGAGATTTTTAAATGTATTATAGATAGCTTTGTCATTTAAACTGACATATAAACAACTTACCATGCAGAAGTGGAAGACCTTTTAAAGACAGCTCGGTCATAGTTCTCCTGAGATGATCCCAGTCTACAAAGATTTTAAAAAATTGCATCAGAATTTTTTTTATTTAAAAAAAAATATATATATAATTGTCAAATTCCTGCAAACATGTTTTGAGGTTTGCGGTGAGGCAGCACAGCCATAAAAATTAACTTTACTGCAACACGCCCTGAAGGAGTCTCACAATCTGGACCACAGTTCGAGCAACAGTGTCCTTTCGCTTTCTCGCACCGATATCATCATCAGAGGTACAGTCCTGGAAGCAGTTGTCAAGGCCAACCACATTACAGGAGGATGTGACTGCACTAGAGAGGGTACAGAGGAGATTTACGAGGATGTTGCCTGGGTTGGGGAATTTTAGCAATGAGGAAAGATTGGATAGGCTGGGGTTGTTTTCTTTGCAACAGAGGAGGCGGAGGGGAGACCTAATTGAGCTGTATAAAATTATGAGGGGCCTAGATAGAGTGGATAGGAAGGACCTATTTCCCTTAGCAGAGAGGTCAATAACCAGGGGGCACAGATTTAAAGTAATTGGTAGAAGGATTAGAGGGGAGTTGAGGAGAAAATTTTTCACCCAGAGGGTGGTGGGGGTCTGGAACTCACTGCCTGAAAGGGTGGTAGAGGCAGAAACCCTCATCACATTTAAAAAGTACTTGGATATGCATTTGAAGTGCTGTAACCTACAGGGCTAACGGACCAAGAGCTGGAAAGTGGAATTAGGCTGGAGAGCTCTTTTTCAGCCGGCACAGACACGATGGGCCGAATGGCCTCCTCCTGTGCCGTAAATTTCTATGAACCGTGAAGGGTTAAAGCAGAGCTCAGGGAAGGTTTAGCACTCGCTCTGTATATTAATTCTGCACCCCCATGTTGTAACCTTGTCAAAGCAGCACTTCCGATGATGTCACCAGCACTTCTGATGATGTCACCAGCACTTCTGATGATGTCACCAGCACGCACTGCTTAAACAAAGGCATTTAGAAACAAGGGAAAGGTGTCCAGAAGCAAAATGTTAAAAGGTCCACCATTCTTTGTAATCACCGATTTGTAAAATGGATCCTGGCAGCAAGTCTTCTACTTAAAAAAAATTGCAAACTTATAATAATTCAGCTGAATATATAAAATTCATTGTTTTGTTCTCCTGAATCCTCAAATCTTCCTGAATTTCCCCTGTACTTTCTGCACAACAAAAATCTTGCTTGTTCCTTTCATTTAAAAAAATGTCACACCTGCCCCACCTTCTCCAGCTCTTGCTGGGGATGGTTCTATGGTTGCTAGTAGCCCTCCAATACTCCACCCAAACAGCTATTAATTCTTCGCATTGTGAGCCTAGAGAGCCAGCGGGCTGCTCGACCGTGGGAACCATCACAGTTGAACCCAATTATGTCCTGTCTGGTATTCTGTACCTTGGGTGAAGTACTGAAGAGCAACAGGCACTTGTGGAACCATACCCCAGCATGAGTCAGCACCTACAGGAAAGGTAGGGAGAAAATTGAGGGGACAAGAAGTTTAAAACACAGTATGTACCATTTAGCACTTCTCTCTGATAAACGGTCAGTAATTTCCACTGCTCCCAAACTTCAAAAGCCACATCAGGCCCCGTAACCTTCTTCCTTTTACCAACCTCTCGCCTAAATCATTGATGATTCTGCTTCGCTCAACAACAATGCGCCAGAAGAACTCGAAAGGTTTAATAACATTTGAGTGCCTCTATCTTACGATAAAGCCTAATGGTAGCTCTGGGTTCATTAACTACAGAAAAACACAACAGTACAAAGAACGGGCATAAGAACTAGGAGCAGGAGTCGGCCATACGGCCCCTCGAGCCTGCTCCGCCATTCAATAAGATCATGGCTGATCTTCGATCCCAACTCCACTTTCCCGCCCGGTAAGCAGCGGCAGACAGCGCAGTTTGGCAGGACAGGGATTGAACCCGCAACCTTGGCGTTATTAGCACCACGCTCTAACCATCTGAGCTAACTGACCAGGGCAGGAAGCTGAAACCAGTGATTCAATCTCTGAAGCTCTTTAGAACTCCTCAAGTGGATTGTCGCTCACTGCCAACCACCCTTTATTCTCTATTTATTTGAGGTGGTTGTCCAGTTTTCAAACACATTTCCCCCCATTAGTTGCAAACTGTCGGATTCCACGACTGTGCAGCTTCCTTTTTCAAAGCATTGTCACACAATTAGCAGGAAGCCTCAAAAAAATGGAGTACCCTTCCCCCTCCTCGATATTCTTCCCTCCTCTCCTCTCCAGAAGCTGATGATTCTTGCGAGAGCGAGATCCCAAGGGCAGCATCTTCCCTCTGATACCTCACCCAAGGGGCCATTTATCATGCGTGAGCTTTAACGGCGAGCGCGGCAGGCTATTTGACAGCAGAGAACGACACAGCCAACCTGATCCTGCCCTCACCTCAATCTCCAAACACTTTATAGCAATCTGCAGCGGGAACCCTGGCCGACTTTCCCTCTTCCTAACCCAGGGTGCCAGGAACAATTGTGGCATCCCAGTCTAAGATCAGATACTCCAGCAGAGAGATTGGACATGGGATCTCCCTGCTCTACACGGTTCAGAGATGGTTTCTTTAATCAATAGGAGGAGCACTGAATGAAGTTCCTTCAATACAGAATGACACAAATTCACTTTAAAAAAAAATGTATAAGAATTTGGGGAAGCAGCTCCAAATTCTTGCACATTTTGCCACTCAGATGTTCCTACTATTCTGTTCAATGATCTTTTTTATTCATTCATGGGATGTGGACGTCGCTGGCAAGGCCAGCATTTATTGGCCATCCCCAATTGCCCTCGAGAATGTGATGGTGAGCCGCCTTCTCGAATACAGTGGCTTGCATTTCAGAGGGGCAGTTAGGTGCTGGTGACATCATAAGAGTCACATATAGGCCAGACCGGGTAAGGGCGGCAGATTTCCTTCCCTAAAAAAAGGACGTTAGTGAATCAGAAGGGTTTTTACGACAATCCGATAGTTTCATGGTCACCATCACTGATGCTAGCTTTTTTTATTCCAGATTTATTGAATTGAATTCCCCAGCTGTCGTGGAGGGATTTGAACGCATGTCTCTGGATCGTTAGTCCAGGCCCCTGGATTACTAGTCCAGTAACTATACTACCGTACCCCCTTTCAGATGTTCCTTTCATTGGTCATTTTTTTCTAGTCCCAAAATCAGCTCAGTGCAATCAAAGGTTCATTATTACTTCAAATATTTCACTTCCATCTGGTTAAGTTCACCTGTTAAAGCCTGGTGTACACCATAGATTTTCAAAGTGGGGTCTGTGGATCCCTTAAAACAGTTTGTCGTTTTAGTGTTAAGCAAACTGTGCCACCGTGAACCCAGTATCTCGAGAATTCTGCTCTCTCTATTTGTTGACTCACAAGTACATAATGAAAACAACAGCATGATTTCCTTTGGGTAGCCAGCACTGTTTTTTCTGAAATTTCTGCAGTTGTCCCGGGAGTACGTTAACATTTGCAGAGAAAGTTTGAAAATCGCAGGTGTACTCATTGCCCCAAAGTAGAACGGATTATTCTGCGTGTTCACTTATTTGAAACAGTCTACAGTTGTTAGAGATTTTTAAAGTCTTACCACAAAGAAAAGGATGCCCATTCGAAGACAGTTCATTCATAGTTCTTCGGGGATAATCTGTCTCTACAAAGAAAAGCCCTGAAATATTACCTATTACAATGTAAATGTCTACACCCTAAAATAAAGCATTTTAAATAGCATCAAAAACATGGAACATCTTTACATTAGGTCTGCGAGAGAGGAAGACCAGCTCAGGTCTGTGCCTTTGGGTGACGTACTGTAGCAAATTCTGTCCTTATAAAACAGTGACTACACTTCAAAAGTACGTCATTGGCTGCAAAGCTCTTTGGGTCGTCCCGAGGTTGTGAAAGGCACCGCTTAATTAGCACCCCATCCGCCACTTTAAACATTCACGCCCTCCACCACCAGCAGCTCGCCAAGGTTTCTTCGGCAGCACCTCCCAAACCTGCGACCGCTTCCACCTAGAAGGACAAGGGCAGCAGGCACATGGGAACACCTTCACCTGCAAGTTCCCCTCCAAGTCACACACCATCCTGCCTTGGAAATATAATCGCCATTCCTTCATCGTCGCTGGGTCAAAATCCTGGAACTCCGTCCCTAACAGCACTGTGGGAGTACCTTCACCGCACGGACTGCAGCGGTTCGAGAAGGCGGCTCACCACCACCTTCTCAAGGGGGATGGGCAATAAATGCCAGGCCTTGCCAGCGACGCCCACATCCCATAAACAAATAAAAATATGTACATATAAATGCAAGTCTTTCTTTAAAAGTCATAATGCGCAAAGTATTAATTCTGCTGCTGAGGTGCAGCTGTCTCACTTTAAGGCACAAAGACAAATTACTGCTGAAGTAAATGCTGCCTCAGGTGTAACAGAGTTGAATTATCATTTGACAAGAAAACTTATTGGAAAGTGGTTGTGAATTTCAGGCCCCAGGTCAGAAGCATTAAGTGATTGGGTTTCTTTCTTTATAAGACTGATCTGCAACTGGGACACAGTGTGATGTCTGGGGTATGATGTACAAAATCAAGTGCACATGCACTGCCTGCATTATGTTACTTATGGGCCTCCCATTGGCGTTATTCATGGTCATTCAGAAGAACCTGCGTTAGACTTTTGACTAACAGTACTAACAGTCTCGAAACCTTAACGGGTTATTATTTGTTGACGCACATCACACCCCAGGTTTACAAGACGCCTGTGCATTCAGAAGTACAACCAACATATCACTATATTTCACAAAAAATGTTTTGTGATCATAGGAGCAGGAGGAGGCCATTCAGCCCCTGGAGCCTGTTCCGCCATTCAGTGAGATCATGGCTGATCTGCGACCTAACTCCATATACCCGCCTTTGGCCCATATCCCTTAACACCTTTGGTTAACAGAAATCTATCCATCTCAGATTTAAAATTAACAATTGAACTAGCATCAGTTGCCATTTGCAGGAGAGAGTTCCAAACTTCTACCACCCTTTGTGTGTAGAAGTGTTTCCCAATTTCACTCCTGAAAAGGTCTGGCTTTAATTTTTAAGACTGTGCCCCCGCCCCCCCCCCCCCAGTCCTAGACTCCCCAACCAGCGGAAATAGTTTCTCTCTATCTACTCCCCATAATATCGTGAAAACTTTGATCAAATCACCCCTTAATCTTCTAAATTCCAGGGAATACAACCCTAATTTGTGTAATCGCTCCTCGTAACTTAACCTTTGGAATCCGGGTATCATTCTGATCACCATTAGACTAACGTACACTTGCTGACAATTTGTTAAATGTTGTGGAAGTCCGCAATGAAAAGTAGTAACAAGTTACACAGGACCTCAAAAGAAAAGGATTTTGTTACACCGTGCCCTATATTTAGTTTTGAATATTCATTAAAATAACCAGGGCCCCTTCTTAGTTCTGCAACTTACAGACTAGATCATAGGTTTCCTTCCCATCCTTGCTGAGTTGCCTCACCTCGTTTGGGTCATCAACATTGTCTCAGTGCTCGTCAGTAATTGGGGGGGGGGGGGGGGGTTGTGGGGGAAGGAATTCCTGTTACTGCTCCTGATCGCTGTGCAACAACCCCTGTTGAAAAGTGCGTGTGTGGATTCCAATTCAGGACAGCGTGGTGCTTAGCTGCGATGCCGTACTTTTACCCCAGCCGAATAGTCTGACCACACTCACTGTCTGGGCTCACGCAGCTACTTGTGCGAGGTAGCAAAGCACAATTAGTGCCTATACACTTGCACGAGTCGGCATCTTCAAGAGGGGAGAAGAATCCTGGAGACAGCGTCTACTTCAGCACCAGTATTAGCTACAACGTGGGAACACAAACAAAGACAATCGACAATGCATCGCAGCATCACAAGTGATAGCTTTCCATTTCTTCGTGTTGCCTAAGAACTCCCAACACTCAATAATAAATGAAGGTTAATGAGTACAGTAGCTTTTTTTTTTGAAACTTGGAAATTATTGGCTGTGAATAAGGACCATAATTCTGAGTTGATTAAAACTCCCGTTTTTCATCCATATCCTCCAATTCGATCCATTTAGTCCCTACTCAGCCAATACTGTACAACTTTTACGACAATTTCTATAAGGAAAAACTCATTTCAACAGCAACTCTCGGCCACGTGACCTCTACTACCGAGAAGGACAAGAGCAGCATGGTCACCGAAACACCAGAAAGTCTGACTTCCCATCTGAGGCATGACGGTGCACAACGGATTGCTGATCCTTCATAGTCAGCCGTGGTTCAGTGGGCAGCACCCTCGCCTCTGAGTCAGAAGGTTGTGGGTTCAAGTCCCCACTCCAGAGACTTGAGCACAAAAATCTAGGCTGACACTCCCAGTGCAGTGGTGAGGGAGCGCCGCACTGTCGGAGGTGCCGTCTTTCAGATGAGACGTTAAACCGAGGCCCCCGTCTACTCTCTCAAGTGGATGTAAAAGATCCCACGGCCACTATTGCGAAGAAGAGCAGGGCAGTTCTCCCCGGTGACCTGGCCAATATTTATCCCTCAATCAAAATCACGAAAACAGATGATCTGGGTCATTATCACACTGCTGTTTGTGGGAGCTTGCTGTGCGCAAATTGGCTGCTGCGTTTCCTACATTACAACAGTGACTACACTTCAAAAAAGTACTTCATTGGCTGTAAAGCGCTTTGGGGTGTCCGATGGTCGTGAAAGGCGCTATAGAAATGCAAGTCTTGCTTTGCTTTTTCTTTATTGGGTCAAAAGCCTGGAATTCCCTACAGAGCACCATCACCACGGGAACTGCAGTCCAAGGAGCAGATTCACCGTCACTTGCTGCATCGCAAAGGTTTTTATTTTAGTGTCATTTTCGGAACATCTGGCGAGGAGAGAAACATCACTGCATCCTCGGTGAAAATTACCAAGGCCCAGCTTCAATCCTTGATCTGTGCCAAGTCAACTGATCGTATCCGGGACAGCAATGGGAGGAGCTTTTAAGTGGGGAGCGAGGAGGGGAATTTAGCAACGGTTCCCATTCCGAGCCGGCCAAGGGCAGAATCAGGCTGGGCTTTCGATTCTCCCTTTTCCCCCCCCCCCCCCGCCAATCAATCAATTAGCTTGCCAACACTCGCCGTCAAGGCTCACGCATGTAGGATGGCAGCTTGACTTAGGCACTGGAAGGTGGTTGGCACCTGTGGAACTGTATCCTAGAATCGGCAACTTCAGGGAGCAAAAACGGAAATAGAAAGACACTTAAGGTGAGAGCTCGGATTATCGCCTTAAAATTAAACCACTCAAAAAAAGAGGATTTTTTTTTTTGCATAAATATCCTGACAAGTTAAAACACCAGTTTCTAGTTAAAAGGTTGCAGCTAAAATGATTGGTGCCAACGAAGGGAATTAGTAATCATGGGGAGAGAGAGAAAAAAAAAATCACAGGCAGATTTCAGAAAAATCATCTCGTCAGCAAATAGACATGAAAATCAAGAAACGTTATTATGGGGACAGACCACAAGATAGATATGGCTGAGGAAGGCCATTCAGCCCATCCATCCAGAAAGACCCTAGAGTCACCCATCATGGCATCCAACCATTTGAGTTACACTGCAGCTATACAAAGCCCTGGTTAGATCACACCTGGAGCACTGTGAGCAGTTCTGGGCGCCGCGCCTTAGGAAGGATATATTGGCCTTGGAGGGAGTGCAGCGTAGGTTTACCAGAATGATACCCGGACACCAAGGGTTAAAATACAGGGAGAGATTACACAAACTAGGGTTATATTCCCTAGAATTTAGAAGGTTAAGGGGTGATTTGATCGAAGTTTTCAAGATATTAAGGGGAACTGATAGGGTAGATAGAGAGAAACTATTTCCGCTGGTTGGGTAATCTAGGACTAGGAGGCACAGTCTAAAAATTAGAGCCAGACCTTTCAGGAGTGAAATTAGGAAACGCTTCTACACACAAAGGGTGGTAGGAGTTTGGAACTCTCTTCCGCAAACGGCAACTGATGCTAGATCAATTGTTAATTTTAAATCGGAGATTGATAGATTTTTGTTAACCACAGGTATTAAGGGATATGGGCCAAAGGCAGGTATATGGAGTTAGGTCACAGATCACCCATGATCTCATCGAATGGCGGAACAGGCTCGAGGGGCTGAATAGCCTCCTCCTGTTCCTAAATGATTCCAAAGTTGTCACCTCTACTAACCCATCTGAAAGAATATTCCAAGTGTTCATTGCTGTGTGAAGACATCAGTCTTGCATTTTCCTAATTTTACCCCTATCCTTTGGTCTTACTAACATGTTTTAGTTTTAAGTAGAGAAATAGAACATTTATAACAAATGGAATAAAAAATGAAAGTCACTACATATACACACGCATATATATATATATACACACACACACATACATATATATATATATATTTCTTCTTCTTAGGCAGTCCCTCGAAACCGAGGATGACTTGCATCCACATTAAAAATGAGTTCTCAGGTGACTGATGAGTCCAATGCGGGACCTACAGTCTCTGTCACAGGTGGGGCAGACGGTGGTTGAAGGGGCGGGTGGGTGGGGTGCTCGGGTCGACGTGCGCTCCTTCCACTTGGCTTCCGCTGTTCGGCGCCTTCTTATGTAAATGCATACACATTATATATACACACACACACATACACGCATACACACATGCACACATGCACACACACACATATATACACGCATACACACAATACATCCATATACACATGCATACACATACACACGCACACACATATATACACACGCATACGCACGCATATATCAATCTCACGGATACAAAGAAACTTAGATTTCAGTTTAGATTATAAACGTTTTGGGGAAAAAAGTGTCAGGTGTTTTGGTATCAGATCCTGACTACAGCAGAATGACTGAAATATTTAGAAAGTTGATGGGAAAGAGAGAGAGACACACAGAGGGAAGGATGCAACAGAACCGTCATGTCACCCTTACCTATTTTCCTCTCAGATTGCAACTGTGATCAAGTTTCCAAGTTAAGGGGGGGGGCCAAAAAAAATTAAAAATTGCTTAAAAAAAAATTAGCAGACACTGCAACTGAGGTGGGGGGGGGGGAAGGCAGTTTGTTTTAGAGCAAACTAAATGCACACTTTTTGTTTTTGTTGCCAAAATGGGTTAGAAATAAAAGATTTGCAATTTTTTTTACAAAAAGGGGGACTAATAAGCAGCATTAGGAAAAAAGGTTTTGCCAGCCCAGCCCAGCCTCTCACCTTCTGTAGTTTCTGGGTTAAACTAGCTGTAGCTCAGCTCAGCTCCTTCCTTCCTTCCTTCCTCTTCATCCCCCTCAAAAACAAACATAACAACAAGAGCAGCTTTTATAAAAGTCGAATTACAACTTATTTTCACAAATCACAACCGGAAAACCAGCCTTCTTTCAACCTCAGCACCAACCAACAACACACAAGAGAGAGAAAAAAATAATTACCAGCAGGCGATCGGCGCGGACGGCTAAAAGCTTGAGGGTTTCGCGCATGCGCGGGGCTCGGGCGGACGCGAAAGACCCCCCTCGGTTGGTACGGAAGCCGGGTGAGTGAGCGGGCGAGTGCGGATTGCGCCAAAAGCGGTTCGCGCAGGCGCAAAGGTCCCTCCCACCCCCCGTCCCTCGCGCCCGCCCAGTTTGACGGTTGGTACGGAAGCCGGTGGGTCAACGAGTGCGGATTGCGCCAAGGCGATACGAGGCGAGAGAGACTCGCAGGCAGAAGGAGGTGGCGTCGTCGAGTCCCGGGGTTTTCGCAAAGGAAAGGATGAGTTTGGATAAAGCGGAGCTCTGCGAGAGTCTGTTACTATGGGTGAGATTTTATATAAACACTTTCCCTGCTTATTTAACTCTTTCTTCCCCCACCCTCTCTCTCGCAGTTGCTTGCAGGATGGCTTTGAGGTGTTGGGAAGAAGGACAACTTCCATCAAGCTCCATCTGCAGGAGGCTCCTGGCTGCAAACCCCACTCAAAACAACAGCAGAGGAATGCTTCAAACCCTAACCCCAGTCAAAACAACAGCAACAACAGAGAAATGCTTCAAACCCTAACCCCACTCAACAACAGCAACAGCAGAGGAATGCTTCAAACCCCAACCCCAGTCAACAACAGCAACAGCAGAGGAATGCTTCAAACCCTAACCCCAGTCAACAACAGCAACAGAGAAATGCTTCAAACCCCCACCCCACTCAACAACAGCAACAGGGAAATGCTTCAAACCCCCAACCCCAGTCAACAACAGCAACAGAGAAATGCTTCAAACCCCCACCCCACTCAACAACAGCGACAGAGAAATGCTTCAAACCCCCAACCCCAGTCAACAACAACAGCAACAGAGAAATGCTTCAAACCCCCACCCCACTCAACAACAGCAACAACAGAGAAATGCTTCAAACCCCCACCCCACTCAACAACAGCAACAGAGAAATGCTTCAAACCCCCACCCCACTCAACAACAGCAACAGAGAAATGCTTCAAACCCCCACCCCACTCAACAACAGCGACAGAGAAATGCTTCAAACCCCAACCCCAGTCAACAACAACAGCAACAGAGAAATGCTTCAAACCCCTAACCCCAGTCAACAACAACAGCAACAGAGAAATGCTTCAAACCCTAACCCCACTCAACAACAACAGCAACAGAGAAATGCTTCAAACCCCCAACCCCACTCAACAACAACAGGAAGAGGAGGCAGTGGAGACACTTGATAGGATAAAAATTGATAAAGAGGAGGTTTTTGGGAAGGCTGGCTGTACTTAAAGTAGATGAGTCACCAGGAGCGAATGGGATGCATCCTAGGATGCTAAGGGAGGAAATCGCGGAGGTACTGGCAGAAGGAGGTGGCGTCGTCGAGTCCCGGGGTTTTTGCAAAGTATTACATAGGATATTCGGCACAGAAACAGGCCATTCGGCCCAACCAGTCCATGCTGGCGTTTATGCTCCACACGAGCCTCCTCCTGTCTTTTCTCATCTAAATCTATCAGCATAACCTTCTATTCCCTTCTCCCTCATCTGCTTGTCTAGCCTCCCCTTAAATGCATCTATACTATTCGCTTCAACGACTCCCTGTGGTAGCGAGTTCCACATTCTCACCACTTTCTGGGTAAAGAAGTTTCTTCTGAATTCCCTATTGGATTTCTTGGTGACAATCTTATATTGATGGCCTCTAGTTATGCTCTTCCCCACAAGTGGAAACATTCTCTCTGTATCCACTCCATCAAAATTTTTCATCATTTTAAAGACCTCTATTAGGTCACCCCTCAGCCTTTTTTCAAAAGATAAGAGACCCAGCCTGTTCATCCTTTCCTCCTTAGATACGGGGGTGGTGCCAGAGGACTGGAGAATTGCAAATGCTACACCCTAGTTCAAAAAAAGGGTGTAAAGATAAACCCAGCAACAACAGGCCAGTCAGTTTGATCTCGGTAGTGGGGAAGCTTTTAGAAACAGTAATCAGGGACAAAATTAACAGTCACTTGGACAAGTGTTAATTAAGGAAAGCCAGCATGGATTTTTTTAAAGGCAAATCGTGTTTAACTAACTTGATTGAGTTCTTTGATGAGGTAACAGAGAGGTTGATGAGGGTAATGCGGTTTACAGTTCATTATTTTTTTCCTTTCTTGTTTATGTGGTCTTCCCCCAACCTGCCCTAGCTCTTTGTTCCTTCTTCGAAGCTTCCCTCGAATATCTTCCCGTTATACCTGGATCATTAACATTTCTTTTTTCCACTGATCCTGAGTGTTTCCAGCATTTTTCTCTTTTTTGTTTGATTTCCAGCATGTGCAGTATGTTGCGAAAGTTTGTTTGGAAGTTGGTCTAAATATACTTTTACAAAAAAAAATGTTTAGTTGTATAACAACCCTTTATGTTTTCAAGGAAGATGAATTAGTTGCTTGGAAAAGAGAAATATTAAAAAGTATGAAGAGTGTGGAGGATGGTGCGATTCGTTTAGAAGGCTCTTGGTACAGATTTGATGAGCCAAATCTGCCTCTTTCTGCCTGTGATGTTCTCTGATTCTATGAATGAGCGGTTTGCCTGATATAGAAGGCATTTGATTGTGTTTATATAGAGAGCAATTTAAATATTTCATGATGGAAGTGAGAGATTTTTGAACGGGGTTGGACATTACAGATTAAATTTTGCATGCTGAATTTACAATTTAGGGATAACTTTTTTAAGTTAATAAATTCTGGCGACGAGTGTTGTAGTTGATGGGGCCTCGGATGTGAAGCTGGAGACCAGCGAAGTGAAGTTGCAGGCATTCTTGAGCTTAATCTGGGCTGACGTTTCAGTGCACGACTGCGTGAGTGTTGCATCATCACAGATGCTATCCTTCAGATGGGATGTTAACCCGAGGCCTTGGCTGCCTGTTCTGATTCAAGCATGTCATTGTACTGTGGGAAGAAGCTTCGTGAGTTCGCCCGGCCTTTTCGCTAATATTCCTCCCTCAACCAAAGACGCCAGCTGAAAAAAAACAGATTGGTCATTTGTCTTATCGCTGTTTGTGGGATCGTGCAGTACAAAGTGTTGCTCCTACCTCCAAAACGGGCAGTGGAAGCAAGAAGGCTGATAAATATGGCTAAAGAATTTTACACCTGAATAAGTTTAATGCTACCACTTGGGAGTAGTTGAGGCGAATTGCATCGATGTCTTTAAGGGGAAGCTAGATAAGTGCATGAGGGAGAAAGGAATAGGAGGATATGTTGGGGTGAGATAAAGTAAGGTGGGAGGAGCCTCATGTGGAGCATAAACGCCGGCATACACCAGTTGGGCCGAGTGGCTTGTTTTTGTGTGCTGTAAATACTATGCAAGGATCGGCTTGACTCTGGTGGCTGCACTTTAACCTCTGACTCAGCAGGTTCTAGATTCAAGCCCCACGTTGGAACTTGAGCTCATAGTCTAGGCTGACACTTCCATTCAGCATTTTGAGGGAGTTCTACGTTGTCGGAAGTGCCACCCTCCCGAGGCCCCATCTGCCCGGTCCTAAGGTTTAGGTGGCTGTTAAAGATCCTGTCGCACTGTTTGAAGAATCGGAACTGGGAGTTCTCCTGGTATTCTGGCCAGCATCCTCCTCCTACCAGTAAAACGGACGAACTGGTGAACCATGTGGGATATTACTATGTGCAACTTAGCTGTCATGTTTGCCTACATAAGTGACTGCACTCCAAAAATGATTTATGGAGCATTCGGGACATGATGAGGTGCTAGGCTGATGCATTTTCCCCTCCTTTTTTTTTAAGCAATAAAAATTTGAATTATTAAACCACTGAGTTCATGTTTAAGGCAGAAATATTGTCTTTTTAAAAAACAACAAATGACCGTCATAAATGAGCACATTTATACGTGCATTGAACGCTCAAAATGGCTGTCGGTTGAAGTTCTGTCTTCTGTCGCTGTTTTTTCGTCTGTGTACGCGCTGGATGTTTGTACTGCACGTACGGAGATGGTGCAACAATTTTGCTGGCAACTTTTCATTTAAATCTTCTCCCCATCCCTTTTCTTCCCCCAGACAGCCTGCAGGGGAAGCACTGCTCTGTCGTGTTGGGGCCTCTACTATTTTCTTAGTTTACAGTGGGAGAACTCCCTGCTCAAATTCAAATTGTGTTGTGCAATCGTTAACATCCTGTCCGAACCAGCAGAAGAGGTTGATAAAGACTTGGGCTAGTGTCCAGTCCAAAGGGTGACGTTTGCGGCGATCACTGCTGCACTGAAGCATCAGCCTACATTTTATGCTCCAGTTCTGGAGTGGGCTTTGAACCCGCAGGCCTCGTAACCGAGTCTGCAGCATTAGAGAAACTGTAATTCAAAGATGTAAGCTTTCTGAACTTCCTGCTTTCTTTCTCTCTGGTATAACATTGTATCCCTGTCACCTCTTAGCTCCAGACATTTCACGTGCCATCGCCCTGCACCACCAAACAGCAGCTGACCAGTGGAGTTGCAATCGCTCAGGTCCTTAATCATATGTAAGTTGTCGGGGAAGTTTTGGTTGTATTTCAAAGTTGACGTTTGTTAGTGAGAGTCGCTGATGTGAAATGTTCCTGCCTATGGATTAATACAGAGAACTTCATTACTATGCAGTTACTTGAGAATGAGGTTGTCACTGGGTTTGGGCAATGCTAAAAGTGGTTTTATAAATGACATCTGAACCATGAAGATTTATACCCCCATTTATATTGAAACTGTTGAATCTCGCCTGTCCTTGCACACAAGCAGTTAACACCTGCAGTGTTCAGGTAATGCAGGGTTAGAGGGCGAAGGAATAATTGAACAAGGATGTAATTCTGTCCTTACTTTTATGTTTCCATTATAAATTCCTATGTCTACACTTGTAATGGAAGCTGCCTGTAAACTTGTCACACTGCAGTCCTTCCCCTGCCAGGAGGGTGTAATTATCTGTAGATCTCTGCGCTCCTCTAATTCTGGCCCCTTAAGCATCCCCGATTTCAATCGCTCCACCATTAGAGGCCGTGCCTTCAGCTGCCTGGGCCCCCAAGCTCTGGAATTCCTTCCCTAAACCTCTCCGCATCTCTCTCCTCCTTTAAGATGCTTCTTAAAACCTACCTCTTTGACCAACCTGTCCTAATATCTCCTTATGTAGCTCGGTGTCAAATTTTTTTATAACCCTCCTGTGAAGTGCCTTGGAACGTTTTACTACATTAAAGGCGCTATATAAATGCAAGTTGTTAGTTTTACACACCATTATAAATGTGGGCACAGGAATTTGCAATGGAAAATGTTGACAGGAAATGTGCACATAAATAAGATTTTTAATATATTAATTTGTCTCCGGAGGCAGCATTAGAATAGAAGTGGGATCCTTTTCCTGTTTTCCGAGATACAGAGTACCACATCCTGAAATGGTTTTGCTGCCATCTCCTGCGGGCAGACTGCTGCCAGTGGGAAAGGCAAATGGCCACTGGTGCCTACCATTCTGCTCTGGTTGAGGTAGATTAAACTCTCGGCACGCCCATACAGGTAAGCCGTACAGTTTTCCCCCCCGCCTCCTCCGTCTGACATTAGCGAATGTATGAAACCACAATAGTACTTGGAACAAATAAACACAGGTTATCTTTAGCGTGCACAGTTGTTCCCACATTCACTCTCGAGGCTACTCCATAATATAAAATGTGATTTTGGAGCATACGAAGCTGTATTATCCAGTCCTGCATTTGCTCTGTGCGGCCACAGGTGGCAATTTGGAAAGTGATGCCAGCACAAAGTAGCCATTTTAAATCTGCTTACTAAGTGAAAATGGCAACCTTGTACTGCATGTATGTCAGGAAGAAGTGAGCTCGGTTTTCCTTTCCAAGCAGAGGATTAATGTTGTCGATGCACCGTTTAAAAGTGTAGCACGAGTCTGTGGAATATGCAGAGTTAACAAGCGCCTGACAACATAACTTGTTCTTCAATTTGTGGGTTCACATCGTCTGTTGCTCGGGATCATGATTCACACCGTTTTCTGTATTGTCTCCTGTAACTGCTTTCAATCACACTGTTTCTTTTCTTTAGTGATCCTTCCTGGTTTAATGAGGCCTGGTTAGGGCGTATTAAGGAAGATATCGGTGACTGGAGGCTGAAGGTACAGTGGTAGAATACGGGTGTTTTTTGTTCTTTTCAAAACTGAAAAAGGTCAACTCAAACAAGCATGTGTTTTGGAGACAGACTAGTACTTTGAAAGGTGTCCAGTCTGTTTGCTAGAACAGGCAAAGTATATTGTAGAATATAGAAATGGTTTTGCAGTCAGAACATTTTTGGAGCAAAATTCCAGTTGTTCTCCTGACATGTACAGACCAGATTCAAGCCCTGCTCTCTGCTGAATTGGGGGCACTAAGCCACAAAAGCCCTTCAGCAAGGAAAGGGAACAGTTGGCTGTGATTCCCACTGTGAATCCTTACCTAGTGTCATCTGGAAAGTGCTCACATGACAAGGGGGCCTGGTCCGGCTTGGCTGCGATACCCACTCGCAATCAAATAGTCTTGCTGTCTAGGAAGAACAGCTATTTGGAAGGTGTACTGGAGGCCCACGAGCATCAGTAGAACCATGTCCAGTATAAATCCGTACCTTCACTACCGGAGGGAGCAGAAAAAGACTCCCGTTGTCCTACCCTGGACTTCTATGACCTCTCTTGCCTGGCAGTCTAACTTATCCTGTTGAGTGTTAAAGGAGGTGTGTTTTATTATTGTACTGTGTATGTGCTTGCCTATTGTGCAGCTTGTTTGCATCATGTTTTCTCTCTCAGCCTGGAGCTTGAAGCAGTTTCGATCCTGGCTGCCTTCACAGGGCTACAGCTGTAAAATAGGTCAATTCTCCAGAAAATACAGTTTGCTATAAAGTTACACGACCTGGTAAACTCTGACCTGTTCCCACATATTAGTAGTACATGGAGTTGCTGAAAGATAAGTGAGCTGGGGATAAAAAGATTGATTAATGATTTGTTCTGTAAATCCACTGAGAGCTAAATGAGAGATGACGGTGTATACTGTGACCACATGCTTTACAAGGTCATCACTTTGTATCGCTGGTAGCTTTACATGCAGTGAAGCCTTGATACTGACTACTGTTAACAAGAAACTGATATCCTTCCCTTTTGGTTCAGTGGGTAACAGAAGCAGCTGATAATGAAAGAATCTAGCTTCATCCTTAGTCTCAACTGAGCTAGTTGATCTCAATCGGAACAGCAACTACAATTCCTGGTAAAGAAAAGAAAGACTTGCATTTCTATAGCGCCTTTCACAATCTCAAGACGTCCCAAAGCGCTTTACAGCCAATGAAGTACTTTTTTTTTTGAAGTGTAGTCACTGTTGTAGGAAACGCGGTAGCCAATTGCACACAGCAAGCTCCCACAAACAGCAATATGATAATGACCAGTTTCAGTGATGTTGGTTGAGGGATAAATATTGGCCAGGACACCGGGGATAACTCCCCTGCTCGTCTTCAAAATAGTGTCGTGGGATCTTTTACGTCCACCTGAGAGCAGACGGGGCCTCGGTTTAACGTCTCATTCGAAAGACGGCACCGCCGACAGTGCAGCACTCCCTCAGTACTGCACTGGAGCGTCAGCCTAGATTTTTGTGCTCAAGTCTCTGGAGTGGGACTTGAACCCACAACCTTCTGACTCGGAGGCGAACGTGCTACCCACTGAGCCACGGCTGACACTAGAGAAAGGAGAAGTTTAGTCGGGGTCCCCACACCTAATCATTGACTTTTACTGGAAAGTACACACGTAGGGTGATGCAGTGAGGGTAGGATCAGGCTCGGCTCTGACGGCCTGTGCCCCGCATAGCAAAATGGTCTGCTAATATTCACTCTCTAGGCCCAAACACGGAGAATGGCGTGTTGGGCAACACATAGGAGGGCCATCCATGCTTGTCAGCCCATATCCTAGCAACAGCAACTTGTATTTACCTAGCGCCTCTAACGTAATAAAACGTCCCACGGTGCTTCACACGAGTGTTATCAAAAAAAAAATTGACACCAAGCCATAGAAGGAGATGTTGGGGAGGAGCCCAAACCTTCAGGGGAGGAAAGGGAAGAAACTTTATTCCTGCCAAATGGCTACATTAAATGGACAACTGAGAGTTCAAGTATTACGGTACGAAATACTTGCACTGATTCCGCTCCTCAAAATTAAACTTTACAGTATCTTGAAATGTAATTGTTTGGTTCGCGCTTTCTAAAGTCAGTTCTGTAGCCGCCTTTCCAATCCAGGAAATATTGGATGTAAAAATCAAATTATCAGTGTTCAATGCTACAAGTAGTAATGTGCAGGAAGTCCTTCACGTATGTGTTTATCGCTATAAAAAGACACCAGTTATTGAGACTAATTGGAGGCCTATCCTGTTCCTTATCAGCAGGGGCTAGTATGAATGACCTTTAACCTTCCATTGAGGTAAAATGCAAACTTTGAACCTTTTTGTATTTAAAAATAAATAAATAAATAACAAGCCAAACCTGAGGCCTGTACAATATCGGGGTAAATGTTTCCTCCATTTGATAATGTTAGAGGGGAAAAATCAGCATCAGTATCGTGTTTATCCTGCTTTATACTCCGAGCTTTCTCGCTAATGGGGAACAGAGTAAAATGCTGATTATGCTGATGAGTTGCAATCTCTCAATGCACGTTAGGATCTCTTTTTACTCCTTTCCCCGAATTATGATCGTGCTGTTGTGAGTAAACAAGTTTAAAATGACATGGAAAATTGCACGATCAGATTAATTTTCCACAGTCTTTATTATTGGTTGGAATGTAATTGCTCTGTTGGAGCTACAGTGCTTTTTTGAGCTCCTGATCTGTGACTAAAAAGGAATGAACCAAATCCCTGACTATTCCCTTCCTTTGTGCATGTCTGAGAGATTCTGACTGTTTTAAATCTCTTCTAATACAGGTAAGCAACCTGAAGAAAATCCTTCAGAGCATGTTGGAATATTACCATGATGTAAGTATTCCTAAAGCCTTAGTGCATTGGCTAGTATCAGAGTACAGCAGCAATCTGAAAATTGCAGTGTTGCCGTGCACAGCAAGAGATGGTACAACACTGAATTTCCTTCGGGAGCCTGTAAAAGAAAGACTTGTATTTCTCTAGCGCCTTTCACGACCACCGGACATCTCAAAACGCTTTACAGCCAATGAAGAACTTTTTGAAGTGGAGTCACTGTTGTAATGTGGGAAACGTGGCAGCCAATTTGCGCACAGCAAGCTCCCACAAGCAGCAGTGTGATAATGACCAGATAATCTGTTTTTGTTAGTTAGTTGAGGGAGAAATATTGACCCGGACACCAGGGATAACTCCCCTGCTCTTCTTCAAAATAGTGCCATGGGATCTTTTACGTCCACCTGAGAGAGCAGACGGGGTCTTCGGTTTAACGTCTCATCCGAAAGCCCCATAAAGTTACAGTGCGCGTGCCTGATGGCATTTTTCATTCTTCTGGAAGATCCTGGGTCCAAGTTTAGCAATTGGTGTGACGTTCTGCTGTGTAGTTAGTTTCTAAATGTGCTATGCCATCTACTAAGAAATAATTTGCATTTATAGAGCACCTTGCATGTCCTCGGGATGTGCCAAAGTGCTTCACCACCAATATATCACTATTTGACGTATATTTATTGTTTATAGGCAAAGGGGTACCAAAAGGCATTTAGCGTAAAATTTGGTGTCTAATCACATCTTCTCGTAGACCTGTGTGCATGACTTTCATTGTGATTTTTGTGGCAGCATTATTTTGATCTTCACTATAATTGTGTTTTGATCACTGATGCCTGTGTAGCAAATTGCAAAACAGAATCTCTCAGTATATGGAAGTTGGTATATTTCACTTTCATAGTCTTGACAGCTGCAGCATAGTTGACTGAGTGCAGCTCTTCGGCAGTTATTTAGCCAAGAAGAGCATCAAACAGAGCAATTTTCGTGTAAAGCCTTTTATGCGACATTGGTGTTCTGGAGGCTTTCATGAAATGAATATGGAGGCTTTCCTGAATATAATTTTGGAGAAAAGATTGTGATGGAGTTGTCTCCACCCATGTTCAATACTACTGCCTCTTTATAAATTTATCAATCACAATTCCTTATACCCCACACTCCTCATTGAATGATGCTCTTTAAGGTCATATAATGGCCATTGTTCCCATTACAGACACAAACCCAGAATGATTTGTTTAAATGCATGAAACGTGGCTTAAATTGATGCATTATAAGCTGGGCAGCATACATATTTAATCATCTCATCCGCTCCCTTTCTTCCTTCCCCCGAGCCCCACTGAGAAGGCAGTCAGTGAAGGAGGGTTGTCATTAGGCTATCATCTTGGCTCAATTGGCACCACTCACCCCTCTGAGTCAGTAGCTAGTGGGGGTTGAACCCACAATATACATGAGCACATAATATCAGCTGACCCTTCAGTACTGTTGGCGGTGGCGTTAAATGTGTGAGATGGCAAACTGAGGCCCTGTCTGCTCAAATGAGCCTAACAAATCTCATGGCACCATTCAAAGAAGTGCAGGGAGTTAGAATCATAGAAATTTACGGCACAGAAGGAGGCCATTCAGCCCATCATCTCTATGCCAGCCGAAAAAGAGCTCTCCAGCCTAATCCCACTTTCCAGCTCTTGGTCCATGGCCCTCTAAGTTAAGTTACAGCACTTCAAATGCCGATCCAAGTACTTTTTAAATGTGATGAGGGTGTCTGCCTCTACCGCCCTTTCAGGCAGTGAGTTCCAGACCCCCACCACCCTCTGGGTGAAAAAAGTTCTCCTCGACTCCTCTCTAATCCTTCTACCAATTATTTTAAATCTATAGTTCTCTTGGGTTTTCTGACCAGTACTTCTCCCTCAACCAGCATCACCAGAAACCGATTATCTGGTGATTTATTCATTTGCTGGTCATTCATTATAAAGCACTTTGGGACATCCTGAGGATGGGATAAGATGCCCTTCGTTCCTGCTAGTAGCTGGCTGAAGAGTAGCATAGAGCTGTACCAATGGCCTAGTGAGTAAATATGGTGGTGTTCCAATCCATACAAGCCAGAAATTCCCAGATTCACACAATAGTTTGTGCTGAGTTGGCTAACTTCAGATAGGGCTCCAATTATCCCTATCTGAATTGGGCTACATTTGGACCTTGTTATCCCCAGGCTGGGAAGGGGAAAATCATCCAGTACTATGGCAAGTTTTGGTCTCCTTATCTGAGGAAGGATATGCTTGCCTTAGAGGCACTAGATTGATTCCTGGGATGAGACGGTTGTCCTATGAGGAGAGATTGGGCCTATACTCTCTGGAGTTTAGAAGAATGAGAGGTGATCTCGTTGAAACATACAAGATTCTGAGGGGGCTTGACAGGGTAGATGCTGAGGGGTTGTCTCCCCTGGCTGGAGAGTCTGGAACTAGGGGGCATCGTCTCAAGATAAGGGGTCGGCCATTTAAGACTGAGATGAGGAGGAATTTCTTCACTCAGGGTTCTGAATCTTTGGAATTCCCTCAGAGGGCTGTGGATGCTGAATCGTTGAGTATATTCAAGAATGAGATTGATAGATTTTTGGACTCTAAGAGAATCAAGGGATATGGTGATCGAGCGGGAAAGTGGAGTTGAAGTCGTAGATCAGCCATGATCTTATTGAATGGCGGAGCAGGCTCGAGGGGCCATATGGCCTACTCCTACTCCTATTTCCTATGTTCTTATCCAGGGTTCCTACTCCTGATCACTGTCCTGTAACCGCTGCTGGAAAATGTGCTATTATGGCCGTTAGGTTAGAACAGGGCGCCCTCCAATATTAAATAACTTGCCAATTCTTACTATATAGTCCTTTTTTTTTAAATAGCTACTTGGGCAAGGTTCAACTGAAGTCCTGTGTGAAATTGTACCCCATCAATTCTTTCGGGAGGGAAAAGAGGAATATTGGAAAAATTGGAATAGACTGGCCTGGGTGCTCTGCATGGCCAAGATAGATCAGAAGGTGAAAGAAATGGTCAAAATGAAAGCAGTAAACCTTGAAAAAGAGGTTTTTAAGATCGCTACCCCATCATTGGAAGAGCCAGTGCTCCCATATCCTGTAATGCTAGATACAGCAATCCCCATTAGCTATGTGCATTAAACCGAACATTGCAACTATGAAAATGCACCTGGGAAACAAAAGACTTTACATCTGCAGAAGTGATCTCCAAATGTTAAATTTGAAGCAAAATTTTAGATTTTGATGTGGAGGCTCTGTTGCCCTGAAAGTGTATAATTGTGGTAAGTGCTGCAAATTAACTTTTTATTTCAAAAATTATTTTTTCTTCAGGTTCTAGGTCACCAGATTTCTGAGTATAATCTGCCAGAGGTCAATCTAATAGGAGAGCACTCGGATGCAGCAGAGCTTGGTCGAATGCTGCAACTTGTGCTTGGCTGCGCTGTCAGCTGTGAGAAGAAACAAGGTAAGACCCCAGCTGTTGCAGGGGGCTGTGCAATGACTCATAACTTTCTGATGGGCAATTACCACAACATTCAAAGTTGAGGAACTGGATGCTCCAGTGGATTATTAAATGCTGTCCTTTCATCTCTGGCACCTGGCTTCAAATACAGCCCAGACTTGTCGGGGATGAAAGTCTGTTCAGTCTATTTTGGCGGTAAAAGTCTACTGATGAATTGAATTTGGGCAGTATCAATCCAGTTACAAGCGGTTTCCCAGCACAAAACTGCCTGTCATTGGGCACTATTGGTACTAAATTGACTGATACGGAAAATGTTACACTGCACCAACCTCAAGAGCATCCCCTATTATACCAGCATATAATAGTGGGGTAGAGTAAAAGAGAGGTGTCAGTACTAGGTCCCTTGCTTTTTGTGGTATAGTTCAGTGTAGGAGGCATGATTAAGAAGTTTGCGGATGATACAAAAATTGGCTGTGTGGTTGATAGTGAGGAATGGGCAATAAATGCTGGCTTTGCCAGCGGCTCCCAGATCCCATAAGCGAATAAAAAAAAAAGACTGATGGGACGGTAATTGGCCAGATTGGATTTGTTCTGCTTTTTGTGGATTTACGAGGATGTTGCCAGGATTGGGGAATTTTAGCTATAAGGGAAGATTGGATCGACTGGGGTTGTTTTCTTTGGAACAGAGGAGGCTGAGGGGAGACTTGATTGAGGTATATAAAATTATGAGGGGCCAAGGTAGAGTGGATAGGAAGGACCTATTTCCCTTAGCAGAGAGGTCAATACCCAGGGGGCATAGATTTAAAGTAATTGGTAGGAGGATTAGAGGGGAGTTGCGGAGAACTTTTTTCACCCAGAGGGTGGTGGGGGTCTAGAACTCTGGAACTCGCTGCCTGAAAGGGTGGTAGAGGCAGAAACCTTCATCACATTTAAACAGTACTTGGATATGCACTTGAAGTGCTGTAACCTGCAGGGCTAAGGACCAAGGGCTGGAAAGTGGGATTCGGCTGGATAGCTTTTTTTTGGCTAGCACAGATGGGATGGGCCGAATGGCCTCCTTCTGTGCTGTAAATTTCTATGATTCGATGAGAGCTTTACTCTGCGTTGAATCATACTTTACATGACCTGGGAATGCTTGATGCTGACACACTGGATTCCTATAATAGAAAATGTTTCTTTGCTCAGCACCAATGTCTTTCAGCTTGATGAACAGTAAAAAAAAAATGCACACAAAAAAGTCATTAATAGATCATAGAAGTTGATATAACAACAGAAAATGCTGGAAGCACTCATCAGGTCAGGCAGCATCGTGGAGAGAGAAACAGTTAATGTTTCATGTTGATGACCCTTCGTCAGAACTGGAAAAGGTTAGAGAAGTAACAGATTTTTAAGCAAGTGTAGGGGCAGGGAAAGGGAGGAGAGGAGGAAAGAACAAAGGGAAGGTCTGTGATAGGCTGAAAGGCAGGAGAGATTAAAAGACAAAAGGGGTGATGGTGCGAGGCAAAAGGAGATGGTAATGGGACAAGTTAAGAAACAAAAGATGACTCTAGATGAGGTGTAAATGGCAATGGCAGAATCATCAACAGCTGCCATATGAGAGAAAAATAATAATTTTAAAAATAGGGGCCGAGATTATGGTCTGAATTTGTTGAACTCGATGTTGAGTCCAGAAGGCGGTAAAGTGCCTAATCGAACAATGAGGTGCTGTTCCTCAAGCTTACGTTGAGCTTCGTTGGAACAGTGTAAGAGGCCAAGGACGGAGAGATCAGAGTGGGAGTGGAGAGGAGAATTAAAGTGACAGGTGACCGGAAGCTCGGGGTCACCCTTACAGACTGAACGGAGGTGTTCCGCAAAGTGATCACCCAATCTGCGTTTGGTCTCCCCAATGTAGAGGAGACCACATCGTGAGCAGTGAATACAGTATAGTAAATTGCAAGAAGTACAAGTAAATTGCGAACATCGAGTTCAACAATTTCAGACTATAACCTCGGCCCCTATTTTTTTTCTCTCTTTTTCTCTCACATGGCAGCTGTTGATCATTCTGCCATTGCCATTTACACCTCATCTAGAGTCATCTTTTGTTTCTTAACTTGTCCCATTACCATCTCCTTTTGCCTTGCACCATCATCCCTTTTGTCTTTTAATCTCTCCTGACTTCCATCCCATCACAGACCTTCCCTTTTGTTCTTTCCTCCTCTCCTCCCTTTCCCTGCCCCACACTTGCTTAAAGATCTGTTACTTCCCTAACCTATTCCAGTTCTGACGAAGGGTCATTGACCTGAAAGGTTAACTCTGTTTCTCTCTCCACGGATGCTGTCTGACCTGCTGAGTGTTTTCAGCATTTTCTGTTGTTGTTTCAGATTTCCAGCATCTGCAGTATTTTGCTATTGACATAGAAGTTGATGTTACTTTTAAGGAATTTGAAGTTTATATCTTGGGAGGTGGGGGAAGGGGTGAGAGAGACTCATGACCTTGCTTTTCTAGAATGTTTCACTTGGCTTTGGCCTAAAGCCAAAATAGTGAATTGGTTGTTACTACCGTTGTTTGCGATAATTATGTACAAATCTTTCAGTGCTGCCCTCTTCCCCATGGGCTGTGGGACTTTCTAGAGCGTGGATCTCTCTGCATCTGTTGTTAACCCAGTTGTTTTTCATTTGCAAAATCCTTTCTTTTCCTGCCCCTAACCCGGCCCACAAATGGAATGCTGTGTTGGCATGTGGCGTTCCATCTAACAACCCAGCTGCTCGCTGGCAAAATCCTCCTATAGAGAGACAGTCGAGTTCAAACGTCAGTCGAGGCTAGAATTAGAAATCTGGCCTTGAGAGAGGGACGGACTTTTGTACCATACTACAGCACTTGCTCGGTCGTGTCCCTTCTGAAACTTTTCTATGTAACTGAGATTCTGGTCCCTAAGACTACTTCAGAACCATTTATTCACTGTCTGTTTTTAACATAATGAATATGATACTACTCGACGACTGAAGCACTTTTCCCTTCCAGAATACATCCAGCGTATTATGACGCTGGAGGAATCTGTTCAACATGTTGTCATGACGGCCATCCAGGAGGTAAGCAGACCACAGCTGAATGCAGATCGGGATGTATAAAAACAAAATGCTTCTTTTGAAACTGCCTTCACCCTGTGTGACATTTTTCACATGGCTGCTCCATTTACTGTGAAAACGAACAGGCAGAGAGAATATAGCAGATGCTTTATGATGTTTGGCTTCCTAATCGATCGAGTATTGCAGTAGATAGAACCTAGGTGGTGTGAGGCTTTGGAGCACCAACATGGCCCACCTTGTAGCAATGGGACACAGACGTATAGTTCCCCCCCCCCCCACCCCAAAGTTGAGCTTCTAATCTGAGCCCTTAAACTCTTTTACACCTTGGAGTCTCGGTCCAAGCCTACATGGTTATTCAGATTACAACCAACAATTATGGTTTAAACCAAAATCTATGTTCGAACTATACCAATTTGAAAATTTTCAAATGTTTTTATCGGGGAAAGTGGAAAATGCTTCTGCTAACTACAAAAAAAATTACTTTTTTTTTTAGATTCCATGCTCCAATGTCATTTTCAGTTTCCCATCTTGTATTTTTAGTGAATTGGTATCCAAAATTACTTGTGTAATGTGAAAATGATGAATAATTCAATAATGATATGGTTACAACAGGATCCTATATTTAAACAATTTAGACAAATGCAGCTTCAAAGGTTCCAACTCCATTTAATTTCAAGCCCTTTTGTTGTTTTTATATTGAGAGCAATGTTTAAACCCCTTTTTTTTAAAAATTGTGGAAAAAATAAACAAAATAGTGCCAAGAATGAGGTGGTGAGGGCTAGGAATGGAAATCATGAAAGAATTTGCATTTATGTAGCACTTTACTGACATCCCAAATGCGCTTTGCAACCAATAAATTATTTTTTTAAGTGCAGTCACTGCTGTTATGTAGGTATATGCGATAGCCAACTGCACATAGCAAGGTATCACAAATAATGAATAAATGGTCAGTTATTCTGTTTTTCTCTTGTGTTGGTTGAAGGGCGAATATTGGTCAGGACACAGGAGAACTCCCTGCTCTTCTTCGAAGTAGTGCCATCAGATCTCTTGTGTCCACCTGAACAGGCAGACAGGGTCTCATTTTATTATAAAGATGGCATCTCCATGCACTACACTAGAATGTCAACCATTTTATGTCCTCAAGTCCTGGAGTGGGGCTCAAATCCACAACCTTTGAGGAGAGAGCTAAGGTGACACTTGGTTAGCACTCTTGGCCTCTAATTAGGAACCCTACTTATAATAGATGCTCAGTGATGAATAGAGGATGCTACAGTTCCTGTGCGATTCTGGTTATTTTCAGTTCCTATACATCAGGCCGTTTTAATACCCATTCCCCTACTTCATGGTACTGGCCCTTCTTGGTAGTGAGTTCAGTGCGCTTTTGTGAAACTATAAATTGGGTATTTCTTTTTTTTAAATTAAAAGTATTTAATTCAATCTTTTGGGGCTCTACTGCTGATTATAAACCTCTCGATCAGTTCCCAGTGTATATCTCACTTCTTGTCATCCACCTTAGATTTCCCTTTTACATTTGTCACTGCACTATTACTAATCACTTATTTTTCCTTTCGCTCCAGCTTTTGACCAAAGACCCTTGCGAACCTGTGCATAGCGACAGCTATAGTGACGTGGACAGTCAGGTAACCTTATTTGAATTTAGTTATTGCTAGTAATAATTCAATTATAAAGATGGTAATGTTATGTATATTTAAAAAATAAACAATATTGACTGGTATTTACAGTGGAGGTCAGTGGACTGTTAAATGAATTCACAGAATGCCTTAATGGTTATTTTAGACCTAGAAGTGGCTGTTGACTTCACTCTATGACTACTCTTGTATATCTAACAGTGAATAAAGTAATATGTAGAAATTATCGAAATAAAGCAACCTTCTCTCTTTCCAGTTGAAGAGATTCAGTGTGTGTGACGAGGTGGAATCAAAGGATGAACTCTCTCAGCGCTGTCATGAACTGGATCTGCAGGTTTGTGCTTACAAATGAGTTGGATATCTCTGTTAGGGTGTCTATGGCTGAATAGATCTCAAGATATTTGAAGGGGACCAATAATTGACAATGTTGCACATAAATGCTAATAATCCTGCATCGTCTAACTTTATGACCTTCCTGTTGTTTTCTCAACTGCCCACCCCAAATGAGAGTGGAAATACCCAGTAAAAAATAGGAAGAAGTCATCCCTTTCCCCTCCCAGCTTTTACCAGTTGCTACGCAGGACTCGCAGTGTATTTCCACCTGTGTATGCCAACTGTGCGTTGTCACTATTGTTGATCAACTAGATCATTTCTCTTTGTTACTAAGACAAAGATAGTGCACACGAATCTGCTCAGCTAACCACACAAATTTTCAGTCACTAGGTGATTCCTTTCAACAAATGAGCTGTCAATAAGGTCAAAAATAGGAATCTGCTCTGATGCAGCTTGTTTAATAAAAGGGCATCTATATTTTTCTATACAGTGTCAGCTGTGGCTCAGTGGGTAACATACTCGCCTCTAAGTCGGAAGGTTGTGGGTTCAAGTCCCACTCCAGGGGCTTGAGCACATAAATCTAGGCTGACACTCCGGTGCAGTGCTGAGGGAGCGCCGTCTTTCGGATGAGACGTTAAACCGAGGCCCCGTCTGCCCCCTCAGGTGGATGTAAAAGATCCCGCGGCACTATTCCGAAGAAGAGCAGGGGAGTTATCCCCAGTGTCCTGGCCCAATATTTATCCCTCAATCAACATAACAAAAACAGATTATCTGGTCATTATCACATTGCTGTTTGTGGGAGCTTGCTGTGCGCAAATTGGCTGCCACGTTTCCCACATTACAACAGTGACTACACTTCAAAAGTACTTCATTGGCTGTAAAGCGCTTTGGGACGTCCGGTGGTTGTGAAAGGTGCGATAGAAATGTAAGTCTTTTTCTTTTTGCCTAAATCCATAATACTGTAAAACCACTATATCTGAATAATCTGATCTTAGTGCATTATAATTGTATAGCAGAAGCTTTTAAATGAAGGATTGGCTAGAGGGTGAATCTGAAACATTAATGTACAATTCACTCCCTAAATAGTGACCGGGTTTATGTGGCGTCCTCCAAACAGAGCTGCAATTCGGACTTTTTTTTACCCGGGACTTAAATATAATTATATAATTTAAAGAAAAGAGCAACTTTAAATAAAAAAAGGTTTTGCCAGACCATAAATAAAGTGCTGCACTGGTAAGTTTGTATTACTGAGTTCGTGACCCTTCTGAGAAACTTTATTCAACTTGTAGCTGTGGTGATTGTATCACTGGTTTATTTAACCTGTGAAACCGTGCACACACTGCTACCGACATTGCAGCCCTTCAACTACCAAAAATAATTGGATTACTGGTATTTTTCTGGTAATTGTGAACTAATTTCCTCTTAAAGGTGATGCCAAGTCTAATGAATGTAACTACAGAGAGGTGCTCATGTGGAAATGGCTCATTTTGTTAATTGGAGAGCTGGGAAAGCATGCCAAACTGAAAGATTGGCCCCCTTCACAGGTGCTCTGTTGTCACTGGACATCTAATAATATAGAACTAAACCCTGGCGGCTGTGAAGATGCTTTTCCAAAGTTTGATTTGTTATTTAACTATTTATAAGCAGGGTCATTTCTTGATTCTAAAGCTTCTAATATGGCAATTCTACTACTAACAGCTGACTTTTAAAACTGTATGCTCCAGTGATAATCTTGTCACCAAAATTGTCTTATGTCTGGACCTGAATGAAGGGAATTTAGTTAAAGTCGCCAAAGGATGGACTTTACTCGGTGAATTACTTTGCTGTGGCAGCATCCTCAAGAGAAGAAGTAAGAAAAAGTCATTGAGGGTGAAGAGAGTAAAACAGCAGAAGCCTAAATCTGTGTTCATTTACATGTAGACTTGCATTTCTAAAACAAGCCCAGGTAATTTGAGTGTATTCCACCATGTGCCTAGGTCTATGGGTAGTAGTTCTTTCTGCCTGGTGTGTGTGTGTAGGACTATGTAAGTTGATAAGTCGAGGCCCAGGAGTGGCGCCGCGTGGACCAGCAGCGGGGTAGGGAGGACCACACTGCAGCCTATGAAACCCAGGCAGAGAGGACCTGCGGGAAGGAGGGAGGAGGACAGTAGGAGTATGTTTGTGTGTGTGTGTGTCCCCGATGTAGCAGAGCCTGGTCTCCAATCGTCTTGGATCCCCTTGCCATTGGACCAAGACCTTGCTCTGTCAAGCCGGTGTGGTAGCTGCTGTGCAACGGCCACCCCACGTTAAAAGAATTCACGCACAGGCATCTTCCACCCTTTAAAATGAAGTTCGGGACCTGGAACGTCAGGACCCTCATGGACAACCCCAACAGCGACAGAGACTGTAGGTCCCGCATTGGACTCAGCAGTCACCCGAGAACTCATTTTTAGTGTGGAAGCAAGTCATCCTCGGTTCCAAGGGACTGCCTAAGAAGAGTGTGTAGGGGGAATCTACTGCAGTGAATTGCACTTGTAGCTGCAAAGAGTATGGCACAGCAGCGTTGACAGAAGACACAAACTGGTTTGCAACATTGTAAAAATGCCGTTCACTTAAATCAAGTGATCAGACAGCAAGTTAGACTCTCTCAAGAGCCAGGGTGATTTTCCTCCAATTAATGGTGCATCAGGTGGCAAAGCACATGGGACCACCCTCCAGACTTCGACTGTTTGGTTAACCTACTCGATCCCTGTCTTCCCTACAAGGATGTGAGATTCTCGCCATAAAGCTTACGGTAATGCTCCTCGGCAGCAAAAGAAACCTGTGGGGGGTTTTTTTTTTCAAGTCTTTCCAGGGCCCTTGATTGCTGAAATATTGGTATTGTACCACACTATTTGTTTGCACAATACCTGTTTGGCTGTTACTGGCAGAAGCCCAGGGGAACGTTGGATGGTTCGAGAAAGAGCTGTTCATTCTGTAACCATACTACTTTAGCTCCTCCCATATGTCGGGGATAGAAAAGGAGAATCTTTGTGACAATATAAGGTACTGCGCCTTTTAAGATGAGAAGGATCTGCCCATAGGCAGTTTTCACAAGTATTATGTACCATTCCATGCAGACTTTTAATGATTCAGAGCAGTAATTTGTCTAATACATTTGCTTCATAAGGGCTAAAGAATAAATGGCAAAAATATCTCTAAGGGAGCCAGGTTAAGGTAAGTTTTTAAAAACAGTAGATTTCTTTTTTTTTTTAAATACTTTTAACAATGGCACCTTAAATGTTGATATGGCTGTACAATGTATTCACCTATTTGGTGTCAATATTCTGCATGAGCACACCTCGTCTTAACAGTGTAACCCAAACGCTGCCCTAGGCATGGCTTTTGTGATAGTGGCTTAAATTTTCTTTTTACAAATACTGTGAAAGTTGTAAAGATCTGCAGAGTACATTATAATATGGATTCAATTTGTTGCAACGTCTTTTTGTAGTCTTGATGGGTATAAATACTGTAAGAAGTCACGGGCCCATTTGGATTAGAAAAGGAGCTATTTATCTGACTTGATTGCTGTAGCAGTGCCCCATGTGGAGGAGCTGCATCTAGCCTTGATTGCTGCTCAAACCAAGTAGTTAATACTGGATCAACTTAATATTCTCTCTGCTCCTGAAGCTACTGACTCTCTCTGGGGTAGCATTCCACGGGTGCTGACAGTTTTCACACATCTCCCAAGTGAGCCTTGATGGTGAGTACTACCAGGCTATACAGCTCTGGAGGGTATTACAGGTGAGCCTGATCTGTCCACACATGAACGCTTTCATGCTTACGTCACTTCAGGACCAAGTACCTCAGTTTCTTTTTTTTCCCCTTCCCGCCTCTCCCTCCTTAAGCTCAGGGGTACTGAGGCACTTGTACCACCCTTACTCCAATTGAAATGGGTTAATGTAACATAGACAGGACATTGGGCCTGGGTCTTTCTGGTCTGTTTGGCTTATACAACACTAAGCAGCGCATCTGTAGGCCATTGGTCAAGGGAGCATGATTTTTTTTTTTTTTATTCATTCATGGGATGTGGGCATCGCTGGGGAGGCCAGTCTTTATTGCCCATCCCTAATTGCCCTCAAGAAGGTGGTGGTGAGCCGCCGCCTTGAACCGCTGCAGTCCGTGTGGTGAAGGTACTCCCACAGTGCTGTTAGGGAGGGAGTTCCAGGAATTTGTCCCAGCGATGATGAAGGAACGGTGGATATATTTCCAAGGATGGTGCGAGACTTGGAGGGGAACTTGGAGGTGGTGGTGTTCCAATGCGCCTGCTGCCCTGGTCCTTCTAGGCGGTAGAGGTCGCGGGTTTGGGAAGTGCTGTCGATTTAACGTAAATGATTCTCGGACAAAGCTTGGGGATAAGGAAGAGGAAGGCTGAGAGAAAAATCCCACCCTGCAAAGAAGGAGTTGTGTCTGATTCAGAGCGGTGTTGACAGCTGCTGCAGAGAAGTCCGCTGCCCAGCTCGTCCTGCCTTCCTGGATGTAAAGGAACCAAGGGTTTGGCAGGGAGTCCAAGTTGACTTAAACTAGTAAACATAAAACGGCTGTGCACGATCACTGTAAACTTTATTTAATTGCTGCTTGTTAAGAGTGCATGAAGTTTTATTAATGTTTATAAACCATAAAATACTCTCGCAGCACTATCCTGTAGTTTCTGTTCCCTGGTATGTGCTGTGTATGCTGTTGCTTATGGTTATTTCATTTATTTAGAGTATTGGGCAACTGGCATTTCAACTTGGGCCTCACCATGTGTGCCAAGTGAGACCTTGGGTCAGAGGGAGGAGAGTGAGGTAAAGAGCGGTGGTCTGCTGCTGCTGCTGAAGAAGCAACTATGTTGTGAATGTCTGTGGAGACATCCGACAGCTGTGTTGTACTGTTCGGTTTGGAGATAAGCCAAAGGATAGGGAATGAGATTTTATAAATGTAAAGTGATTGCTTTGCTGATGAACCCGATTTGAATTTTTTTAAAATATTGCTGTCTCTATGCAGTGACCAAAAAACTCACTGCAGATGTAACTTTAATTTAGGAGCACCAGGGTCTGTGTTAATGGGTGCAGATGTTGGATTGGTACCTGGAGTGTGTCCACGAAGTGCACTCCATCTATCAGTGCAGATGGCCAGAAACATTCTTAATGCCTCATCGTCCCTTCATTCTGAAAAAAACTTAGTGGGGGGAAAAAGGTATTTTTATTCCTTATCTAGGAGACAATCACTATGTGATGGTTCTTGATGATAGGGCTGAGACCACTGAAGAAGAACGAGCCAACCCCCTCTGGTTGGCAAGGATTTTCCTTACATTCCTCTTCGCTCCTTCCAACGCCTTGACTCTTGCAGGTTGTCCCCCCCTGCAGGTTGCAACTCTTCTGGATGAAAAGAGCAGTTTGATGGCCGAGAACAAAGTGCTGCGTGAACGGATGAACCGCTCTGACTCCTTCGAGGAATCGACCAGCGTCACCAACAAGAAACTCCTCTTACTCCAGAGCCAGCTGGAGCAGCTACAAGAGGAGAACTTCAGGTACCTTTCCCATTCTTCCAAATTGTTGCAGACAGTTTTTTTTTAAAATTCAACAGATCCTGGCCTTTGAGTACATTTAGAAAAATTGCATTTCAAATGCAGCAGCGGAAAGTTATTTTGTAGTGGACGCCATCCCCGGCAGCCAAAATGAGCGAGAGTTTTTTTTTTTTTCGTCCCTTGGGATGTGGGCGTCGCTGGCGAGGCCAGCATTTATTACCCATCCCTAATTACCCTTGAGAAAGTGGTGGTGAGCTGCCGCCTTGAACCGCTGCAGCCCTTATGGTGAAAGTACTCCCACAGTGCTGTTAGGTAGGGAGTTCCAGGATTTTTACTCTGCGACGATGAAGGAACGGCGATATATCTCCAAGTCAGGATGGTGTGAGACTTGGAGGGGAACTTGCGGGTGATGCTGTTCCCACGCACCTGCTGCCCTTGTCCTTCGAGGTCGCGGGTTTGGGAGGTGCTGTTGAAGAAGCCAAGGGGGCATAGATTCAAGGTAAAGGGCGGGAGGTTTAGAAGGGATTTGAGAAAGAACTTTTTCACCCAGAGGGTGGTTGGAGTCTGGAACTCACTGCCTGAAAGGGGTGTGGAGGCAGGAACCCTCACAACATTCAAGAAGCATTTGGATGAGTACTTGAAATGCCATAGCATACAAGGCTACGGACCAAATGCTGGAATATGGGATTAGATTAGACAGGGCTTGATGGCCGGCACGGACACGATGGGCCGAAGGGCCTCTATCCGTGCTGTATAACTCTATGACCTTTTTAAAGCCTTTCTTTAATGGAAAACTGATAACTCCAAGTATTTTAAAAGAGAAGACCAAAGATTGCAAAAATAGTTATAATTAAAACTTAATGGCGCATATCTTCTCCTTTCACCTTCCATTCTCTCGCTCCCTCATTGGCACACTGCAGTCACCAGGAGCTTGTTTTGGGAAATTCTGGGTGCAAAGAGACAACCAACATTCTGGCCTAATGCCACACCACCTTCTTTCGCAAGAAAAGTTAAATCCTTCCTGTTTTGCCCAGGTTGGAAGGAATGAAAGATGATTTCCGTATTCGGTGTGAGGAGATGGAAAAGGAGGTGTACGATTTGCAGCACAGGAACGATGAGCTCACCAGCCTGGCTGAGGAATCCCAGTCTCTCAAAGATGAAATGGACATTTTGAGGTAAGGTTGCGAGCTCTGGTCACTATTTTGCTAACATAAATGGCATGGTAGCAAAGACTTTTACTTATGACTTGATGTTGTAGCACAAATAATGAAGATCTGAATCACAACCAGCATGGGCACGCACACCTGGCTGAGTTGTCTTCCACTCACCTTACCCACGTAAAAGACAATGTCTGAATGGTGTAATAGTGGGTTGCTGTTGGCACTCTTGTTTGTCGGCAGTCACGGTTCTTCTTCTTCATCTTTGTTAGTCTAAATCATTCGTCTCTTCATCATCTCAGTTGGTCATCATAGTCCTTCACCATTGGTTGTTCTTTCTTTGTGACCATCAGTTGCTTGTGGTAGACCCATTATTCCAGTGGTGATGGATCCTTTCTGTTTTTAGAAAACACTTACTCGCACGTCACTGTTAAATACTCAAAACTGAAGTTTTCCAAGTCAGCAAGTGGGAACTTCCACTTCACTAACAAGTACTATATAACCTCTTGTTGCATCAGGAAGTTTTCAAATGGCTTATGAGGCATTTTGTTATAATAGCTTCTTTCTAGTTTCCACCCCACCCAATTTATCAGTTAGTTTTTATCCCTCTGGATTCATTTTTCCCCTCTTCCACTGCATGTACCATTTCTGTGGGGGGAAAAAATGGGCAGTTCACCTCCTCCTCTGCCTTTCCAACTAGACACTATGAGAGGCGCGGGGGAGCGGGGGTTGTTCTCCTTCACCTACGCCTGGCCTCCCAACGTCTAAACTTACTAAAGATGTTAATGAGCACAGTAAAGACAGCATGAAGTAGGTGGATGATTAATGAAGATGATTAATGGCACATGAAGGTATATGCCATCATGGAACTGTTGCAGTCATATCAGCGTTCCCCTTCCTAGCTAAATATAGGCCATGATGCGGAGATGCCGGTGTTGGACTGGGGGGGACAAAAGTGAGAAGTCGCACAACACCAGGTTATAGTCCAACAGTTTTATTTGAAATCACAAGCTTTCGCCGCGGCTGCTCCTTCGTCAGGTGAAGTGAAGAAATACAAATGGGCACAGCATATATAGACAGAGAACAATGCCTGTGCAGAGAACAATGTCAGACGACTACAGTTAATCTTTCTGACTGCCTTTTATCACACCTCGGCAGAGAGACAATCACGGCAATCAAATCCAACCTGACTGACCTGGTTGGATTTGATTGCCGTGATTGTCTCTGTCTATATATGCTGTGCCCATTTGTATTTCTTCACTTCACCTGACGAAGGAGCAGCCGCTCCGAAAGCTTGTGATTTCAAATAAAACTGTTGGACTATAACCTGGTGTTGTGCGACTTCTCACTTTTAGCTAAATATAAGGAGCTTGTACTCTAGAAGTGCACAAACTGTTGTAGGAGGCTTTTTTTTTAAGTACTAAAGGAGTCTGAACTATTGAGGGTTTTGCTGATGTTATTTACAGGCATTCTTCAGACAAAGTCAGTAAGCTGGAGGCTACCGTGGAGGCTTATAAGAGGAAGCTTGAGGATTTGGGGGACCTGCGTAGGCAAGTCAAGCTCCTGGAGGAGAGGAACACTGTGTATATGCAGAAGACCTTTGACCTGGAGGAGGAGCTGAAAAAAGCAAACACCGTACGCAGTCAGCTGGAGGCTTACAAGAGACAGGTAATGTGGAACACACCGTTATCTCATTTAACTTGGGCTCACCCATCCCGATCTCTAACCTCCTCCAGCCCTACAACCTTCTCTCTCTTTTTTTCTCCCCCCACCCCCAACTCTTTGTTCCTCTGACCAGTTGACTATGTATCAGGGTGGCATTTCCATTTCTCACATTAATCACCTTGTGGTTACCCTGACTGAGATGGTCTAATTGATATTACATTACATCTGTGCAATCCCCGTTGGGAACTGGTGTGACCAATGTTCCCCCAATTTATTTTTGGCTGCGCTGCCCCTTTAAATTTCCGTGCATGCGAGGTTTTTCCAATTAAAAGCCGCTGAGCGGCCACGCAGCTTAACGGGAGCATTGGTTGTGACTGTCCAACGTAAATCTATTGAACTTATTCTACACAATCGGGCTAGTTTTCTTGTTAAATTGAAGTAAACATTCTGACCTTTTTCTTCCCTCTTTCTCCCCCCCCCCCCCCCCTGTTTTTATAAATATGAAGGTTCATGAGCTTCACAACAAGCAGACAGAAGAGTCGATGAAAACCGAGAAGTGGCAGTTTGAGTTCAAGCACCTGCAGGAGAAACATGACGCGCTGCTGAAAGAGAAAGAGGTAAGCCCAGAATACCGGATTGTGTAGTGGAAATGGACAGCATGTCGGTCAGCGTCTGAAAGAGGAAGGCTTAGTTAGCGCTTCGAGTCATCAGAGCAGGATCTTGGGAAGATGTTTTGTGGTGGGAATGAGACGGGGAGGACCGCGTACACGAGATCTGACTAGCACTTGGAGCTGATGGTGTGACGTTAAATTGATGAGATTGTACCAAGCAATGTCTAACACGGTAGCTTTCTCCACAGTCAGATGAGTAGGCAGAGATTAGTGCAGGGTGGGCAGGAAAAGGGGCAGCGGAGAGAATATGTGTCAGCAGCTTGTTCTCCTGCATCTCTCCCAGGTTTTCTTTTTACGCTGCTGGCTAATTTGCCGGTTTAGAAACATAGAAAAATAGGAGCAGGAGTCGGCCATGCGGCCCTTCGAGCCTGCTCCGCCATTCAATATGATCATGGCTGATCCTCTATCTCAATACCATATTCCTGCTCTCTCCCCATACCCCTTGATGCCTTTTGTGTCTAGAAATCTATCTATCTCCTTCTTAAATAGATTCAGTGACTTGGCCTCCACAGCCTTCTGTGGTAGAGAATTCCACAGGTTCACCACCCTCTGAGTGAAGAAATTTCTCCTCATCTCAGTCCTAAATGTCCTACCCCGTATCCTGAGACTGTGACCCCTCGTTCTAGACCCCCCAGCCAGGGGAAACATCCTCCCTGCATCCAGTCTGTCTAGCCCTGTCAGAATTTTATACGTTTCAATGAGATAAATTTGAATTTGGAAGGACTGCAGTTCAGAAAGTTCTGCTCTCATTGGCGGTTTTTCGGTTTTATCCTCCGATTAGGGAGAGGACGGAGAGCAGAAGTTGGCAGAACCACAGTTCTAAAGGGTGAACCCAGCCAGAAACGCAACCTGAAGTAGGAGCAGGGCATTTCATCGGTAGTTTTGCATCTTCACAAGCTCTTTGCAAGGCAAAGAAACTTGTTAACCGAGCTGCCTTCTTGCCAAATCATTAATGCGACATCCGTATGACGGGAAAAGATTATAATGGGACGTCTATCCATTCGATGGCCTCCCGAGATGCCGAGTGGAGAAATGAGGTGCCTCCCGCAACAGTTCTTGGGGGCAGGTTGATGTGATGTGTTCCATGGTCTGGGACTCCTGGCCACAGTCGCACTTCGGGTCGTCCCCCATTTCGGTTGAGCGCTGTCCACTGTCTTCGAGGGAGGTCGAAGCCAGAGACCTCTGCTGCTGGGTCAGTGATGAGGTGTTGGTTCTTTATGTTGCTGTGCGCCCCACGATTCCGTCCATCCGGATAGTGGGTCGATACCAGTGCCAGATCATTAACATGAAGCGAAGGATGTCGTGGCAAATTCCTGCTGTAATGCCATGCTTAAACAGCAATGTTCCACATTCAAAATGTTAAACCTCACATTTAATTGTAGCCACTAAACACCAGCTGATTTTTCAAGCATTACAGTAATTAAGTGGTTGTGGTTTTTTTTCAGAGGCTAATAGTAGAGCGAGATGCCCTCAGGGAGACCAATGAGGAGCTGAGGTGTGCACAAGCGCAGCAGAAGTTCTTGAACAGAGCAGGTAAACTAATATTTCGCCTCCTCCTTCATTGTGCTGAAAGGTCAGAATTCTGCTTGGCATTTGGCGCACAAGTGTGATTTTTTTTTTTTTCCTTCGGACCAGGGAATTGTATGATTTTTGCTGGGTTCGGAGTGTGGTCCGGTTAAAGTAGTAGCCAGTGACACTGAAGGATAGAGCATCGAGCGTAAAACCCGAAGTGCGACTGTGGCCAGGAGTCACAGGCCATGGAACACATCACATCACCCTGCCCACTAGAACACGCATTAAAAGGGATATCCCTTCACTTTCTTTCTTGCCGTCTCCCATTGTCCAACATAAACTTCCTTTAAAAAAAAATGTAAAAATATCACACATTGAATGTATACTAACTGGGAAAAAATGAGTTGTATCCCCAACCTTGCATTTTCCAGTAATTATTTGTTATCTTGCTGGTATCTATGACTAGGTTTCATTCCATTTCCTGTATTGTTTTCCATGTGCTTTGTGCATTTGCTCCTTTTGGATGTAAAATTATCTTTCAGTTCATGATACTATTTCTACTTTGTTTCCTATAATCTTTATAATCTTTGTCTTCTCTCAAACTCTTCCCTTCCAAAGACTCTTAATGAAAGCACCAATCACGTGTATATTGCTCTTGCTATAATCCAGTGTTCTTCCTGAGCCACAAAGAGCTGCGCACTGCAGCAGTACAGTAATCTGCATTTCAATGTCGCTGATGGTAGGCTGACCATACGTCCCCGTTTTCCGGGGACAGTCCCCGGATTAGATACTGTGTCCCCGGGCAAGCAACGTCCCCGGTTTACCAAACTCGTCCCCGTATAGAGTCTTTGTGTTTTTAAACGCGAATGTACAGAAACCCCCAGGGGGAGATTCTCGGCCCGTTTGCGCCCGGTTTGAGCTCAGGAACGGATTCCAGGAGCCAGTTGAACGGAGGCGACGATGGCGGGCCCCGGCTTCCCACAATGCAGCGCGATGGAGAAAAGGCCCCATCGATCGCTCGGGCCGCACTGCACTCTGGGGGATTGAGTCACCTGACCCCGTGCTTCGGCCAATAGTGACTGGCCTGAGGGCGGAACCTTTAAAATGCGCGGGAGAAGCCGAGGGCACAGTGAGAGCTGGTGGATGAGTGGATTTACTTTACCTCCGATTAGTATGGTGCGTGGTGTTTATTTTAACTGAATACGGCAAGCTCTAAATTCTCCCACTGGGGAGAGGTTTCTGAAACCTGAGACAGAGGGTGTTTCACACTCTATATGGAAAATCTCAGTCTGTTTGGAACAGATTTAAAATTGAGAAATCAAAAGTTAGGGTATCCAGGGCGAGTATAGATGGTGCAGCACTATTAACAGAACACACGCAAGATTTGAGATACAGTGGTAAAGTGAAAATGACGTTGTCTCCAACGTTCCCGCTAAGCTGCGCAGCCACACAGCAGTCTGGAGGTTCCACGCAGCACCTTTTCAATGAAAATAATCGTGCATGCGTGAAAATTTGAATGGGCCCGTGTGCAGCCACTTAAAGGAATCGTGCATGGAAAAAAAAAAAATTACAGGTTGTCTCTACACGTGTTCCACTAGCAGAAGCAACAAATTCACCGTGCCGGTTTTTCTGAAGTGTGTCCTGGCTACTTTGCCGTGCTCCCACCCTGTGTGTCCCCGGATTCGGTTTAGATGATGTGGTCGCCCGAGCTGATGGTGTAAGCTTTCGGCCACAGCCACACTTTGTAACTGTGGGGAATGTGTGCAGCTTGGGACACGATACACGAGCAGTGCATATAACGGGTGTCGATCTGTGTTTTTGTGTTCAGATACGGCATCTGATGGAGATTTGTCGGTCGGGAACCTTGCAGCCGAGATGGTTCCTGCAGAGCTCCAGTAAGTCAGTATTTAACTCTATTTCCGCAGCCCCCTCTGGTTCCGTGTCCATGCCCAGTTTCTGCTGACGGTGTTCACATTAATGTTTAGTAGTTGCCACTTTTGTTGATGGACCTTCCCTTGTCAGCTGTGGCTCAGTGGGTAGCACACTTGCCTCTGAGTCAGAAGGTTGTGGGTTCAAGTTCCACTCCAGGGACTTGAGCACATAAAGCTAGGCTGACATTCCGGTGCTGCACTGTTGGAGGTGCCGTCTTTCGGATGAGACGTTAAACCTGAGGCCCCGTCTGCTCTCTCAGGTGGATGTAAAAGATCCACGGCCACCATTTCAAAGAAGAGCAGGGGAGTTCTCCCCGGTGCCCTGGCCAATGTTTATCCCTCAACCAACATAACAAAAACAGGTAATCTGGTCATTATCACATTGCTGTTTGTGAGAGCTTGCTGTGCGCAAATTGGCTGCCACGTTTCCCACATTATAACAGCGACTCCACTTCAAAAAGTACTTCATTGGCTGTAAAGCGCCTTGAGACGTCCAGTAGTCGTGAAAGGCGCTATACAAATGGAAGTCTGTCTTTCTTGTGCATGTTGCAATGTACCTCGCACTGCAAATAAAGAGCTGTACTTGTTGCCTCTGCATGTATGTGTTCACCTCACCAAAAAATGAAACAAATTTCCAGAGTGTTCTGCAGGCCTTGTCTCCACTTCCTCTAGTTGGTTAAAGTCAATGTTCAAGTCGGCCATATCTAAAGGTCCCAGATTCGATTTCTGGTCTCTGCTAAGTTACCTTGGGTTACTGTAGGGGGATCATGGTCGGCCTCACTTTAAGGAGGGTTCCCGCTCCTGATCATTTATTCACCGTTGGAAAGTGCACGTGTTTGGACGATGGATGGGGATTGAGGACAGTATGGGGCTTGGCTGTTAAGTCCCGTCACCTGTTTAAGGAGGTCTTAAAAGAGGAGAGAGAGGTAGCGAGGCGGAGAGGTTTAGGGAAGGAATTCCAGAGCTTAGGGCCTTGGCAGCTGAAGACATGACCACCAATGGTGGAGCGATTGAAATCGAGGATGCTCAAGAGGGCAGAATTAGAGGAACGAAGATATCTCGGGGGGTTGTGGGGCTGGAGGAGGTTACAGAGGTAGGGAGTGGCGAGGCCATGGAGGGATTTGAAAACAAGGATGAGTTGTCAGGCAATGATTTTTCACACATGCAAAAATAATTTTAAAAAATCTGACTTGAAGTTGAAGAAATGCAAATCTATTTTAAATTAATGATTAAGACAAAATAGATATAATATTTTACATAAAAAATGAGAAATGTAGTGCCCATTTTTTTTACCAGTTGGCTGCATAAATGTTTCAGCAGTTTAAAAATTGGCTGCTGTAGTAGTGTAACTTGCTGCTGGTTTCAAAAACGATCGTATTTTGGACTATGCTCCGCAAGTCTGGTTGTCTTACCTTTCCTTTCCTCCTTCCCTCTCTCCGACTGCCCCTGTCCCCAAGCTGTCATAACAAGGTCCCTACATTACAGGTGATAACACTTCAAAAATACTTTATTTGCTGTAAAATGCTTTAGGACGTCCTGATGTCGTGAAAGGCGCTATATAAATGCAAGTCTTTCTTTCCGAAGAGCTCAAACTACTGGACTCTTCAATTCCTAAAAGAGCCACCGTAGCAACGTTCCCGCTAAGCCACGCAGCTGTCTGGAGGTCCCGCACAGCGCGGGACCAGCTTTTCAAATGGGAGATTTCGTGATGTGCGAAATTTTGAATGGGCCGCGCAGCCCGTTAAAGGGATTGCGCACCCAAAAAAAAAATTGGGGGGGAACATTTAACCATAGTACAGTACTTGGTTTGGTTTGGATTGCCATGACACTGACTTGTGGGCTGTATTGCTTTTAGGGAGAGGGTCATTCGGCTGCAGCACGAGAACAAAGTGCTGCGTGTACAGCAAGAGGAGACGTACAAGAACCGATTAACCGAGTTCCAGAGCGTTCTGGACGATGCCAACAGGAACACACACAAACTGGAGAATGAAAACAGGTTAGCAGAGAGTTGGAAATGTGCCAAAACCACGTGAACATTTGGGGAGCTCGATGTTGAAGAATGCATTTTTAACCCTGGTAACCAATGTGCTCTAGGTTGAATCAGCAGCAGATCACTGAGTTACGGGCACAAGTGGAACAACTCCAAAGAGCTCTACAGGAGCAGGGAAGCAAGGCTGAAGATGTGAGTACAGGTGCTGGGTAATTGTCCGGCATGGTCTGCAGGAAAGAACAAAATGGATCAGGCCGGCTTTAATGAAGAAAGTGAAAATGTATATTTGTTTTTTTGAAATGTTGAAGGAAAATGAGCAGAGTCAAGTGAAGCCTCAACTTCCTTGAAGTCATCCCCTTCCCTTCCCCTGTGTATGCCTTTCTTGCTGTCGCTCGTGTCTCCCCCCCCCACCCCCCCACCCAAACCAACCACCACTCCCCGCCCTTCTGTTTGTGTCATGTCCTAAGTGAAGTTCAGCCTAATCTAATTCCCAGGGGTCCAAATCCATAGCACTAATTTTGCCTGTGGAGTTAGATATGGTTTGAAATGCAGCCAAGCCGGCGAAGCAGACATATTGGCCCTTCTGTGATTGCAGCTGAGGTATGTTGGAGCAGTTTATTAGTGATATTTGCACAAATGTAAAGAGAAAGAACATTGCATTTCCCAGCCCTGTTATTCCCCCTCAATTTTACAGGCATTTAAAGAAGGACCAGTTGTAAATTTGAATAGAATCTGAATGCAGTCAAGGGTAGAGAGAAACTTGGAGACTGAAGAACATACAGCTTTTATGCAGATCAACTTTTGTTCTCCCCTCCCCTGCTCCCCCCCACTGGGTAGCTGTATAATGTCTAATGTATTTCTTTCTCTTCCCTTTTGTGTGTTCTCATCTGCAATAGGCCATTGTAAGTATATCAGCAGTTGGAAATTCATCCACAATTAGTGTACAGAAAAAGCACAAATCAGTGGAAAAATTGCATGGCCTGATTGCACCACTTAAACTCATTACATATTTTTACTTGCTGCTGTTCAATCACCTTTTATTTCGTAATCTCCCAAGGGTCAGTTTTCACATTAAAGTGCTTAATTTTTCTTGATTTATGTTTTGGGCGTGGTTTAACCCTTTGAAGACTGCAGTTTTCTCTACCAAGATGAACGTAGAGCCTTGTTCACTGTCATTGAAAATGACCTGATAATAACAGGTCATAAAACTGATATTCCTTGAGCTCCTATACCAATTTAAACCTAGTTTAGTTAAAGAGTGAACTGTGTTTCTTGTACCTTGTTGCATCTTGTATGCTATTTTTCCGACTCTTAACATATCCCTTCCCAGGACCTTAAAACTGCGGAACTCTTCACCTCCCTCAGTCTTGTCTTTCTGCTACAATCTACAAGCTTTTAGACCCCAAGCTTGGTGTTACTGGAACTGGCCAGATGGACCACAATGGTCTTTTTTTTTAAATTTGTTCATGGGATGTGGGTGTCACTGGCAAGGCCATCATTTATTGCCTAATTGCCCTTGAGAAGGTGGTGGTGAGCTGCCGCCTTGAACCACAGAGGGCAGTGAAGAGTCGACCACATTGCTGTGGTCTGGAGTCACATATAGGCCAGATTTCCTTCCCTAAAGGACATTAGTGAACCAGATGGGCTATCATTACTTTTTAACAGCTTTTTATTCCAGATTTATATTCCCCAACTGCCGTGGTGGGATTTGAACTCTTGTCTCTGGATCAGTAATCCAGGCCTCTGGATTACTAGTCCAGTAACATAACCACTATGATACTGTACCCCTTTTCCAGTACTGTACATTCCTATGTCCCTATTATTGGTAACTGGGTGAAAGCTTGTGCCGCAACACTAGCAGTTTTGTATTGAACATTATCTGTTGCTATGCGATTATCAATTCCAAGAACTTTTTACACAAACCAGCCAGTATCTCATTAACAATAATGCATTCAGGCACTGTTCATGGTTCTACACCTTGTCTCCAATTGGAAATTTGTAGAGAAGAATTTTGGAAGCGCAAGTGTGTGATTCCTGGCACTTTTCAAAGGGTTAATGCTGTAGATAGTATTCACTGCTGGTTATTATGGATGAGAGATGGTCACCTAACCCTTTCACTGGGCCTTCGTATTAAGTAAGATCTTGATCAAACATTTGGAATACTTTGCATCGGTTTAGGATTTCCGAACTCGCTGGACTGTTGTGGACGTAACGCCAAACAAGGATATGTAACATAATCGGTTCTTCAAATTCAGGGTTTCATTCCCATAGAGCAGTGAATCCTCAATGATCTATTTTACAGAGCAGGCAAGAGAAGCTAGGAGGGGGGTCAGAGCTCATCGGATAAAAATTGATACCTCGATAAATTGTGGGTTAGAACAAAGTTTTGGAGACCCATGAGACAACCCAAAATGTCGGGCTGAACAGTTCAATTGTAAAAAAACAAAAGTGGGTGAAAGGTGCTTTATTGAGGGAGCTTCAGAGGTCAGTGGGTAGGCAGGGCCTGTCAAAGTATTAAGTGATATTTTGTATCCTCTTAGCCACCTTGGGTACCCCACGACTAGTATTCAGCCCATGTTGTATATTCTGCATCTGTTTATTTTTTAATTTGTAAACCAAAGTGAAGAGCCATGGTCCATAGTGCAGGATATCTGCAACGTTTGGGAGGAGTGGGGAGCAAAGTAGAAGAGAAGAAATGGTGATTATGTGACATCAAACTTGGGTTGTAAAAGCTTGTAGACTGTAGAAGAAAGGTAAGGCTGACGGAAGCAGAAGTTCCAAAGTTTTGAGGCCTGGGATCAATAGAAGTGCAATGAGTCTTGATTTCAACACTGAGGGGTGCACAGTGGAGGGAGTGGTTGTAGGATAGCATTTCTGTCTGCTCCTTATTGGGTTATGTCTACTCCAGAAACCGCAAACCAGTTATAACTGCAGTCTGATTGGCGCAGAATGGCATTTGAGTGAGCCCTTTGGGATTCCGATTTAAACCATTGTTAAAAAGGACACTATGAACTTGATGGCCGAGTGAAAGGGGTGAGATTTGGGGACAGGCAGTCCCTTCAGCTTATCTTGTGTGGAGCTCTGTGCTCAATCATGCTTTTTTTTTCTGTGTGTGATTAACGTGTACAAGTGAGAATTATTTCAATGGACCTTTTGATGAAAAGAACAGTTGTGTGCTTCTGTTGCAGTTTGTACTCAACTGTACCTTCCTCTCCCCCTCGTTTTTTTTCCCTTGCAGTCTAATCTGCTGAAACGGAAGCTGGACGAACACCTGTGAGTAGAAAGAATCTCCTTCTTCACGGGTTTGACCTTGCATCCTCAGGGCCGTAGATAACATTTGCAAACGAAAGTTTCTGCTGAAATGCCATCACCAAAGTCCTCCAATTAAAACCATAGCAACAAATCTTTTGCTCCTTCATTCTACAAGCATCTATTACTCCTGATATCCTCTAGCTGTTTCCCTGCCACTTAGGAACTGCTTTGTAAACCTCGATGGTATTCTAGCCGAACACTGAGCTGGCTCTGCCGTGCTGAGTACTTGGAAAATAGGCAGAGGAGGAGTGGCTTCATTAACTTTGCATCAACACTAGTCTTGATTTGCATTTGTCTAAATAGAGTTTAACATCCAAACTCCTCTAACACTGCTGTAACGTGTGGGCACAGCTTATAGTGCTAATTGAGAACTCATCCATTCTTTCCATAGAGTGCAGCAGTTACAAAGTTCGCATGATATTTGTAAAGAGATTACATTGTCTAGACTGCGGTCATTTCCTCCCACTAACATTCTTGCAAATAGTTAACACAATCTGGGAGACTTCATTCTGCTTCTTCCCTGATCCTTTGTCATTCTTCAGGGCGTGATCCTGAGCCCCTGATCAATAGTGCTTTGTGTTTTTCCCCTCCCGAGCTTAAGGGACCTGAGGCATATTCTACAGTGTGTTCTCATTTAGAGAGTTTTCATGGTTTAAGGCAAATTATACCTGCCCCTGTTATCTTTCTCTCTTATTATATTGAGGAATGAGTGCTCCTATCCTGCCCAAAACCATTCATTGACTGCATCCAAGAGGGCAGGCAGGCAGTCGGCTCTCGGGCCACAGCCAATGAATTCGCAGCATGGAGGTGGACAGTGGCCCTGGAATGAAGCCGTTTGCTCTGCTTGATGCCCCCACTGCCCCTTATTGTCCTGTGTTGCTTTCTCAACACATTGCATCACCCATGTTTCCATATAGAGTTAAAAAAATTAAAAAATCTACCTGTCCAAAATGTTTAGTCCTACAGGAGACCAGGCAATTTAAATCTGGTGAGGGTGCTAGTTCCTGTTCATCTGATGTGAACAGTGCTCAACCAATATGAGGGTAGAGGACAAAGAGCACTCCAGAGAGGACAACTAAGGTGCTGACCTCCATTCTTTCAGCTGCTCTGTGGCTTGGCTCGTCCGCCTGAGTCTGAACTGCCTCCACCTGACTCAATCCGCTTGGGTCTCCTGGAATCTTAACTAGCTGTGAAACTATTTGCCCCTCCTGTACTAATCCCTAAATAAAGGAAGTTGTGCTGTACTTGACAACCAAGAACAGCATGCTTACCATTTTCCGCCTACGGTGAAATCATTGACTTTTTTCTTGCTGAAAGTTCAATTTCTGTTGGTAAGTACCTTGATAAAATTAACTCCTTTTGTAAGCATTCTGCCAATCTTCCCCCCCCCCCCCCCTTTTTGTAATGTGTCTTGACTAGTTGAGAAAGGTGCTGCTCCCCCTATTGAGTTCTTTCACGTTGTTGCAGGGAGAAGCTGCACGAAGCCCACACCGAGCTACAGAAAAAAGAGAGAATACATTGATGACCTGGAGCCGACAGTTGACAGCCACAGTAAGTAGTGGAAGTGGTAGGACTTTCAGCGTAAACACAAGTCACTTGCGCTTGTAAAGCTCCTCCGCACATCAAAACATCTGAACGCACTTCACTTCTGTCGGCAGAATGCAGCAGCCATTCTGCACCATCAGTGACCCAAATGCTGCAGTTAGATGAGTGAGCAGATAATCTGTTTGGTTTGGAGGTGTTAATTGAGGGAGCAGTGTTGGCCAGAGCACGCTGGAGAATTTCCTGCTCCTCGTCAACTAGTGCAATGGGATCCACTGGCAACCCAGTTTAACATTTTGTCCGCTTCTGGCAACGCATCGCTCTGCCAGTATTGGACTGAAGTATCAGCCTAAATTATGCACTCAAGTCCTGCTGTGGCTCTGTTGGTAGATTAGTAATTAACTAGACTGTCAGAAGTTCAAGTCATGGATTTTGGCTGTCATTGGAGTGAGTGCCGGCACTAACTATGGATAACTTTTGGAGGAGGGAGAGAAAAGAGACGGAAGCAAGGGGAGACATGGTCTACCCACTCTCCTTGAAATATAAGAACGTAAGAAATAGGAGCAGGAGTCGGCCACACAGCCCCTCGAGCCTGCTCCGCCATTCAATAAGATCATGGCTGATCTTTGACCTTAGCGGCACTTTCCCGCCCGATCCCCATATCCTTTGATTCCCCTAGAGTCCAAAAATCTGTCTATCTCCGCCTTGAAATATGAAGCATGATTGCCACCAGTTGCAGAAAAGTTTGGAATGTCAGAAATTCCTTTTGAAGAAAGGAAACTATTCACAATGCATTGCATCATTGGAGAGAAAGAAAGCCTTGCATTTCTATAGCGCCTTTCACCACCACTGGACGTCTCAAAACACTTTGCAGCCAATGAAGTACTTTTGGAGTGTAGTCACTGTTGCAATGTGGGAAATGACCAGATAATTTTTTTTGTTACGTCGACTGAGGGATAAATATTGGCCAGGACACCGGGGAGAACTCCACCTGCTCTTCTTTGAAATAGTGCCGCGGGATCTTTTACGTCCGCCTGAGAGAGCAGACGGGGCCGCAGTTTAACGTCTCATCCGAAAGACGGCACCTCCGACAGTGCAGCGCTCCCTCAGCACTGCACTGGAGTGTCAGCCTAGATTTTTTTGTATGTGCTCAAGTCCCTGGAGTGGGGGCTTGAACCCACAACCTTCTGACTCAGGCGAGTGTGCTACCCACTGAGCCACAGCTGACTGTAAACATAATACTTTTTAATGCACAAATCATTTTTTAATTTGTAGCAGCCCGCAAGATTGATGAGCTGCAAGAAGTTCTGAAGAAGAAAGATGAAGACATGAAAGCCATGGAGGACAGATACAAGAAATACCTGGAGAAGGCACGGACGGTAAGTCTTTTGACCACTGCAGGATATCATCATACGATTCATCGTAGAGCAGAAGGGAATTATTTTTCAGTTCAAAACCAGAATTACAAGAGGAAAAAGAGTCCCAGTAGATATTAAGAATTCTGCTTACTTCATAGCCTGCAATGTAAAACTGCATATGGTCTGATTAAGGCCTGGGTACATTGAGACAAAGTTAATTTGAAAGAGTTTGGAATCTGTTCAGTTTCCAAACTTTTTCAAATAACTTTGATGGGCAGATTCAGAGTACCCAGGGTAAGGGAGACAACGAAATTCCAGAAATAAAGTTAACCGTTAATGTTTTGAGCATTTGCCAGTGTAGAACAGTTTGACCAACTGATCCAAAACATTGTTTTTTTTCTCTCTTTTTTCCAGGTGATTCAAACTCTCGACCCAAAACAAACTACAACAACCGCTCCTGAAGTTCAAGCCCTGAAAAACCAACTGCAGGAGAAAGAGGTTAAGATTCAACTGTTAGAGGTAAGGCTTTTGAGTAAACGGGTTTGAAGGGCCTATCTTTGGCTTTTCAGATGGGCTGATGAGGAAGCCAGTGGAAACTATTTTTGGAAATAGTACGCAAAGAGGAAATGCCACCTTTTTCTGCTGCCATGGAGACTCTCGAGTGAGGTGCTGCTCCTTGCCTGGCTGTTCCAACACTGCCGTTACATAAAACCGCTCTGTACATCCAGAGCAGCTCCATTGGACTCAGGAACTCGTGCTCCTCGAGCCTGCTCTGCCATTCAATAAGATCATGGCTGATCTTCGACCTCAACTCCACTTTCCCGCCCTTTGAATCCCTCGATTCCCCTAGTGTCTAAAAATCTATCGCTCTCAGCCTTGAATATAGTCAACAATTCAGCATTCACAGCCCTTTGGGGTAGAGAATTCCAAAGATTCACAACCCTCTGAGTGAAGAAATTCCTCCTCATCTCAGTCTTAAATGGCCGACCCCTTATCCTGAGACTATGCCCCCTCGTTCTAGACTCTCCAGCCAGGGGGAAACAACCTCTCAGCATCTACCCTGTCAATTTTGCTCTGTATAAAATTCTGTTGCAACAAAACAAATTAAATATTTTTCCATCTTTTATTTCTACTTTTTCCAAAACCGTTAGAGACTTTGAGCATAAGCTGGGGTTTCCCCTGCAGTACCCTTCATTTTGGTTATGACCTTGCAGATGGTATGCTGGGGCATTGAGAGTGATTGCATTCTTGTATAATATCTACTGAGATTTTCTTTTCCCCTTAATTCTGGTTTTGAACTGAAATATAATTCCCTTCTGCTCTAATGTGAATCGTATGGTATCCTGCAGTGGTGATGACACAGTCCCCATTTTTGCTGTTGCAGCACCTCAGTTTAGAGGTTACCAGTGCAGTTTTCCTTATTTCCCCCCCCGCCCCTCCCCCCAGTTTCTCTCCCGCCCCCACCCCTGCCAGCTGACTCTTTGGGGCACATTTCCACAGGCACCTGTCGTGTGACCCTAGTCAGCGAGTTTCAGCAGGCTGTTTGACTGGGGTGCACTCCTCCAATTCTGACCTCTTGATCATCCCCGCTGCCTGGGCCCTAAGCTCTGGAATTCCCTCCCTATACCTCTCCGCGCCTCTACCTCTCTTTCCTCCCTTAAAACCTACCACTTGACGCTCATCTGCTTAATATCTCCTTATGTGGCTCGGTGTCACATTTTGTTTGATTACGCTCGTATGAAGCTCCTTGGGACGTTTTACTACGTTAAAGGCGCTATATAAATGCAAGTTGTTATTATAGAGAAGCTCAATCCTGGACCTGTTCCCACTTCCACCAGTGGTTAGTAATTATCAAACGGGAAGCCTGGCAGGAAATTATTTCCCCTTCCTATCCCATGGTTTTGGAGTTTAAATTGTATGCCCCCGGCCTTATAACCGGATGAGATCAGCTAACTGGGCCCAAATCAGGGTCTAACTTGGGCTCTCCCTTGTCTGTCTGACTGCTGCTCACTGTCTTAATTAGCTGGAACATCAGGCAAGCCTTGATTTCCATTAGAGAACGTTTTTTCCGAGATATAAAGATTGATGTTTGATTCCATAGGCATATACGGCAACTTTTTACATGGGTTGCAGGTTCAAGGTGGAATCTCTTGCACACAGATTTATTAAGTGAACACATGAGGGTGCCTCAGATGACATCAATAGTGCCTCTTCCCCTTCAATGTTTTCCGTGTAATACCCCATATTTGTGTGTTGGCTGTCTCTGATTTGTAAGGTGCCTGTAGTAGCTGTAAGGGCACGAGGCCCTCTGTTGGACAGTGAATATGCTCCCAGGAAAAGCTCCAAGCACTGTCCTTCCAGAGACTGCTGGCTCTCTCAAATGTGTTTTACAAAAGACTTTCTGTTCCTTGTTAGAATGACTTTGAAAAGAACAAGTCCCAAAGAGACCAGGAGGAGAAATTGATCATCAGCGCCTGGTACAACATGGTAAGTCTAGAAATTTACTAAAACTGACACCTGTTTTATTTTTGCTCCCCTTAAGATCTGTAAAATCATGGCAGGTCATCGTAAAAACTTTTTTTTTAATGTAGCGTTCATTTATGTAACGCCTTACGTCTGCAATGAAACATCTCTAAGGGCTTTACACTTGCAATTAGTTTTGGAGCGTAGTGACTATATAGGCAAATCTATAGGTGACCGTGAGAACTATGGGGAGAGGGAGGGGGTAAATAAAACACTTTTTCCCCACATTTTGAGTACACAATGTGCCAGGCAGGACAGATCTGATAAAAACAATGTTCTTACACACAGCTTTCTGCAGGCTGTAAAACCTAACCTGTTGCTGATCTTTCAATTGTAGGTTTAGATTCGAGCTTTGGTCCCACTGGGGCAACCAGGCATTGTAGCCTTTGCATTGTCCATTTCTGCCACTAGGTGGTGGTGGTGGTGCACGTGAGATTAAATTTGTCAACCACAAAGTTAATCTTTCATACACCTTTAACATCGGGGATGAAAATACTTTTAGACTAATCTACTCTCTCAATCAGTGAGTTTTTATTTGGTAAAGATATGAAAGAAGAACTTGAAAGGCTGATAATACCCATCAGGTCCATCTGCATTTGAAAGAGAAAAGAAAGAATGAGCTTGCATTTATCTAGATGCTTTCATGTCCTCGGGATGTCACAAAGCGCTTCACAGCCAATTCAGAAGTGTATTGTGTAGAAAGTACAATATGGAAATAGGCCATTCAGCCCAACCAGTCTGCGTCGGTGTGTATCCTCCACACAAGCAGTAGGCCGTGTGCCCGGCTTGTTCCCATATCCTTTTATCCTGCTTTCCTTCAACCACCTGCCTATGTCTGTGCTTCAGTTACTAATTCCAGTAGTCCGCAGCCACAGCCTCTGTGTAAAGTAAAAAGTTTCTCTCGATCTTTGCATTTAATCTTGTATCTGTGCCCCTCGTTCTAGACCCCAGTGTATTCACTTGTTTTTAGGTAAACACGCAGCAGTGAGGGGAATGACCAGACAATTTGTTTAATGGTGTTGGTTGAGAGAGAAATGTTGACCAGGACACCGAGAACTACCTTACTCTTCTTTGAATAGTGCCACGGTATCTTTTATGTCCACCTGAGTAGGTGGGCAGGGCCTCGATTTAACATCTCATCCGAAAGACGGCACCTCTGACAGTGCAGCACTCCCTCAACTGAAAGGTCAGCCTAGATTATGTGCTCAAGCTTCTGGAGTGGGACTTGAACCTAAAACTCTGACTCCGAGGTGAGAGCGTGACCACTGAGCCAAGACTGGTGCTTAAAAATAGACTGATTAGTCCATAGCTTTTCAAACTGGGGTCTCCAGGCTCGAGTGAGTCTACCGTGGTGTGTAGAGGGGGGGGGGGGGGGTGTTATCTGAAGTAGTCAGATTTTTGTATTTTTCTGTACTTGTTGACTTAACAACAACTTGCATTTATACAGCGCCTTTAACGTAGTAAAACGTCCCAAGGCACTTCACAGGAGCGTTATAAAACAAAATTTGACACCGAGCCACATAAGGAGAAATTAGGGCAGGTGACCAAAAGCTTGGTCAAAGAAGTAGGTTTTAAGGAGCGTCTTAAAGGAGGAAAGAGAGGCGGAGAGGTTTAGGGAGGGAATTTAGCTGAGGTAGCTGAAGGTATGGCCGCCAATGGCGGTGCGATTAAAATCAGGAATGCTCAAAGCGCCAGAATTAGAGGAGTGTAGATATCGCTGGGGGGAGTTGTGGGGCTGGAGGAGATTAGAGATAGGGAGGGGTGAGGCCATGGAGAGATTTGAAAACAAGGATGACCGTTTTAAAATCAAGGTGTTGCTTAACCGGGAGCCAGTGTAGGTATTTTTGCTGCTATATACTAAAACTTCTTCTGGCAGTGTTAAGGTTCGTCTTACCCGATTTTATTTTCCTGCTGTTGCACTGATGGCCACGTTACGAGGATGTGTTGGAATCTTCGGCTTTCACCCTCTGTGCTTTGTGCTCTCCTGCAGGGCATGGCTCTTCACCAAAAGGTAACGGAGGAAAGGTCCCGGGGCCACAGTCAAGCACAGTCGTTCCTGGCTCAGCAGAGACAAGCCACCAACGCGCGTCGAGCGCATCCAAACCGGCTGCAGCAATCCGTAACGCGATAAACTGTCAGTCCAGCGCGCGGGTGTGAAGAAGCAATTACCATACCTCAACGCAACTACAACCCAAAAAAAAATACAACTGCTATTCCCTTCCAAAAGGTTATCGAGTTTACCTCACATTTTCTTTTCCTTCCTGCGAGGTTTTTAAATTAGCCTGTTGGAGAATTTTTATGTTGGAGTTTTGCCATCATAATCCATTTAAAAAAAAAGATTAGTTACAAGAGACTTTGGTTTAACATCAACGCCTTTTTATAAAACTATGCCGATGATCCCTTTTGGGGAGAACTAGTAGGAGACCCGAGTCTGACCGTGCAAGAGAATCGAATTAAACCCAGGGTCGTTCATGACCCAGGGTGTGGCGAACGATTTGCTCCCTGCAGCTGTGTTCATTTATCTCCCTCATATGGTCATTCTCAGCAACTCCTTCTGGCTAGTTCTCTCTCCCTTCCCAGCCCCACCGTTCAAACAAAAATATTTTTTGAGTTAATCCAAGGCATGTCGAGGTTGACCAGAAGCTATGGAGGTACTGGTTGGCCTGTGTGGGTCTCCCTATGTAGTAACACTAATACTCATGGTACGTTAATCTCTTAGGCTGCTGCTGTTTTCTCTTTAAGAGCCGTTCTTCAGATCGGATTGTGTAATACAAGAGTCCGAGTCGCATTTAGTTACTTTACCAAAGCACCTTATAGGTCTGACTGATGATGGTAGGCTGCTCTATTACGGAACATTATCGGCGCGGTTTATACCCAAGATATTTGCACTTTACTCTTAACTGGTGGCCATTTGATTCTGGTTAGTTTGAGTGGTGGCGTCCTGGCTCCAAAGCTTGCATTGAAGTGGAACCAGGTAGTTTTGCCCAACTCTGTGGTTGCAGTGGGACATGGTTGCCCCCTTGAATGACAGTGTTTTCTGTATCTCTTCTACTGCTGAAAAAATTAAACTTTTTTTTTGTATTATTCTCTTCTCTCTCCCTCTAGATGATTAGGTGGGCTGAATTTTACTAGGCTTTGTGGCTAATTACATTTTATAGTTCTGTTGCTGGTAGGAAGGTCTTCAGCACTCTAGGAGTTGGGCTGTTAAACTGGACAGAAATCATTAGTTGAACTGAATTCTTTTTTTTAAAGAAAATATTTTAGGTTATATTTAAATTGAATCTAATGTGCAGCTGTAGTTAACACAGCGACGAGAAAGCTGTTATGGAGTCTAGTTTCTATAAGTTGTCCTGCATTTTGTTAATTTAAATAAAGATTTTTGTCCTTTATATATGTATATGTAGCTGACTGCCTGGTTATTTCCACTTTTTTAAATAAGAAATGCAATGTAATGATTATTGTACTACATGTGTGGTCTCGGATCCTGAAGTCACATTGGAAAAGCGAGCCCAAGGCCATTATAGGGGGGCTTATCCTGACATCACTGTCATCAGCAAGGTCCCGCGCAGGCCGCTCATCGGCTTTTACATTGTAGATACCGCAAAATTTGACTGGGGAGGCAGGCCGCGCAAGAGGCCGCGCAGCTTACGGTGGACAGTGCCTGACGTACATTTTTTTTTAAAAAAGCAAAGTCCCAAATGATTGTAATATTTCGAGCTCTTTGTGTGGGACAGAGCGAGGAATGGAAATTCAGTGTGCGACTTCTACTTTTGATTTTTAAGTTTCCTTGCACAGATTAAGAGGAAGTCCATGGTGTCGTAAAGATCTGAGTATTGAGCGCGCCTACCGCAGATAAATAAGGGGCTGTCCTACTTGTAAACTTGCGTTGGTGCGAAATCCTAGGGAATGGTGTTTGCGAGTGAATTTTTAGTAAAGTTGAGGTTCCTCCTTTTGAAGTTTACCACCACTTTTTTAGAACAAAATTAGAACATAAGAAATAGGAGCAGGAATAGGCCACTCGGTCCCCTCGAGCCTGCTCCGTCATTCAATAAGATCATGGCTGATCTTGGGCTCAAAGCCGCTTCCCTGCCCACTCCCCATAACCCTTCACTCCCTTATCTTGCAAATATCTGTCTGTCTCCACCTTAAATGTATTTAATGACCCAGCCTCCACGGCTCTCTGGGGCAGAGAATTCCACAGATTTACGACCCTCTTGAGAGAAGAAATTCCTCCTCATCTCAGTTCTAAAAGGGCGACCCTTTATTCTGAAACTATGCCCCCGAGTTCTAGATTTCCCCACGAGGGGAAACATCCTCTCTGCATCTTGAGCCCCCTCAGTATCTTATATGTTTCAATAAGATCCCCTCTCATTCTTCTAAATTCCAATGTGTATTGGCTCAACCTTTCTTCATCAACCCCCTCATCTCTGGGTGAATCGTCTCTGAACTGCCTCCAATGCAATTATATCCTTCCTTAAATAAGGAGACCTTAAATTGCATTGCACTTTCAAAGTTCTGTTGAACAGAGCAGAAGGAAAGGGTTAAAAAGCGCTGCGATTAAGTTTTGAGGCTTTGACTCCTGCCTCAAATTAAACGGGATGATCTCCAATTTAAGGCGAGTCTCTCCTTGCTTTTGAGGAGCTCCTCTTGATGCCCCACTTGTGATTCATTAGCATAATAGAAAGGCCATGAATTAAAAGTGTGGTTGGTTGGAGTTGCTAAAGGGCCATCTCTTAGCCTGCAGCTGGTGTCCTTCAGCACGGTTTCAGCTGAGGTGTGTTGTTAATCACTGAGAGCCCACCACCAGTTCTCTCGATCTCCTAGTAATGCGGGAGATGCCAAGTAGCTGCGATGTTAGAATGCATTCCTCGAAACAAGTTCTCTCGCCAAAGCATTTTCTCAGCAGTGCTAGCCACGCAGGGAGTTTATTCTGCTGCTGTTCATGTCAACCCACTGAGATAATGGAGTCTGTGCAATTGACGTACCTGTTCCACTCGGTGTTGTATTTAGGGCATAGGGTTGAAGTTTTTTCAAAAACTTCAGAAAAGTTACATTGGCATTTTTTTTTTAAAGTAATGTCAACAGTTGCAGTAACTGGAATGTGCACTAACTGGAAGATCAAAGAGAGTTTAAGATTAGAATGTATTTTTTATATCCAGTTCTTGGCACGTGGCAGACACCAGCAAGACCTCACTGTTGCCGAGAAGCTAATGAACCTCCTCGAGTGCATGTTAACGGGTTTGCATGTAGGTCAGACAAGGCAAGTTGCCTGGAGGACATTAGTAAACGAGTTGGGATCTTGAGAGGAAGACCGCTTTCATGGTCACTCTTTATTTCCTGGTGGCAGCCGACACGTTACTAAATTTATTGAATTCCGTTTCACATCTTGCCGTGGTGGGATTTGAACTCCTGATCTCTGGGTTGCTAGTCTAGCGCCATAACCACTGGGCTCCCATTGCTTGTTCTTGGCCCGTTCCAAGTAGTGGAAGTATAGAAACTGCGACTGATACTGTTATTTATCTCCATCACCGAGGAGCTGCATAATCCCTGGGGGTCAGGATTTGGAAGTTATAGGAATGGGTTCAGTTGTAGTGGGATGGTACATAAGAAATAGGAGCAGGAGTTGGCCATTCGGCCCCTCGAGCCTGCTCCGCCATTCAATAAGATCATGGCTGATCTGATCTTGGCCTCAACTCCACTTTCCTGCCTGTTCCCCATAACCCTTGACTCCCCTGTAGTTCAAAAATCTGTCAATCTCCACCTTAAATATATTCAATGACTCCATCTCCACAACTCTCTGGGGTAGAGAATTCCAAAGATTCACAACCCTCAGAGAAGAAATTCCTCCTCATCCCCATCTTAAATGGGCCACCCCTTATCCTGAAACTATGCCCCCTAGTTCTAGATTCCCCCACGAGGGGAAAACATCCTCTCAGCATCTACCCTGTCAATCCCCCTCAGAATCTTATGTTTCAATAAGATCACCTCTCATTCTTCTAAACTCCAATGAGTATAGGCCCAACCTGCTCAACCTTTCTTCATAAGACAACCTCTTCATGGTAGGAATGACTAGTGGAGAGCAGCAGGCTTGGATTGAAATAACATTTTCTGACGTTTGTTTAATTTACTTTTGTACACCAAGGAGTCCTTTCTCTCCGGTGATTCAATGGGTAGGAAGAGTGTACATGATCTGTGAAAGCAGTAGGCTTCATGAGGTTAATTGGTCTTTCCTTGCATGTTTTAGTTTTTCTAATGTTTTGCCGTGGCCTGTAATTGGTGTGCATGTTGCCCAATCAACTTCCTATGAGTAGGCCAAGTGTCTTCTCAACGGTGTCTCTAGGATATCTTGTACAACATTCCCACGTCCTTGTGTGGCAGCACGTATAGAAATTGGCAGGAGTGGTTGCAGGATGATGAGCAGGGATAGGTTTTTAAATAATAGGAACCACTTTATTTAAGCTTCTTTATTTGCACATGACCTTTTGCCATTGTGATACCTAGATATACACAGAGAATCTCTGATACAGTAAGCAACTTGAAGCTATTACACGTAGAATCGCATTTGACAAAAAGAGCCACATAAAAGGTTCCCTTTCAGTCATTTTAACCATAGATTGCCAGCCATCTAATCAACCACAATTCTGCCCCAGAAAGTAACCAATGCAACCTTGGCTCATTCGATCAATAACCCTCTCATTTCTCCCTGCGCCACATAAGAAATTGTGAAAGCTCATTCCATCGCTTGCTGTACGTTTTAACCCCATTGTCCTATGTTTCTTTCGATGCTTTGGCAGAATGACCATTTTTCCTTTGATTTTTGTTCCTCTGCAGGGGGGGAGGTGGAAAACTACAATTGACCTCAAGTGCTGAGATTAAAGAACAGTTATAGGCCATGTGTTTCTTTTTGGCTTGTGTATAGTTAAAATCCAGGGTGGGCTAACCACTCCACACTCTAAACAAACTCTCACTGGAATAGTTGAGTTTTCTTCTACTCAAAATTTGCAAAACATTTTGAAATACAATTGTCTTTCAATATCAGACAAGCTAATTGGACTGTAATTAGTCCATTTAGTCGTCTTCACTTCAAAAGCTGAAGGGTAATTTTCTACCCAGTTAGAATTGCATAATGGACAATTGGCAAGCGGCCATGAAAAAGCTGGTTTCCGCTACTCTGGGTCTGTGGTTAATTAATCGTTATTGATTTACAATTTCACCCACTGCCCCCAATTCCCCATTAACAACTTGCATTTATATAGCACCTTCCACATAGCAAATCGTCCCAAGGTGCAGAGGTGTAATCAGATTTTAAGAATGGGCTCCCGAGCTGAAGATGTTAAGAGGAGTGTCCAAAAGCTTGGTCAAAGAGGTGGGTTTTAAGGAAGATCTTAAATGAGCAGCGGTTTACAGGCATTCCAGAGCATAGTGCCTATATGGTTTAAGACATGTGGCGGCCAATGGTTGGAGGTAGGGGGAGGAATGCACAGGAGGCCAGAGTCGGAGGAAATGAGAATTTGGGGTGGAGGGCACTCTAAGAGAAAGGGAGGGTTAAGACCATGAACAGATTTAAATACTTTGATCCATTAATATCCATAAGTTTAACGAATTCCATGTTCTCAAAGGTTTTCCTTTTTTAGGGAATTGAATAAGCCAAGTAACCTGAAGGGGAAAATCGGATCCAGCCCTATTCCAGATTTACGAGGATGTTGCCAGGACTGGAGAATTTTAGCTATGAGGAAAGATTGGATAGGCTGGGGTTGTTGTCTTTGGAACAGAGGAGGCCGAGGGGAGACTTCATTGAGGTGTATAAAATTATGAGGGGCCTAGATAGAGTGGATAGGAAGGACCTATTTCCCTTAGCAGAGAGGTCAATAACCAGGGGGCCATAAATTTAAAGTATTTGATTGAAGGATTAGAGGAGAGTTGAGAACTTTTTTCACCCAGAGGGCAGTGGGCATCCAGAACTCGCTGCCTGAAAGGGTGGTAGAGGCAGGAACACTCATCACATTTAAAAAGTACTTGGATATGCACTTGAAGTGCCGTAACCGACAGGGCTACGGACCAATGGGATAGCTCTTTGTCGGCCGGCACAGACAGTGGGCCGAATGGCCTCCTTCTGTGCCGTAAATTTCGATGATTCCTGAGGTGTCTCCTAGTCACCTAGAGGGAAAAATAACCCAGCGATCTATTTCACAATAATTTGGTACCAGTACATGCCTTCCCCATCCCCGCTGCTCAAGAATGGTCCAAAGCCTAGCGCACAATTGTCAGTAGCTCATTCATTTAATCAGGTTATCGAGTCTGGAGTCAAACTGAAGAAGGACAGCCAAACAATATAATCTACCTTTTATTCTAATATTTTAAAAACAGTACTGATAAGTTAAGCACAAGCAGTAAGCGATGAAACAACTTACTCATTCCAATGTCAGTACATTCCAGTGATCTAGTGTTCAATCACATTAAAAATCCACCCCTGCCATTTATACATGCAAAAAGCTACTGCCCTACCAGGTCCACCTTAGTTAACAGCACAAAATAGGTCCATTTAACAGAAAATTGAATGTCTTTTAAAAAGCCCATCTGAGGTACAGACATCTATAGTGCAAACGTTTAAATTCCACATTTTCCTTTTCCCATATGAAGGGTGAGCTTCAATGTGTTGAATGCCCTTTCCAATTCTGGGCTTTACATAATATCCAAACTCGATTGGGTCAAGGCCAGTGGTTCTTTCTACCACCACCACCTGTTTATAAAAAAAAATGTCAGAATAATGCATTTCCAAAAGAGTTGAAACAAGAGGGGGATCAAGCTTGGGTAGACAGAAGAGACAATATGCACAGCCTCAGATCCCAGTTGGAATTCAAGAATAGTTCAAAGCCGAGCACACAATTGTCAGTAGCTCATTCATTTCCTCTACAAAACCAGCATCATCGGTTCTGCTAAAAATGTCAGCAACACCATTGGGCATCCTTATTTCCCAGGGCCGGGTTCAAGGGAAAAGATGAGAGAATGAACCGTGATCTGTAACCAACAAAATCATTATGCCCCTTCCCAACCCCTAAAATCACCTGTGTGCGCGCTCTTCCTTCACTAACTCAACAAGGTTGCCCGATCCAGGCTAATTCCACCGCCCCACATTACTGGGGGGGGGGAGGGGGGAGAAACACAGGCTGGCGCTCAAAAGCTTCAAATCTATTTCTTCTTTTCTTTCCCCCCTTCCTCAAAATAGACCTGAGCCCAGCAGTAAATCTCATCTCCTTGCACGACAGTCTTCACTGTCAACTGAGGTAAGTTTCGAGATTACGATAGAGATACAGCAGGATGCAGTAGTCCTGGGATTCCTTGGCCCATCCTTTACATGGCTGGTTATTTTCCAACCAGTTTATCCATAGGAACAGGAGCAGGCCATTCAGCCCCTCGAGCCTGCTCCGCCATTCAATGAGATCATGGCTGATCTGCGACCTAACTCCATATACCCGCCTTTGGCCCATATCCCTTAATACCTTTGGTTAACAGAAAGCTATCGATCTCCAATTTAAAATTAACAATTGATCTAGCATCAGTTGCCGTTTGCGGAAGAGAGTTCCAAACTTCTCCCACCCTTTGTGTGTAGAAGTGTTTCCTAATTTCACTCCTGAAAGGTCTGGCTCTAATTTTTAGACTATGCCCCCTAGTCCTAGACTCCCCAACCAGCAGAAATAGTTTCTCTCTCTCTACCCTATATGTTCCCCTTAATATCTTGAAAACTTCGATCAGATCACTCCTTAACCTTCTAAATTTCGGGGAATGCAGCCCTAGTTTGTGTAATCTCTCCTCGTGACTTAACCCTTGGAGTCCGGGTATCATTCTGGTAAACCTACGCTGCACTCCCTCCAAGGCCAATATATGCTTCCTACGGTGTGGTGCCCAGAACTGCTCACCGTGCTCCAGGTGTGGTCTAACCAGGGCTTTGTACAGCTATCCAGCAAAATAAGTGGGTCTGCAACAGTAAAACATCTCGTCCTTTGGAGGACATCAAGGTGTTGATCACGACACACAACTTGGTTGCGTTAGCATTGGCCCACATGAAAGACTGTTGAGAAGCACTAATTGTGCAATTGTTTTTTTCTGTGCAGTGTAGATCACGAGACAATTGTAGATTTGGAAGTTTATTTGGCCCAACGAAGTTCATGTTTAAAGTGGCCCTACAGTTCCCCTCACCTTTGCAGCATTCGGTTGAACATAAGAAATAGGAGCAGGAATAGGCCACTTGGCCCCTCGAGCCTGCTCCGCCATTCAATAAGATCACGGCTGACCTTGGGCTCAAAGCCACTTCCCCGCCCGCTCCCCATAACCCTTCACTCCCTTATCTTGTAAAAATCTGTCTATCTCCACCTTAAATGTATTTAATGACCCAGCCTCCACGGCTCTCTGGGGCAGAGAATTCCACAAATTTACGACCCTCTGAGAGAAGAAATTCCTCCTCATCTCAGTTCTAAAAGGGCGACCCTTTATTCTGAAACTATGCCCCCGAGTTCTAGATTTCCCCACGAGGGGATACATCCTCTCTGCATCTACCTTGTCGAGCCCCCTCAGTAGCTTATATGTTTCAGTAAGATCACCTCTCATTCTTCTAAATTCCAATGTGTTTCGGCCCAACCTGCTCAACCTTTCTTCATAAGTCAACCCCCTCATCTCAGGAATCAACCATGTGAATCGTCTCTGAACTGCCTCCAATGCAAGTATATCCTTCCTTAAATAAGGAGACCAAAACTGTACGCAGTACTCAAGGTGTGGTCTCACCAATACCCTGTACAGTTGTAGCAGGACTTCCCTGTTTTTATGCTCCAACCCCCTTGAAATAAAGGCCAACATTCCATTTGCCTTTTTGATTACTTGCTGCACCTGCATGCTTACTTTTTGTGTTTCATGCACAAGGACCCCCAGGTCCCTCTGAACTGTAGCATTTTGTAATCTCTCCATTTAAATAATTTGCTTTTTTATTTTCCCTGGCAAAGTGGATAACCTCGCACTTTCCCACATTATACTCCATCTGCCAAATGTTTGCCCACTCACTTAGCCTGTCTATATCCCTTTGCAGATTCTTTGACTCCTTTGCACAACTTGCTTTCCCACCCATCTTTGTATCATCCGCAAACTTGGCTACATTACACGGTCCCTTCATCCAAGTCATGAATGTAGATTGTAAATTGCTTTTAGGTGATTTCTGGGTTTTCACCTTCACCACTCTATATCTGGGAGCCAACTCCATGTATTGAATAACTTCCTGATATCTGTCCAAAATGTGCCTTTTGCTCATTTAACCCGAGTGTGTCTTATTTATCTACATATAGTAGTTACCATGAAAGTTCACCTATTTTGTTAATGACTCTTTATAGCTCATGGCCTAAGCAAAACATCTACAGCAATCAACAGACTGTGAAACGTTCTAACATGACCAAGAGGTCTGCCAAAGGAAAGTTGTTTGGAATGGGTGAGATGACAGAAAAAAGACACACACACACACACACACACACACACACAGCGTAAAACTATTACCAAACTAAAACACAACTGCTAAGGGAACGCTTGCAGACCATTCATTACCTTGCCACCGCTGGAAGGAACAAGAGCCCCCCCCCAACACCGACAAAGGAAAAAACTCCACTGATCATTGTCCAGCAAAAATCACACCACAGGTGGCGGCCAGTCTTCCAGCCCATCATAACACACCCGGCCATTCAGGGCTCCTGGCAACATCATACCTGTCACAGTACGGTTATCCAAGCACCCAATTCAAGTTGGGTCAAGCTCAAAGCAGCTGTTACATGGTTGGTAAGGTGTTCACTTTATTTTTTGGGGAGGGAAAACATATAAAATTCTGACCGGGCTAGACAGACTGGATGCAGGGAGGATGTTTCCCCTGGCTGGGGGGGGGGGGTCTAGAACGAGGGGTCACAGTCTCAGGATACGGGGTAGGACATTTAGGACTGAGATGAGGAGAAATTTCTTCACTCAGAGGGTGGTGAACCTGTGGAATTCTCTACCACAGAAGGCTGTGGAGGACAAGTCACTGAATATTTTTAAGAAGGAGATAGATAGATTTCTAGACACAAAAGGCATCAAGGGGTATGGGGAGAGAGCGGGAATATGGTATTGAGATAGAGGATCAGCCACGATCATATTGAATGGCGGAGCAGGCTCGAAGGGCCGCATGGCCGACTCCTGCTCCTATTTTTCTATGTTCTATGAAATGGAAAAGAAAAGAAAATTAAATCCCGTATCTACTGCCCCATGATATTATAAGAACATAAGAAATAGGAGCAGGAGTAGGCCAATTGGCCCCTCGAGCCTGCTCCACCATTCAATAAGATCATGGCTGATCTGATCCTACTATCACAGAACCATCTCCTGAACCTAACAGAATTGGACACACGAAATAGGAGCAGGATCAGGCTACACGGCCCCTGGGCCCGCTACGCTACCCACAGGGCCATGACCGATCTGAACCTAGACTCATGTCCAAATTCCTGCCTGCTCCCCGTAACCCTTAATTCCCTTTACTTCTAGGAAACTGTCTATTTCTGTTTTAAATTTATGTAATGATGTAGCTTCTACAGCTTTTTGGGGCAGCATATTCCATGGACCTACCACCCTCTGAGTGAAGTAGTTCCTTCTCATCTCAGTTTTGAAAGAGCAGCCCCTTATTCTAAGACTATGCCCCCTAGTTCTAGTTTCACCCATCATCGGGAACATCCTCCCCGCATCCACCCGCTCCAACCCCTTCACAATCTTATATGTTTCAATAAGATCGCCTCTCATTCTTCTGAACTCCAATGAGTAGAGTCCCAATCTACCCAACCTCTCCTCATATGTCCATCCCCTCATCCCCGGGATTAACCGAGTGAACCTTCTTTGCACTGACTCGAGAGCAAGTATGTATTTTCTTAAGTATGGACACCAAAACTGTATGCAGTATTCCAGGTGCGGTCTCACCAATACCTTGTACAACTGAAGCAATACCTCCCTATTTTTATATTCTATCCCCCTAGCAATGAAAGCCAACATTCCATTGGCCCTCCTAATCACTTGCTGCACCTGCATACTAACCTTTTGAGTTTTGTGCACCAGGACCCCCAGATCCCTTTGTACTTCAGTACTTTCCAGTTTCTTGCCATTAAGATAATAACTTGCTCTACTATTTTTCCTGCCAAAGTGCATAACCTCACACTTTCCAGTATTGTATTCCATCTGCCAAATCTCTGCCCACTTACTTAGCCTGTCTATGTCCCCTTGCAGATTTTTTATGTCCTCCTCACTCACTACTTTCCCTCCCATCTTAGTATCATCTGCAAACTTTGATACACTCGGTCCCCTCCTCCAAATCGTTAATCTAGATTGTAAAGAGTTGGGGACCCAGCACTGACCCCTGCGGAACACCACTAGTTACTGATTGCCAGTCTGAGAATGAACCATTTATCCCAACTCTCTGCCTTCTGTTAGATAGCCAATCCTCTATCCATGCCAGAATATTACCCCCAATCCCGTAATTTTTTACCTTAAGCAATAATCTTTTGTGTGGCACCTTGTCAAATGCCTTTTGGAAGTCTAAATACACCACATCCACTGGTTCCCCTTTATCCACCCTGTATGTTACTTCCTCAAAGAACTCCAGCAAATTTGTCAAACATGACTTCCCCTTCATAAAACCATGCTGACTTTGTCCTATTAAATTATGATTATCCAAATGTCCCGTTACTGTCTCCTTAATAATGGACTCCAAAATTTTACCTACCACAGCCTTCTGTCTACTGCCCTTTTTAAATAAGGGTGTTACATTAGCAGTTTTCCAGTCTGCCGGGATCTTTGCTGAGTCCAGGGAGTTTTGGAAAATTATTACCAATGCATCCACAATCCCTACCGCCACTTCCCTCAAGACCCTAGGATGTAAGCCATCAGGTCCAGGTGATTTATCCGCCTTGAGTCCCATTATTTTACCGAGTACCACTTCCTTAGTGATTTTGATCGTGTTTAGCTCCTCCCCCCCCTATAGCCCCCTGTTTGTCCAGTGTTGGGATATTCTTAGTGTCCTCTACTGTAAAGACTGATACAAAATATTCATTCAGTGTATTTGCCATCTCCATATTTCCCACCATTAATTTCCCGGTCTCATCCTCTAAGGGACCAACATTTACTTTAGCCACCCTTTTTCTTTTTATATAACTATAAAAACTCTTGCTATCTGTTTTAATATTTTTTGCTAATTTACTTTCATAATCTATCTTCCTTTTCTTAATCAATCTTTTTGTTATTTTTTGCTGTCTTTTAAAGTTTTCCCAATCCTCTATCCTCCCACTAGATTTGGCTACCTTATAATCCCTTGTTTTTAGTCGAATACTATCCTTAATTTCTTTACTTAGCCACGGATGACTGTCTTTTCTTTTACACCCTTTTCTTCTCAGTGGAATATATATTTTTTGGAAGTTGTAAAATAACTCCTTAAATGTACACCACTGATCATGTATCGTCTTACCCTTTAATCTATTTTCCCAATCCACTCTACTCAATTCCGCTCGCATACATTCATAGTCTCCTTTATTCAAGCTTAGCACGCTTGTTTGAGATCCAACCTTCTCACCCTCTAATTGAATATGGAATTCAACCATGTTATGGTCACTCATTCCAAGGGGATCCTTTACTAGGACATTTTTAATTCATCCTGTCTCGTTGCACAGGACCAGATCTAAGGTTGCTTACCCCCTGGTCGGTTCAGTTACATACTGCTCAAGAAACCCATCCCTAATACACTCAATGAACTCATCCTCAAGGCAGCCCTGCCCAATTTGATTTGTCCAATTAATATGATAGTTAAAATCCCCCATAATTATAGATGTTCCCTTATTACAAGCCTCAACTATTTCCTGATTGATACTCCGTCCAACAGAGTTGCAACTATTCGGAGGCCTATAGACTACGCCCACTAGTGTTTTCTTCCCCTTATTATTCCTTATCTCCACCCAAACTGTTTCATTATCCTGATCTTTTGACACAATATCATTTCTCTGTATTACAGTGATTCCTTCCTTTATTAACATAGCCACCCCACCTCCCCTTCCTTCCTGCCCGTCCCTCCTGATCGTTAAACAACCTGGTATGTTTAATTCCCAGGCATTGTCACCCTGCAGCCATGTTTCTGTAATGGCACAAGATCATACCCATATGTAGTTATTTGTGCCATTAACTCGTCTATTTTGTTATGAATGCTACGTGCATTCAGATAGAGAACTTTCAAATATGTTTTGTGACACTTAGTTCCTGCTTTTGCCCTTTTTATTACTTTACCTTTTACTCCATACCTTCTGCCCCTTCCTGACACACTCTGGTTTTTAATTTCCCCACTGCTACCTAAGTCTATGACCTTCTTTGTTGTCATTTTTATTATTTGCTCTCTAGGAACCTCCCCCCCACTAGTTAGTGTAAAGCCCTCTCTACAGCCCTAGTTATATGATCCGCCAGGACTCTAGCCCCAGCACTGGCCAAGTGAAGCCCGTCCCAACGAAACAGCTCCCTCCTGCCCCAGTACTGGTGCCAGTGTCCCAGGAAGCAAAACCCATTTCTCCCACACCAGTCTTTGAGCCACTCATTTAACTCTCTAATTTTATTTGTCCTAGCCAATTTCGCTCGTGGCTCAGGTAATAATCCAGAGATTATTATCCTTGAGGTTCTGTTTTTTAGTTTGACCCCTAGCTGCTCATACTCCTTTAACAGAACTGGCTTCCTTGTCCCATCTATGTCATTTGTACCAACATGGACCACGACAACTGGATCCACCCCCTCCCACTGCAAGTTTCTTTCCAGCCCAGAGGAGATGTCCTTAACCCTGGCACCGGGCAGGCAACACAGCCTACGGGACTCTCGCTCTCGGCTGCAGAGAACTCTATCTATCCCCCTAATAATACTATCCCCTACCACTACAACATTTCTATTTACTCCCCCCTCTTGAATGGCCCCCCGTTCCATGGTGCTCTGGCCAGGTTGCTCATCCTCCCTGCAGTCCCTGCTCCTGTCCCCACAGGGAGTAAGAACCTCGAACCTGTTGGACAAGAGCAAGGGCTGCGGCTCCTCCAACACGACCTCCTGGATCTCCGTACCTGCCTCACTCGTAGTCACACCGCCCTGTCCCTGACCATGGGCTACATCTGAATTAATTAACTTCATAGGTGTGACCACCTCCTGAAACACAGAGTCCAGGTACTTCTCCCCCACCCTGATGTGTCGCAGTATCTGAAGCTCAGACTCCAGCTCATCAACACGGAGCTGGAGTTCCTGTAGCAGCAGACACTTGTCACAGATGTAATCACCGTGAGCCTCAATGGGGTCCACCGGCTCCCACATCTCGCAACAGTAACACATCACCTGCTCCATTCTATGTAATTAATTAAATTTTTTACTGTTAGTTATGGGCACTCTCTGCCCGATTATAGATGCTAGTATCCCCTCTAATTAATTGGATTTAAATTAAATCAATCCCTCTAAATTACACCAGTTAAATGGTTTACCAACAGTCACTCTGCACCAGAAAGGCCTTATTAACAACAACCCACAGAGTTAAAGTTTGAAAAGAGCACCCTACACCCCACTCACCCGAACTCTCTCACTTACCCAAACTCACAGCACTCTCTGCTGACTTGCACTCAGTGCTGGCTCGCACTAGCACTGGTCTTTTTATGATGCACTTGCATTCTCAAAGGATCAAAACATGATTACTTGAGAGTTTACAGCGCAGCAACAGGCCATTCGGCCCAACTGGTCCGTGCTGGCGTTTACGCTCCACGCGAGCCTCCTCCCACCCCTCCTTCATCTAACCGTATCGGCATAATCCTTTATCCCTCATGTTTATCCAGCAAGATGTGCGTGATCTTGTAGCACTGTGCCACCTGGGGGGGGGGGAGGAGTGGCCGCACATGGTTTGTGTCCACCGTTCCCAAGCCATGCAACTGAGTGAGGCCTGAGTGATGGAGGAGGAAGAATTTCACGCGAACCGATCAGCCAAGCGGTGGCCAGAATGCTCCAGAGTCCCCTTTTTCTTTTTCCAAAAATAATGCGGCCTCGCCCATTCCAAACAACCTTCCTTCGGTAGACCTCTCGGTCACGTTGAAACGTTTCGCAGTTGGTAGGCCGCATTCCCAAACTCGATGCAAATTGTCGCCTTTTTTGTGTGCAATAATCGTCGTAATTGGACTTCTACACTGAGTTGTAATGGCTCCTGTGTGGATCCTTCATAAACAGGACTACAACTTCCAGAGTTCAGTGCCCTCTGCAGCTATTGTTCAGCAGCTTCGTGCAAGAGAACTATGGATTAAATACTCTTATTAAAAAAAAGCATAAAAAACACACGCTGGGGCAGATGCAGTCATTTCAAAAGGATTCAGACAATGAAGGTCTTCGATCAAAACCCAAGCTAGAATCACTGCTTTTAACTCTTCTTTCTATCTTACTCTTGTACATGTTCATCGGTCACGTGTGTTTTTGGTTCTCGGTGATTGCTGATGCCCAAGCCCCCTCCCCCCCCCCCCCCATCAGTGCAGCACCTGAGTGAACCCAAGTCTAATCCAAGATATGATGCGGAGATGCCGGCGTTGGACTGGGGTGGACAAAAATGAGAAGTCGCACAATGCCAGGTTATAGTCCAACAGATTTATTTAAAATTACAAGCTTTCGGAGCTATCGCCCCTTCCTCAGGTAAAGTTACAATGAGTGAATCTACAAAAGTTCACAGAATATAAACACATTGTATCTCTGCCGTTTCTGTGTTTATATTCTGTGAACTTTTGTAGATTCACTCATTGTAACTTTACCTGAGGAAGGGGCGATAGCTCCGAAAGCTTGTAATTTTAAATAAATCTGTTGGACTATAACCTGGTGTTGTGCGACTTCTCATTTTAATCCAAGATAGATATTGGAAACAGTGGCAGACGCACAAAATGCAGAGCCGGGTTCAACACAGAGAGGAGGCAGGTCAGCAACAAGTGGTTTTGGTTGGTGGGTGGGTGGGTGCTCGGCACTGCAAAGCTTTATGGAAATGAGCAGCAACTGTGCAGCCCTTCGGCAAGTGTAGAGAGAAAGACCTTTCAGTTCTTCCTTGGGATCTGGCAGATGCGACCTTAATCTAACCTTGTACTTTTACATGGAAGCAAACTTCTTTCCCCCCCCCCCACCCCACCCCGCAATAGTGCACGTGGACTTTCTAAAAAAAAAACTCGGAAGTGGCTTTGCCCACGCCGCAAGAATTTTAAGCTTTACAAACCCTCCCCCCCCCCCCCCCCCCCCCCAGACAACATGACACGTCCTGCACTTGAGTCCGTACTGTGCAAAGAGGAGACAGTCTTCTCCCGCAGGGTGCTGAATACATCAGCGGTTACGGACGCAACGGGCAGCTGAATAAGCTTTTTGTGGACTGTTTGTTTTTCAAAAGTTCAGTCTAAATCTGGCCGCTCCTTTCTCCTTCACAGCTGAGAGGGGGTTTTCGAATGGATGGGCTCCGTGCCATTGATGTGCGGTGGCTCCGAGATGTGCAAGGGCGCCCTCTCCTCCTCCTCCACCCCGTCCCCACGCAGGGACCGCTTGGACCTTCTGGGCCACTCGGACTTTTCCCCGGGCTCCTCCTCGGCAGGAGAGAGGGGGAGTAACGGGGGCTCCATCTTCGCCCCGACCACCGCTGGCTGCTGAAGACCGTAGGTCCCCCGGTAGGGGCAGGTCTCCCCAAAGTTGGCCGCCACTGAAAGCGGGGCGTTGCTGTTGGAGGGCGGAAGAGGTGAAGCTGGAGTTTTGACCAGGAAAGTTACTGGAATGGTTTCCCTGGTTGGCTGGCTGTGATCGGGGGCCTTCGGCACAGGTGGTTGAGTCACTGAAGGAGTTTGGCAGCGGCAGCCATGGTCCTCATAAGATTCAACCTGCTTAACAGGTGGATCGTATGAAAATATCAAATCCCCTCCGTGTGCAATGCCTTCCTTAGAAATATTGAGGGATGAGATCGGAGGAGAACCATGAGGAGGATCAACTTCCAAGGTGACATCGCCATCTTTAGCCGGGCCATCTTTGCACTCGCGCGCTCCTCTTCCAGAGCCTTGGGCTTCCGACGCGGGCACCTTCTCCTCGCTGACTTGCTGGCTGAACTTCAAGCTGTCCGTTTCGGCCCTGCTCCCTTTCCTCTCCCGCTCGGTATTCTCCGAGAGGAAGTGGATCTCGGTCAGGGGCTTGTGGTCGTTGTAGGTACCGCAGGAGCACACGGTGGACTGGGTGTCCTGGCACAGGCAGCTGTACATGGAGGCGTCGGACGACACGCTGTTCCTCCGCTTCAGCAGCTGAAAGGGCCGGGTGGAGCGGGCAATGCTGCTGCGGAAGCTTGCCGGTGACGGAGCAGTGGGCAAGAGGCGGCTGAACAGGGGGACGTGTTGCTGATTGCCTTCTTCCATATTCTCCTCGATCTCTTCCATCGGTTGAAAATGCATGTCATCTTTTGAAATCCTGGGGAGGGGGGGAAAAAAAATTAAGTGTTAAAATTGGGAGTCCATTCAGAAAGACTCCTTTATAACATCTCGAAGCACTTCGCATACGGTGAGTTGCTCTTGAAGTGCAGCGCCTCCTGTAGGCAAATGTCACCACCGATTGGCACACAGCAAGATCCCAGCGACAGTTTTTTGTGGGGGTGTCCCGGGGAATGTTAGCCGCAGCACTCCCTACTCTGAACAGTCCAACGTCCAAAACTGAGCAGGCAAATAAGCCTTTTGTCTCTTAATCTCTCCTGCCTTCCATCCTATCGCAGACCTTCCCTTTTGTTCTTTCCTCCCTCCTCCCCCCTTTCCCTGCCCCCTGCACTTGCTTAAAAACCTGTTCCATCTCCAGCTTTTTCCAGTTCTGACGAAGGGTCATCGACCTGAAACGTTAACTCTGTTTCTCTCTCCACAGATGCTGCCTGACCTGCTGAGTACTTCCAGCATTTTCTGTTTTTATTTTACATTAAATAAGCCCTTGGTTTGGGCGCTCGATAGCACACTTACAGTTAACACCAGATAAAATGGGTACCCACTTTTGGAAAAACAATTCGAAGGAAGCCTAATGGCTTGTGGTTTTGAGGTCAACAGACAACCAATGTTAAATCTCTAGTCATGCAGTGGTTTGGCAGGGCGACGAGGAGTTTTATCTTCAGGAAATTGAACCAAAACACAGAGCGCCAAGTCACCCTCATCCACCCCTGCTCTTTGTAAATGTCCCAATAAGCGATGATTTCACCAGCCATAAGCACGAAAGGGCGGCTTGACATTGCACAATAGGATAAGGCCTCGTGCCTAGATCGAGATTGACCGGCACAGCTCAGTGCTCGTGGCAGGGTGATGGATTCGCTGCCGTGGCCAAGCCCAATCCGCCCATCAGATGTGGAACCCCTTCGCTTGATGATTGGTCCTTGCCAGCCCAGTCACAGAGGCCACTTTCCCACCTTGAGCATTCCAACATCAAAGCAGAGGCAGCACAGGGCCCAATGCAGAGTCAAAGCTCCCCTTACTCTGCCCGAGTTGTGCATCTTCGCTCGTTTTGGGAAGCATGTCCCTGCTGTATTAGTGTGGCATTTTGTTCCTCGGTCACCTAAAGGACATTAGGTTTCAGCTCAGACCTCAGATATTAAAGCTGGACCTGATCGGGGGGGCGAGCCACCATGTGGGTACATTTTAAAGACCGTTTAACTTCAGATAATCTTTCAGAAGACAAGAACATAAGAAATAGGAGCAGGAGTAGGCCATTCGGCCCCTCGAGCCTGCTCCGCCATTCAATTTCCTGCACTATCCCCAATATCCCTCGATTCCCTTAATATCCAAAAATCTATCAATCTCTGTCTTGAACATATTCAACGACTGAGCCTCCACGGCCCTCTGGGGCAGAGAATTCCACAGGTTCACCACCCTCTGAGTGAAGAAATTTCTCCTCATCTCAGTCCTAAATGGCCGACCCCTTATCCTGAGACTGAAGGACGTTATTCAATACAATAGAAGGCAATGCAAATTGGATGCCGCATTTCCTACATTACAACAGCGAATACACTTTATTGGCTGTAAAGCGCTTTGGGATGTTGTCCTGAGGTCGTGAAAGGCGCTATAGAAATGCAAGTCTTTCTTTGCGTTCCAAAAAAGTGTTCACTAATTTTCGCTTTCGTCTGCATTAAATGGACAGCAGCTTGATTAAAACGCGCAAAGTTTTGAAAGGTGCGACTGGCCGTCCGCCCACCGCGCCAGCGCCCGACCCCAGTCGCGTAATACTTGTAAAGTTGCAACAACTCACGTCATGTCGAACGTGGAGCCCTGGAAGGACGGCTTCTGCAGCACAAACACGGTGGCAGCCGTGTATGGGGGGCGAGGATTGGACTCATTCCAGTATCGATCCTTCTCCATAAGAGGCAAGTCCTGATACATGTCATCGACCGCCATCATTGACACCTGAATGCAACAGTCACAACTACAGTCAATGCAACCCTGCAAAAAAGGGATAGCCAACTCAACAAGAGTAAATCAGCCAAGGAATGGTTAGGAGAGACTTTGGGATGTGGGGGGGGGGCAAGAGGAGACAGTCAAAAAATATTTTGGTTTTTTTCCCCCCAGTTTCCTTGCCTCCTCTCCTGACTGTGAACTCATGCTGGTGTATGGATCCACAGGTGCCAGCAACCCTTCAGTACCTTACACAGGTGGCCATTCCTCATGCACAAGTCAAGACAGGGCTGTCGGCAGACTAGTTGACCAAGAGCATCAGAGGCGGAGGCCCAATCCTGTCCTTCCTCGTTCTGAACACGTGCACACTTTCCGGCTCGATAACGATCCGGACTTGGAACCCTGCCTCTTCTTAGCCCAGGTGCACAAGAGGCCAATTCTAACATCCCTGCCCCCCCATCTTAGCAGAGCTCAGCATCGATCAGGGATCAAACGCAGAAACCTTCATCAGTCTGTGCGGCTCGGTACCAGACTGGGCAGTGCATCTGCCCACTGTTTTTCTTCGTAAAATTAAACAGACAGACAGAGAAAAACTTGAGTGCTTGTGCACTAGTATCTTGTAGAGACACTTTGGAAGTGAAGGCAGCTGAGGTACCAGCGACACTGGCACTGTGCCACCCAAGGTCCTTTGCGTGCAGCAGGCATTACCTGAAAGTTTCGATCGATCAACCGATTGGTTTCAAAGTCATCATCGTCTTCTCCAAAGGGATTTATTAGTTGTTCTGCTACCTGCAATCAGACATACTACCTTCAATCAGACAGTCGATTCTTGGCTTACATCTTGCCGCATTCACTGAATCAATCCAGGAAGCGAAATGAACACGTTTTGGAAAGTGTGTTCCAGTACAATTACAGAGCACTTTTCATGCGTTTGCTTCTCGGTCCAGACGAAAGAGCATGGTTCATAAACGCGGGACATCAAAGTGGAAACGAGCGGGAGAGAAGAGCAGATACATCAGGGATTAGCGGTGAGGTGTCACCAAGTTTCTGTGCCCGCAGGCTGTAGCAGGAAAGAAAGACGGAGTTCCAAAGTTTTGAGATATGGGGGGGGAGGGGGAAGGAGTAAATGTATTCAGACGAGGAGCCAGTGTGATGAGTGACAGGGTGATGGAGCAGGAAGCCCCTGTGTCCTCTAAAATGTTGTTGCAGCGGAGAAGATGGGCACTACCCATCTCAAGGGCGAAATGATAGGCTGGCACCTTTGGAGCTTAGGAGAAACAAGGAAAGTTCAGAGGAGCAATGGCCATAGTAGCATTGATAAGACGCTAGAGAGGAGAGAAGAACCCTTTAGAAAATAGCTTTTTCTTGTACCCTGTTCACAAGTGTAGGGCCGTGCCTTCCCAGGTATCCAACACTTTTTACAAACAGGATTTGAATCAAATTCACCACCAACTCGAGTGCATTAGGCGGTTGCACAGCACAAGTTAAGTCATGACCAACAGAACAAATCATCTTTGTACAGAGTGACATTTACAGCAAGATTCCTTGAGCTAAGTGAGATTGGACAGTGAATATTACACGGGATCCGCTGGGCAAAGGTACTTCCAGATGGTCCACCAGCGCTGCTGTGACCACTGAACCATATCCCGATGGGTACCACTACATAAGCGACCAGCGTGTAGAAAGATCATAGTAATGGGACGAGCAAGATTGATACATCGGCGCGGTGCTTGAACCCACAGCCGCCTGACCCCAAGGAGAGGGTTCCACCTCAAACGAGTCAAGGAGACGCAAAAAAGTTTATCGATCTTCCTTCTAGCAGTGCCAGTAAATCGGACAGCGAGGGCGCACGAAGCTACAGGACCAAGAGATTTGGGACAGAGGGCATCTGGTTCAATAAAGGTACACTCGAGCACAGATACTGCCGGTTTTTTAACAGTGCTGGACCTACCTTCAGCCAACCGGCGTAGAAGAAGAACTGCAGCAGGGTGAACACCGGGACATACAAGTCAATGTCATGCCCTGCGTAGCCTTGGGCGGGGTCAAGAAACTGTCGCCCAATCAGGCAGGTCAGGAAGAAACTGTACACTGCTATAGTGACAACCTATTGAGAGAGAGAGAGAGAGAGAGGACATGTCATTAGCTGGCAGCGCACTCGCAAGGAAAGACTCCCATCTTTTAAGAGGTTTCTACATCATCTTCCTGTCCTTGAGTTGCTAGTCGCGCGGGAACATCTGAGGGGCAGGTGACTAGATCCCCAGTGCTGCTCCAACACCAACTTGTTAGCAGTACCATCTGGGGCCTGTTCTCAGCATTCATGGCAGTGCAACTAAGCACCTGGGAGGGGAATGGGGGGTGGGAGGGGAATGGATGTAAATGCAAAAACCACGTCTCACTATTTCATGCAGCAACATACGACAACAGGGCACCATTGTAATGTTGTCCCCTTTGCTCCGAATGATGTTGACGCCTTGGTGGGATGCAGTTCCACAAGCTACCAACGCCCTCTTGATCCTCAATAGCCATTCTCCATGGGCGAACCTTGATATCGGAGTGTTGACGGACCATTCGACCAGAGGACATCACGGCTGAGCCTTTTCCCCATCCACACACTTGCAGTTGATAATGATCAGGAGCAGCAACCCTAGCTGCCTAAGGCCCTAAGCTCTGGTATTCCCTCCCTGAACCTCTCCGCCTCTCTCTTCCTTTAAGACGCTCCTTAAAAACCTAACTCTTTGGCCAAGCTTTTGGTCACCTGTCCTAATATCGCCTCACGTGGCTCGCCGTCGAATTTTGTTAACGTTCCCCTGCGTTAAAGGTGCTCTATAAATGCAAGTTGTTGTTAATGTTCCCCGACCTAACGCATAGGCGCCAGAGTCAGCTGTAGCAGCACCCCACCCCCTCCCCTAAATGAGATGAGCTAACTTAGCAGAGAACAGGAATTGATTCTGGAATCTGTGACTTGATGCCTTCACTAAATGAACATAAGACGTAGGACACAGGAGCAGGTCATTTGGCCGCTCGAGCCTGCTCCGCCATTCAATAAGATCATGGCTGATCGGATCTTGGCCTCAACTCCACTTCCCTGCCCGCTCCCCATAACCCTTGACCCCCTGCATCTGGAGGACCCTGAGAACGGTTAGATTTTAAACGTACTGGGGAAGGATTGTCAGGCTAGAACTTGGGAAAGTGCGACTGTCAATCAGGGAACCACGGTGTGAGGGAGGTGGAGCCAACGCACAGTTGGGTGCAACAGGCTAATAATGGCTGGCTTCCTCTGGAGTACATTTAGTCCCTCTCCCGCACAATGACTGCTTCAAGCCGGTTCCCATTGGGAGTTATCAGCACTCGCTGTACAACACAATGAGACTTCTCCTGCCGCCAGAGTCGAGGGTGGGTTCGAAGGGCTCACTGCATCACTGGCACCATGCATTTGGGCAGAGGCTGCTGCAAGGCATCGCCAATTCGGAGTTGATTACACCAGGGACATGAGAAAATGAGCGCTGAGATCCAGCTGTGGGAAGGTTTGAAGACGAGGTGGGATTTTAAACACTGATCTTAAATGCTCATGAATTAGAGAGAGAGCGAGAGAGAGAGCGAAAAAGAGAAAGAGAGAGAGATAGAAAAAGAGAGCAAGAGAAAGAGAGAACGAGAGAAAGAAAGAGAGAGCAAGAGAGAAAGTAAGAGAGCGAAAAAGAGAAAGAGAGAGAGGAAAAGAGAGAGACGAGAGAAAGAAAGAGAGAGAGCAAGAGAGAAAGAAAGAAAGTAGGGAGAAAGAGAAAAAAAGTAGGAAAGAGTGAAGGAATGTATAAATGAATGAATGTTGCTCGCTTACTGATGAGAGAGAGATGTTTGTCCGGGAGGGGTACGGGGAAGAAAGACATTGTTTTTAAACATTATTCGCTAGTGGTTCTGGCTTGTGTTCATATTGCAGGTGTAGGCAAGGCAGAAGAGCTTTCCTTTGCCATTGTTGCCCCTCACGCCCTGCAGGTGCCAAGCCCTCACTAGGTACAATTCCACAAGTGCCAACCACCCTCCAATATTGCGCCCAAGTAGCTATTATTTATGTGTGAACAATAAGGGGAGTGTCAAGAAGCTATTCAGCCAAAGGGAGCATCGTACCCGAACCAGAACCTGTCCTCGTCTGTCATCCACACACGTGCACTTCCAATATGAGCCATTAGATGGCGATCAGAAACAAAAAAGCCTTGCATTTCTATAGCGCCTCTCACAACCACCAGACCTCCCAAAGGGCTTTACAGCCAATGAAGTACTTCTTGAAGTGAAGTCACTGTTGTAATGTGGGAAACGCGGGCAGCCAATTTGTGCACAGCAAGCTCCCACAAACAGCAACGTGATAATGACCAGACAATCTATTTTAGTAATGTTGATTGAGGGATAAATATTGGCCAGGACACCAGGGATAACTCTCCCCTGCTCTTCTTCAAAATAATGTCATGAGATCTTTTACATCCACCTGAGAGAGCAGATTTGGTTTAACGTCTCATCTGAAAGACGGCACCTCCGACAGTGCAGCACTCCCTCAGCACTGCACTGGGAGTGTCAGCCTAGATTTTTGTACTCAAGTCTCCTGGAGTGGGACTGGAACCCACAACCTTCTGACTCAGAGCGCGAGTGTGCTACCCACTGAGCCACAGCTCAGGAGCAAGACCCAGACCCCTGGTTCATTTTCCGCTCCTTAACCATAACCTACTCAGGCCAATTGGAGCATCTTTACTGCCGCCCTGGCTAAGATCAACGAACCCAGCAGAGGTCAAAGGAGGTCAGATCTGGGACCTTCCTAGTTTAGGAAGTTCGGCTACTCGTTGGGTAAGCTTGCCAAGCCACGCGTGGTGAGGGCTTAGGAAGAGGAGCTTAGACCATTAGCTCTTCAATGGTCAAGACTTCTAACACAATCCAAAGAAGTGCCTTTACCTGTGTGTACACCAGCGGGATACTGATCCAGTCGTAGTGAAAGAGGAGGCTGCACTTCGCTCGGAAAGTATTCAGCTCCTGAATGGAGAAAAATACATTTTAAACGGGGCACAAAAAGTACAATGTTAAACGTGGCCGCCAACAACATTTGAGGGAGCTGGTGATGCTCTAAGTATTAAAGAGTGTGAAGGGGAGGGAGGAGACAACGAGGGAAGTACAGAACATGCAAATACAGCAGCAGTAACACACTGCGCTCCCAAGGAACGCTATTCCAGTGGATCGCCTGTGGCATTGTTCGTGGGTAGCCTGGAGCACAGTTGACGTTCAGCTGCAAGTTAATCCGGCCTGTTCCCTTTCATGACAAAATCCTTGGGGTATAAATTCATCTTGGGCACTGGCGAGTCGGCAGCCCGCTTTGCATTCAGCAACAACCATTTGCATTTATGTAGCGCCTCTAATGCAGTAAAACGTCCCGCGGCGTTTCACAGGAGCGTCATCGGACAACAAATTTGACACCGAGCCACAGAAGGAGATTTTAGGACAGGTGACCAAAAGCTCGGTCAAAAGAGGCAGGTTTTAAGCAGCGTCTTAAAGGAGGAGAGAGAGAGAGAGAGGCGGAGAGGTTTAGGCAGGGAATTCCAGAGCTCAGGGCCTAAGGCAGCTGAAGGCGCGGCCGCCAATGGTGGAGCGATGAAAATCAGGGGGGGGGGGGGACGCGCGAGAGGCCAGAATCGGAGGAGCGCCGAGATCTCGGCGGGTTGTGGGGCTGGAGGAGGTTGCAGAGATAGGGAGGGGGGGGGGGGGGTTTGAACACGTAGATGAAAAGAAAATTGGGCAGAGTGCAAAGCGGGCGGCCGATTCACCGTCACCGGTTTTGCCCGAGACCAATCTATACCCTCCAGCGGGGAGGAAGCGTTAAATAGGCACAGGCTGAGGTCAATTAGAGGCTGACTGCTATCACTGAAGGAAGATTCCCTGGACGAGCAGATGCTTGTAATTCCCCAGCTCTTCTATTTAATGGGTGAAGAGGGGCAGGGAGGGAGAGAGAAAGAAAGAGGCCAGGTTACCAAGAGAATAAATGGCTTTCCTTCACTCAGGAACTTCAGTTGTGATTTGAGGGTGTTCCAATTTTAATGATATTTAAGCCAGCTGGGTGTGAGTGGGACAGACTTGAGACACAGGACAGTTATGTGTAGATATTGGCCCGTATTTTCCAATCGGAGGCTTCCTGCGTGCGGAGGCCTCCGATCTGGAAAAAATCTACGGACTTACCTGAGGGCTCCCGAGGTCCGGACACTTCTGCTCCTGGGCCTCTCCGCACTCGAAGTGCGCAGGGCCCAGGTATCCCAGGGGCACAGGTGGTTCACAAGCGTCCCTGGGATCACGTGGGCCATGGGGAGCCAATCAAAGAAGGGAATCTCCCTTCATACACTTGACAGATAGACCTGTCAAATATATGAATGGAGATCACCCCCAAAACACTGTAAAACATTAAAAAAAAAAAATTTTAAATCACATTTTTAAAATGAGTTGAAATTACAATATTTTAAACAAAAATTTAATTTTTTGAAAAAAATAATTAAAGTTTTTTACGGGGCTAAAAATAAACTACCCTTTTTTTAAAGTATTTTTAAATGATAAATGAGTGAAAACATTTTTTTTTTTTACTTTTTTCAACTCTTATGCTGGTAAAAGCAGGCCTTACGTATGCCTTTACCAGGCGTAAGATTTCTAAGGGTTTTCAGTGGGCGGAGGTTCTCCAGAAAGCGGAACTCTCCCCCCCCCCCCCCCGCAGAGGCCCTTCTCCAGGGCAGGCGTCCGGTCTGTCGAGAGCATTCTTGACAGATCGGAAATACCGGTTTTCAACGCATGCGCTTGGCATGCCTGAAACCGGCATTTCCGATGTACCTACGGGTATGTACACAGCGCGGACACGCCCCTAGGGATCAGAATATCCGGCCCAATATCGTTCAGCTTACTAACAAACCAACGATAAAGGAAGAAAAACTAGATGTGTTTAGTAGATCAGTGATAGCTTGCAAATTCCACCTTGTGGACTGCCTGATTTCTCCAATCAGGATCTACCTGGGTGTTGCTTAACTGATGCTTAAGGGAACGCCTCAATGTTTATACCCAATATTGATACGATAGACTAATTTGGCTGAATATAGAACTATTTTGGGGTGGGGAAGCGAAAGTGTCCCTATTTCAAATAAAGCCTCATCTATTTTACTGTTGCCAGCGCCACAGTCTCTAACATTCATCTAAGAACATGAGAAATAGGAGCAGGAGTAGGCCATTCAGCCCCTCAAACCTGCTCCCCCATTCAGTAAGATGATGGCTGATCTTCGACCTCAACTCCACTTATGTCAGCTCAGTTGACCCAAGAGTGGCGCAATGTAAAACCCACCATGATCTCCGAACTTTTTATAGAAAGCGAAAGGTTCACTTTGGGGGAAATAATTGGTACTTTTGTGTTGCCACCACACTGCTGGTTCAGTGGTTTCAATTTAAAAAAAAACAAACACAACTTCTCCCTCTCTCTCCAAACACCACCATTTTTCCTCCTTCCCTGAATGAGTTGCTGGGTACCTTGCACATGTGGCTAGTCGAGCTCAATCCTGTCTCCGTCCCATCACCCGCACAGGTGGGCCTTCCAGTAAGGGTCACTGGGCAGCCAGCAGGAGCAGGAACCCTGGCTGATTTTTCCTTCCATGGCCTAGGGCACACTTGAGTCTAACTGTAGTGGTCTACTGCCACTAGCAGTTTGTGTGTGTGTGTGTGCTAGGCCGTTGTAGCAGAGCCTGGTCTCCAATCGTCTTGGATCCCCTTGCCATTGGACCAAGACTCTGTCAAGCCCGTGTGGTAGCTGGTGTGCAACGGCCACCCCACGTTAAAAGAATTCACGCACAGGCATCTTCCACCCTTTAAAATCAAGTTCGGGACCTGGAACGTCAGGACCCTCATGGACAACCCCAACAGTGATAGACCGGAATGCCACGCACGTCAACCCAAGCACCCCACCCACCCGCCCCTTCAACCACCGTCTGTCCCACCTGTAACAGAGACTGTAGGTCCCGCATTGGACTCATCAGTCACCTGAGAACTCATTTTTAGTGCGGAAGCAAGTCATCCTCGGTTCCGAGGGACTGCCTAAGAACAAGACTGCCACTAGCTCAGCACAGACTGGAAATGACTCAGTACCCAACGTCTTAACAACTGGCCCCCTGAAGGAGTTGGACATAAACCTTTTACCCTGTAAGGCACCAGGACATCATTAAGGATACATGGCATATAAATCGTGCATTCAGGAACAAGGTCTCAGTGATGTAGAGCCTGTGTCGCATTTGTCCTTATAGTCTGGAGTCAATGTTGTGTTAAAAACAATGTAAATTGTAACCTTAACTAGTCAACAGGGGGTAGAGTCATAGAGTTATACAGCACAGAAAGAGGCCCTTCAGCCCATCGTGTCCGTGCCGGCCATCAAGCCCTGTCTATTCTAATCGCATTTTCCAGCACTTGGTCCGTAGCCTTGTATGCTATGGCGTTTCAAGAGCTCACCTAAATGCTTCTTGAATGTTGTGAGGGTTCCTGCCTCGACCACCCTTTCAGGCAGTGAGTTCCAGATTCCAACCACCCTCTGGGTGAAAAAGTTTTTCCTCAAATCCCCTCTAAACCTCCTGCCCCTTATCTTGAAACTATGCCCCGTAGTTATTGACCTCTCTACTAAGGGGAAAAGTTACTTTCTATCTACCCTATCTATGCCCCTCATAATTTTGTACACCTCAATCAGGTCCCCCCTCAGCCTTCTCTGCTCTAAGGAAAACAACCCCAGCCTGTCCAGTCTCTCTTCATAGCTGAAGCGCTCCAGCCCAGGTAACATCCCGGTGAATCTCCTCTGCACCCTCTCCAATGTAAGTAATTACAGGTAAATACAGGTTTAAAGATATAGGACAAGTGACCCAAAGCAAGAGGCACCTGGTATTAGCTGTGCCACGTGACACTCTGCCCCTTATTTAAAATGATAATTTATCTGTCTCCGTGCTCCACTAAGAGCAAACTCCCCTGGGCTAGTTCACGACCTAAGACTAGAGGGAAGCCTACAGACAGAGAATGATAGAGCACAGAGGAGGCCATTCGGCCCATCTCCATTGACCAAGCGAGATGTCCAAACTGTTGAAAAGAAGATGGGTCTGAGAAGAAATTGTTCAAAAACCATCCGGCCTCCCCTCTCCCCAGCTCGGTCTCGGTTCAGCAGCGTTCGCAGCCCAATACCTCCATTAACAGCTTGAGTGCATTGTCGTCTCTTATCCGTCCTTCCTTCCGTCCCTTCGCGGCCAGGTTTGTAAACCACACACACGGAATCCAGTACTTGTTATAGGGAGAATGAAGACTTTCATACTTCTTTCGTTCGTCTCTGGTCATAAACCCTGCAAAGACAACAGGTGGTTCCTTTACACCTAACAATCCCTGTACCACTAGCTTGAACATGTTGGTTAGAAACATCGAAACATCGAAAAATAGGAGCAGGAGTCGGCCATTCGAGCCTGCTCCGCCATTCAATATGATCATGGCTGATCCTCTATCTCAATACCATATTCCCGCTCTCCCCGTACCCCTTGATGCCTTTTGTGTCTAAAAATCTATCGATCTCCTTCTTAAATATATTCAGTGACTTGGCCTCCACAGCCTTCTGTGGTACAGAATTCCACAGGTTCACCACCCTCTGAGTGAAGACATTTCTCCTCATCTCAGTCCTAAATGTCCTACCCCGTATCCTGAGACTGTGACCCCTCGTTCTAGACCCCCCCAGCCAGGGGAAACATCCTCCCTGCATCCAGTCTGTCTAGCCCTGTCAGAATTTTATACGTTTCAATGAGATCCCCTCTCATTCTTCTAAACTCTAGTGAATACAGGCCTAGTCGACCCAATCTCTCCTCATACGACAGTCCTGCCATCCCAGGAATCAGTCTGGTGAACCTTCGCTGCACTCCCTCTATGGCAAGTATATCCTTTCTTACTCTCGCCTCAACCCCAGGCCTCGTCCGTCAGTTCTGGTGGTTTGACGAACATTGAACGATCCCGTGGCGCAACTTGTTAATGAGCAGGGAATTCTCCTGTTGCCCTGACCATACCGACACTGCAAAAACCGATTAACCGGCCGTATGTCCGTCTATGGCATCTTGCTGCCATGCAAAATGGCTGCCGTGTTTACTTCAGTGACAAGACAGCGGCCAAGCATCTGCTTTTGGAGCAGACATCAGCATTTCTCGGCCCCCGCCCCCCTTTCTCATGGTGGTACAGACGGACAATTTTGGGGCTAGCTGAAATCGCCCCATGAATCTGCAGGGTTATACAGAGTCATAACGGCACAGAAGGAGGCCTTTCGGCCCATTGAGTCCGTGCCGGCTCTCTGTAGAGCAATCCAGTCAGTCCCATTCCCCCCACTCTATCCCCGTAGCCCTGCAAGTGCCTATCCAGTCTCCCCTTGAAAACATTGAGTGTCTCCGCTTCCACCACTTCCGTCGGCAGCGAGTTCCAGGTCCTCACCACTCGCTGCGTAAAAAGTTTTTCCTCACTTCCCCCCCTGTATCTCTTGCCCAAAACCTTATATCTGTGTCCCCTAGTCCTTGTACCATCAACTAGTGGGAACAGCCTTTCCCCGTCTAGCCTATCCAAACCCGTCATAATCTTGTACACCTCTATCAAATCCAGCTTCTCCAACCTGTCCCTGTGGCTAAGAGTTTGATGTTTCAGTGCTAAAGGTGGGGGAGCTGGGGAGCTTCGGAAACACTGACTGTAGGTGGCAACTATGCAACGACAGTACTGCACGTCAAAGTAATTCGTGCCATGTTAAGTGCTTTGCAATGGAGAGCCCCAAGCATTACATAAATGCAGCCACTTTCTTAATCTTGAATACTTCCTTCTCGATAGAGCAAGACTGCATAGATAAGTCAAACTTCTAATATTCCTGTGCTCTTCTGATGAAGCATGCCACTGGGGAATTGGAACAGTTTTTGCGCTTCTAATATTTCCTGGATCAGGCTCAACTCAACCAGCTACAGTGTGGACAATTTGGGGGGTTGGGGGGGGGGCAGATTTTAACCCTAATCGTTCAGCAGAAACCTGGCGGGCGGGGCAGTTAAAATCGCCCCTGGCTCTTGCCTGTCCGAAAGCCACCATGATCGCAACATCTGCAATTTTGGATGAAAGTGCTGTGAGGGAGGGAGTTCCAGGATTTTGACCCTGCGACGATGAAGGAACGGCCGATATATTCCCAAGTCAGGATGGTGTGTGACTTGGAGGGGAACTCGCAGGTGGTGGTGTTCCCATGTCTTTCCTGATAACCCTGCAAATGTTTTCCCTTCAAATATTGATCCAATTCCCTTTTGAAAGTTACTATTGAATCTGTATCCACCGCTCTGTCAGGCAGTGTGCGATCCAGATCACAACAACTCGCTGCGTAACATATTTTTTTCCTCATGCCGCCTCTGGTTCTTTTGCCAGTTACTTTAAAAACATTAGAATCATAAGAACATAAGAAATAGGAGCAGGAATAGGCCACTTGGCCCCTCGAGCCTGCTCCGCCATTCAATAAGATCATGGCTGATCTTGGGCTCAAAGCCACTTCCCTGCCCGCTCCCCATAACCCTTCACTCCCTTATCCTGCAAAAATCTGTCTATCTCCACCTTAAATGTATTTAATGACCCAGCCTCCACAGCACTCTGGGGCAGAGAATTCCACAGATTTACGACCCTCTGAGAGAAGAAATTCCTCCTCATCTCAGTTCTAATAGGGCGACCCTTTATAGAAACATAGAAGATAGGAGCAGGAGTAGGCCATTCAGGCCCCTCGAGCCTGTTCCGCCATTTAATGAGATCATGGCTGATCATCCAAATTCAGTACCCTGTCCCTGCTTTCTCCCCATATCCCTTGATCCCTTTAGCCTTAAGAAATATATCTAACGCCTTCTTGAATATATTTAATGAATTGGCCTCAACTGCCTTGTGTGGTAGAGAATTCCACAGGTTCACCACTCTCTGGGTGAAGAAATTCCTCCTCATCTCAGTCCTAAATGGCTTACCCCTTATCCTTAGACCCCTGGTTCAGGACTCCCCCGCCATCGGGAACATCCTTCCTGCATCTAGTCTGTCTAGTCCTGTTAGAATTTTATAAGTTTCAATGAGATCCCCTCTCATTCTTCTAAACTCTAGCGAATATAAGCCTATTCTGAAACTATGCCCCCGAGTTCTAGATTCCCCCACGAGGGGAAACAACCTCTCTGCATCTACCTTGTCGAGCCCCCTCAGTATCTTATATGTTTCAATAAGATCACCTCTCATTCTTCTAAATTCCAATGAGTATCGGCTCAACCTGCTCAACCTTTCCTCATAAGTCAACCCCCTCATCTCAGGAATCAACCGAGTGAATCGTCTCTGAACTGCCTCCAATGCAAGTATATCCTTCCTTAAATAAGGAGACCAAAACTGTACACAGTACTCAAGGTGTAAAACCTTAAAACTGACAGGTCTGTAGTTAGCTGGTTTCTCTCTCTCCCACCCCTCCACCCCGCACCCCCCCCCCTCAATTCCCTTCTTAAATAATGGGAGTGGCATTTGCAACTTCCCAGTCCACAGGCACAATTCCAAAATCTAGAGTGGTTCGGATGCCGCGACAATCCTCTCACCTGCTTCCACCACGTGATCCATCGTCGGGAAGCGTTTGATGACCGCCGTGCTGACAGAGCGCAGGATGAGGAGGGCGGACAGGCTGGCGTACCTCATCATGGTGCGGCGCAGCATGCGGCCCCGCTCGTCCGTGCCGTGCACGTTCCCGGAGATGACGCACATGAGTCGGTCGGGGAGCGGAATGCTGGTGTACTGGCTCCACCAACGGTTCACCACAAGGGTTACGTAGAAGCCTGAGAAGAGGAAAAGAGAGAGGGGGAGAATTTAAGAAGCGATGCGTTTCAAGCAGCGAGCTGACACAGCTGGGGAGTGTGGGACGAAGCTCTTTCATGGAGCTAGCGCAGGCACGACGGGCCGAATGGTCTGTGGCTGTAAGTTTCCAACTCGCTACAATGGTTGGGAGTAAATTACAAAGCTGGAAGGTAATGAATGGGATTGAAAGGACCACAACCATCAGTGGGTGACAAGCAATGTTCCCTTTAATCTGCGCCAGCGCTCCGCAGCTCCCGCGCAGCCGGCTCACCGGCTTTTAAACGGGAAAAAACGCTCACTCGCGGAATTTTGAATGGGCCGCGCAGTCCCTTAAAGGGGCCACGCACCCAGAAAAAAATGAAAGGGAACATTGGTGACAAGTTATGGCTCAAAATTCCACCCCCCCCCCAGCAATTTTCACTGACTCCAGAATGTGTGCTGTTCATTGTATTCAGGTGGTGGGAATGAATTGGTGACTCTCTTGTGTTCAGATGTATGGCAGCAGGCTCGGGAAGGGGGGAAAAAAAAGCATATCCTGGGGATGCACGATCTGTAAGGTGTGTCTCTGTAAATAAAGGCTGGTAAGCGACTGAAGACTCGGCTCGAGTATTCTATTCTTCACCACCTGGCCATCCGACTTTTACATGTGCTACTCGGGTGGCAAGTGTAGAAATTCACGGGATCTGTCATGGGGTGGCGGGCTGTGCCAAATCGACTTGCCCTGGACATCAAGGACCAGGTAGTCCTGTGGGCTGGGGTTTTGCCCAGCCACCTTGGGATCGAATCCAGCCCAAGTTGATGGGAATCAAAGGTCTTCTCTCATTCGGCTGTCGGGATTTTAAGTAACGTGAATCTGGACCGCTCCTACATATTCTTAGTGGAAGGAAAACTTGCACTTATATTACTGCAATTATATAGGGCCCTGGTGAGACCACACCTGGAGTATTGGGTACAATTTTGGTCTCCTTACCTAAGGAAGGATATACTTGCCATAGAGGGAGTGCAACGAAGGTTCACCGGGCTGATTCCTGGGATGGGGGTATTGTCCTATGAGGAGAGATTGAGTAGACTAGGCCTATATTCCCTAGGGTTTAGAGGAATGAGAGGTGATCTCATTGAAACATACAAAATTCTTACAGGGCTTGACAGGGTGGATGCTGGGAGGATGTTTCCCCTGGCTGGGGAGTCTAGAACCAGGGGTCACAGTCACAGAATAAGGGGTCGGCCATTTAGGACTGAGATGAAGAGAAATTTCTTCACTCAGAGGGTGGGGAATCTTTGGAATTCTCTACCCCAGAGGGCTGTGGAGGCTCAGTCGTTGAGTATATTCAAGACAGAGATCGATAGATTGTTGGACTCTAGGGGAATCAAGGGAGATGGGGATCGGGCAGGAAAGTGGAGATGAGGTGGAAGATCAGCTATGATCTTGTTGAATGGCGGGGCAGGCTCGAGGGGCCGAATGGTCTACTCCTGCTCCTAATTCTTCGGTTCTTCTGTTCACTTATATAGTGACGCGCCTCAACAACACTTCACCTGTCATAAATGACTTTGAAGTACAGCACTTGTTATATGGGCTAATGCAGCAGCCATTTTGTGCTCAAGGTCCCACAAACAACAATGAGATGGATGATCAGTTCCAACTGTTTTTGTTGGTGTTGCTTGAGGAGGGCTCAATGTTGGCTGGGATGCTGCGGGAGCAATTCAGCAGTCCTGGACCACAGGATGGATTTTGTGGCAAAATAAAGCATCGCTGGGCCAGTCGTGGGCACTTCCAAATGTCTGGGATGTGGGGGAGTGGAAACGGAAGGGGAAAAAAAAGAGGATCTTAACGCTGCATCTAACCCACCGCGTGCTTGATCCAGGTCTCAAAAATAGATGTTTCCCATCTCACACCACAGCTATCTTATACCAGCTCACCTTCTTGTTTTACCAAAAGCTATCTGAGTAGCCTTAGAGAAAAATTCATCTCCCATGGCATAATTTGAGAATAAGGGGGGCACCCATTTAAAACGGAAATGAGGAGGAATTTCTTCTCTGAGAGGGTCGTGAATCTTTGGAATTCTCTTCCCCAGAGAGCTGTGGAGGCTGGGTCATTGAATATATTTAAGGTGGAGATAGACAGATTTTTGAATGGTAAGGGAGTCAAGGTGATGTAAGAAAACTACTAGGCATTAGACAAAGCTTTAATCAACTGTTTTACTACATGGAGGTCTAGTTGTGACCTTCACAAGTTCCTGTTAAGAATGTCCTGCGCAAGCTGGGCCTGTGCCCGAGTATTTATACTCTCCCTGGACAGCGCCACCCGCAGGCCACTCAGTATTATTTCATAAGTCATGAATGACAGATTCATGTCACAAGGGTTATGGGGAGCCGGCAGGGAAGTGGAGTTGAGGCCAAGATCAGATCAGCCACGATCTTATTGAATGGCGGAGCAGGCTCGAGGGGCCAAATGACCTACTCCTGCTCCTATGTCTTATGTTCTTACATCTTATTGCTGCCACCATAATGTAGTGGACTGGTCTTGTCCTCAGTGACAGCTGACGGGGTGGTTTGCACTGTTTGTTGGTATCCAATGATCTGTGCCATGCTGTGCACAGGGCACTTCGTGGCCCTCTCAATGCCCACCCTGCCCTTCTTGACTTATGGATCGTTGTGGAGGAGGGGAGTCAAGCCCTCTGATAGCTCAAAATAACAACAGAAAACGCTGGAAAAACTCAGCAGGCCAGGCAGCATCCGTGGAGAGAGAAAGAGAGTTGACGTTTCAGGTCGATGACCTTTCATCAGAACTCTGATAGCTCACCCTGGTGGTCCTTTACTCACGGAGCGTGTTGGCAGGCTGGGGCCATCACAGGGGGATTCCATCTCACCCCTCACCCAAAGGGAGTCACCGGCCAACTTTGTCCGCTTGCCCGTGGGCACTGAGAATAACGGCATAGTGTCCCTTGCACCGCCTCGGGTGAGGCCCGCTATCTCAGCACAGATCAGAGATCAAACCAGGCTCCTCCCTGCTCTAGGTGGCTCATCCTCTCATTGGGTGAAGTCAAGGAGCGATCAGGGGAGCCCCAGACTGATTCCTCAGTGGATACATCCAATCTCTGGGGCGGGGTGGAAGGGGGGTGCGGGGAATATCGCGCCTAGCGTGGCTGCCACAGCCAATCTCAAAGCAGGAGCATCGAAAAGGTTACAGGAGAGGTCACTGGGTACTGCAGGTCCTATGGTCACCCTAGTTACCATAGTTACCACTAGCTCACCGCGTTGCTGTCCCACCTTCCCCAGTAGCACCTCAGCGGACCTGTGAAGCTAGTCGGAGCAGAATTAAGTTGATGCTGCTTAGCATATTGGGTGTACTAAGAGTAGGTGGAAGATTGTAGACGTTTGTTCATAAGCTCCAAATGGTGAGACTTTGGATTTAGCCAGGCAGGGTTTTGGGGGGGGGGGGGGGGGGAGGTGGAAAACACATCTCTACCCAGGGGAGAGTAAAAGTCATCTCCAATCCACTTGCCTCCCAATTACAGGGGCCGCAACGCCAGAGGATTCAGACCACGTGGTGAGATGAGAGGACCTTGTGTGACCAGGAGTTTTAGGAAGAGGAGGGTGGTGGTGGCGGGCGGAATAAAAGTGAGCGGAAGAACAAGAATAAAAAGCAGGTTAACCTACCAAGCACAAAAGCCATAGGGATCAGGTTAGCATAGTGGTTGCAGTACAGGGCCAGTTTCTCAAAGTATCTCTTCTGCTCTTCCATGAGCACAAACCTTTTGCAGAAATAAAAATGAAATGATCAAAAAAAAATAATCTTAAATCAAACGAACTACTGGCGGATCATTTTCTCCATTAGCAGCCGACAACCATAGACGTTAACGGCACAGAAGGAGGCCCTTCAGCCCATCGTGCTCTTTGCTACTAACCCCACTGCCCCGCTCTCTCTCTCTTCACCACCCTGCATCTTCCTCGGCTTCAAACGGTTATCCACTTGTTCCTTAAAAGATGCGACCGTCTCTGCCTCAAACCATTCCCTTTGGCAACAACCCTCTACACTGAAGTTTCTTCTCACCTCACGCTGAGATTTTATATCGATGACCCCCCACCCGAGTGACCATTTGGATGTCTCTGCATCCAAAGCCAGCGCCTCTAGGACTACTTTCCACACAAGTGGTCACTGGGAGGAGGCAGGAGCACCCAAACTTGGTCTTGGATTTGGGGAGAGCTGGACGCCATCCAGGGAGAAGAGGCACTTCCGAGAGCGCGCGGGTCAGGGAAACTCACCGGCCGGTCATTTCTCTCCGTGCAAGCACCACTCATCACTGGCTGTGCCCGATCGCAGAACATAGCCCCGCGGAATACAAGTGTTAATCTGCGTGCATTGCAAGCTACGCGCACTAACAGGTCTTTCCACCAATTAGGGCAAGTGCTCGGAACAGACCTTTCTAAACCTCCAGACCCATCAAAATCAAACAAGAGAAGTCAGAATAAAGAGGTGCAATAAATAGAAACAGTTGCCTCGGCTTTGTGAGCTGTTGTCTAGACGCTCCAGTCGCCGCGGGTGCCCAGACTGCACCAGACCTCCAAGGTCCTGGTCTCGACCTGTTCCTCTTCGAATAGCTCCGTGGGACCTTTCACCTCCACCTGAGCAGGGAGCTGGTTCAACGTCTCATCCTAAAGACAGCAAGGAACTGAGTGTCTCGCCGCACGGACCAAGTGGGTCCCAGGTTGACCATCAGTCTGTGCTGAGTTCCTAACCGGATATCAGTAAGAGGTGGGGTGCTGGGTGCCACAATTGGCCTCAGTGCTCCGGGCTGGGGGTGCAGAGTTGGCCAGAATTCCCGCTATCAGCAAGCTATTTGAACATGGGGAGCATCACAACCAAGCTCGATCCTCTGACCCTCACACTTCGGGCGTCACCAGCTAGCGTCAGAGGGGCAGGAACCTGGCTCTGGTTTCCCCTCCCTAAGCTCTGGGTTGCCAGGCCATTTGCAGTGCCCCCCGAGCGAGGATCGGTCAACTCACCTGAGACCGAGGTCCAAACCTGACGCTCGCAACAACCAGGATCATGAATCATGAATTGATAGGATGCTGTAAGTAATTTTTTTTTAATTCGTTCCTGGGATGTGAGCGTCGCTGGCAAGGCCCAGCATTTATTGCCCGTCCCTAGTTGCCTTGAGAAGGTGGTGGTGAGCCTGCCTTCTTGAACCGCTGCAGTCCGTGTGGTGAAGGTGCTCCCACAGTGCTGTTAGGGAGGGGGTTCCAGGATTTTGACCCAGTGACGATGAAGGAATGGGGATATATTTCCAAATCAGGATGGTGTGTGACTTGGAGGGGAACTTGGAGGTGGTGGTGTTCCCATGCGCCTGCTGCCCTTGTCCTTCTAGGTGGAAGAGGTCACGGGTTTGGGAGGTGCTGTCAAAGAAGCCTTGGCGAGTTGCTGCAGTGCATCTTGTAGATGGTACACACTGCAGCCACAGTGCGCCGGTGGTGGAGGGAATGAATGTTTAAGGTGGTGGATGGGGTGCCAATCAAGCGGGCCACTTTGTCCTGATGATGTCGAGCTTCTTGAGTGTTGTTGGAGCTGCACTCATCCAGGCAAGTGGAGAGTATTCCATCACACTCCTTACTTGTGCCTTGTAGATGGTGGAAAGGCTTTGGGGAGTCAGGAGGTGAGACACTTGTCGCAGAATACCCAGCCTCTGATCTGCTCTTAGAGCCACAGTATTTATGTGGCTGGTCCAGTTAAGTTTCCGGTCAATGGTGACCACCCAGGATGTTGATGGTGGGGGGGGGCGGGGTTCGATGAGTAATATTAATTTCAGCAAAAAGGTACATGGCAGGGTTGCATAGCTATTTGCACACATTTACTGACCTGTAAGCAACGCTGAGGACTGCATACATGAAGGAGAAGACGAGAAATTCCTTGTAGAGCAGTTTGTAGATGCTGCCTTTCCATAGAACCAGCAGTTTGGAAAAACTGCAAAAGCGGACATTTGCCACTCTCGCTGTGTAGGTGATGGTCATTCCTTGAGTTACCAGACTTTCGATTTAGTACGAGAGAGAGAGAGAGATGGTCGAGGGACTCTGGAGGAGGGGGAAGAAAGAGAAGTTCAAAACACCCAGGCATTCACGCTACTGTGTTAAGAGCTAAACTCAAACTCCCGGCGATCAGTGCTGAGGATGTTGGAGATCATACTGAGGGAACAGAGAACAGAAAGCACAAGAGAAGCAGGAAGAGTTCCACCAGGAGCCGACCAAAGCTAGAGATCAACAGTTGGAGATATGTTGGCTGAACTCACTGGAATCGGTGGCTTGGAAAAGCTGGAGACTGCTGCACTTTGGAGAGTCAGGAGATCCAAATGGGGTAGAGACTCGAGACATCCACTTGGGCAGCTTCAGACTGGCAGGAGAAACTTAAGGTGAAAAAAAAAGTTTTATTTTAAAGACAGTGACAATAAACCAATACTCCTTCCTTCCTGCTTCTCCCCAGCCATCAACTTTTTCCCTTCCTCCCGAAGGTGTTGAGTAAGATTCGTATATAGTTCTGAGATACTGGCAGCCTTCCAGCCACTCCAGGGACTTGAGCACAAAAAGCTAGGCCGACACTCCCAGTGCAGCGCTGAGGGAGTGCCGCACTGTCTGAGGTGCCGTCTTTCGGATGAGACGTTAAACCGAGGCCCCGTCTGCTCTCTCAGGTGGAGGTAAAAGATCCCACGGCCACTATTTCGAAGAAGAGCAGGAGAGTTATCCCCGGTGTCCTGGCCAATATTTATCCCTCAATCAACATAACAAAAACAGATTACGTGGTCATTATCACATTGCTGTTTGTGGGAGCTTGCTGTGTGCAAACTGGCTGCCGCGTTTCCCACATTACAGCAGTGACTACATTTCAGAAAGTACTTCATTGGCTGTAAAGCGCTTTGGGACGTCCTGAGGTCGTGAAAGGCGCTATAGAAATGCGAGTCTTTCTTTTCTTTTCAGTGCCTCCCCAGTGCAGCTGCTCTTCATAGGCAAGAAGGGACAGTAGGCGGTGGTTGGCTATTCAAATATGGAAGGTTATAACCGCCAAGACTGATCCCGACTTGACCTGGCATCCAAACCCATGGACTGATCAGCAGAAAGGAGCCTGACTAAAACCCATCGGCTGCAAATCGCTAAGATTGCAAAATACAGATAAAACGGACTACAACAACAACTCACATTTATATAGCGCCTTTAACGTAGTAAAACACTCCAAGGCGCTTCACAGGAGCGTTATCCATCTATTCCGCATAAGATTTAAAAAAAACACAACTATAGCAATGAAAATATAGATTCCAAAGTTCAAATGTCCATCCTAAATGATTGCCGTTATCTAAACCCAATTCTCTGCTCTTTCAGACTTGCCTACTCCCCCATGCGCAATCCCATCGAAGCGGTGTATCCAGGAAAGTGCAGTCCTCGGCTGTTTCCACAGGGACAGTCGCTCGCTAGTGTCTTGCAGCAGTCCCTGTTGCCTGATATTATAAATAAGAGGCGGGTGCAACAATGCAACCCTCGTGCATGATGTCATTGCATCTGCTCTTCGAAATCCCGGAGAAGTAAAAAAAATCAAAGTCCCACAACTAGACCGTTCCAGGAACTCAGTTGGCCCAAGCGCCACTCCAAGATGGTAACGCCAGCTTTTCCTCCCCTCTCCCCAAAATATCTAGGGGTGGAGGTAGAGTCTTAGAATGTCCGCCATGCCCTCTTTCCATCCTCAGATCTCAGATAACCACAGAACGGCTGCTCCCCAATTTTCTTAACTCTTCGGAAAGAGTTGATAACTCCCATCATTGGCAACTCCAACTTTTAAAGGGCAGGACTTCTCAATGGCGTCAACACAACGTGTCGCCACAAGTGACGTTGCATCAAATTGCGTCACTGAAAGTTTTTGACATGTCAAAAGTCGGCACTGTGGGAGTACATTAACCGCACGGGACTGCAGCGGTTCAAGAAGGCGGCTCACCACCACCTCCTCGAGGGGCAATTAGGGATGGGCAATAAATGCTGGCCTTGCCAGCGACGCCCACATCCCAGGGGACAATTTTTTATAAAGTTACCACCTAACCAAAGAGCATCTGAGAAAAGTCGACGCTGCATCAGAGGCCTGGTCTGCCGGGGCGCAAAGATTCCCTCCAAATAATAAAGCCAATTTTTCAGAGCAAGCGCTCCAGGAAACAGCCTCAAAGGCCAACGATTCCTCTTTAAAAGTGGATTCCATCGGCCTTTGTGCAACAAAGTAAAGGAACGGACTGTCTGTAACTTTGCTAAAGTTTAGGAAAAGACCGAGGCTTTTTAAAAAAAAAACTAGCTATAAATCTGTGACTAACATAGAAACATAGAAGATAGGAGCAGGAGTAGGCCATTCGGCCCCTCGAGCCTGCTCTGCCATTCGATGAGATCATGGCTGATCATCCAAACTCAGTACCCTGTACCTGCCTTCTCCCCATATCCCTTGATACCTTTAGCTTTAAGAAATATATCTAACTCATTCTTGAATATATTTAATGACTTGGCCTCAACTACCTTCTGTGGTAGAGAATTCCACAGGTTCACCACTCTCTGGGTGAAGAAATTCTTCCTCATTTCTGTCCTAAATGGCTTACCCCTTATCCTTAGATTATGACCCCTGGTTCTGGACTCTCCGACCATCGGGAACATTCTTCCTGCATCTAGTTTGTCCAGACCTGTCAGAATTTTATATGTTTCGATGAGATCCCCTCTCATTCTTCTATACTCCAGCGAGTATAAGCCCAATCGACCCAAAATCTCCTCATATGTCATTCCTGCCATCCCAGGTATCAGCCTTGTGAATCTTCGCTGAACTCCTCCATGGCAAGAACATCCTTCCTCAGATAAGGCGACCAAAACTGCACACAATACTCAAGGTGTGGTCTCACTAATATCTAAAGGGTTGTTCAAAAGGGCCGTTTACACTTGGTGCTTCTGCAGTTCAGAACATGGGCGAGCAATGTCTGTGTGTCTGCGCTATGTATTTGCAGCCACTAATACAGGCTCGAATACACCAACGGTCCAGCTCCTCTCCAGTGAGCCTCTTTAAAAATAGGGATAGTCCATTAAATATATTATACATTTGCAGTAGAGAGGATATCCCACTTCATTTCTATGAACAACAGTTGTTTGCTTTATAATGTTGTGCTTCACCCCTTGCTCTCGGTTGAAAAACACCAGATTGCTGCTGTTGATCAGTTCACTGAAGTCTCGTCAGTGTAAATATCAACAATCTGCGCTCAGCACATTTGAAGGACCCAGTTAATAATGTATAGTAAGTCTAAAATAAAGGGGGATAATCTTGACCTTGGCCGATAGTGTAGACCAGGTGATATTGGATTGGGGCCGCCGATATACACCTCTCCCGATTTTCATTTGCGTCAGCCAGTGGCTCAGTGGGTAGCGCTCTCGCCTCTGAGTCAGAAAGTTGTGGGTTCAAGTCCCCACTCCAGGGACTTGAGCACAAAATCTAGGCTGACACTCCCAGTGCAGTGCTGAGGGAGTGCTGCACTGTCGGAGGTGCCGTCTTTCGGATGAGACGTTAAACCGAGGCCCCGTCTGCTCTCTCAGGTGGATGTGAAAGATCCAAGGCACTATTTCGAAGAAGAGCAGGGGAGTTCTCCCCGGTGTCCTGGCCAATATTTATCCCTCAACCAACATCACTAAAACTGTTTATCCGGTCATTATCACATTGCTGTTTGTGGGAGCTTGCTGTGCGTAAATTGGCTGCCGCGTTTTCCTACATTACAACAGTGACTACACTTCAAAAATACTTCATTGGCTGTAAAGCGCTTTGAGACGTCCGGTGGTCGTGAAAGGCGCTATAGAAATGCAAGTCTTTCTTTCTATTTCATTTGCACTGAAGCCAACAGAAATGAAAATCGGGAGAGAGGGAGGATCAAGGGCTGATCCGATATCATCCATTTTACACTATCGCACAAAGTTAAAATGATCCCACGGTGTTGCCAAACACGCTCTTGTCTGAAGATTGCGCGCCTGCGATTCAAGGTAGGAATTCGAGCTTAATTAACAATTATAAAGCGGGCAAAGGAATTCACACACACGTCGTTAGCAGAGGTGTTATTTGTTTCACACAGCCTGATTTTAACCGTCATCTTGTACCGCACTCGCTCTGCAGCTGCGTCCAGAGATATTCCATAACCTGGCCCGACAACTCTGGACTTAACAGAAGACACGCACTATATTCAATCCTTAATCTCCGAAAATCCAAACCTGGGCATGGTTTAATATTATTTAAAAGACGCTTTGTTTTGATGTCTTTGTGGCCAAAGACCATCAGATTTGGGGACTGATATCACACTAGGTTGCAGTAAGGTTATAATTCAAATAAGACTGCCCCAATGGCTCAGTGACTGAATGCATCACCCAGTATGGTACTAAGATCGACACATGCAGAAGGAGCCAGGTCCAACACCTCCACTTTTAAAATTCTTGTGTTCGAATCCCTCCATAGCCTCGCCCCTCCCTATCTCTGTAACTTCCACCAGAGAACCCTGTGTTCCTCCAATTCTGGCCTCTTGCGCATCCCCCACTTCCTTCGCCCCACCATTGGCGGCCGTGCCTTCAGCGGTCTGAGCCCCAAGCTCTGGAATTCTCTCCCCAAACCTCTCCGCCTCGCTCTCCTTCTCCTTTAAGATGCTGCTTTACACCTACCTCCTTGGCCAAGCCTGTCCTAATGTCTCCTTTTTGCTCGGTCTCAATTTTTGTCTGATCACCCTCCCATGAGGCGGCTCTGGATGTTTTACGGCGTTAAAGGCGCTATATAAATGCAAGCTGTTGTTATTCAATGACCAGGCTGGGTAAAATCAGGTGATTCCCGTAGAGGGTAGCATGGGGCGCTCCAATTGGTGCCAGTGTTGCCAGGCAGAAGCAGTCAGGGTCCTGATCACCACTTTTGGTAGAAAGTGCACACACCTGGGCATCAGGTGGGGAGAGGATCCAACTGAGATACCCTTCACCCCACGAAAAACAGTCCAATTACCTGGCTGTGATACCTACCACAGTCCATCAGCCTACTCACTGGGTTCATGGATGAAGCAAGGTAGCTGAGGACTACCTGCGCCCACGGAAACCTACCCAACACGACTAAAAGCATTGCACACTGCACAGAACATGTTGGGTCATCAGAAATTCAAAATATAGCAGGTAGCCCCATTAACCCAGAATGAATAGGATTTTTTTTTTAAGGTTCGTTCATTCTCAAGACTCAACTTGGAAAATGTTCTCAATCCATCCTGATCGCCTGCCTGTACAAAGTTAACGGGTCAGTTGACAAGAGTCAAAAGGTTTTCCTACCGTCACACAGGCAGACAGTCTTGATGCTGCAGGATCAAAGCTGGACGAGGTTCTCTCTCTCTCCGGCTGCCCTTGTCCCCAACCCATCACAAGGCGAGAAGTTACTCAGCACTTTAACAAAACCAGTGCAGTTGCTCAACTCAAAAGGACAACCCTTGGCTCCGCCCAAGTCCCTCCCAGCTCGGTAAACAGCAGAATCTCCAAATTCGCACAACCCTCTTGCTCCCAGCCACAGAAAGAGATGCAGAATTCGAAGTCTTCTCACTTTGGCCTCAACTTGCCCGATCTCAAGAGGTGTCAAAGCCTCATTTAAAAGTTGTTTTTTTTGGGGGCTGTACAGGGATGCGACTGGTGGATGTGGCCAGACACTGGTGGATATTGTTGGGCTACTGTGTCCCAACGCACTGCTCTCTCAATCTCTCTCTCTCTCTCGTTCCTTTTCTCTCGTTAATGATCGCTGTCCTACCTCTCAAGAGTATCTCACCAGACAATGGCCGGTGATTTCATTAGAAGGAAATCTCATCTCGACAGACCTGCGTTTCACCATCCCAATTTATACACAAACACCCAATTTTAAAGGGGGGGAGGGGAGGTGAGAATCATTTCTAATCAGACAGCAAAGCTCTTGATTGCCCTATAAATTTTTTCATTCATAAATTTATTCCCAAGCAAATTTCTTAAATCAGTTGAAGGGATGCAGGATCTTTACCCAGAACCTTAACCTGGCTTCCTCGCTCTGTCTCTGCCTTCCCCTACTGTCAACCTGCCATCCAATTTCTGTTTGTTTTTGTAAACACACTATGTGTTTTGGGGCATCAATTTAGGATGAACCTTATCTCCTTAATTAGACCCGCGCCCACCCCCACCCCCAGAAGCAAAATCCATGGGCTGAACAGGAATTTATCGCTAAAAGAGGACCATTCATTATCCTCTAAAGTTCCTGCCTTGCCAGCTGGTTATTCCAGTCCAGAAATAAAGGGTTGTGAGAATGCGGAATGCCATCGATGCAGAGTCACTTGGGGTGTTTTAAAGGGAGCTAGATAATGAAGAAGGGTCGAACAAACTTGCATCGACACACAAATCATTTATCAGATCCTCGAGGCATCCTAAAGAGTTTCGCAATCGAAATGATCATTTTCTCGAAGTGCAGTCACTGTTTTCTGCACATAGCAAGTCCCCAAACCCCAGCAAATGAGACGATTGGCCAACATATCTGTTTTTGGTGTTGGTTGGCAGAATGTTGGCCAGGACACTCCGAGAACTCCTCGCTCTTCTTCAAATAGTGAGATCTTTTTCGTGTCCATCTGAACACAGAGTCGAGGCCTCGGTTTAACGTCTCATACGAAAGACGGTGCACTCCGACAGTGCAGCAACTCCCCTCAGTACAGCACTGAAGTGTCCGCCTAGATTGTGTGCTGGAGTCCTGGAGTGGGGCTTCAACCCACGACCTGACTGAGGGGCAGAGTAAGGGTTCGAAGATATAGGGAGAAAATATGGGGCATTGGGGATTGAAAGGATGGTCCGCTCTTTGAACTATGTGACATGAATCTTGTCATTCATGTATGAAATAATACTGGGCGGCCTGCTGGTGGCGCTGTCCAGGGAGAGTATAAATACTCGGGCATGGGCCCAGCTTGCTTAGGACATTCCTCAACAGGAACTAGGAAGGACACAACTAGATCTCCATGTTGAAAAACAGTTGATTAAAGCTTTGTTTAACGCTTAGACCAAGTGCCTAGTAGTTTTCTTATGTCACTATGCATCTAACTATCAACAAACTCGCTGGGAGATATCCAAAATGCTGGCAAATCCATGCCTCAGCACCATGAAAGCAATGGTGTTGAAAAGAGGATATCATAGTTCATTGGTCTTATTGAACACAGGTGTCCAAACTTGGGCCCACACACCACTTGTAGCCCATGAGCCTAGACACCTCAAAAAAAGGAAAGACTTGCATTTATATAGCGCCTTTCATACCGTCCCAAAGTGCTTTGCAGCCAATGAAGTACTTTTGAAGTGTGGTCACTGCTGTAAGGGTAGACGTCGATGACGAAGTCCAACACCGCCTTCAGTGTGCCAGTGCAGCCTTCGGTCGCCTGAGGAAGAGAGTGTTTGAAGTTTGAAGACCAGGACCTCAAACCCAGCACCAAGCTCAAGGTCTACAGAGCAGTAGTGATTCCCGCCCTCCTGTATGCTTCAGAGACATGGACCATGTACAGCAGGCACCCCAAAGCACTGGAGAGGTACCACCAACGCTGCCTCCGCAAGATCCTGCAAATCCATTGGCAGGATAGGCACACCAATGTCAGTGTTCTCGCCCAGGCCAACATCCCCAGCATCGAAGCTTTGACCACGCTCGACTAGCTCCGATGGACGGGCCACATCGTCCGCATGCCCGATACGAGACTCCCAAAGCAAGCGCTCTACTCGGAGCTCCGACACGGCAAGAGAGCCCCAGGTGGGCAGAGGCAACACTTCAAGGACACCCTGAAAGCCTCCTTGAAAAAGTGCAACATCCCCACCGACACCTGGGAATCCCTGGCCCAAGACCGCACAAAGTGGAGGAGAAGCATCCGGGAAGGCGCCGAACACCTCGAGTCTCTTCGCCGGGAGCAAGCGGAAGCCAAGTGCAAACAGCGGAAGGAGCGCACGTCAACCCAAGCACCCCACCCACCCGTCCCTTCAACCACCGTCTGCCCCACCTGTGACAGAGACTGTAGGTCCCGCATCGGACTCATCAGCCACCTGAGAACTCATTTTTAGTGTGGAAGCAAGTCATCCTCGGTCCCGAGGGACTGCCTAAGAAGAAGAAGACAACAGACTCGAGGTGTTCGCCGCCTTCCTGGATGCTTCTCCTCCACTTTGTGCGGTCTTGGGCCAGGGATTCCCAGGTGTCGGTGGGGATGTTGCACTTTTTCAAGGAGGCTTTGAGGGTGTCCTTGAAGCGTTTCCTCTGCCCACCTGGGGCTCTCTTGCCGTGTCGGAGCTCCGAGTAGAGCGCTTGTTTTGGGAGTCTCATATCGGGCATGCGGACGATGTGGCCCGTCCATCGGAGCTGATCGAGCGTGGTCAAAGCTTCAATGCTGGGGCTGTTGGCCTGAGCGAGAACACTGACGTTGGTGCGCCTATCCTGCCAATGGATTTGCAGGATCCTGCGGAGGTAGCGTTGGTGGTACCTCTCCAGTGCTTTGAGGTGCCTGCTGTACATGGTCCATGTCTCTGAAGCATACAGGAGGGCGGGTATCACTACTGCTCTGCAGATCATGAGCTTGGTGCTGGGTTTGAGGTCCTGGTCTTCAAATACTCTCTTCCTCAGGCGACCGAAGGCTGCACTGGCATACTGAAGGCGGTGTTGGACTTCGTCATTGACGTCTGCCCTTGTTGACAGTAGCCTCCCGAGGTATGGAAAGTGTATGATTCTATTGGCGGATTAATCTTAAATCAGAACACCAAACTTTGTTAGTATCAGCAGCTTAAGATAGATGCAAATTAATCGGCACATAGAGTTAAACTGGAATGATGGCTCATGAAACACCATGGATTTACCTTGCCCATTTGTCTCAGTCTTGTCTCTAAGCCCCACTTTAGCATTGCAGCACATACTCGAGGCTGGCACTCCAGTGCAGTACTAAGGGAGCGCTCTGCTGTATTGTGTTGTCGAATGTATTGCCTGTTGAGTGAAATATTGAGGTGCGTCCACCGGCTAGGGTGGACGTTGAAGTCACTATTTCAAAGAAGAGCAGGGAGTTGTCTTGCTTTCCCCTGGTCAGCTATCCTCTCTCAACCAGTACCAATGAAAATAGATTAACTGATCATTCATATCGAAGCATATGACGGTTAAACTCAAGAAGAAATTAAACCCAGATATTACTTTATATCAAACTGCGGGAGTAAAAACGACTGTTGTGTGCGGCCAATTTGCTGGAACTGTTCTTGCCTGGGCAAAGATCACATCATAAGTGTTCATCCTTGGCTCAGTTGGTAGTACTCCCGCCTCTGAGTCAGCAGGTCGGATATGTAAACTAAAGGGTACAATCCTAAAGGGGGTGCATGAACAGAGAGACCTGGGGGTATATGTGCACAAATCATTGAAGGTGGCCGGGCAGGTTGAGAAAGCGGTTAAAAAAAGCATACGGGATCCTGGGCTTCATGAATAGAGGCATAGAGTACAAAAGCCAAGGAAGTTATGATGAACCTTTATAGAACACTGATCCGGCCTCAACTGGAGTATTGTGTCCAATTCTGGGCACCGCACTTTAGGAAGGATGTGAAGGCCTTAGAGAGGGTGCAGAAAAGATTTACCAGAATGGTTCCAGGGATGAGGGACTTCAGTTACGTGGATAGACTGGAGAAGCTGGGGTTGTTCTCCTTGGAGCAGAGAAGGTTGAGAGGAGATTTGATAGAGGTGTTCAAAATCATGAGGGGTCTGAACAGAGTAGATAGAGAGAAACTGTTCCCATTGGCGGAAGGGTCGAGAACCAGAGGACACAGATTTAAGGTGATTGTCAGAAGAACCAAAGGTGACATGAGGAAAAACTTTTTTTACGCAGCGAGTGGTGAGGATCTGGAATGTACTGTCTGAGAGGGTGATGGAGGCAGATTCAATCGTGGCTTTCAAAAGGGAGTTGGATAAGTACATGAAGGAACAAAAATTTGCAGGGCTACGGGGAAAGGGCGGGAGAATGGGGACTGGCTGAATTGATCTTGCAGAGAGCCGGCACGGGCTCGACGGGGCGTATGGCCTCCTTCTGTGCTGTAACCATTCTATGATTCTAAGGTTCTATGTCTAGCCATCATGAGTGTGGGGCAAACTTGATGGAGCAACTGGTCTTTTCCTGTCTTCACACAGAGTGAACAACATGTGGCATGAACTGCCAACTCGAGTAATGGAGGCAAAAGCACTGAAATAATTTAAGGAAAAATTAGATGCTACGATTGGGGGGGACTTTAGGATCTTTCTGGTTGAATGAACTAAGATGGGCTGACTGGCCTCCCTCCTCTGTAATTATTTTGTGATCTCATTGGCTGTTTTGCAGGATCTTGCTGTGTGCAGGTTGAATGGTGCTGTCATTGCAAGTATGACCTCGCTGCTCACGATGCGGTCTCCTCTACATTGGGGAGACCAAACGCAGATTGGGTGACCGCTTTGCGGAACACCTCCGTTCAGTCCGTAAGGGGGACCCCGAGCTCCCGGTCGCCTGTCACTTTAATTCTCCGCTCCACTCTCACTCAGACCTCACCGTCCTCGGCCTCGTGCATTGTTCCACTGAAGCTCAACGTAAGCTTGAGGAACAGCACCTCATCTTTCGATTAGGCACTTTACAGCCTTCTGGATTCAACATTGAGTTCAACAATTTCAGATCATAACCTCGGCCCCTATCATATATATATTTTTTTCCACACTTATTTTTTGTTTGTGTTTTCTTTCCTTCTCTCCCACATGGCAGCTGTCTTTCATTCTGCCAGCGCAATTTACACTTCATCTAGAGCCATCCTTTGTTTCTTAACCTGTCCCATTACCATCTCCTTTTGCCTTGAATATCTCTTAATATCTCTTAACCTCTCCTGCCTTCTACCCTATCACAGACCTTCCCTTTTGTTCTTTCATCCCCTCCCCCATTTCCCAGCCCCTACACTTGCTTAAAAATCTGTTCCATTTCCTGCTTTTTTCCAGTTCTGACGAAAGGTCATCGACCTGAAACGTTAACTCTGTTTCTCTCTTCACAGATGCTGCCTGACCTGCTGAGTATCTCCAGCATTTTCTGTTTTTATCTCAGTAAAGTAGATCTTGGCTTTGTGCGAGGTTGTAAAATGGGCGATAGCAAGTTTTTATTCCCATTGAAGTCAATCGGGGAAAGACGTAAAACAGGCTGACGACTCGCTTTCACCCGTTTAACACCCTGGCACTAAGTCAAATTCTGCCCCAATTTTGCCTAAAGACAATGGGGTAGAAATTAGGTCGCGCCCCATTTGGGGCGCAAATATCGTCTGGACGCAAATATTAGCGCCTGGCGCTAATTATCGGCACTGACTGGAAACTTCACTTTTACCGCCCCGGGAGATGAGTGGAGCGCTAAAGCAGGCGCTGCACACCTGTCTTAAGGCGCAAAGGCCAAGGAGTGAGGCGCTAACTCAGAGCGCTGGCGAAGCTCATGTAATGTCAGTCAGCAATGGAACACACACACAATGGCACGGGCCAGTTCTTAAAGGGGATGGTTAATCTTGCTTTCCATCCACATCCTGTTCATTGCAGCCTTGAATCTCGGCCTGGAGAGACTTGCACATCAAATGTGCTGGAAAGAACAATGGAGAGTACCAGGCAAAGAGCTCAGAGTGCAGCTCCCACAGTCTCTGCTAAATCGATACAAGGAATGGCAAATCAAAATGAACCTGCAAAGTGCTGCTCAGTACCCAAAACTCCTTCACACAACGTTGAATCTCTCCAGAAGTCTCTCCCTCTCTCTCTCAGAATGCGTAGTTCAAAAATGCCACCAACAATAAAAGACAGGAAGAGGCCCCCTTTAAATAGCGCCCCCCCCAGCCCCACAGCGATTGATAGCGTTCCAGTCTTCTGGTCGTTGGATGCGCCAGGCGGTAAGGCAGGGGGCGCCACTCAATTTCCGCTCCGGGGCGCCACAAGGGCGTTGCACCATGGAATGACGTCACAATCTGCGCGCGCAGGTGGTCGCAGCGGTAAGTTTTAGCGCCGCCGCACAATGTCAAGTTAAGTTCCCGAGCGGCGCAAACATCGCTGCGCCCGGGCGTTAGCGGCGTTGCGCCCCATTAGCGCCCTCTTAAGGCGCTAACGGGAGGCGCAACCAACTGAATTTTTACCCCAATGTATCGTCTATAAGCACAGAAAGCCTAAGATTTTATTATAACTGTTTAGAACATCTCCAGGAATATTTGGTTCACATTCCTAAAGCTGCATGCCTCAACATAGCTACAAGAACAGCAACAATATCAAACCCATCAGGTCTCATTTGTAATGAGCGACTCCTTTATGGTGTAAAGGTATCACTTATCTTGACTTAGCTCCCTCATGAAAATAAACACATCTTCAAATCTTTCAGTCGGTTTGCAATGTTGCCTCACTCTTTTGAACCGTAAGTCTCACTCTTAAGATCTCACCGACGTGTAAAGCTCTTTACCTGAAAACAATCGCCTCTATATGAAGACGTCAACAGGTTGTGTGACGTTGCCAGTGCTCACAGTTAGAGCTGTTTACACAAGAACTTAAGAACATAGGAATTAGGAGCAGGAGAAGGCCATTCGGCCCCTCGAGCCTGCTCCGCCATTCAATAAGATCATGGCTGATTTTCAACCTCAACTCCACTTTCCCGCCCGATCTCCATATCCCTTGATTCCTCTAGAGTCAATTATCTATCTATCTCAGCCTTGAATATACTCAACGACTGAGCATCCACAGCCCTCTGGGGCAGAGAATTCCTGAGATTCACAACCCTCTGAGTGAAGATATTTCTCCTCATCTCAGTCTTAAAAGGCCGACCCCTTATCCTGAGACTCTGCCCCCTGGTTCTCGACTCTCCAGCCAACCTCTCAGCATCCACCCTGTCAATCCCCCTCAGAATCTTATACATTTCAATGAGATCACCTCTCATTCTTCTAAACTCCAGAGAGTACAAGCCCAATCTACTCAATGTTTAAACAAACAAGAGGTGACGACGAGCTGTTCTTCGTTCCTAAAGGTTTTCCGCTCGCCTAATTTTGTCACCTGCTTCTTCACACTTCAGACCCCCACCCTCCGCCCCATCCTCTTCCCCACCTGCCCATCAGGCAGCAGAGTTTATGCCCATGCTTTGGCCAGCGCAGTTCTACTGACCAGCCACTAGATGATGCTGTGGTTGACTTGATGACTTCCCTTGACTCTGCTTTGCCCCCTCTTCCTCTTGGCTTAGACCAGGTTTGCTTTGGTGGAAGAATAGTAAGCGTACACCAACATCTGTTCTGATGCCACCCCCAGAAAGTGTTCCTTTTCTTTGGGAGGGGGGGGGGGGGTGAAGATTTGTTTGAATGGAACATTTTTTTTCCACTTTTACACCCAGTGTCTCGATATAACATTCCCATTTCAGGAGCAGCGATAGCATGGGTTAGTTGGATGGGTCAGATGCTTTTTCTACTTTAACCCAACAGTGTATCTTAACCACTCCCCCCACAGCAGCTCAGAGAAGCGAAGGAACATTAGGAACAGGAATGGACCATTCAGCATCTCGGCTGACCGGCGCCTCAACTCCATAAGACCATAAGAATTAGGAGCAGGAGTCGGCCATACGGCCCCTCGAGCCTGCTCCGCCATTCAATAAGATCATGGCTGATCTTCGGCCTCAACTCCACTTTCCCGATCCCCATTTCCCTTGATTCCCCTAGAGTCCAAAAATCTATCGATCTCAGCCTTGAATATACTCAACGACTGAGCATCCACAGCCATCTGGGGTAGAGAATTCCAAAGATTCACAACCCTCTGAGTGAAGAAATTCCTCCTCATCTCGGTCTTAAATGGCCGACCCCTTATCCTGAGACTGTGCCCCCCCTAGTTCTAGACTCTCCAGCCAGGGGGAAACAACCTCTCAGCATCTACCCTGTCAACCCCCCAATCCATTTATCCGCCTTTGCTCCATATCCATTGATACTCTTACCGAACAAAAATCTATCGATCTCAATCTTGAAAGCTCCAATTGACCCCCAGCATCCTTAGCCTTTTGGGGGCCGAAAGTTCCAGATCTCCACTAACCTTTGGGCGAGAAGTGCTTCCTGATGACCCATCTGAACGGCCTGGCTCTAATTTTAAGTTTATGTCCCCTTGTTCTGGACTCCCCCCACCAGAGGAAATAGTTTCTCCGTATCCACCCTATCGCGTCCTTTTATTATTCAAACAATCAGATCACCCCTCAATCTTCTATCATCTTGGGAATACAAGCACCAAATAGCACACCAACTTTCCTTTTGTGACCTCTGGGTTAGTTTGAGGCCAGTTTTTTTTTTGCCCAATTGTGCCTGGCTCAGACCCACAAGCAACGAGACTCGAACTGCCCGAACACATTTCACTTTAGGACCTTCACGGGCACCAGAGGGAGAAGCGTTGATCCTACCCAGTCTAGATTGGATTGGAACCCAGCAGTGAATGGACATTGTCGGCTCCAGTTCCCTCAGTGGCCTGTTCCGAAATGTTGCTATAATTACTTGGGCCACAGCCAGTAATCCCGGCAGGGTAAAAAAAAAAAAATTCTCCTTCACTCCAAGAGGAGCCGGTCAGTAACTCTGATCTGAAAAACATTATAATGACAGGCGCAGATATTTCTGAGAGAGCTTGATTGGAACAACCTTCTCACTGACTTCCAGTAATTTTCCACTGGTTTCGGCAATGAAACATCTCACTTAATTTGAAGTGAATAGGCAGCCACAGACGATGATCTCACCGAGCTTCCTTCATAGACCTCTCTCAGTGACTGGGACCCGTTGCACAGTTTTGAGAAATGCCTGTAATTAAAGATGGACCCACACACACATGAACATTTGCTAAATAAGGGTACATAAGAACATAAGAACATAAGAAATAGGAGCAGGAGTAGGCCATTCAGCCCTTCGAGCCTGCTCCGCCATTCAATGAGATCATGGCTGATCTTCTGCCTCAATTCCATTCACCAGCCCTATCGCCATATCCCTTGATGCCCTTACTAGTCAGAAATCTGTCGACTTCTGTTTTGAATATACCCAATGACTGAGCCTCCACAGCCCTCTGGGGTAGAGAATTCCAAAGATTCACCACCCTCTGTGTGAAGAAATTTCTTCTCATCTCAGTCCTGAATGGCCTACCCTTTATCCTGAGGCTGTGGCCCCTGGTTCTAGACTCCCCAGCCAAGGGAAACATTCTCCCAGCATCCACCCTATCAAGCCCTGTAATAATTTTGTATGCTTCAATGAGATCCCCTCTCATTCTTCTGAATTCAAGAGAATACAGGCCTAGTTTACTCAATCTCTTCTCATACGACAGTCCCGCCATCCCAGGAATCAATCTCGTGAACCTTCGTTGCACTCCCTCTATGGCAAGTATATCCTTCCTTAGGTAAGGAGACCAAAATTGTACACAGTACTCCAGGTGTGGTCTCACCAAGTCTCCTCGAGTAGAAGAGGTGCTTTGGATCTGATAAACAAGGCAACGAGCTTGTCTCACGCATATGGTATCCAAGGTGCAGAACGCACAAACCCATCTGCTTTGTGTTTTTGGCTATCGGGATTTCAGACTGGTTCCTCCCCCTGCCCACAATCTTCTCCCCTCCTCTCCTGAAGGTGCTAACTCACACGTTGGAGAGGTACCAACCGCCCTCCGTACCTCACCCAAATCTCATTATGGATGGGCACAGACAGTAGACAGTTGGCAGACTCTTTGGCCAAGGAGGGAATCACGGCAAAGAACAGTCCAGTCCACTCAACGTACGCTCGAGGAACAGCACCTCATCTTTCGATTAGGCACTTTACAGCCTTCTGGACTCAACATCGACTTCAACAATTTCAGACCATAACCTCTGCCCCTATCTTTTTTTTCCTTTTTTTCTCTCTCTCTCTCACATGGCAGCTGTCTTTCATTCTGCCATCGCCATTTACACTTCATCTAGAGCCATCTTTTGTTTCTTAACTTGTCCCATTACCATCTCCTTTTGCCTCGCACCATCATCCCTTTTGTCTCTTAATCTCTCCTGACTTCCATCCTATCACAGTCCTTCCCTTTTGTTCTTTCCTCCCCTCCCCCCTTTCCCTGCCCCTACACTTGCTTAAGAACCTGTTCCATCTCCAGCTTTTTCCAGTTCTGACGAAGGGTCATTGACCTGAAACGTTAACTCTGTTTCTCTCTCCACAGATGCTGCCTGACCTGCTGAGCATTTCCAGCATTTTCTGTTTTTATTTCAGATTTCCAGCATCCGCAGTATTTTGCTTTTGTAACCGTCCAGTCCTAATCTGACGTCGACATTCCGACACTGTCCAGCGGGGAGGTGATCAGTAACAGGAACCCCGGCGGATTTTGTATTTTTGTTTGTTTTCCCTCCCTTGGGGCACTGAGGGCAGATGTGGTGCCTCATGTAAAAGATCCCGCGGCACTATTTCGAAGAAGAGCAGGGGAGTTCTCCCATCCCTCTCGGTTTAAAGTCTCGTCCGAAAGGCGGCACCTCCGACTGTGCAGTGGTAACGCCCTCCCTGCTTGAGCCAGAAGGTGGTGGATTCAAACCCCACTCATTGGCTTCAGCACATAATCTAGGCTGACCTTTCAATGCAGTTCTGAGGGAGGGTTCAGATGAGATGTTAAACTGAGCGCGCTGAGCCTGGTGGACAAAATAAAAGAAAGACTTACATTTCTATAGCGCCTTTCACGACCACCGGACGTCCCAAAGCGCTTTACAGCCGATGAAGTACTTCTGAAGTGTGGTCACTGTTGTAATGTGCGAAACGCAGCAGCCAATTTGCGCACAGCAAGCTCCCACAAACAGCAATGTGATAATGACCAGATAATCTGTTTTTTTAGTGATGTTGGTTGAGGGATAAATATTGGCCCCAGGACACCAATGAGAACTCCCCTGCTCTTCTTCGAAATAGTGCCATGGGATCTTTTACGTCCACTTGAGAGGACAAACAGAGCCTCAGTTTAACCTCTCATCCAAAAGACGGCACCTCCGACAGTGCGGCACTCCCTCAGTACTGCACTGGGAGTGTCAGCCTAGATTTTTGTGCTCAAGTCGCGAGAGCGCTACCATTGGCTGATGTTAAGGATCCAGCGGCACCATTTGAAGAAGAGTGGGAAATTCTTCCTGCGCCTCAGCTGACCTTCCTCGACCAACACCACCCCCCAAAAAAAAAATTAACTGATCATTTATCTCATTGTTGTTTGTGGGATCTTGCTGTGCACAAAATGGCTGCCACATTTGCCGACCTGACGAGAATGAGCGTCCTTCAAAATGATTCATGGTCCTGAGGAAGTAAAAGGTGTTTTATAAATACAAGTTCTTTCTTATAGTGGAATCTATATACAAATATAAATTGATGTCTCCTTTAAAGACTCTCAATTCATTTCTCTTTGTGTGTTTTATTTTTTTTCCAGTTTTATTTTCATTCTTGATTATTATTTTGGTCTGGCTGAATTTTATTTTAAATGTGTTTCAAATCTTTCTTCCTTCCCTTAGACCATTTTTGTTTTTCCGTTTCTGCTTATCCTTCCCTCCCTGTTTAATCACTTTAGTCTGGGTTTGTGCTTCTACCCTTGACGTCTACATGCTGTTGACCTCATTTCCGTGCTCTCCAGTATGTCATTACAAACGTCTCATGTTTGTCAAGCGTCCTCTCCACTTTTATTTCTCAATTTGTTCTCTCCCCCCCACCCCGACGCTGAAAGAAGGAACATTAATTGTGTTTATCTCGTGCCTCGGACGATAACACAAGGACAGATCTAATGGCGTTATAATCACTGGTAATCAAATGCTCCTTAAGGTCCAAATTGTCCCTCTCGCTACTAAAGACTGGATTGAATATTGTTTGCTTAACGGTAAAAACAAAAAAACAAGTGACTGCGGACGCTGCAAATTGGAAATAAGAACAGAAAAGGCTGGAAAACACTCTGCGGGTCAGGCAGCATCTGCAGAGAGAGAAACCGTTAACGTTTCAGGTCGATGACTCTGTTTCTCTCGCCACAGGTGCTGCCTGACCTGCTGAGTGTGTTCCAGCAATTGCTGTGTTTGTTTGATGGTCCCATTTTAACACTCTGCTCCCTGGGGCACTGTCATGCCTCTCACAGCGCAGTCCTCTCTTAAAAACGCGCCTGCTCCTCAATAAGCAATGACATAGACTTGATTACTGTTCTTGTGTCTGGGGAGGCTTCTCCCTCACGCTACTGGACAGAGTTCATAATAAAGCTTGTTGTCTGATAGGCGATCATTCTATCATCTCTAGGCTTCAACCTCTCTCTCCAAAGCAACCTTTCTTAATGCTCTCTACATTATCAAGACTATGCCCATCGTTCCTCTCAATTGTCCTCTCATGTTCCTCCTAAGCTCCAACTATGAACATAAGAACTAGGATCATGAGTAGGCCATAAGGCCCTTTGGGCCTGCTCTGCCATTCAATAAGTTCATCTGATCTTCTATCAAGGGATATGGGGAGAAAGCAGGGACAGAGTTCTGAATTTGGATGATCAGCCATGATCGCATTGAATGGCTGAACAGGCTAGAGGGGCCGAATGGCCTACTCCTGCTCCTATCTTCTATGTTTCTATGTTTCTACCTCAACTCCACTTTCCCACCCTATCCCTTGATTCCCCTAGACTCCAAAAATCTATCTTAGCCTTGAATATACTCAACGACTGAGCATCCACAGCCCTCTGGGGTAGAGAATTCCAAAGATTCACCACCATCAGAGTGAAGACATTTCTCCTCATCTCAGTCCTAAATGGCCGACCCCTTATCCTGAGACTGTGACCCCCCCCCGCCTAGTTCTAGACTCTCCAGCCAGGGGGAAACAACCTCTCAGCATCTGTGCTCTTCCCCCTCTCTGCTTTCTCACCGTGTTGAAATCAAGTCCCAACGCACCTCCCACAATCGTCAGGATTTTAAAATGCTAAGCTTAGTGTCACCTGGTCAGCGCTTCTTGATTTATCCCATCTTCTCTCCTACTCTTTCCAATCTTGATGCTGTTCTGTCTCCGTAGGTCTGGGCCCTTCACCCAGGTTCCTCGCTATTGATGAAACAAGCAGCCTGCAGCATTACATGAATTTACCCCTCTGTTGAACATCCCATCATTGTGGCAATAATTCATTTTCTGGGTAATTAAGTTTAACGATTGCCCTCCATTTCTGAACTGATCCTAATTTGAACTTTTAGTGGCAAAAAAAATCTGACTAGGATCGACCCTTTACGATTTATAAAGTCCATCTTTACCTTGAAATAAACCAGGAAAAAAAGACCTACATCATTAAAGGAATCGAGGAAAAAATGTTCTTTTTTTTTCGCCCCCACCTCTCCTCAGTTGCAGACAGTGGCCACATGCCAACACCTCCCTCAAATGGTCTTCTTCTTCAGTGATATTGAGTCTATTTGTAGCGGACTCACCTCTGTCTCAGATACCAGAACCGAGAGGTTATTCCTATCAGGAAAGGTTGAACAGGCTGGGGCTCTTTTCTCTAGAAAAGAGAAGACCGAGGGGTGACCTGGTAGAGGCCTTCAGGATTATGAAAGGGGTTCGATAGGGTAGACATAGAGAAGATGTTTCCACTTGTGGGGGAGACCAGAACTAGGGGCCATCAATATAAAATAGTCACTAGTAAATCCAATAGGGAATTCAGGAGAAACTTCTTGACCCAGAGAGTGGTTAGAATGTGGAACCTGATAAAGCAGGGAGTGGTTGAGGCGGATAGCATAGATGCATTTAAGGGGAAGCTGGATAAGCACCTGAGGGATAAAGGAACAGAAGGATATGCTGTTGTGGTTAGATGAAGATGGGTGGGAGGAGGCTCGTGTGGCGTTTAAACACTGGCATGAATCTGTTGGGTTGAATGGCCTGTTTCTGTGCTGTAAATACTTTGTAACAACTGTTAACTAGTCAGGTATCAGCCGTGGCTCAGTGGGTAGCACCCTCGCCTCTGAGTCAGAAGGTCGTGGGTTTGAGTCCTGCTCCAGAGACTTGAGCACAAAAATCTAGGCTGACACTCCCAGTGCAGTACTGAGGGAGCGCTGCACTGTTGGAGGTGCCGTCTTTTGGATGAGACGTTAAACCGAGGTCCCATCTGCCCTCTCAGGTGGACGTAAAAGATCCCATGGCGACTACTTCAAAGAAGAGCAGGGGAGTTCTGTCCTGGGGCCAATATTTATCCCTCAATCAACATCACTAAAACAGATTATCTGGCCGTTATCTCATTGCTGTTTGTGGGATCTTGCTGTGCGCACATTGGCGGCCACATTTCCTCCATTACAACAGTGACTACACTTCAAAAAGTGCTTTGGGATGGACCTGAGGTCGTGAAATGTGTTTTATAAATTCAAATTTTTTTTTTCTAACTCAGAACAGACCGGGGATTGAACCTATGACATTAATAGTGTGTGTGTGTGTGTGTCACTGAGCCACCTTCATAATAGGGTACATGTAAGCGGGTTCCCAGGTCCATTAGTTTAAAGGCAACATGGCCAAAGGGTGTGTACAGGCCTCAATACAATATTCTTACCTCTGGATGGATTCCAGGTCTAAGATTAGGTCCTCCACTCCCAGGACTAATGAGACAGACCAGGGAGTGAGACTGCATCCTCAGTCAAATGCTGACCCACTCCGCCCCCCCGTCAACACACTCTGACTACAAGAGCCTCCCCGTGAAAGGTGAACATAATCCCCGCTCTTCCCCTCCCCGCCACCACATGATGGGTCACAGTACGAGATATCCAGGCCAGGCAGAATGGGTCCGGACATACCTAGCCCTGGCACCGACCAGCAAAATCCCTCTCAACAGGAAGAGAAGTTTGTACCTTCAGGGCCTATTTTTAAAGAGGAAATCTAGAGTCAACTCTCTTTAGAGGGGATGCTGATGGCAAGACTGCTTTTTGATGGTCACACACCCTCTGTGACGCCCTGATTTTAACTCCAGGTGGATTCTCTGCTCGGGCCTGAGTTACAATTACAGTCGGGTCTCAATGATGTCATGGGGCCGCAACATGTTTTTCAAATGAGACGTTAAACCGAGGCCCCCGTCTGCTCTCTCAGGTGGATGTAAAAGATCCCACGGCACTATTTCGAAGAAGAGCAGGGGAGTTCTCCCCGGTGTCCTGGGGCCAATATTTATCCCTCAATCAATGTAACAAAAACAGATGATCTGGTCATTATCACATTGCTGTTTGTGGGAGCTTGCTGTGCGCAAATTGGCTGCCGCGTTTCCTACATTACAACAGTGACTCCACTTCAAAAAGTACTTCATTGGCTGTAAAGCGCATTGGGACGTCCGGTGGTCGTGAAAGGCGCTATAGAAATGCAAGACTTTCTTTCTTTCTTTTAAAGAAGGACCCTGTTGGCTCCGGGCCCGTGTCCTCAGGAGAGCAGGTTAAAATTGCAGATGTTGCGATCGTGGCGGCTTTCGGACAGGTAAGAGCCAGGGCTGATTTTAACTGCCCGCCCGCCAGGTTTCTGCTGAGCGAGTCGGGTTAAAATCGCCCCCAGGGACGCTGTAAACATAGAAACATAGAAAATAGGTGCAGGAGTAGACCATTCGGTCCTTCGAGCCTGCACCGCCATTTAATGCATTCATGGCTGAACATGCTACCTCAGTACCCCATTCCTGCTTTCTCGCCATACCCCTTGATCCCCCTAGTTGTGAGTATTATATCTAACTCCCTTTTGAATATATTTAGCGAACTGGCCTCAACAACCTTCTGTGGTAGAGAATTCCATAGATTCACCACTCTCTGGGTGAAGAAGTTCCTCCTCAGCTCAGTCTTAGATGGCTTCCCCTTTATCCTTAGACTGTGACCCCTGGTTTTAGTTTTCCCTAACATTGGAAACATTCTGCCCGCATCTAATTTGTCTAAACCAGTCAGGATTTTAAACGTCTCTATAAGATCCCCCCTCATTCTTCTGAACTCCAGAGGATACAAGTTCAGTTGATCCAGTCTTTCTTGATATGTCAGTCCGGCCATCCCAGGAATCAATCTAGTGAACCTTCGTTGCACTCCCTCAATAGCAAGAATGTCCTTCCTCAAGTTAGGAGACCAAAACTGCACACAATACTCCAGGTGTGGCCTCACCAAGGCCCTGTACAACTGTAGCATCACCTCCCTACTCCTGTACTCAAATCCCCTTGCTATGAAGGCCATCATGCCATTTGCTTTCTTGACTGCCTGCTGCACTTGCCTTCCCACCTTCAGTGACTGATGTACCATGACGCCCAGGTCTCGTTGCACCTCCCCTTTCCCTAATCTGCCACCATTCAGGCAATAGTCTGCCTCCCTATTTTTACCACCAAAGTGGATAACCTCACATTTATCCACATTGTACTTCATCTGCCATACATTTGCCCATTCACCCAACCTGTCCAAGTCACTCTGTAGCCTCCTAGCATCCTCCTCATTGTTCACACTGCCTCCCAATTTAGTGTCATCCGCAAATTTGGAGATATTACAATTAATCCCTTCGTCCAAATCATTAATATATAATGTAGATGGAACCCGCTCGATAAAAAGCAGTTTTGATCGCGAGATTCCCCCTTCGAAGGACTCCCGATGGTGAGGCTCCCTCCTTGAAAAGATGGTGGAACTTTCTCGGCGTACAGTGGCGCGTACACAGTAACCGCGGTGTCTCTGTTGTGTACATGCTGCAGTACCGAGTGCTCCATAACAAGAAGTAGCAGAGCCGCCTCATCTATAACTTACAATTATAACTAGAAAAAGTGAGGTGGCATTCCCCAAATAAGGAATGGGAAAAGGCTCGACTCTGACAAAGAAATTGCAGGGCCTGGGCTTAAAAATAAACCGCAGCCTGGTAGGTTTTTACTGACTGAGTCTGGAACGCTGGTGTCCAGGGCTAAAGAAAGAAATTTATTGGTGGGAATTCAGAGGGTGACAAACATAGGGAATAATCTGGGAAGGGGCTTCCATTTATATAAAGCGCCTTATCAACCCTCAGGACACCCCAAAGCGTTTCACAACTAATGAACTACATTTCTGAACTGCAGTTTCTGTTGTGCAGATGAACATAGCAGCCATTTTTTGCATAGCAAGATCCCACAAACAGTAATTGAGATGAACAGCCAGTTAATCTGTTTTTTTGGTGGTGTTGGTTGAGGAATGCACCTTGACCAAGACACCAGAGGTGTCTGCTCTTCTTAATCAGGATTATGGGATCCTTTACATCCAGCTGCTCCTCCTCCAGATAACGACAACAACAACTTGTATTTATACAGCGCCTTTAACGTAGTTAAACGTCCCAAGGTGCTGCACAGGAGTATTTTGAGACAAAAAATTTGACACCGAGCCACATAAGGATAAATTAGGGCAGGTGACCAAAAGCTTGGTCAAAGAGGTAGGTTTTAAGGGGCGTCTTAAAGGAGGAAAGAGAGGTAGCGAGGCGGAGAGGTTTAGGCAGGGAATTCCAGAGCTTAGGGCCGAGGCAACAGAAGGCACGGCCAGCCAATGGTTGAGCGATTATAATCAGGGATGCTCAAGAGGGCAGAATTAGAGGAGCGCAGATATCTCGGGGGGGGTTGTGGGGCTGAAGGAGATTACAGAGATAGGGAGGGGCGAGGCCGTGGAGGGATTTGAAAACAAGGATGAGAATTTTGAAATCGAGGCGCTGCTTAACCGGGAGCCAATGTAGGTCAGTGAGCACAGGGGGAGATGGGTGAACGGGACTTGGTGCAAGATAGGTGGCACCTCCACCAGTGCAGCACTCCCTCACCACTGCATGGGAGTGTCATCCTAGATTATACGCGCAAGGCCTGTAGTGGGGCTTGTGGGGGGGGGGTGGTTACCAATAGGTTGTTGGCACCCATGCTACCATAAGGCAAAAGCAAAACACTGCAGATGCTGGAAATCTGAAATAAAAACAGAAAATGCTGGAAACACTCAGCAGGTCAGGCAGCATCTGTGGAGAGAGAAACAGAGTCAACGTTTCCGGTCGATGACCCTTCGTCAGAACTGGAAAAAGCTGGAGATGGAACGGGTTTTTAAGCAAGTGTAGGGACAGGGAAAGGGGGGAGGGGAGGAAAGAACAAAAGGGAAGGTCTGTGATAGGGTGGAAGGCAGGAGCAATTAAAAGACAAAAGGGATGATGGTGCGAGGCAAAAGGAGATGGCAATGGGACAAGTTAATAATCAAAAGATGGCTCTAGATGAAGTGTAAATGGCGACAGCAGAATGAAAGACAGCTGCCATGTGGGAGAGAGAAAAAATAAAATAAATAAATAAAATAAAATAAAATAAATGGGGAAATAAAAGGATAGGGGCAGGGGTTATGGTCTGCAATGCAGCATGAGCTATCCACTTCAGGGAGAGGAGTGGAGAAAGAACTTGTGCGGGGGGAAGAGGCAGGGGGCGGGGTGGGGTTTGGGACAAGAGCAAGATAGGAAAAACTGGTCGCCAAAGAGCAGCGTGCAGACTCGCCTGCGACCCTCAGCCAGCCACAGTCATACAGAAGGTAGCTCCGCTGCCCAAGCAGCCTGTCAGACTGGGTTCGAGGTCATTGACTGGTAATCAGAATGCGCTCACACTAGGGTGCAAGACTAATAGGGCAGTCTCTGCCAGCCACTCGCCGCTTTGCACAAGATTAGTTGGGTCTGACGAGTCCAGTTAGCAATTTTTCTTGGACGAATAAGATGAAAGAGTGCCTCCCCTGAGGGCTGTAGGGGGAAGGGTTGAATTTTAAAGGGGCAGGGTCTGCGTGCTGTTAAATAGGTTGCCGAGGCAGTTTTTTATACATCGCATGTGACCCGTGGTAGGCGCTCTCTCCAGATAACGACCAGATAATCTGGGGAGGGGGCGGTTTTCAGTGATGTTGGTTGAGGGATAAATATTGGCCCCGGGACCCTGGGGAAGAACTCCGCTGCTCTTCTTCGAAAGAGTGCCCTGGGATCTTTTACCTCAATGGGCCCTCGGTTCGACCTCTCATCCGAAAGACATCCTTGGGGTCATTCAGGCCACTTATAGCACTCTGCCGAGATAAGATCATAAGAAATAGGAGCAGGAGTCGGCCATACGGCCCCTCGAGCCTGCTCTGCCATCAATAAGATCATGGCTGATCTTCGACCTCAACTCCACTTTCCCGCCCTATCCCTTGATTCCCCTAGAGTCCAAAAATCTATCGATCTCAGTCTTGAATATAGTCAACGACTGAGAATCCACAGCCCTCTGGGGTAGAGAATTCCAAAGATTCACAGCCCTCTGAGTGAAGAAATTTCTCCTCATCTCAGTCCTAAATGGCCGAACCCTTATCCTGAGACTGTGTGACCCCTGGTTCTAGACTCTCCAGCCAGGGGGAAACAGCCTCTCAGCATCTACCCTGTCAAGCCCTGTAAGAATGTTATAAGTTTCAATGAGATCACCTCTCATTCTTCTAAACTCCATGGAATAGAGGCCCATCAGCGAACTAGTCACAGGCTGGGGGCTTCCGGGACCAAGTGGACCCAGTACCACACCCCGCGGGGCGTGCTGTTACCCATTGAGCTAGTTGGGGACCCGCCAGCACATCGGTACGGGAATTCGACCCCCTGCCCAGAAACTCTTGGCGATGGGAGATGCCAAGATTTGGGGAAGCCTCCCTCTAGAAGCTGAGAAAAGCAAAGCCGGTTGCTATGATGACGCCAGCTGCCCGCAAATCCTTGATGGATGCTTCCTTTAAATTACAGGCTTGCCTCACTGTTGAATGCGTGTGTTTTTTGGGAGTAATGGAAGGTTGGGAACTGCCCGGAGGTAGTTTCTTTTAAGTCTTGTTTTTTTTTGTCACCACACACTGCAGCGCTATCCTGTACGGGTCAGACAGTGCCAGGTGCGATATTGCCCAGCCTGCGTTGATTTCACTGAGCTCAGCATGGCTTCATGCAGGAGCATTAATTATCTTTGATTGCATAACAACAGTCAGTGCTCTTTGCAGCGACTCACTCTGTGCGAAATGCTCTGGGCTGTTTCTGGGAGATGGCACTCTGTAAACACAAGGCGCCTTTCTCTCAAGTCCATCAGCCCCTGGCCAGGGGAAAGAAATCACAGGAACAGGAGCAGCCCCTCCAGCCCGTTCCGCCATTCAATGAGATCAGGGCTGATCTGTATCTTAACTCCATCCACCCGCCTTGGTTCCGAAACCCTTAATAACCTTACCTAACAAAAATCTATCGATCTCAGTTTTGACATTTTTAATTGAAACCCCCTCCCCTCAGCCTCATCAGATTTTGGGGGAGAGAGTTCCAGATTTCCCTTTGTGTGAAGAAGTGCTTCCTGACATCACCCCTGAACGGCCTGGCTCTAATTTTAAGGTTACGCCCCTTGTACTGGACTCCCCCCACCAGAGGAAATAGTTTCTCTCTGTCTACCCTATTAACTCCTTTAATCCTCTTAAAGGCCTCAATCAGATCACCCCTTAATCTTCTATACTCGAGGGCATACACGCCTAGTCTATGCAACCTGTCCCCATAATTTAACCCTTTTAGCTCTGGTGTCATTCTGGTGAATCGGTGCTGCATCCCCTCCAAGGCCCCTTCAGCCAAGACCCCCCCCCCCTGCTCACGACTGCCATCCAATGACCACTGCCGGAAAACCTATGTGAGGATGTTGGCTGGGAACAGGATCGGCTCAGCCGTGAGGCCCTCTGCAGTCGAATAGTCTGCCAAAACTAACTGGCCGAGGTTCACGCATAAAGATTGCTCATTGGCGTGAGATGCTTGTCGCGGTGACAGCCCGTGGAATCATCATCCATGAAGAGTCAGCGCCTTCAGGAAAGGAAGGAAGAAATTTGGGGGGAGAAAACTGTATTCTTGTGTTCTCTACTCTTCGTAACCTATGTCTTGACTGACCGTGTAGCTCCTGAAAGCCTAGTGGCCAGCACAGCAGCCTGCTCCCAGAGGAATGGAGAAAATTGGGAGAAATATTCCACCAGGTTAGCTTGGGCAATGTGCGGGCGCAGGGCCCCGGAGCAATGCGTGGCCTCTGCCAGCTAGCTGCTAGGAGGCCTGTGGAAGCAGTCCCTAATAATCCTCACTCCAACTTTCCCCTCCTTTTTTGAGCAGGCGTAAGAGATAGGAGCAGCAGTAGGCGCTACCGCCCCTCCAGCCCGCTCCGCCATTCAATAAGATCATGGCTGCTCTTCGACCTCAACTCCACTTTCCCGCCCGATCTCCGTATCCCTTGGCGTCTGGCGCCCCCTTGCCCAGCAGCTCAGCCGAGATTGGGAACTCGACCACGCGGGGTAACGGAACCTGTGTCAGCCGTGGCTCAATGGGCAGCACACTCGTACTCTGAGTCAGAAGGTTGTGGGTTCAAGTCCTCACTCCAGGGACTTTGAGCACATAAATCTAGGCAGACACTCCCAGTGCGGTGCTGAGGGAGTGCCACACTGTCGGCGGTGCCATCTTTCGGATGAGACGTTAAACCGAGGCCCCCGTCTGCTCTCTCAGGTGGACATAAACGATCCCAAGGCACTATTTCAAAGAAGAGCAGGGGAGTTGTGTCCTGGGGCCAATATTTATCCCTCAAATCAACATCACTAAAAAAACAGATTATCTGGTCATTATCACATTGCTGTTTGTGGGAGTTTACTGTGTGCAAATTGGCTGCCGCGTTTCCTACATTACTCCACTTCAAAAAGTACTTCATTGACTGGAAAGCGCTTTGGGACGTCCGGTGGTCGTGAAAGGCGCTATAGAAATGCAAGTCCTTTCTTTTATTACTCCATTGTGCCATGCTTTGGTGCTCCAGGGCCCTGCACCCGCATATTGCCCCAGCTAACCTTGTGGAATGTTTCTCCCAACTCCTCTGCTGCAGACTGGAGTGTCTGTTGACAGGCTATTCATCCAAATGCAAACCTGTTATTACAAAATGCCCACACGCACAAGTGCTTTCCAGCAGTAGTCAGTGGCAAGTCACCAGGAGGGGAGACGCCGATTGTTTTTTTAACCCTGCCGAGCCCGGGGGGACCGAAGCTGATCTGAATCCCTCAACTGCCTCCCAGCTGGGATCAGGTAACTCATGGCGTCAGCCAGTGGCTCAGTGGGTAGCACTCTCACCTCTGAGTCAGTAGGTCGTGTCCCGAGACTTGAGCACGAAATCTAGGCTGAGACTCCCAGTGCAGCGCTGAGGGAGTGCTGTACTGTCGGAGGGGCAGTACTGAGGGAGTGCTGTACTGTCGGAGGGGCAGTACTGAGGGAGCGCCGCACTGTCGGAGGGGCAGTACTGAGGGAGTGCTGTACTGTCGGAGGGGCAGTACTGAGGGAGCGCTGCACTGTCGGAGGGGCAGTACTGAGGGAGCGCTGCACTGTCGGAGGGGCAGTACTAAGGGAGCGCTGCACTGTCGGAGGGGCAGTACTGAGGGAGCACTGCACTGTCGGAGGGGCAGTACTGAGGGAGCGCCGCACTGTTGGAGGGGCAGTATTGAGGGAGTGCCGCACTGTCGGAGGGTCAGTACTGAGGGAACACCGCACTGTCGGAGGGTCAGTACTGAGGGAACACCGCACTGTCGGAGGGGCGATACTGAGGGAGCGCCGCACTGTCGGAGGGGCAGTACTGAGGGAGCGCCGCACTGTCGGAGGGGCAGTACTGAGGGAACACCGCACTGTCGGAGGGGTGGTACTGAGGGAGCGCCGCACTGTCGGAGGGGCAGTACTGAGGGAGTGCTGCACTGTCGGAGGTGCCGTCTTTCAGATGAGGCGTTAAACCGAGGCCCCGTCAGCCCTCTCGGGTGGACGTGAAAGATCCCACGTTAAAGAAGAAGGGGGGAGAAGTTCTCCCCAGTGTCCTGGCTGATACTTATCCCTCGACCAACTTGATTGCAAACTGATTATCTGCTCATTATCCCATTGCTGTTTGTGGGAGCTTGCTGTGCGCAAATTGCCGTTTCCTACAGTGACCACTGCTGCACTGGCTGTAAAGCGCTTTGGGACACCCTGAGGTCGTGAGAGGCGCTACAGAAATGCAAACCTTTCCTCCAGCCCCAAAGAGGGATCAAAACCTGGGACCGCCTAGCCGCACCGGACAGGGCACCTAACCCACTCACCCAGCGGGGGAGCTCCAACCTGTATAATTACTGCCCAATTCAGCACAATTTGAAAGAAGCTGAAACCCTCCATTACACTCGCCTGCAACCTAATATTGGAATCTAACTCATTGCAGTGGATTTCTGCTCACTTACATGAGCAGCCCGCAGCGTAAGTGACTTAATGAAGTGTTGACTCAATGGGGATAAATGGGTTCACAAAGTATCATTTTGGGCTAATGCATATATTTGAAGTGGTGAACAGCTATGTTATTTTTTTTTTCTCAAAAATGCAGCCTGCAGTCCTGTCAACTTGACTGAGAAAAAAATGCCATGTCGTTTTATTTTATATTAGCAGATAAGCCACGGTGTGTTGGATGACGTGCTATTTTACAAAGGCCGGGAGTCTTATGCCATACCATTACATCAGGTATTATTCCGTCGCTGAGGTGAGGCTCTGCCCTGTTGAGGCAACAAAGTGTAATTATTAAGGAAACGCAGGCCTCGGGTCAATCAGAGTTTAATTGTTGCATCAGGGCATTTTGCAGATTGGAACGTGCTTGTGAATTTCGAACGGCGGCTCAGTTACTGGTTTTCTCCGCTCCCGCTCCCACTCTGACCTCTCCGTCCTCCGCCTCCTACACTGCTCCAACGAAGCTCAACGTAAGCTTGAGGAACAGCACCTCATCGTTCGATGAGGCACTTTACAGCCTTCCGGACTCAACATCGAGTTCAACAATTTCAGACCATAACCTCGGCCCCTATTTTTTCACGTGGCAGCTGTTGATGATTCTGTTATCCCCATTTACACCGCCTCTCGACCCATCTCTTGTTTCTTAACTTGTCCCGTTACCATTTCCTTCCGCCTCGCCCCATCCTCCCTTTTGTCATTTAATCTCTCCTGCGCTCCACCCTGTCGCAGACCTTCCCTTTTGTTCTTTCCTCCCCTCCTCCCTTTCCCTGCCCCTGCACTTGCTTAAAATCTGTGACATCTCTAACATTCTCCAGTTCTAATGAAAGATCACTGACCTGAAACGTTAACTCTGTTCCTCTCTCCACAGATCCTGAGTATTTCCAGCATTCTCAGATTCCCAGTGTCCGCAGTATTTTGCCTTTGTACTGGTTTCCTTATCTTTTTAAGAAGATTCGCTTCCGTAATGAAGTGAAGTGTGGTTCCTGGAGTACATTGGGAGTGCACTAGAACTGAGAGAGAGTGACATTCTTTCGTCTTTTTTTGCCTTTTCCTCCACTCTCGGTTAGCTTGGCTCAGTTAGTCGCACTCCCATCGCTAAGCCTCTGATATACATTGAAACTTCAGGGAGTGTGGCATTATCACAGGAGCGTTATCACAGGGGCTCTAGAACGAGGGGTCACAGTCTCAGGGTACGGGGTAGGACATTTAGGGCTGAGATGAGGAGAAATTTCTTCACTCAGAGGGTGGTGAACCTGTGGAATTCTCTACTACAGAAGGCTGTGGACGCCAAGTCACTGAATCTATTTAAGAAGGAGATGGATAGATTTCGAGACACAAAAGGCATCAAGGGGTATGGGGAGAGAGCGGGAATATGGTATTGAGACAGAGGATCAGCCATGATCATATTGAACGGCGGAGCAGGCTCGAAGGGCCGAATGGCCGACTCCTGCTCCTATTTTTCTATGTTTCTATGTTAGGAACAGGAAGAGGCCATTCAGCCCCTCGGGCCTGCTCCACTGTCCAATCAGATCATGGCTGCTCTTCACCTCAACTCCCTATCCCTCAATACCCTTTTGCCTAACAGAAACTCTTATCGATCTCGGCCTTGACAGCTCCAATTGGCCCCCAGCATCCACTGCCTTTTTGGGGGGAGAGAGTTCCAAATTTCTACCACCCTTTGCGTGGTTTCGCTCCTGAATGGCCTGGCTCTAATTTTAAGATTGTGTCCCCTTGTTCTGTTGAGATGTTAAGCTGACGCCCTGTCTGTCTGTTCCTGTGGGTCAGGGATGTATTTCTTCTTCTTCTTCTTCTTAGGCAGTCCCTCGGATCCGAGGAGGACTTGCTTCCACACTAAAAATGAGTTCTCAGGTGACTGATGAGTCCAATGCGGGACCTACAGTCTCTGTCACAGGTGGGGCAGACGGTGGTTGGAGGGGCGGGTGGGTGGGGTGCTTGGGTTGACGTGCGCGCCTTCCGCTGTTTGCGCTTGGCTTCCGCTTGCTCCCGGCGAAGAGACTCGAGGTGTTCGGCGCCTTCCCGGATGCTTCTCCTCCACTTTGTGCGGTCTTGGGCCAGGGATTCCCAGGTGTCGGCGGGGATGCTGCACTTTTTCAAGGAGGCTTTGAGGGTGTCCTTGAAGCGTTTCCTCTGCCCACCTGGGCCTCTCTTGCCGTGTCGGAGCTCCGAGTAGAGCGCTTGTTTGGGGAGTCTCGTATCGGGCAATGCGGACGATGTGGCCTGTCCATCGGAGCTGATCGAGCGTGGTCAAAGCTTCGATGCTGGGGATGTTGGCCTGAGCGAGAATACGGACATTGGTGCGCCTATCCTGCCAATGGTATTTACAATCCCATTGTACTACTTGCCGATCAGCGAGTTGTCTTGGCCAACAGCACTCCCACAACCAACACTAAAAAATAGATTAATTGGTCGCTCACTCACCTCTCATTGTTGTATGTGAAATGATGCTGTATGCAATGTAGGTGTTGTGTTTGCCTGTATATTATTTAAAGTAAGTTATTGTATGGGAAGTGCTGAGAGATATAATAAGATGCTGTGTCCTGGCCAATATTTATCTCTCAACTAATACCTTAAAAAAAACCAGATTATCTGGTCATTATCTCATTGCTGTTTGTGGGAGCTTGCTGTGCGCAAATTGGCTGCCGCGTTTCCTACATTACAACAGCGACTACACTTCAAAAAGTACTTCGTTGGCTGTAAAGCGCTTTGGGACATCCTGAGGTCGTGAAAGGCGCTATAGAAATGCAAGTCTTTCTTTTTTATAATTGCAACTCGTCCTTTGCAGTAATTCTTGCTGGATACTGTTCGACGGTTACTGGCTGCCAGCTGCCTCTGTGGGCTATTCGACTGCAGGGGGCGGGGGGGGGGCATCACGACCAAGCCAGGTCCTGAGCACGTGCAGGAGCAGGAACCCGGGCTCAGTTTTTAGCACAGGGCACTACCGGCCGAGTGTAGCATCCCTGCTGTCTGCTGCAGCTCAGCACAGACCTGATAACACAGTATCACACTACCCCGGGCATTGAGACAATGCGATGGCCTATTTTAGCGATTGCAAGTGATTTGCCTCCCTTCACTTAGCTGCCCTCCACCAGAGACAACAAGCAAGCTCCCACAAACAGCAATGTGATAATGACCAGATAATCTGTTTTTGTTATGTTGGTTGAGGGATAAATATTGGCCAGGGCACCGGATAACTCCCCTGCTCTTCTTCAAAATAGTGCCGTGGGATCTTTTACATCCAGGGCAGACGGGGCCTCGGTTTAACGTCTCATCTGAAAGACGGCACCTCTGACAGTGCAGCACTCCCTCAGCACTGCACTGGAAGTGTCAGCCTAGATTTTTGTGCTCAAGTTCCTGGGGTGGGACTGTGAACCCACAACCTTCTGACTCAGAGGCGAGTGTGCTACCCACTGAGCCACAGATAATCTGTTTTTAGTGATGTTGGTTGAGGGATAAATATTGGCCCCAGGACACCGGGGAGAACTTCCCTGCTCTTCTTCAAAATAGTGCCGTGGAATCTTTTACAGCCACCTGAGAGAGCAGACGGAGTCTCGGTTTAACCTCTCACCCGAAAGACGGCACCTCCCTCAGTACTGCGACATACGGAATGGATTCCTTATGGAGGACCCCCACCGTACAACCTGAAGGATCAAACCTTCCTCGCAAACCATCAACCGCCTCAGAACTGGTAGATGCTGCCCACCTTCTCCATAAGATGGAAGATTAAAGCATCCCCATCATGTGACTGTGGAGCTCCTGATCAGACCCTGGAGCACATCATCGAGCACTGCCCTCAGAGGAAATTCACAGGCAGCCTACGAGATAACCACACTGTTACACCGGAAGCTTTGGCCTGGATATCTGACTTAGATATTGACATCTGATTTGCTTTGCTACTACCATACGAAAGAAAGTAATAGTGCTGCACTGGAGTGTCCGCCTGCATTTCGTAGATTGGAAAGGGACCTGAACCTACAACCTTCCGAGGCCAGTGTGCTACCCACTGAGGCCACGGCTGACACGGTGCTGCCCTCACCTCCTCTCCCTAAGGGTCTGACCCGCCCCCCCCCCCCCTCAATGGGGTACGTTTATTAAAAAAAACTCAGCTGAACTCTGTGCTACGCCAGCCTTAAAAATGACAGGCATCTCTATCTTGGGGAAAAACACCATGTTGTTATGCACACACGGTCACTGTTGACACAAGGCAGCTGGCTGGGACCTGCGTGGCCCGGCTTGGAAGCCTGACCATAAGCTGATGGGGAGGCGAGTGTCTCCTCGACTTGGCAGCTGGGAGTCCCCAAAATGAAACAAGCTCCCGGGCCGTCTGAACCTGATTTTTAGTGGGTGCAAGTCCGCAGCTGTGAAAAAACTGTCCGCGTCAGGCACACGTGAGAAAGAAAGAAAGAAAGAAAGAATACAATGCCTTTCACGACCGCCGGACGTCCCAAAGCGCTTTACAGCCGATGAAGTACTTCCTGAAGTGTAGTCGCTGTTGTAATGTGGGAAACGCGGCCGCCAAGTTGCGCACTCTACTTTTCCCCCCCCCCTCTCTGCCCTTACACTCCAACCTCAGGGCATCATCTCCACTGTACCCGCATGCCCGGTCTCTCCAGGCCCCACTGCAGCCGTCTTCTGGAGCCGCTCCGCATGCGATGGACAACTTGGCCGAAGGGCCGATAACCGGAGGGCACAGATTTAAGGTGATTGGCAAAAGAACCAAAGGCGACAGGATGAAATTTTTTTTTTTTTTACGCAACGAGTGGTTCGGATTTGGAATTAACTGCCTGATACAGATTTAGCAGCAGCCTTCAGAAAGGGAATTGGATAAATACTTGAAGGAGAACAAAAATTGCAGGGATGTGGGGAAAGAACGGGGGGAGTGGGACTGACTAGATCACTCTTCGAAAGAGCCGGCGCAGACTCGATGGGCTGAATGGCCTCCTTCCGTGCAGTACGAGTCTGTGATTCTAGGGGGCAACGCGGAGCGCGCTTCACTCTGTATCGAACACGTGTGCCTGACCGGGACGTGCTTGGTGCCCAGACTGATTGAACGGTGGAGAAGGTGCTCCACAGAGTGGTGGCATGCCCGACTTTGATGAGTTAAAAAAAAAAACATACGATGGCCTTTTTCCATTGATCCCACTCATGGTTAATGACGTCAGCTCGGCCCTTTGATGAGGCCCTGCCTTGTGACACACGCAAGGCAACCTGTGTGTTAGAACAAGTGCAGATCTGTGTTCATTTGATGCTGTTCCACTGACTCATTAGAAGCCATTTAGGTGCACCACAAACACTGATATAACATGCATTGTTTGCTGTTTGTGTTTATTTTATGGGTTTTTTTTTCATTATGTAATTGCTACACACTCGCAATTTTCTCCTTTTAAAAACTAGTCTGGCGCTAAAAGCCAACAAGTAAAAAAACAAGCAACACTCAGCTTTGGGGCAGGCAGGCTGGAATCACATCTCCAGCGAGGCACCACGCCAGGCACCTGTGTGAGCGTCACTCGGCGTCCCCACTGATCACTGTCTTCCCTCCTCGCCTTGACTCACGATGGTGAATGGTTCTGAAAGCAGCAGTAGCCCCCCACCACCCCCCTCGATCTCACACTCAATCGGACATTCTTCGTGTGTCATTCTAAGGATATAGAATCCTGGGTTTTGTAGAAGACTTGCATTTCTATAGCGCCTTTCACGGCCACCGGACGTCCCAAAGCGCTTCACAGCCAATGAAGTACTTTTTGAAGTGGAGTCACTTTTGTAATGTGGGAAACGCAGCAGCCAATTTGCGCACAGCAAGCTCCCACAAGCAGCAATGTGATAATGACCCTGATAATCTGTTTTTGTTATGTTGGTTGAGGGAGAAATATTGGCCCCAGGACATACTGTAGCACAGAAGGAGGCGATTTGTCCCGTCGCGTCTGCGTTGCCGACTTTGCAAAACAGCAACTTGCATTTATATAGCGCCTTTAACATAGCTAAAACGTCCCAAGGCGCTTCACAGGAGCGTGATCAGACAAAATTTGACACTGAGCCACAGAAGGCGATATTAGAACATGTGATCAAACGGTTGGTCGAAGAGGCAGATTTAAAGGAGGAGAGAGAGGCGGAGAGGTTTAGCGGGGGAATCCCAGAGCTCAGGGCCCAGGCAGCTGAAGCACGGCCGCCAATGGTGGAGCGATGGAAATCGGGGACGCGCAAGAGGCTAGAATTGGAGGAGCGCAGAGATGTTGGGGGGTTGTAGGGCTGGAGGAGGTTACAGAGAGAGGTAAGCAATCCAAAATTAGTCTCACGTGTCAGCCTTGACTTAGTGGGTAGCACTCTCTCTCTCACCTCTGAGTCAGAAGGTCGTGGGTTCAAGTCCCACTCCAGAGACTTGAGCACAAAAATCTAGGCTGACACTCCCAGTGCAGTGCTGAGGGAGTGCCGCACTGTCGGAGGTGCCGTCTTTCAGACGAGACCTTAATCTGAGGCCCCGTCTGCTCACTCAGGTGGACGTAAAAGATCCCTTGGCGCTATTTCGAAGAAGAGCAGGGGGAGTTCTCCCTGCTGTCTTGGCCAATATTTATCCCTCAATCAACATCACTAAAATTAAGATTATCTGGTCATTATCTCACTGCTGTTTGTGGGAGCTTGCTGTGCGCAAACTGGCTGCCGCGTTTCCCACATTACGACAGCGACTACACTTCAAAAAGTACTTCATTGGCTGTAAAGCGCTTTGGGACGTCCTGAGGTTGCGAAAGGCGCTGTAGAAAATATAAGTCTTTCTTTTTTCGCGCTCTCCCCATGTGCGAGGCGAGGCAATCGCGCGCAATCCTGCCCTTATCCACTATCCGCACACACTCCCTTCCCAACAGGATCTCAGCGTCGGATCAGGAGAGGGGACCCTGGCTGATCAAACGTGGAGCCTTAGATCAAACCTTGGGATCTGCTGTGGTTTAGTCACAAGCCATGCAGTCCACAGTACAATGGCTACCAAAAAAAACAGCTCTGTAAATGGACATGAATTGAAAGGTACTAATACTAACAATACTAATAATGCTAATACGAATACTCAATGTTCCCGCTAATCTTTTTGGGGGCCGCGCGGCCCATTCAAAATTCCGCGCATGCGCGGTTCCTCCATTTAAAAGCCGGCGGGCTGGCTGCGCGGGACCTCCAGACCGGTGTGCGGTCGTGCAGCTTAAAGGGATCATTGCTAATACTGCTACTAATATTGATAATGCTACTAATGCTATTACTACTTAATTCCCATCCGTCAGCTCCAGTGTTGCGGGTTCCGAACCAGCCTGGCCGCTTCAGTCCTCTGTATCCCCTTTTCTGTGACAAGTCACGCTTTGACCTTGTCTGTCCAGGGCTCTCTTTGCCTTCTTGGGCCTCCTGTTCCAGGTCCCCGTGCGGGCAGGGCCCTGACAGGTGTGACAGGTGTTTCCATTCTTGAAACCATCGCAGCCGTCTCTCTTGGATCTTCTGTCTCGGTTCTTGAACCGAGAGGTGCACACTTTTAAAGACGTGGGTATATTAAATATATAGGAAACACCCCCCCCCACTTTTGCAAATGTGCCTTGAAGTGTTTGTAAGATGAGCCATGTTTTTCTTTCTCTCGAAATGAGTTCAAAGGTATAGACCCTCCACACTGGAGGCAATATACACTTAATGGCACAGTTTTAAAGAGTGTGCAGGGACAGAGGGACCTGGGAGTTAATGTGCATAGGTCCCTGAAGGTGGCGGGACATATTGAGAGAGTGGTTAGCAAAGCTTATGGGATCTTGGGCTTCATAAATAGAAGTGAGAAGTCGCACAACACCAGGTTATAGTCCAACAGCTTTATTTGAAATCACAAGCTTTCGGAGCGGCTGCTCCTTCGTCAGGTGAAGTGAAGAAATACAAATGGGCACAGCATATATAGACAGAGAACAATGCCTGTGCAGAGTACAATGCCAGACGACTACAGTTAATCTTTCTGACTGCCCTTTATCACACCTCGGCAGAGAGACAATCACGGCAATCAAATCCAACCAGGTCAGTCAGGAAGACATTACATCAAAGACGATAAATAGAGGTATTGAGCACAAAAGTAGAGAAGTTATGCTGAACCTTTATAAAGCGCTGGTTAGGCCACAACTAGAGTATTGCGTCCAGTTCTGGTCACCACACTTTAGGAAGGATGTGAAGGCTCTTGAGAGGGTGCAGAGGAGATTTACCAGAATGGTTCCGGGGATGGGGGACCTTAGCTACAAGGACAGGTTGGAGAAGCTGGATTTGTTTTCATTAGAGCAAAGGAGGTTGTGGGGTGATTTGATAGAGGTGTACAAGATTATGACGGGTTTGGATAGGCTAGACGGGGAAAGGCTGTTCCCACTAGTTGATGGTACAAGGACTAGGGGACACAGATTTAAGGTTTTGGGCAAGAGATACAGGGGGGAAGTGAGGAAAAACTTTTTTACACAGCGAGTGGTGATGACCTGGAACTCGCTGCCGACTGAAGTGGTGGAAGCGGAGACACTCAATGTTTTCAAGGGGAGACTGGATAGGCACTTGAGGGAAATAAACTTGCAGAGCTACGGGGATAGAGCAGGGGAATGGGACTGACTGGATTGCTCTACAGAGAGCCGGCACGGACTCGATGGGCCGAATGGCCTCCTTCTGTGCCGTTATGGACTGTATGACTCTATGACTGTATAATTTAATTTCTAACTATAACAACAGGTAAAAGTGGGCGAACCAGCGGCAGAGAGTCAGTGAGAGCGGAAAGAGAGCCAGCCTGAAGGGAAACAGAGCGAGAGGACAACAGATCAAAGTGGGAGAACCGGCAGCAGAGAGTAAGAGTCGGAGTGCGAGCCGAACGTGGAAATCTGAGAAAGAAATTCACAACTGACGTCACTGCTGCGGAGCGAGCGGATTGGTGGGTAACAGATCAAGTACTTAGAGAAAGAAAGAAAAACTTGCATTTCTATAGCGCCTTTCACGACCACCGGACGTCTCAAAGCGCTTTACAGCCAATGAAGCACTTTTTGAAGTGTAGTCACTGTTGTAATGTGGGAAACGCGGCAGCCAATTTGCGCACAGCAAGCTCCCACAAACAGCAATGTGATAATGACCAGATAATTTGTTATTTGTGATGTTGATTGAGGGATAAGTATTAGCCCCAGGACACCGGGGAGAACTCCCCCTGCTCTTCTTCGAAATAGTGCCGCGGGATCGTTTACGTCCACCTGAGAGAGCAGACCGGACCTCGGTTTAACGTCTCATCCAAAAGACGGCACCTCCGACAGTACAGCAGAGAATAAAGCGAGGGAAGTGAGAGAGAGAGAGAGAGAGAGCGGTTCGAGAGTAAAAAGCGCGCGCGAGAGAGAGAGCGCGACCCGGGAGCGTCAGGGAGAGACGTAAAAAACATCTAAAGTGACGTCAGCAAAAGGGAAGGAGCTGATTGGTGAGTAGCTGGTGAGTTTTTTTTTGTTCAGATCAGAGTCTTAATTTATTTCTGGTAAGTAGGCCACAGCTAGAATACTGCATACAGTTCTGGTCACTACATTACAGGAAGGATGTCATCGCGTTAGAGAGGGTACAGAAGAGATTTACGAGGATGTTTTTTTTTATTCATTCGCGGGATGTGGGCGTCGCCGGCAAGGCCAGCATTTATTGCCCATCCCTAGTTGCCCTCGAGAAGGTGGTGGTGAACCGTCTTCTTGAACCACTGCAGTCCGTGTGGTGAAGGTACTCCTGTTAGGGAGGGAGTTCCAGGATTTTGACCCAGCGACGATGAAGGAATGGCGATATATTTCGAAAAATGTTGCCAGGACTGGAGAATTTTAGCTATGAGGAAAGATTGGATTGGCTGGAGTTGTTTTCTTTGGAACAGAGGAGGCTGAGGGGAGATTTAATTGAGTTGTATAAAATTATGAGGGGCCTAGATACAGTGGGTAGGAAGGACCTATTTCCCTTAGCAGAGAGGTCAATAACCAGGGGGCACAGATTTAAAGTAATTGGTAGAAGGATTAGAGGGGAGTTGAGGAGAACTTTTTTCACCCAGAGGGTGGTGGGGGTCTGGAACTCACTGCCTGAAAGGGTGGTAGAGGCAGAAACCCTCATCACATTTAAAAAGTACTTGGATATGCACTTGGAGTGCTGTAACCTACAGGGCTACGGACCAAGAGCTGGAAAGTGGGATTAGGCTGGATAGCTCTTTCTCGGCCGGCACAGACACAATGGGCCGAATGGCCTCCATCTGTGCCGTAAATTTCTATGATTCTGTGATTCTATGAACTTCTATTCACTGGTGCCAAAATGTACCGGAATTCTCTGCTTTCAGTCCGCAGCAATGAACCCGTCAAACCGCGGGAGGCACAGGCTGCTAATGAGAGTTTGTTTTTGCTTTTCAGTCCTTGCAGATCCAGGCAGTCCAAGTTAAAAGTCCCTCCCCAGCACGCCCAGCATTTCTCCAAGGAGGCTTCAGCGAGGGGCTTCCTTTCAACTAAGGCTGTACGTATTTGCGAAACTTGTTAACCGCGGTGCTCTCTGGAGTGTGATAAGCTCAGGGAGACAGGGTAAATGGAGGAGGGCCAGGACCGGAGGGTGGAAGGGAAAAGGCAAGAATGGAAGGAAGGGAAGAATGGAAGGAAGGGAACAATCGTAGAGGGTGAAGGACAAAAGTGAGGAAGGAAGGGAAGAATGGAAGAGAAAGACAGAGAGAGGAAGGTAGACAAGAAGGAAGGAAGGGAAGAATGAAAGAGGGTGAAGGACAGAGGGAGGAAGAAAGACAAGAAGGAAGGAAGGGAAGAATGGGAGAGTGAAGGACAGAGGGAGGAGGAGGAAGACAAGAAGGAAGGGAAGAATGGAAGAGGAAAGACAGAGGAAGGTAGACAAGAAGGAAGGAAGGGAAGAATGGGAGAGTGAAGGACAGAGGGAGGAAGGAAGACAAGAAGGAAGGAAGGGAAGAATGGGAGAGTGAAGGACAGAGGGAGGAAGGTAGACAAGAAGGAAGGGACGGAAGAATGGGAGAGTGAAGGACAGAGGGAGGAAGGAAGACAAGAAGGAAGGAAGGGAAGAATGGGAGAGTGAAGGACAGAGGGAGGAAGGTAGACAAGAAGGAAGGAAGGGAAGAATGGGAGAGGAAAGACAGAGGAAGGTAGACAAGGAAGGAAGGGAAGAATGGAAGAGTGAAGGACAGAGGGAGGAAGGAAGACAAGAAGGAAGGAAGGGAAGAATGGAAGAGTGAAGGACAGAGGGAGGAAGGAAGACAAGAAGGAAGGAAGGGAAGAATGGGAGAGTGAAGGACAGAGGGAGGAAGGAAGACAAGAAGGAAGGAAGGGAAGAATGGGAGAGTGAAGGACAGAGGGAGGAAGGAAGACAAGAAGGAAGGAAGGGAAGAATGGAAGAGGAAAGACAGAGGGAAGAAGGTAGACAAGAAGGAAGGGAAGAATGAAGGAGGGTACAGGACAGAAGTGAGGAACAACAGAAAGGAGGAAAGATAAAAGGAAGGTAAATAGGAATGATAGAAGTGAAGAAAGAAGGAAGGATATATGGAAAGAGAAGGCAAGTTTTGTCTAATTGCATCTATTTCAATAGTTAAGCACATTGAAAGGAGAAATTCCAACTGCTGTTCTACACTAGATACAATAACCTCTACGTCTAAGAGGCCAATATCTTGCGATTAACAGCATGTTTTGGGTGATGTGGTGTACAGCACACTGATAAACCAACACGGTGTGTCCCGGAGAAGCCCGGTCTGGGTTCGTGCACATAGTCCCCAATACTGAGCTTGCTGTAACAAAACCTGCCATTCACAATAATCAGCTTTCTTACTGTTGGAGTGGATGGGGAGAGGGGAGAAATTAGCAAAAAAGATTTACATTTCTATAGCGCCTTTCATGGTCACCAGATGTCCCAAAGCACTTTACAGCCAATGAAGTACTTTTTGAAGTGGAGTCACTGTTGTAATGTGGGAAACGTGGCAGCCCATTTGCACACAGCAAGCTCCCACAAACAGCAATGTGATAATGGCCAGATAATCTGTTTCAGTGATATTGTTTGAGGGATAAATATTGGCCCCAGGACACCAGGGATAACTCCTCATGCTCTTCTTTGAAATAGTGCCATAGGATCTTTTATGTTCACCCGAGAGGGCAGACGGGGCCTCGGTTTAATGTCTCATCCGAAAGACGGCACCTCCGACAGGGCAGCGCTCCCTCAGCACTGCACAGCTTTATGTGCTCAGGTCTCCTGGAGTGGGACTTGAACCCACAACCTTCTGACTCAGAGGCAAGAGTGCTACCAACTGAGCCACGGCTGACACATAGCAACCAAGTTATCAACCCAGGTCCGTCACTCTTTCATACAGGGAGGCCCCAGATTCAATTCTTGGTTTATGCCGAGTTCACAGATCTCAGTTAAGTAGGGTTGCGTTAGGGGTGCTAAAATTGGAAAGGGACAGGATCAGGCTCAGTTGCGATGGCTCCCAGGGTTGAATAGCTTGCTGGCACTCACTGTCTAGGCCTATGTGTAAGGAATGGCCGCTTGGCCAATATATTGGGGGATGGCCAAGCCTCTTTGGAACAGGATATCCCAGCACTTTCTGGAGAAAAGGGGAAAAAATAAGAACATAAGAATTAGGAGCAGGAGTAGGCCATACGGCCCCTCGAGCCTGCTCCACCATTCAATAAGATCATGGCTGATCATCAACCTCAACTCCACTTTCCCGCCCGATCTCCATATCCCTTGATTCCCCTAGAGTCCAAAAATCTGTCTATCTCAGCCTTAAATATACTCAACAACTGAGCATCCACAGCCCTTTGGGGTAGACAATTCCAAAGATTCACAACCCTCTGAGTAAAGAAATTTCTCCTCATCTCAGTCTTAAAAGGCCGACCCCTTATCCTGAGACTGTGACCCCCGTAGTCCTAGACACTCCAGCCAGGGGAAACAACCTCTCAGCATCTACCCTGTCAATCCCCCTCAGAATCTTACATGTTTCAATGAGATCACCTCTCATTCTTCTAAACTCTAGTGAATACAGGCCTAGTCGACACAATCTCTCGACCCAAAAGGCGCTATATAAATGCATGTTGTTGTTCAGTCAAGTAAAAGAGGGTATTTAAGGGCTGAATGGGTTACGTTAAGGCTCTTGATGTAAGAGTCATCTGTAATCTACCCGGTTCAGAGCCTGATGGTTGCGAAGTGCTGGAAATCTAGCCTCTTAGTCATGAGGTCATGGGTTCAAGCTCCACTACGACTTGCTCGCCTAGTCTAGGCTGACACATCAGTGCAGTACCGAGGGAGTGCAGCATTGCTGTCGGTGCTGTCTTTTAGGTGGACATAGAAAGACTTGCATTTCTTTAGCGCCTATCACGACCACCGGACGTCTCAAAGTGCTTTACAGCCAATGAAGTACTTTTTGAAGTGTAGTCACTGTTGTAATGGAGGAAAACGCGGCAGCCAATTTGCGCACAGCAAGCTCCCACAAACAGCAATGTGCTAATGACCAGATAATCTGAATTTTTTTTTGTTATGTTGGTTGAGGGATAAATAATGGCCAGGACACTGGGGAGAACTCACCCTGCTCTTCTTCGAAATAGTGTTGACATGAATCTTGTCATTCATGTGGAAATGACCTATGAAGTAATACTGGGTGGCCTGCTGGTGGCGCTGTCCAGGGAGAGTATAAATACTCGGGCATGGGCCCAGCTTGCTCAGGACATTCTTTAACAGGAACTAGTGAAGGACACAACTAGATCTCCATGTTGAAAAACAGTTGATTAAAGCTTTGTTTAACGCTTAGACCGAGTGCCTAGTAGTTTTCCTACGTCAAGTGTCATGGGATCTTTTACGTCCACCTGAGAGAGCAGACAGGGCCTCCAACATTGCAGCACTCCCTCAGCACTGCACTGGGAGAGTCAGCCTAGATTTTTGTGCTACATGTCTCTGAAGTGGGACTTGAACCCACAACCTTCTGACTCAGAGGCGAGAGGGTGCTGCCCACTGAGCCACGGCTGACACTGTAGAAGATCCCATGGCACTATTCAAAGAGCAGGGAGCTGTCCCGACAAAAACTCTCAACCAGCACCAACCAAAAACGAATGGTCAGGTCATTCAGTCAGCCGTGGGTCCTTGCTGTGTGTCAATTGGGTGCCACACTTGCCGCTGTAACAACAACGACTACTCTTTAACACACGTTGGGATGTCCTGAGAATGTGAAAGGGACAACACAATTGCAAGTTCCACCTTAGGGAACACTGTGGATCTTAAAGCGGGAGGGGCTGGGGGGGGGGGGATGCGATCTTCATGGGAAAGTGTTTGGCAATTTTTGCTTTCATTCACATAATAAGAATATTGGAGCTATCTAATCCTGTAACATTTTATTTTTTTGTGTGTTCATCGAATCCCCTCTTAAATCATAGAAATTTACTGCACAGAAGGAGGCCATTCGGCCCATCGTGTCCGTGCCGGCCGACAAAGGTCTATCCGACCTAATCCCACTTTCCAGCTCTTGGTCCGTTAGCCCTGTAGGTTATGGCACTTCCAGTGCATATCCAAGTACTTTTTAAATGCGATGAGAGTCTCTGTCTCTACCACCCTTTCAGGCAGTGAGTTCCAGACCCCCACCACCCTCTGGGTGAAAAAGGTTCTCCTCCACTCCCCTCTAAACCTGATTAACTTGGCTTCAACAACTGCTTGTGGCTATTGCCCCTTTACATAGAATGTACAGCACAGAAACAGGCCATTCAGCCCAACTGGTCCGTGCCGGTGTTTATGCTCCACACGAGCCTCCTCCCACTCCTCTTCATCTCACCCCATCAGCATATCCTTCTATTCCTTTCTCCCTCATGTGCTTATCCAGCTTCCCCTTAAATGTATCAATACTATTCGCCTCAATCACTCCCTGTGGTAGCGAGTTCCACATTCTCACCGCTCTCTGGGTAAAGAAGTTTCTCCTGAATTCCCTACTGGATTTATTAGTGACTATCTTATATTGATGGCCCCTAGTTCTGGTCTCCCCCACAAGTGGAAACATCTTCTCTACGTCTACCCTATCAAATCCCTTTACAATTTTAAAGACCTCTACCAGGTCACCCCTCAGCCTTCTCTTTCCTAGAGATTGTGCTTCGAGTACTGATCCCGAGGGAAGCATAAAAGACCTCATATCCCGTAAAACTCCAAATGTCTCGTGGCTACAGAAGCGAGCACATTTCTGTGTTTGGATGCAATGACAGTTCTGACATAGACAGGCCTGATATCCCCTATCAGAGCAATGTGCCATTGCTATGCATCAGCCTTAACCAGGTAGGCTAATTCGGTGTACAGGATGAGAATTCCTCGGCTTATCAACGTGAATGCAACACCGAACTGCTGCTCTTGTGCTCACGACACGGGTGCAGTGACTTGCGTCTAATGAATATTTTGACTAAACATGCAGTTTGTTTCCATAATTCGCAGCTCTGTGCCTCACCCAAGTGTCCTTTGATTGCCTGTACACAGAGGGTCTGTTTAGCGCTAGTTACTACAAGTGATGCGGGTCTGTTATTCTCTCTCTCTCTCTCAGTGCATCAGCAAAGTGTCCTTGTGTCAAAAACACTGAAAGGGGAGGCTGTGCGTTCAAAATACCATCACTACACCAGCAAGGCAAGGACACGGCCAAGGAATTACATAACATGAAAAGCAAAAGAGTGCAAGACATGGGGAGGTTTTTGCACCATCAGAGAAAAAAAGGGGAAGAGAGGTGTAGAGACAAATAGAGGGAGGAAGAAAGTGACTTTCTTTGGTTTAACAAGGGCAGTGAGGTCACAATTATTTCCCAAAGCACACGAGCGTCTTAGAATGTTTGTGGAGAGAGGGAGGGGGGTCAATGCTTTCGCAACAAGGAACAATGGAATGACGTTAGGAGATTCTGGTGTGACCTTGTGATCCTTCACGCTAATTCTGGGCAAAAAATGTTTTTCAATTTTCTCCTGAAGGTGCCCACACATCCTGGGGTACAGGTGATGGTGCCCACATATCCTGGGGTACAGGTGATGATGCCCACACATCCTGGGGAACAGGTGATGGTGCCCACACATCCTGGGGTACAGGTGATGGTGCCCACACATCCTGGGGTACAGGTGATGATGCCCACACATCCTGGGGAACAGGTGATGGTGCCCACACATCCTGGGGCACAGGTGATGGTGCCCACACATCCTGGGGCACAGGTGATGGTGCCCACACATCCTGGGGCACAGGTGATGGTGCCCACACATCCTGGGGCACAGGTGATGGTGCCCACACATCCTGGGGCACAGGTGATGATGCCAATACATCCTGGGGTACAGGTGCTGATTTGTGCTGGTATATGGTTACAAGTAATGGCTCGTGCTGGGATCGGGTTAAAGATGCTGACTTGCTGGGTACAGTTGATGATGTACGGTTCCCTATGGCTCTCAAATGAGGCAACAAGGGAAATATCTCGGACGTTTAGTCCCGCCGGCAGCACACTGTTTCACACGATCCTTTGTGTGCTGTTGCAAACCAATCGAAAACTTTCTTATTTGAATTTACCATGATAATCAGGGAAGCTGATTGGGAAGAGTTGCAATGAGCGAGCTGACATCAACAGAGACAGTCGTGTCTAAGCCACAGTGGCTCACAACCTTGTTACCTCAACTGTGTGTGATAACTCAACGTCTACTACGCAGGGCTTGATATCTCCACCAAACCTAACAACCAGTGCCATCAGCAATATCTCAGATATTATAAAAAACATGTGTCCTGGCCAACATTTATCCCACAACCAACATCACTAAAACAGATTATCTGGTCATTGATCTCATTGCTGATTGTGGGAGCTTGCTGTGCGCAAATTGGCTGCCGCCTTTCCTACATCACAGCAGTGACCACATTTCTGAAAGTGCTTCATTGGCTGTAAAGCGCTTTGGGACATCCTGAGGACGCGAAAGGCGCTATAGAAATGCAAGTCTTTCTTTCTATCCTCCTCAGCCAGGGGAGTTGCACGGGTAGAGGTTGGAGCCCGGCAAGGGGAGAGTAGAAGAGGCAAAAGAAGGTTAATTATCTAAAATTGTAATGTGTATAGTTCGGCAATTGGGTCGGTACAGTTCTCTACACATCTGGAACATGGGTTCCAACCCATGCCAGACTGATGGGACTGCCATCTTCTCTGTCTACTGGCTATGAGTCCATTGAGGTTCGTCGGCAAGAAAACATGGAACAAGAAAATGTTCTTCAGCCCATCAAGCCTACTCCTTCCGTAAAACAAATAAGTGGTACCCTAAAACTTGATGGCTTCACGCCCGAGCTCCACTCGTTTGACCTTCAGTCTGGCAAAGGTACACCGGAGGCATGCAGGGGAGATGTATACTGTCATCAGATTGAGTTGTGTTGAATACAAATAAGAGGCAAAGTGAGCTTTGACCAAAGGAAAGAATGAGTTGACTTTTGTTTATATGTTTCGTAATCACTTAACAACAAAGAGTTCCCAAAATATTGTTTGTTGATCTGAGATTGTTACTCAGCGCTCGAGAACAAACGCAATGCTCCCACACAAAGAACGTCCCCACATTGCCTCATAAACTTCACGAAGAAGTGTCAGCATTGAGAACTAGCGACACTATGAGAAGACCACGGATGCCAGTCTTCGGCCAATTTGATTCACTCCACGTGATATCGTTAAACGGCCGAGCGCACTGAACACAGCAAAGGCTACGGGTCCCGACAACATCCCGGCTGTCATGCTGAAGACCTGTGCTCCAGAACTAGCCGCACCTCTAGCCAGTCTGCTCCAGCTCAGCTACAACACTGGCATCTACCCGACAATGTGGAATATTGCCCAGGTATGTCCTGTATGCAAAAAGCAGGGCAAATCCAATTCGGCCAATTACCGCCCTATCAGCCTACTCTCAATCATCAGCAAAGTGATGGAAGGTGTCGTCGACAGTGCTATCAAGCGACACTTACTCACCAATAACCTGCTCAGTTTGAGTTCCACCAGGGCCACTCGGCTCCAGACCTCATTACAGCCTTGGTGCAAACATGGACAAAAGAGCTGAATTCCAGAGGTGAGGTGAGAGTGACTGTCCTTGACATCAAGGCAGCATTTGACTAGTGTTATACCGAGGAGCCCTAGTAAAACTTGTCAATGGGGATCAGGGGAAAACACTCCAGTGGCTGGAGTCACACCTAGCAAAAAGGGAGATGGTTGTGGTGGTTGACGGTCAATCATCACAGCCCCAGGACATCGCTGCAGGAGTTCCTCAGGGCAGTGTCCTAGGCCCAACCATCTTCAGCTGCTTCATCAAAGACCTTCCCTCCATCATAAGGTTAGAGTGGGGTTGTTCGCTGATGATTGCACAGTGTTCAGCTCCATTTGCAATTCCTCTGATAATGAAGCAGTCGATGGCCACATACTGCAAGACTGGGGCAAGTAAAATTCACACCACATAAGTGCCAGGCAATGGCCATCTCCAACAAAAGAAAATGTAAACACCTCCCCATAACATTCAATGGCACTACCATCGGCAAATTACCCATCATCAACATCCTGGGGGTCACAATTGACCAGAAATTTAACTGGACCAACCACGTAAATACTGTGGCCACAAGAGCAGGTCATTCTGGGTATTCTGTGGCGAGTGTCTCACCTCCTGACTCCCCAAAGCCTTTCCACAATCTACAAGGCACAAGTCAGGAGTGTGAGGGAATACTCTCCACTTGCCTGGATGAGTGCAGCTCCAACAACACTCGAGAAGCTCGACACCATCCAGGACAAAGCAGCCCGCTTGATTGGCACCCCATCCACCACCTTAAACATTCACTCCCTCCACCACCGGCGCACCGTGGCTGCAGTGTGTACCATCTACAAGATGCACTGCAGCAACTCGCCAAGGCTTCTTCGACAGCACCTCCCAAACCCGCGACCTCTTCCACCTAGAAGGACAAGGGCAGCAGACGCATGGGAACACCACCACCTCCAAGTTCCCCTCCAAGTCACACACCATCCTGACTTAGAAGTATATCGGCCGTTCCTTCATTGTCGCTGGGTCAAAATCCTGGAACTCCCTCCCTAACAGCACTGTGGGAGCACCTTCACCACACGGACTGCAGAGGTTCAAGAAGGCGGCTCACCACCACCTTCTCGAGGGCAATTAGGGATGGGCAATAAATGCTGGCCTTGCCGGTGACGCCCACATCCTGAGAATGAATATAAAAAAGACCATCTTGCACAGTTGTTTTGCTGGGACAATTCCACGTAGCTCCCTCCAGTGATTCGGCTGGTTCCCTATTATTTTAATTCACTCGAGGCGGTGGAGGTCGCGGGTTTGGGAGGTGCGACCGATAAGCAGAGCTTAAAATCGCGCCGGCCATTCTGGGAAACAGCAGCCGATATTCACACAGCGGGTATCGACCCGCTATCCGGATGGACGGAATCGTGGGGCGCACAGCAACATAAAGAACCAACACCTCATCACTGACCCAACAGCAGAGGTCTCTGGCTTCGACCTCCCTCGAAGACCGTGGACGGCGCTCAACCCAATCCGCGCGGGGCGTGGACGATGCGGCCGCCTGCTGCGCCAGTGGAAGATGAGGGTCTGCGGCCATGAGTCCCAGACCGTGGAACACATCACATCAACCTGCCCACTGAGACCTGTTGCGGGAGGCACCTCATTTCTCCACTCGACATCTCGGGAGGCCATCGAATGGACAGCCAAACTAGACATCCCATCATAAGCTTTTCACATCATACGAAACAACAAGCAGAGTATACAGAGCAGGAAGGTCCTAGGTTCAACTCCATTCCGTGCTGAGTTAGCTGATACCGGCTGGGCAGCAACCGGGGCAATACAGTTATCACCAGTGCTGGGGCAATACAGTTATCACCAGTGCTGGGGCAATACAGTTATCACCAGTGCTGGGGCAATACAGTTATCACCAGTGCTGGGGCGGGAGGAAAATCAGCCAGAGCTCCTGCTGTTACCCCCTGCAGGGTTGACTAGCCTTCCGACACCTCTGAGCTCACTAGAAGAATGGCCACGTGGGACAGGTAGGCTTTGTGGAACCCTACCCCAGCAGCAGCCAACTGATTCAGGATAGGAGGGGAGGAAAGTGGAGAGACGGGGTAAGATATGGCACTATTGAGCACCGATACCCGATTTTAACCGCTCCACCATTGGTGGCCGTGCCTTCAACTGCTTAAGCTCTGGAATTCCCTGCCTAAACCTCTCTACCTCCGTCTCCTCCTTTAAGACGCTCCTTAAAACCTACCTCTTTGACCAAGCTTTTGGTCACCAGTCCTAATATCTCCTTATGTGGCTCGGTGTCAAATTTTGTTTGATAATCGCTGCTGTGTGGTGCCCTGGGACATTTTACGACATTAATGGCGCTATATAAATGCAGGTTGTTGTTGCTGTTCACAGCACTGAGAGAAAAAATACCAGTTGCCATTTCTTATACTTCCCATCTATAATTAGCGGAGAATGGGCACCATACTGTCCTTTTCACCTACGGGACCTGGTTTCAAGACCAGCCCGGACTGATGGGACGACAGGTTCTCTGTCTGGTAACTGTTAGGGTCGTACGCAACATGAGCTTCGGAGATAGCGGGTAGAGAAAGGCCAGTCAGCCCACGAAGCCACACTTTCCACAGACATCGTACAATCTAACCTCGCATGGACTCTACCCCACTTTGCTTCAATGTTGTCGGATCTTCAAAGGCACAATCCTGTCGCCATCCAATTGTGGATTTACTGGAAGAGGTCACTAGATGGCAGTTGGGAGTAGGTCTCGGGCTGATCTCTCTCTCTCTCTCACTCTCACTCTCCCTTCTCTCATCCCACAGCCCTGATCTGGGAACGCTCGATGCCGACACTGGGCGAACGAAATGGGATGAAGTGTTCCGTTTCGCTGCACTAACATTGCTTACCGTGCTGGGCACAGAAACCTCACGAAAGTTGGCGTTTATGCCAGGAGCTCTCAAAAATCTTAAATCAGTTCAAAAAGTGAAGCTTTGCCCAGCACGTCACCCACCTGTATAACTTACTGCCAAAGAAAGTATCAGTTACCTGGGACTCTGTGCCTTATAGGATCACACAGCACAGGAGGCCGCCATTCGGCCCATCCTGTCTGTGCCGGCTCTTTGAAAGAGCGATCCAATTAGACCCACTCCCCCTTGCCCCATAGCCCTGCAACTTTTTCCCCCTATCCAATTCGCTTTTGAAAGTTACTATTGTATCTGCTGCCACCGCCCTTTCAGGCAGCGCATTCCAGATCACAACAACTCGCTGCGTAAAAACATTTCTCATCTCTTCCCCCCCCCCCCCAACCCCCCATGATTCCTTATCGAGTCTCTCATACAGCCGTGTGCATCCTATGCACATGACGTCCCAGTGTCCACCCCCCACCCCCTCCCCGAATCTGCTGGGAGATAAAAGAAACCCTAGACCAATTAAGGAAAAAACTCTGGGAAATTTCTCTCCGCCATCAAAGCAGTCCCAGGAGACACCAAAGACAGGATCGTGCTTAGCTGCGATGGCCTCTGTGGTAGAATAGCCAAACACGATTCTGACAATTTTTCCCTAGGAGCTAAGAAAAAATCAGTGACCTAGGGATTGGTCTCGGCCGGCGCTGCGTATAACGGACGGCCCATTCGAAACCGCCTACTTTGCGCCACCGCGGGAGACGAATTTCTAGGCCACTGGGTTTATCTTGATTTTCTCCACGGACCTTTGTCGAATCCCACAACACAAGTTCTTTTTCTCAAATGTTCCCACTCCTCTCTTGAAGATGCTGACCCCTCCTGGGATAGAATTCCATAGATGGCAGCAGGAGTGTTAACGCTGGCTTCCACCCCCCTCTCCCACTGCTTTCTATTGCGGGGGGTGTGGGTGGGGAGGCATTTAGACCCATGTAGCACCTTCACCGTTACCCTCGCTGAGATTCACCAGCTCTGCAGAACTGGGACTGAACCCAGGACTCCCCTTTGTTTATGCAGCTCAGGTCTAGACCGGGGCAGTATATTTACCTACTGAGGCATTTTGGGGAAAGCAAAATGTTTAAATAAAATATATCCACTCGTTTTAAACTGTTGGTTAAAGAAATTGCCATCAGATCTATGAAATTAGTACAGGTGTTTACAGCAGGAAATACTGTAGCCTGCTCCCCACCAGGTTTAGAGGGGATACTGCAGCATGTACAAGGAAATCATTCCACAATTCTTATTTTCAACAGGATAATGTGACTTTGACCCTGCTTTTTGGCTGCAAATATTAATTCAACATTATTTGTTTTAACTTTTTTTTGTTTCGTTAGTTTTCTCCTCCCAAGGGATGTTTACTCTTGCATGGCTCATTTTTTTTATTCGTTCATGGGATGTGGGCGTCACTGGCAAGGCCTGCATTTATTGCCCATGAGAAGGTGGTGGTGAGTCGCCTTCTTGAACCGCTGCAGTCCGTGTGGTGATGGTACTCCCACAGTGCTGTTAGGGAGGGAGTTCCAGGATTTTGACCCAGCAACGCTGAAGGAACGGCGATATACTTCTAAGTCAGGATGGTGTGTGACTTGGGAGGTGGTGGTGTTCCCATGCGCCTGCTACCCTTGTCCTTCTAGGTGGTGGAGGTTGTGGGTTTGGGAGGTGCTGCCGAAGAAGCCTTGGCAAGTTGCTGCAGTGCATCTTGTAGATGGTACACACTGCAGCCACGGTACGCCGGTGGTGGAGGGAGTGAATGTTTAAGGTGGTGGATGGGGCACCAATCAAGCAAGCTGCTTTGTCCTGGATGGTGTCAAGCTTCGAGTGTTGTTGGAGCTGCACTAATCCAGGCAAGTGGAGCGTATTCCATCACACTCCTGACTTGTAGATGTTGGAAAGGCTTTGGCCGCAGAATACCCAGCTTCAGAACTGCTCTAGAGCCACATTTGCCTCCCGCAAATGTTGAGGTTTGCTCATCTAATCTCACCCTTTCCACCCCCCATCCCAAATTTCTCGACTCCTTTCCTGAAGCAACAACTCTTCCTGGGGTAGGTTCCACCACTTTTGTGAGCTCAACCTTGTAGCCACTGTGTGTGGCAGCTTGTACAGTGAGTGTTGGGCGGCTATTCGGTTGCTGTAGACACAATAACTTGATCTAACGTATGCAAGGGCAAACTTCTAGCAGCGGGCCCTGGAGAACAATCAGCAGGGACATTAGCCGATTGCCACCCTCCCCACAGTCAAACATCACTGACCTACAGGTACCACTCCCGAGATGGCCCAAGTGGGAATCAAACCCATGGCTGATTCTTAGTCTGATCTATTTGCCTTTCAATTTTCTCCCCATCTCATCTGAAAGTACTGGCTTGCTTAAAGACTTGCATTTCTATAGCGCCTTTCGCAACCTCAGGACATCCCAAAGCGCTTTACAGCCAATGGAAGTATTTTTGAAGTGTAGTCACTGTTGTAATGTAGGAAACACAGCAGCCAATTTGCGCACAGCAAGCTCCCACAAACAGCAACGTGACAAAGACCAGATAATCTGTTTTAGTGACGTTAGTTGCGGGATAAATATTGGCCAGGACACCGGGAACGAACTCCCCCTGCTCTTCTTTGAAATAGTGCCATGGGATCTTTTGTGCCCACCTGAGAGCGCAGACAGGGCCTCCGTCAGTGCAGAACTCCTTCGCTGTTGGGCTATGGTTCCACAGGCACTGACAGCCCGTCCGGTATCTCACTCTGGGACAACTTATGCTGGGTGGAATCGGCTTCGGGCCTCCTTGTATCCAGGCAAATATTGGTAAGGGTCTGCTCCGGAGGATTGTGACATTGAACTCGGATCATACCATTGGTTGGTGGTGCAGTTGCCATCGTAGCAGAGATTTAAAACCTTTCGCCCCGTTTGGCAGGTTCGTTGCAAAGCTTGTGGTTCGACCGAGCTCCGTAAGCAAGAGACCAAAAACCAATAGTTCTGTTAAAGGCTTTATTGAACTGCATTTTGCACTGATTTGTCGTTTGGAGGTTTTTTTTTTTTACACAACTGCAAAATTAAGACAATTAAAAAGGAACCTTGCAAACAGAAATACAAACTTTTGGATAAATCTAGGCTATCTGGGATACTTTTATGTTTTTAAATAAAAGTACAGGTTACAATGGGTCCACCTCTCCCCACTCGAACAATTGAAAAATCGCCCGTATATCTCTGCCTGAAGTGGCCACAGAGAGCATTCAGCGCTCATTGGTGTCTAGTGTTTGAAACTAATTCTGCTGTAATTTCAACTTCACAATAAACTGCAACCGGGTTTACTGGTTATCAGCGAGAACTTTGGAGTTTTTTTTTTTAATTACTCAGAATGGACAGTGATCTGTAGCTGCAAGAGTTTATTTTAACCTTGGAAGCAGAGGATTCAACCAGCACATTCTTAAGAGTCAGAAGGTTAAGGGTTCAAGCCCCACTACAGACTCGAGCACATCATCTAAACAGACACTTGCAGCATTGCGCAGAAGGAGTTTGGACTTGTCAGAGATGGGGGCTCGAGTAAGACTGCGGCCCTGTCTGCCGGTTCAACCCTGTGTGTAAAAGATCCCACGGCGCTAGGAGGAGCAGGGGAGTTCTCCCAGTGTCAGGGCCAACATCAACTACCACCACTAAAGACGGATTAACTGGTCACTTGTTTCATTCCTTCGGACCTCACGGTGCACAAACTGCCTGCTTCACTAGCCTGATCAGTTACTGCACATTTGAAAAGGAACTTCAGTGGCTGGGAAGCATCTCTGAATGTCCTGATGAGTTGAAGGGCACTACAGAAATGCATTATTTTTAAAAACTTAAATCTACATGGCTCACTTAAATCTTGGATTTTCTTCCCCCCCCCCCCCTCCCGAGTACCAATTCGTGCTGGGGTTTACGTTCCACAGGAATAAATCTGCCCAAAGTAGCCAGCTGTGTACGTGCTTGGCGAATGGCAGCAGACTGTTTGACTAGAGGCGGGCGTCACAGGGGAGCCTGATCCTCGCTGGGCACCCACACGTGCGGACATTGAGGCAGCAGGAGTCACTGCAGGGCGACCAGGAAAAGCAAGCCTTTTGACTGAATTCTCCCCCTCCCTCGCCCCGGGGCGAGACGACAAATTACGGTGCCTTTTGCTACTGTCCTGGCTGAGAACAGACAACTCCGCACGCACACATACACGCAGAGTAAAGCGGTAGTCTCCCGGTATCTATGGCTGAACATCACAGCGGTTGGTGCCTTTACCCACGAACCCATTTACAGCTCATCTCGTTGCTTTTAAACCAATTTGAGCACATTTCAGCAGCAGCAGAGTGGGTCAGCGCCTGCGAGCAGATTAGCAACAGTGGGTCCCCACATACCTCAGAAAGGCAACAAACAGTTGTGTCATTGACAGCTGCACACTGTCTCGCAGAGAGAGTGCGATGGGTTCACCCCGCGCACTGCGCTGAAATCGCCAATGTTTCCGCCGCTGCCAGGCTTTTAAGATTTTATTTGGAGGCAGAAGGCACCAGAAGTTCAATTTTCTGACCCATTCAAAATTGAGGGGGAAACTAACCTATTTCCACCAGGCAGTGAGTCAGTTAGTAGTGGGCAGGCATTTAATCACTGAAAGAATGAAGAGATGGGTTAGATTGTTTTAATAAAAGCTTTCTAGAACCTGGACTGCCCTGCCAGCACCAGAGGTAGCAGCACAATCCCATGGATTTTAAAAGGCAAGCGGATAAAAATTTGGGAGAAATTCTAAAAAGGGCAGGGGAATTGTGACTTAAGTTGATAGCTCTTTCAGAGAGTTGGCACAGGTACAGTGGGCCGAATGGCCTCCTTCCCGGCTACAAACCCCTATGATTCTGCCCATCTCTAGAGGCGAAAGGCCCACACCGGACGGAGGCTGGACAACTTCTTTTCAGAAATGGCCACTGCTGGACACCGAGGCCGCCATTTTATACTGGAGATTAGCACGGGCCAAAAGGTGGAAGGTCCATCTGGACCTTCCTCGGACAGCGGAGAAGGTCCCATGCTAGTACCATAAAGAGCAGCAACTTCAGAGCACTTGAGAGCAAGGTAGGGAATCATCATCATCATCGCTCCCACATCCCTCACTGCACTGAAGCATACAGCGTGGATTAAAGGGGCGCTCCAAAGAGCGACAGGGTTAACAACCATTACTGATCAGCAATTGCAAGTTGTGACAGTGCTGGTCTGTAACTATCCTTTTTACATCCAACAAAGTTCCCTAGAACACAGCAACCTGCAGCAGCTGTATATTTGAGGAGTTTTAATTTATGTTCTTCCTCCTTCTCCATCCCAGAAATTAGTGTAAGGAATACAAATAATTTAGTTATTTTAGCCCTTGTAGTATTACAAGTTTTCAACTTGTTATATCAACTCTTAAAAAGAATATGAATAACCATTAGTGTGAAAATGGTGCTACTTTAAAATGGTAGCTTTTCTTTCCTCTCCTAAAGGCTGGGGTCCTGTTACAGTCGCTCGTCACCTTCCAGTATCTGGCCTGCGTGACCATTCTTCACAGGATAGCCGAGGGGCAGAGTGTCACAGGCTATCGAGTCATGGGCGGGGGAGCGATGGGGCATCACGCTCGCACCCGATTCCCACCCTCACCGCTTCTCTACGAATATGCATTTCCCCCAATAGGGGCCAGTCAGCACCCAACAAATGAGCAGCAGGGACCCCCCCTGGCTGAATTTCCCTTCTCCAGCCCAGGGTGCAGAGGTCAGAGGCTGGACCTCTCCAACTGGGCGGAGCTCTGCTGACTCGGTCTGGACTGAACTCCTGGTGTGTATTCTACGTGTCAGCAAGAAATTTTAGACTCCACAAGTTATGTTTGTCACTTGCAGGTTAGGATAAGACTTATTAAAACAGCCCAACTATTCCACGTTATGTAGCCTCTCCCCTTCCCCTCTGCCCACCCTCCTTCGGTAGAAGGTTTAAAAACGCACGGCCAGCACCCTGGCTAATGGAAAGACAGGTCTGCTGTCGAGTAGTTTAGGCAAACAAATAGCTAAAGTGAGCAAACAGCAGGGTGGAGGTTAATCTAGTGTTTTGAATGAGTTTTGTTGGTTTTCATTGCCCACCCACCCTCCCCCCACAGCAAAATTAAAACACAAATACCACTCCACCTTCAACAGTCACTATACCGTTTACTGTATACCCGGGTTACTGACTGGAGCAGATGAACCGTTCAAAATTCGGTTCCCCTCGAATACCAGGGACTAAGCACACAGGGAATCTTCTCTCATCACAGTCACTTATTAGTTTACCGCTCCTGTGGTATTTAGTCTGCTTTTATGGCTTTATTGATGCCTTTAGAGTTATGGACTCAAGAGTCATCACAAGGCTTCACAAACTATTAAAAATGATGGTGATCACCATGAATATTTAGGTGTTAATTGTATTTCTTCTCCCAAATTATGAGCACTGCTCCTCTTTTCCCTCCCCCACCCCGTTGGAGGGCACCCATTCAACAGCATCCCAGTACCATGCCCAAGTGGCCATTCCTTGCGCGTCAGACTAGACAGCGATTGTTACCATCCAAGCCCAGATCTGTCCACACCCCAGCATCCATTTTTCAGGACGAGGACCAAGAGTGGGAACCGGAGCCAATTCTCCCTCCTTCCTAGTTTTTTTTGGGGTGGGGGGGAAGAAGAGAAAGGGTGGTGGCAGATCGCTTTGGCTCAGCCCGGGGAGTCTAGTCTGCTTACGGCTCTTACTTTAACCGGCCGAGCCATCTCAGGGAGGCGGAAATGCGGTCTGAAAGTACAGACGGTCCACCTCCTGTACCTGGCCCCGAACCAGTGGAAGGATCTGCAGAGGCAGGTGACCATCAACCACATCTGTCACAGAACCAGACCATGAACAACCTAAAGAAAAATATAGATAGAGAGTCCACAAGGGAATCTGGAACCGGTGCTGCAGCAGGAACATATTCAAAAATACCAGGGGATCGGGGTAGGTACACTTTCAACCGGTTTCTTCAGTAAAATCTTTTCCTAATTGGGGAAAAAAAAAAGATAAAAGCACAGATCATTCACAGCAGCAGGTCTAGAGCTAAAATTTCACTTAAGTGTCAGATGCGCTAAACCCAAATCAGAGGACCTGCAACACCTACGCGCTAGTCTTGCATTTCGTTTTTAAAAAGTTAAACCCAGCCGTTGACAAAGGAATCAGAATTGTTTTCTCATGTAACCCATGAGAGATAGAAGGCTGCATTTAGCATGCTGCAGGTTAAGATATCTAATTTGGGGGGGGGGGGGGGGGGTTTACAGAATAAGGAACGCTCTAATGTAACAAGAGAATAGATTAAGATTGCTAAATTGGTCACGAAAATGAGAGCCTATTGCCTAACGCTGGGCAGCGGGCTCCCATTCACATATACAAGTGAGACAGCAACTTTAACTGCTGCTGACATGAGACATGGAGTAATGTAAAAGAGGGTTACCTGCGTCAAAGCGGGTAATGGGCTCTCTTCACAATGCAGAGATCACAGGCTCTCGAGTAGCAGCATCTGTGGAAAGTGGGGGGGGGGGGGGGGGGGGAAAGGGGTCGCTGATGCTTTGCAGCAGAATTGTTACTCTTGCCGTAAACCATGCACTTTCTTTTGAAGGCCGTTATATTAGAGAAGCAAGAAAGCGATCCCACGCGGAGGTGAACCTCCAGAATAGTAAAGGAGGATTACAGAGTCTGTGTCGAGTCTCATAGTCATTGGCTCACTTTGGAGAGGATGGGAAAACATTTAAGGGACGGTCAAAGCTTGAAAGCCATTACCTTTAAAGTCAGCAATCACAGAACAAAGCTTTAGATCAATAATACTTTGTCCTACAACCCCAGCTTTGACGCAACCTGTAGAGGCCCTATGTACGCAATATCACCTCCTTAAAATTACAATGACCAAAAAAAAACATCTGGCCCACACAATAAATAACATCCACGCAGCCCCTCCCCATGCTCCTTCTTACAAACATAGTGTTAATAAATTACAAATCCTAGGTTTCTTTGTGTCAGTCTCGAAACGGAATGAGGGAAGTCTGTTCATTTACTGGGTGGCTTGTAAGGCTCGAGCAAGAGCTTGGAGAAGGTGTTGACTTTGTCAGTGCCCCGGACTTCGTGAGGCAACAGCGGGAGCTTCACGATGTGAAAATCTTCGTACAGATCCTCCATCTGGAAGGAAAGCGGAAGAAGCGAGCTAAAATAAAACCATCGTCTTCAAAAATAAAGACATTGAAAGCGCAAACAGGTGATCTAACCCTCGTAATGGGAAGGAGGGACATGGAAATATCTCTCTGCTAGACACACTAAAAATTTTATTTCAAGTACCAGGCGAGGAAGTCATTATTCCTGTAACTGTTTCAAGCTGTCAGTTCAGTTTCATTCAGCCAGTGCTAAAGGTGTGAATGGCCAAAAAACAAACACTTATTTTATAGATTCAATAATCACAAGGATCCTGAACTCTGGCACCAGAAGCTAACCAAACTCAGTACTCTTGAAATTCATAACTGTTGAGAGCAAAGCAAAATGAGATTTCAGTCTGGACAGTAATTTGTCCCCCTCACTTTCTCCTCGCTTTCCACCCCACCCACCCCCCCCCCCCTCCCCTCCGTCAGAGCCATTACATTAAATTTGCATAAACTTGAGTTCTATTCCCTTGAATTTAGATGGTTGAAGGGTGATCTAATTGAGGTGTTTGTTATAAAGGGATTAGCTAGGGTAGATACAGAGAAGCTATTTTCTCTGATGTGGGAAATCCAGAATAAGGGGGCACAATCTTAAAATTAGAGCTAGGCCATTTAGGAGTGAAATCTGGAAGCACTTTTTCCCCACACAAAAGGGTAGCAGTAATCTGGGAGTCTCTCCCCCCAAAAGGCTGTGGATGCTGGGTCACTTGAAATTTTCAACATGGAGATCAACAAATTAGGCAAGAGTATCAAGGGGTATAGATCAGTGGCGGATCAATGAAGTGGAGTTCCAGATCAGCCATGATCTCATTGAATGGCGGAACAGGCGAGGGGCTAAATGACCCACTCCTGTCCTTATAACAACTTTTATATTTTGATTGTACCTAGTTTGAAAGAGTCAGTCTGAAGTGACCTTAACCCCTAGAATCAGAAATTTATGGCACAGCAGGAAGCCATTCAGGCCCACTGAGTTTGTGCCGACCAAAAAAAAAGCTCTCCAGCCTAATCCCACTTTCCAGCTCTTGGTCCGTAGCCCTGTAGGTTACAGCACTTCAAGTGCATATCCAAGTACTTTTTAAATGCAATGAGGGTTTCTGCCTCTACCACCCTTTCAGACAGTGAGTTCCAGACCCCCACCACCCTCTGGGTGAAATAATTTCTCAACTCCCCTCTAATCCTTCTACCAATTACTATAAATCTATGCCCCCTAGTTATTGACCTCTCTGCGAAGAGAAATAGGTCCTTCCCTATCCACTCTATCTAGGCCCCTCATAATTTTATACACCTCAATTAAATTACAGTTCAAGCAATACCTCACTGCTCTGATATGCTATGCCTCAGCTAATAAAGGAAAATGTATCCCATATGCCTTCTTAACCACCGTATCTACCTGTCCTGCTAGCTTCAGGGATCTGTGGACATCAGGACCCTTCTGGGGAAAGCTTGAAGTTATTTTTTCACCAAGACAAAGTTGCCTCGCTAGACCTGACGGGTGACACAGTCACCCTGGACTTCATGGGAGAGGACGACCTGCCCACATTCTTTCCCCCCCAAAGAGAACTCATTTTAAAAGAAAGGAAACATGTGACTAGTGCAGTCACAACTTAGCTGGTCACGTTTGGTATTAACAGTACTTCATCCAAATAGAAAATTCATGTGCACTGTAATGTACCTGGTCTAGGTATTTTGATTGAATCTTGTGCCGCGCCTCACACATCCGACATGGTTTCTCCCCGGGGTCCGGAAACACCAGCTGGTTTACAATGATGTTGTGGGTGTCGATTTTACATTTGGCCAACTCTTGAATTAACCGTTCTGTTTCGTACAAGGATAGAAACTCGGCAATGCATACACAGATGAAGGTGGTCTGCTCCTGCGAAAGGCCACAGAATAGGTTTCATCAGGCAACAATCATCCTGGGTCTCATGACACTCAGTTGGTGTGGTGTATCTAGTACATTGAAGACTTTGAACCACAAAATTCACACAGCTCTAAGTTTCTGAATCTTTGGGCGCTTGCTGCCAGAATTTTGAAAATAATAGCTGTATAAATATTGGAAAGCGGCCAGGAATTTATTAAGAAGAAAACTGCACTTTGCATTTGTAGAAAGCTGACATAGAAATCAGGAATGAGAACCATGACCAAAAATAAAATAAAATAAAATACGTTTTAGGACCAGTCATTTTTTTGGGGGGGGGAAGAAAAGAGAAAGAGGAGAAAATAGGAAAAACCCATGTGTCGTGCGTTGGGGGCAGGGGCGAAGAGAGCACAAGAGGGGGGATCGGGTAGGAAAGTGGCGTTGAGGTCGAAGTTCAGCCATGATCTTATTGAATGGCGGAGCAGGCTCGAGGGGCCGTATGGCCGACTCCTGCTCCTAATTCTTATGTTCTTAAACTTCAGAGGGTTGGCTGGGCATTCTACGGAGATTACCCCCCCCCACAGTAGGTGAAGACAGGCTGTGCTGGAATGTACAGCTGTCCACGACAGGAATAAAGGGAATACTTTTGTCTGGTGCATGAACAGGAGATATGTAGGGAGTGCTGCAGTCTTTCCTAATAGAATAAATTTAAGTGCAAGAGAGTTATATTCTCACTGGAACCATCTGGGTAATGCTAGTTAACAGGATATGGTAGCCTAGCTGGGCTGGACCAGCAACCCAGAGCTAGAACTCAAATTTCACCATGGCAAGTTGTAACACTGAATTCAATAAATCTGGTAACCTGCGGGCTGGCACCAGATTTTTTAAAAGCTGCTCACATGGAAGGGAAGGGACCAGTCACCCCTATACGGTCTCACACTGTGTGGTTTATTCTTCATCCCCTCAGGACAACAAATACAGACTTGCCAGCGTCACCCCAAATCTGGGGGCTGGTATATCTGCAGTAACAAGTATTTATATAGCGCCTTTAACGTAGTAAAAAGTCCCAAGGCGCTTCACAGGACTGTTAGCAAACAAAATTTGACACCGAGCCACATAAGGAGATATTGGTCAAAGAGGTAGGTTTTAAGGAGAGTCTTAAAGGAGGAAAGAGGTAGAGGGGGTTTAGGGAGGGAATTCCAGAGCTTAGGGCAACAGAAGGCACAGTCGGCAATGGTGGACCGATTAAAATCATATTAAAATTACAACTTTACATTCAAGGACCCGAAGCCCACCAACACCAAGCTTGGCTATTTGAAGATTGCGGGAGGAAGGAGAGAGTAAGGGAGTGGTTAGTAAAGGTTGCTGCATTACAGATGTGTACCAGGAGTTAAAAATTCCATAGCCCAATTCAGATTCTGCAGAATGACGATTTCAGTTAAACCATTAAAACGCAAGTAAACTATGTTAAGTGAAAAATCGATTGAGGGATAATTACCGGGTCCTTAAACTGCTCGCTGACTGAACGAATGACTGGCAGGGTCTCCTCCAGCTTTGAAGCAAGTTGATCTGCATTCATGTCACCGAGTCCGAGCATGCTGCACATCTGAAACACAGGTAGTGTATAAATACAAGCACAGATTGATCGTACGACTCACACAACCAAACGATTATACAGATCACCAACAATGCGAGTGGCAATTATTCAAAAGTTAAATGCTCGCAGAACATCAGTCACCTTAATTAGCTTGTAAGTTAAGAGTCACTGCATGAAGCCTTATTTACATTTAAACTGCAAGCAAGGTATCCTAGCTAATTCTATTCCAAAAAAAATGCTGCATGCAAGCAATGAAAATTGCTCCAACATTAAAGACCGACTTTCCAAACGCACACTATTGGGTGGGGTGGGGAACATTGCCCGTGCACAACAGGAAGTTGCGGGTATTACACCCGTGATTCACCAACACGCACAGCAAGACTCCATGGGGTAAAAATTCACTTGGTTGCGCCACCCGTTAGCGCCTTAAGAGGGCGCTAATGGGGCGCAAAGCCGCTAACGCCCGGGCGCAGCGATGTTTGCGCCGCTCGAGAACTTAACTTGAGATTGTGCGGCGGCGCTAAAACTTACCGCTGCGACCACCTGCGCGCGCAGATTGTGACGTAATTCCATGGTGCAACGCCCTTGGGGCGCCCCGTAGCGGAAATTGAGTGGCGCCCCCTGCCTTACCGCCTGGCGCTTCCAACGACCAGAAGACTGGAACGCTATCAATCGCTGTGGGGCTGGGGGGGGCGCTATTTAAAGGGGGCCTCTTCCTGTCTTTTATTGTTGGTGGCATTTTTGAACTACGCATTCTCAGAGAGAGAGGGAGAGACTTCTGGAGAGATTCAACGTTGTGTGAAGGAGTTTTGGGTACTGAGCAGCACTTTGCAGGTTCATTTTGATTTGCCATTCCTTGTATCGATTTAGCAGAGACCGTGGGAGCTGCACTCTGAGCTCTTTGCCTGGTGCTCTCAGATACATAGATACATAGAAGATAGGAGCAGGAGTAGGCCATCCGGCCCTTCGAGCCTGCTCCGCCATTTAATGAGATCATGGCTGATCCTTCAATTCAGTATCCCGTCCCCGCCTTCTCTCCGTAACCCTTAACCCCTTTTGCCTGTAGAAATATATCTAATTCCCTCTTAAATATATTTAATGAGCTGGCGTACACTGCCCTCTGTGGCAATGAGTTCCACAGGTTCACCACTCTCTGAGTGAAGAAATTCCCCCTCATTTCTGTCCTAAATGGTTTAGCCCTTATCCTTAAATTATGTCCTCTAGTTCTGTTCTCACCCGCCAAGGGAAACATTCCTTCTGCATCTAATCTGTCTAGACCTGTCAGAATTTTATACACTTCTATGAGGTCCCCTCTCAATCTTCTAAACTCCAGTGTGTACATCCCTAAACTACATAGTCTCTCCTCATAGGTCAATCCCGCCATTCCTGGTATCAGCCTGGTGAATCGCCGCTGCACCCCCTCCATGGCAAGAACATCTTTCCTCAGATGAGGCGACCAAAACTGTACACAGTACTCGAGGTGTGGTCTCACCAGTGCCCTGTACAGCTGCAGCAAGGTATCCCTGTTCCTGTATTCCAACCCTTTTGCTATGAAGGCCAGCATACCGTTTGCCTTCTTGACCGCCTGTTGCACCTGCATGCTCGCCTTCAGTGACTGGTGTACAAGAACACCCAGGTCTCTCTGTACTTCCCCCTCTCCCAATTTATTGCCATTTAAATAATAATTTGCCCTCCCGTTCCTGCACCCAAGGTGGATAACTTCGCACTTGTCCACATTATAGTGCATCTGCCATTTATCCGCCCAATCACCCAGTCTGTCCAAATCGCTCTGGAGCTTCCTGGTCTCCTCCTCTGAGCCCACCCCCCCTCCTAGTTTAGTGTCGTCTGCAAATTTGGAAATGCTGCATTCGACTCCCTGATCCAGGTCATTAATATAAATTGTGAACAGCTGGGGACCCAGGACAGATCCCTGTGGTACCCCACTTGTTACTGCCTGCCATTCAGAAAATGAGCCGTTTATTCCAACTCTCTGTTTTCTATCTGACAGCCAGTTCTCTATCCACGTCAATACTTTCCCCTTTATCCCATGAGCTTCAATTTTCCATGCTAATCTTTTATGTGGGACCTTATCGAAGGCCTTTTGGAAGTCCAGGTACACCACATCTACTGGCTCTCCCCCATCTATTTTACCAGTTACTCCCTCAAAAAATTCCAATAGATTAGTCAAGCACGATTTACCCTTTGTAAATCCATGTTGACTCTGTCCTATCCTGTCCCCATTTGCTAAGTGCTCGGCTATTTCATCCTTAATGATGGACTCCAGCATTTTGCCCACAACTGATGTAAGGCTTACAGGTCTGTAATTACCTGCTTTTTCCCTACCCCCCTTTTTGAATAGTGGGGTAACGTTAGCTACCCTCCAATCCATGGGCACTGTTCCCGAGTCTAATGAATTCTGAAAAATCATGCTTAGTGCATCCGCTATCTCTAGGGCCACCTCCTTCAGTACCCTAGGATGCATGTTATCAGGCCCTGGGGATTTGTCCGCCTTCAATCCCTTTAGCTTCCTTAACACCATATCCTTAGAGATATTGATTTGCGTCAGTTCCTCCTTTGCCAATGTCCCTATTTTTCCCGATATCCCAGGGAGGTTTTTTGTGTCTTCCTTCGTAAAGACTGACCCAAAGTATGCATTTAGTTGGTCTGCCATTTCCTTATTTCCCATTATATATTCCCCCGTATCTGACTGCAATGGACCAACTTTGGTTTTCACCAGTCTTTTCCTCTTGATATACTTATAAAAGCTTTTGGAGTTAGTTTTTATATTTTCCGCCAGCTTGCTTTCGTAAGCTATTTTGCCCTTCTTGATTAAGCCCTTTGCCCTCCTTTGCTCTATCTTAAACTGTTCCCAATCTTCCGCTCTGGCGCGTTTTTTGGCTATTTTATACGCCCTATCTTTGGATTTTATGCTGTCTCTAATTTCCCCTGTTATCCACGGTTGAGTCACCTTTTTAGATTTCCTTTTATGCCAGATTGGTATAAACAATTTTTGCAATTTTGTCATTCTATCTTTAAATGCTTGCCATTGTTTATCTACCTCCAGTCCTCCCAGGAACGTTGTCCAATCAGACCTACTCAGTTCCCGTCTAATGGCATCATAATTCCCCTTGTTTAAATTCAGGACCTGAGTCTCTGAGTCAATTTCTTCGCTCTCCATTTCGAGTGAGAAATCGATCATGTTATGATCGCTCTGACCCAAGGGTCCCCGTACAACAAGATTACTAATTAGTCCCTTCTCATTGCACAGTACCCAGTCCAATATAGCCTGTTCCCGAGTTGGTTCCTCGACATATTGATCCAGATAACCATCCCTTAAACACTCAAGGAATTCCTCCTCCTCATTATTTTTACTGATTAGGCTAGTCCAATCTATATGTAAGTTAAAGTCACCTATGATGACAGCTGTGCTCTTATTGCACGCTTCTCTAATTTCCCTCGTGATGCCCTCCCCAACCTCTATTTTACTATTTGGAGGCCTATATACCACTCCTATTAATGTTTTTCGCCCCTCGCTATTTCTTAGCTCCACCCATATAGATTCTGTATTAACTGAGTTAATATCCTTCCTTTCAATTGCATTTATCCCCTCTTTTACCAGCAATGCTACCCCTCCTCCCTTTCTTTTTTGTCGATCCTTCCTAAATACTGAATACCCCTGTATGTTAAGCTCCCAGCCCTGCTCACCCTGCAACCATGTTTCCGTAATCCCAATTAGATCATAATTATTAACCTCTATTTCCACAGCTAATTCATCTACCTTGTTCCTGATGCTTCTCGCATTAAGGTATAAAACCCTCAGGCTTTTTTTATGCTCACATTTTTTATGAATTAGTTTGGCCCTTTGTTTTTTGTTCCTCTCCTTTTTACCATTTATTTCTGTCTGCCTTTCACTTTCCTCTATTTCACTACATGGGTTTCTAGCCCCCTGCCATGCTAGTTTAAATGCTCCCGAACTGCTTTATCAAAATTTACCCCGAGAACCTCAGTTCCATCTTTGCACAGGTGTAGACCGTCCCTTTTGTATAGGTCACACCTACCACAAAACTGGTCCCAATGCCTCAAAAATTTAAAACCCTCCCTCTTACACCACTGCTCAAGCCACGTATTTAGCCTAACTATCCTGTTCTCTGTACTCTTACTAGCACGTGGCACTGGTAGTAATCCAGAGATTACTACCTTCGAGGTCCTACTTTTTAGCTTGGCTCCTAACTCCCTAAATTCTACTTGTAGGACCTCTTCCCTTTTTTTAGCTACGTCGTTGGTACCAACATGTATCACGACAACTGGCTGTTCCCCCTCCCCCTCCAGAATGTTCTGCACCCGCGCCGAGACATCCTTGACCCTTGCACCAGGGAGGCAAATTACCATCCTGGAGTCTCGGTCGCGACCACAGAAACTCCTATCTATTCCCCTTACAATCGAATCCCCTATTACTATAGCCCTGCCACTCTTTTTCCCTCCCTTCTTTGCAACAGAGCCAGTCATGGTGCCATGAGCCTGGCTGCTGGTGCCTTCCCCCGATGAGTCATCCCCCCCGACAACAGCACCTAAGGCGGTGAACCTGTTGCTGAGGGAGACAACCCCAGGGGATTCCTGCACTACCTTCCTGCCCTTGCTCTGCCTTTTGGTCACCCATGTACTATCTACTCTGGCCTTAACCTGCGGTGTGACCAACTCACTAAATGTGCTATTCACAACCCTCTCAGAATCGTGGATGCTCCAAAGTGAGTCCATCCGCAGCTCAAGGGCCGTCATGCGGTCCCACATGAGCTGCAGCTGGACACACTTCCCGCACACATGGTTGTCAGGGACATTGTTCTTTCCAGCACATTTGATGTGCAAGTCTCTCCAGGCCGAGATTCAAGGCAGCAATGAACAGGATGTGGATGGAAAGCAAGATTAACCATCCCCTTTAAGAACTGGCCCGTGCCATTGTGTGTGTGTTCCATTGCTGACTGACATTACATGAGCTTCGCCAGCGCTCCGAGTTAGCGCCTCACTGCTCGGCCTTTGCGCCTTGAGAGGTGTGCAGCACCTGCTTTAGCGCTCCACTCACCTCCCGGGGCGGTAAAAGTGAAGTTTCCCGTCAGTGCCGATAATTAGCGCCAGGCGCTAATATTTGCGCCCGGACGATATTTGCGCCCCAAATGGGGCGCGACCTAATTTCTACCCCCATGTCTACAAGCAGCTGTTCAGAAAGATCAGCCATCAAGCAGATTCCAATCTAGGTAAACTGAAATGGAAGTGCCAGGTTTTAAAGCACCCTCGATACAATCGAGTTTGCCTAGATTGGAATCCGCCACAAATCGATGACTGATCTTTCTGAACAGATACTACGGACGCAGAGTCTTGCTGGGCGGGTTCGCGTTTCAGAACGGATGTAGCCATTAGTTTAGTCTACCTGGGAGATGAAAGGGCTGATCTGGTTCTTAATCTGCATTAGCCTCCCAAGCCCCCTCTCGACGATAGTCGGGAAGTTCAGGAGTCGTAGTGTGTGCCCCGTCGGTGCAGTGTCAAACACCACCACTGAGAAATTCATGCCTTTCACCAACCTGTAAAACACAGAAAAAGTTGTTTAAACAAAAAAGGGGCTGTGTTAGGCCATGAAAAATTATCTACAGTACAAGTCGCTATGGCACCTTGGGCAGCTGCAAATCAGTGCACACAACTTTTATACCCACAAACATCATAACCTGACAGAGGTTTGAGAATCTGCCCAACTCCATAACTCAATCTTAACACGTTCTCAAACTGCACCAACACATGTAAAGGCTCAATGCTGCAATGCATATGTCTGTATCAAGTATTTTACACATGGTCTGTGCAGGTTAACGTGCACAATAATCCACCCTGCCACTTATCTGCAAGGATTTTGAGGCAAGCCGGAGATGCACTTTGTATAATCCAGCTAAAATGCAATTAAGCATCTTTTATAGATTTTTCCGCAGAGGCTGTGTCCTGGATCTAGCAGGATAAACAGTGGGCTGGGGACTCTATGCACAATAGGATTTACTATACATGTAGCTCTAACATTTAGCTTTAGATCCAGGAGACCAGCAAGAAGCTCAGTGTCAGCATTACCACCCGCCCCCTCCCCAATGTTCCCTTTAAGCTGTGCAGTGGTCTGGAGCTCCCTCGGATCACCGGCTTTTAAAATTTAAAAAAACGCACGAGTGGAATTATGAATGGGCCACACAGCCCGTTAAAGGGGGCCGTGCAGCCCCCCAAAAAATTAGAGGTAAAATTGCCCCCCACCCCAAACACTTTTTTCCCCCCAGTTTGGGGGGGGGGGGGGGGAAATGAAGATTTTGAAGCTTCATTTAGATCATCTAAATGGAAAAATTAGGAAGTAAAATCTCTGTCTGACGAAGTATAGATTACACAATAGACAGAGGATGAAAACATTATAGAATATATAGCACAGAAACAGACCATTCAGCACAACTGATCCAGGTCTGTGTTTATGCTTCACATGAGCCTCCTCCCACCCCATCAACACAACCCTCTCTCTCTCTCTCAGTGCTTATCCAGCTTTCCCTTAAATGCATCTATGCTGTTCGCCTCAACCATTCCATGTGGTAGCGAGTTCCACATTCTCACCACACTCTGGGTAAAGACGTTTCATCTTAGCTTATGTATCCAGTTAACCCTCAGTCCTCCATTCCGTTTCACCCCGCCTCCCCCCCAGCCCTCCCCTGCCTAAATGCAGCATCCAACTGTTCTTTAAATGGTTCCAGGGTTTTGGCCTCCATTTCAAGTGTTGAGCACCCTTGTCTGAAGACTTCCTCGACAGCAGTCCTTTAGCTTTTGCTAGTTTGCACCTTGTACACAATAAGGGGCGAAGCGCACAGGAACATTTCAAATTCCCACGAATGTACTCGCACCCTAGCCCACGAGCTGTTCCTTCCACAAATGTAGCGGTTCCACGGGATTCTCCCTCCCGTTTTGCACCGTTCCACACTAGAGGAAAGACAAAATGTAACAGCTCCCGACTCAATTGCAGTCGGGTTTAAAAGCCAGGGCCCAGGATTTGCCCTTCCTCGGGTGAGCTGGAGGAATGGCGGACACAAGCAAAGCTAGAAACCTGCTATATGGGGAAGTCGTGTGCATGAACCCACATCTTGAAAAGGAAGACATGCAGTCAACGTTCCCTTTAAGCTGCGCTCTACAGGCCCCGCGCAGCTGGTGAGCTGGCTTTTAAACAGAAAAAAAACGCACATGCGCGAAATCTTAAAGGGGCCATGCGGACAAAAAAAAAATTAGAGGAAACATTGCTTGCGTTTATATCGCGCCTTTCACAACCTCAGGACTTCCCAAAGCGCTTTACAGCCAATTAAATACTTTTGACGTGTAGTCACTGTTGTAATGTAGGAAAATTGTTGTAATGTCCTTCAAAAAAAGGTACCAGGCATACTGTGCCACAACTATATTTCTTCTATAAATGCAAATTATAGATTTAAACAAAGATACATAATTGCAGACTAAATCCAATCCGACAAAATTATCTTTGGGTGTAAATGCTGCAGTACCACTGACTCTTCAAACAAAAGAGATTTACATCTTTTTGGGTCCTTTCCCACCATCCCACATTACCTCATGACTTCGGCATAGCTCATCGCTTCATCGATGCCGGGGAAGGCGCTCATCGCCTCCTGCATCATCTTCTTCCCCATGCTCAACATATTGTCTTCTTCGAAAAATTCATCTGGTAATTCAGCCACTCCCAGGCTCGGATCAATTTCCTGCACAAAACAAGAGGAAAAAAACCCCACAAATAAGCTTCAGCTTTCTTTCATTCTTGGAATCCAAGCTCGTACAGGCTACGAAACTCCTTGAAAAGTGTCTTTCTTCATTACGGCAGGTAAACTGAAAACCTTTAATTGCCAGAACCATAGAAATTCACGGCACAGGAGGTCATTTGGCTCATCGTCGTCTGTGCCGCCCGAAAGAGCTATCCAGCCTAATTACACTTTCCAGCTCTCGGTCCGTAGCCCTATAGGTTACAGCACTTCCAAGTACTTTTTAAATGCGACAAGGGTTTCTGCCTCTACCACCCTTTCATAAGAACATAAGAAATAAGAGCAGTGTAGGCCATACGGCCCCTCGAGCCTGCTCCATCATTCAATAAGATCATGGCTGATCATCGACCTCAACTCCATATTCCTTGATTCCCCTAGAGTCCAAAAATCTATCGATCTCAGCCTTGAATATACTCAAAGACTCAGCATTCACAGCCCTCTGGGGTAGAGAATTCCAAAGATTCACAACCCTCTGAGTGAAAAAATTCCTCCTCATCTCAGTCTTAAATAGCCAACCCCTTTCAGGCAGAGTTCTAGACCCCCCCCCATCACCCTCTACCCCCTGGTTATTGACCTCTCCGCTAAGGGAAATAGGTCCTTCCTATCCACTATCTAGGCCCCTCAATTTTATACACCTCAATTAAATCTCTCCTTAGCCTCCTCTGTTCCAAAGAAAACAAACCCTGGCCTATCCAATCTTTGCTCACAGCTAAAATTCTCCAGATTCAATGCCCAGTCTGTGCAGAGTTAATCAATCCCAGTTGGGGCAGCAAAAAAATAAATAAATCAGGGTGTACCAATTGGCCTCAACACCAATGACCCATGGTTCCTTCTCCCAACCAATTGACCCCTGGTCCAAATCACGTGGGCATCAAGCAAGAAACAGGCCTCAGCTCAGACTGTTGTCGTTCCTTCTGTTGTTAATTAGCTTGCTGCCCCTCAGTGGGTTCGCTCAGTAAGAATGGCCCCTTGGGCGAGGTATTGGAGAGCTGCCCGCACCCACAGAACTGTACCCCAGCAAGAGTCAGTACCTTCAGGAGGGTAAAATAAAACTTTTTTTAAAAAGACACATTGATGGAGACTGTGCAGCACAGGGTTAGTACAATACCCCTCGACCGCAGACCTGGGTTTAAATCGAACCCAGAATTAATGCATGAAAACTTCTTCCCTGTAAGGATCGCACGAGAAATGACAAGTCTTTTGTTAAGTTCTCAGTGGGTGCAGATCCAGAGCACAATTCTCTCAATATTCAACGTAAACCAGCAATAATTGATGCAGTCACGGGACTCCTGAAATTACAATGTGGGATAGCAGCAGAGAAACTTCACATATCTGTCTAACATTCGTCTCCTATTCTAGCAGCAGCTGATCGATTCCAATAAAAATCAGAGTAGAATTTCAGACGAGCTGTTAAGCCGTCATTGACTAACATCAGACAGCGTGAATTTCAGGGGACTGGTGTAGGTCAGAGAGTCAGTGTCGTAACGGCACAGAAGGAGGCCATTCGGCCCATCGAGTCCGTGCCAGCTCTCTGTGGAGCAATCCGGTCAGTCCCATTTCCCCCCGCTCTATCCCCGTAGCCCTGCAAGTTTATTTCCCTCAAGTGCCTATCCAGTCTCCCCAGGTAGTGTCACACTGATGCAATGGGACGCTCTTCAGATCCTGGAGTTAAGGCCCATCGTTGAGGCAGACGAGTACGCACTTCTGGTGGTGCCGGAGCTTGAAGGTGCTCCATAGGTGCACAAAGTCAAAGTGTCCCATCCAACGTTCCCCGCTAAGCTGCGCGGCCACGGTCTGGAGGTCCCGCACAGGCCGCTCACCGGGGTTTCAATGGAAGAAACCGCACATGCACGAAAATTTGGTCGCGTAGCCAGTTAAAAAGGGACAGCACACGAAAAAAAATTAGAGGGAACTTTGGTCCCATCCCTCACCTTGATAATTTTGTTTAAAAAAAACATTAGCAGTTTATTTTAAAATGTACGTGATAATTCAACACAATTTGCTGTATGGTGAAACAGAAAATACGGGAGACACATACCAGGCTTGATGAAGCAGCCAAAAAAAAGGGACAGGTTAACATTTTGGCGACGACCTCAACAAAACAATGGGGGCCTATCTGACGCATTAACTTTGTAACAGTTCCAGCAACTTTAATATCTATTATTATCGTTGTTGCATGAAATAGAGCTAGTTTAAACAGAAGACAACGATTTGCACTTGTACAGCACCTCAAGAAACACCCCAAGGCAGATCACAAATAAACACAAGAAAGCAGACTTCGAGCCGAGAGAAACATTAGAGGGGATGACGGAAAGTTCTGTATTGTAAATAGAGGGTGTTTAAAAAGATGAAGATGCAATCATCACAGACATAAACAGCTATTTATACACACCTATGTATATTACACACAAATACACAATTTATTTTCAATATTACGACATGGTGCAAATCTCTATTCTACTCTGAACTCCTTTGTAAACATAAATACTGACGGGACTTTATTATGGTTCCGCTTCTTGAAGGCAGGTTGATATCCTTTCTAGTATAATGCACTTTGCCTAGCCATAACTGTCCAACTGGATTTTCAATACAATCTCAGGAGTTTAAAAGAATGAGAGAGATGATCTCATTGAAACATAAGATTCTGAGGGGGATTGACAGGGTAGATGCTGAGAGATTGTTTCGCCTGACTGGAGTGTCTAGAACTAGGGGGGCACAGTCTCAGGATAAGGCATCGGCCATTTAAGACCGAGATGAGGAGGAATTTCTTCATTCAGAGGGTTGTGAATCTTTGGAATTGTCTCTCTCAAAGGGCTGTGGATGCTGAATCGTCGAGTGTAGTCAAGGCGGAGATAAATAGATTTTTCGATTCTATGGGAATCAAGGGATATGGAGAATCGGGTGGGAAAGTGGTATCGAGTTGGAAGATCAGCCATGATCTTATTGAATGGCAGAGCAGGCTCGGGGGCCGTATGGCATATGCTGCTCCTAATTCTTATGTTATCTTCCCACATTTGACAAGTGATTCTTATTTGCAGTAACTCTCTTGAAACAAGAATAGAAATCTCTCAAAGCCAATCTGGGTTCCGTGTGAATCAATACTTTTAGCGTACACTTCCAACTTAAAACCGGGTGACCAGCCCTACACCCCTCTGAGAACGCTGCACTCCTCCAACTCTGGCCTCTTGTCTCCCCCACTTCCTTCACCCCATCAATGGCAGCTGTGCCTTCAGCCGGCCTCAAGCTCTGGAATTCCGTCCCTAAACCTCTCCCCTCCTTTACAACCTACCTCTTTGACCAAGCTTTTGGTCACCTGTCTCAAGACCTCCTTTTATGTCTTGGGTGTCCATTTTAGGCTGACTGCGCTCCTGTGAAGTGCTTTGGGACGTTTTATCACATTAAAAAGGAACTATATGAAATGCATGTCGTCAAAAAAATATACCCCGATTGGATCATAAACATCTGAATAGTAAAACTGCAAAGCAGGTAGCGGATTTGGGGTAAACTGAAACCTGAATTAATACCTGCCGAGAACAGAAATTCTCGATTCCTCCCGAGGAGATCTTGAGTTCTTCTTAAAAATTGGGAATCAACAGCTGGTGGTTAGCATGGGGGAAACAGGAGCCCATGACAGAATAATGATACATGGACTGAGTGGAGTGGGTAGAACTGCCTTTTCTTGCGCTAGACTTCCATTTTCTTAAACTCGCCTCCCAAATCAGAATCACCATTTTTGTATAGATTTGAAAGCTCCAACTTTGAAGCGCTGCTGTGGCATTCAATCCCTCTCAGCGCAGGATCGCATGCCTTGCGATCCACAAAATATAATACTCTAATCCTCCATGTATCAGATTTGAATAGCACCTTTTGTACAAAGTAGCATTTTTATTCCTATCTACCATTCATATATGGAATCCCTAATTACAAACAGCAACATCTGTATCATCAGTAATTGGTTGATCTCATTCAGTTTGATAAATACATTCCTTGAGCCACATATATTTTGCACTGGTTATCCTCCACTGCTTATATTTCACTTACCATGGCAAACAGATTGTCATAGCCCTTCACTTTTGTTGGTACTTTGGAGAATTTCTGATCGAATGCATCAGAGATGTTATGGGCTGGGTCTGTGGAAATGATCAGCACGCTCTCCCGAACCTCCGCCAACTGCACCGCTAAGCTACAGCTGTTGGAGAACACACTTACAATTAGATACAACTATATGAACCATCAAAAGTGACCACTGAAGCAAGATTTGAGAGAGAGGTCCTCATTTATTGCTTCCTTCCTTCCCACAGTGCATGTAACTTGTTCCGTCTGAACAGAGACAATGCCCTATACTCGGTGACTTTGGTGCAATAATGGAACACAAGAGAAAGGACCAGATGTGACTGCCACAATCAGATTCTTCAAACTTGTGTGTTACTTTTCTTAACTCCTCTCCTGAAGGCACTTGACGGGGTAATTACACTGGCTCCAGCAATCCTCAGTACCTCACCCAACATTGCAACAAGTGGCTATGGTGTCATTTTGGTTACAAGTCACCATTCAAGAGGAAAAAAAATGAAGCTAACTATTATTTCTCAAATCTGGCAACCTTCTCCTGTAGCACAGCCACTGAATAGATTTCAGTAATGCCAAGTCTCGCGATTTAATCACTAGACATGTGGTTTTTAGTGAAAATGCTCCCCAACTCACGATTCCACTCGGCTAAGTCATGATCTTTTCCTTTGATTGGCTGCTGGGACACGTGGGTTGGGGGCAATGTTCCCTTTAATTTTTTTTTGGGGTGCGCGGCCCCTTTAACTGGCTGCGCAGCCCATTCAAATTTCCGGGGGCACACAGTTTTTCCATTCAAAATCCGGTGAGCGGCCACGCAGGACCTCTAGACCACAGCTCGGCTGTGCAGCTTAAAGGGAACAGTGCGGGGGGGGGGGGGGGGGATATCAGGGTTCTCAATGGGTGTCGTGTTGTCGCTCTCAGAAGTGCCACGTGCTGCAGGCATTCGCTGTCGATGTCTGGTCACGGTAAGACTGGAGGGAAAGGTAAGGATGCGTCAAATCTAAGCCCCGCTCATCCAGGGCCGGCCTCGGGTTCCTGTAGACCGCACTCACCGGCTACTGCGCAAGGGTTACTGTGCCGACCATGTTGTGGCCGGAGCCCCCGTCTACTGTCCTTGAGCAACCTGACCACCGAGATCCTGGAGCTGGCTGGCAACAGCAAGAATTTATAACCGAATACAAAAAGGGTGACTGATAACGATTCATTTTTATTTTTTAAAAATGAATTTGTTCAAGTGAGTCTTGAAGAACAGAGCTCCAGGGCTGCTGGTGGCTTCAAAGTAACAACATTCCTTCTGGTCTCCGTCACGGCTTGTACGCAAACATGTGAATCACATCGAAGCAAATTCCAATTAACAGAGGTCTGCCGGCTTGGAAAGTTGAATAAATGTTGAAAAAATTTAGAATCAACTTCTGGAGGACAATAAATGACTTGAGTATTGATTTCTGTGAAAGTTACTGTTTATTTCTGAGGAACATAGGAACAGGGGGAGGCCATTTAGCTCCTCGAGCCTGTTCCGCCATTCAATGAGATCATGGCTGATCTGCGACCTAACTCCATAGAATAATTGAAAAGCTTGGCTCGAGTGCATGGGACGGTGGTGTGAGGAACAATCTTTGATGTTTTGGTCTCTTCCGCAGCTCCACAGCAACAGAGTTATCATTGAGAACCTGGCATTCTATACTAAATAACTCAAGACCCTGTAAGGTCATGGATATACTTGCCATAGAGGGAGTGCAGCAAAGGTTCACTAGACCAATTCCTGGGATGGCAGGACTGTTGTATGAGGAGAGATTGGGTCGACTAGGCCTGCATTCACTAGAGTTTAGAAGAATGAGAGGGGATCTCATTGAAACGTATAAAATTCTAACAGGGATAGACAGACTGGATGCAGGGAGGATGTTTCCCCTGGCTGGGGGGTCTAGAACAAGGGTCACAGTCTCAGGATACAGGGCAGGACATTTAGGACTGAGATGAGGAGAAATTTCTTCACTCAGAGGGTGGTGAACCTGTGGAATTCTCTACCATAGAAGACTGTGGAGGCCAAGTCACTGAATATATTTAAGAAGGAGATCGATAGATTTCTAGACACAAAAGGCATCAAGGGGTATGGGGAGAGAGCGGGAATATGGTATTGAGATAGAGGATCAGCTATGATCATATTGAATGGCGGAGCAGGCTCGAAGGGCAGAATGGTCTACTCCTGCTCCTAGTTTTCTATGGAAATTACCATCTGTCAAGGGAAAGTAGTTTATGAAAGCTTATCTGCACAATGCTGCACCCAGCTCCTGTAACTCAATTGTTAACAAACGCAAGTTAACAAAAAAAGTGTTTATTCAGATGGCTGAAAGCATTTACTGCCTTGGATGCTCTGGGATTTCTACCCTTTCTCTCTTAAAAATAGAAGAAATTTGACTGAATTCCCTCAGTAACGGAAATGGGCACCAGAGATAACAGAAATTTGCAATTCAGCAGCGACAGAGTCCACGCATGCTTGTACAATTGAATGCTCAATCAGCTCGCAAGTTGCCTTATTCAACTTCGGAAATAATCAAGATGAAAATTTACATTTTTTTTAAAATCCCAGCCAGTGGAAATCATTAAAAATTGGCAACAAAATCCTCAACCATCTTTGTGTGCAAAGCGTGGTGATAACAGGTAGGATTTTCTAGGTTTTTTGTAAAGCATTTTCAGATGCAGAAATAGTTTTTATATTTATCCCTCAACCAACATCACTAAAACAGACGATCAGATCATGATCACATTGCTATTTGTGGGAGCTGCTGTGGCAAGTACTTGATTAGAAAGAAAGACTCGCATTTCTACAGCGCCTTTCATGACCATCCGACATCTCAAAGCGCTTTACAGCCAATGAGGTACTTTTTGAGGTGTAGTCACTGTTGTAATGTAGGAAGCGCAGCAGCCAATTTGCACACAGCAAGCTCCCACAAACAGCAATGTGATAATGACCGGATCATCTGTTTTAGTGATGGTGATTGAAGGATAAATATTGGCCCAGGACACCAGGGAGAACTCCCCTGCTCTTCTTCGCAGCAGTGCCATGGGATCTTTCATGTCCACCTGAGGGGGCAGATGGGGTCTCGGTTTAACATCTCATCTGAAAGACGGCACCTCCAACAGTGCAGCACTCCCTCAGCGCCGCACTGGGAGTGTCAGCCTAGATTTCTGTGCTCAAGTCTCTGGAGTGGGGGCTCGAACCCACAACCATTCTAACTCCAGAGGCGAGAGAGATTGGCTGTAAAGCACTTAGGGACGTCCCGAGGGGGGGCTGCATAAAATGCAAGTTTTGGGGGTCACAATTTGCAATCCAAAAGAAAGACTTGCATTTATATAGCACCTTTCACAACCACCGGACGTCCCAAAGCACTTTACAGCCAATGAAGTACTTTTGAAGTGTAGTCACTGTTGTAATGTAGGGAAACGCGACAGCCAATTTGCACACAGCAAGCTCCCACAAACAGCAATGTGACAATAACCAGATCATCTTTTTTTGTTATGTTGGTTATCCAACTAAGACACTTGCGTGGAAAATAGGGGGCACTGGGCACTGCCCCCCTACCCCTGCCTGCTCTCACCTGCATGTGGTTTTGCCAACCCCTCCTTTGCCACCCACAAAGAGCCACTTGAGGGACCGCTGCTCGATGATGTTGACCAATGTGGGCTCCAGGGGCTCCACGTCTATCGCGTCCTCGAACTCCTCGTCCATCGCCGCCATCTTGGACCCGCTATCACCTGACCGCCGAGCCGAGCCTCCAACTTATTATTAATAATTATTTTTTTATTATTTCCAGGGGAGAGGGAGAAATAAAAAACCTCTCCTCAGCAGCGGACCATCTAATTTAATCTTTTACCACAAATCAACGCCTCCGAACACCGACCAATAGCTTTTAAACTCAAAGCCAACTACACGGCCCACACGCCGCCACTCTCCCCCATCATCGATGCCGATTGGCTCCTGCCCCTGGTGCGCGAAACCCCCTTTTAATTGGTCAGCCGATTCTGTCTCTCAAAAAAAAATCCAAACTTTTACACTTACTTAATTTTTTTTTGTTAAACTTTAAGACGAGTAGAAAATGCAAAACCTTTTGCGGATCGATGCGATTAAAAAATTATTTTTTTCTAATCCACGTCCGTCATCCTTTGCGGCGGGGGTTCGGTTGGCCAAAAAAAACCGCCCGCCTCCCGCCGCAAAGGATGATGGATCTTTTCCGTTTTATCTTTACTTTCTGCTGAAGGGAATATTTTTTTTAAATATATATATATATTGGTTGTGGTGTCGTCGGGTTTGTTTTAGCGTTTAAAAAATAAATTTTTAATTTTTTTTAAAAACAAAAAGAAAGGCGTCTCCTCCCAGCAGCCTCGGGTGGCCTTTTCCTTTCCCAAGATGGCGGCGAGGAGACGGGGCCGAGAAGCTTCTGGAAGCGGCGGTGGCGGCAGCCGCGGGGTGAACGCCTTCGCCAACGACGGCAGCTTCATGGCGCTCTTCAAGAAGAAGATGGAGGAGGAGGAGAAGCTGAGGAAGGAGGAGGCGGGGGGAGCCGCGCCGAGCGGCCGGGACATTAACAATGGCGGCGGCGGGGGGAGTGTGGCCGCCGGCCAGCAACAGCAGCAAAGCCCCGAGGCCCAGAGCGACGGGAAAAGCCAGGCCGACGGCAAGAAAAGCGTGCTGAATATTGTAAGAGCCAGGGGGAATATTGTGGGTTTTTTCCCCCCCCCTCTCCTTTTGGTTAATGAGCAGGGCTGCGAGGAGTCGAAGATGGAGGAGGACTTGCGTCGCTGTACTTACCTTTTTCACACACACACACACACACACCACAGGACGCTCCCCCCCAAAAGCTCTTTACAACCAAGTGCAGTCACTGTTGTCGTGTGTAAGCCCTTGGATCGGTGGGCAGCACTCTCTCTATCAGGTCAGATCAGCCATGATCTTATTGAATGGCGGAGCTGGCACCAGGGGCCAAATGACCTGCTCCCACGTCTTATGTTATGTTCTCTCTTGAGTCAGAAGGGGTTGTTAGGTTCAAGTCCCCCCAGGGATTCCAGCACAAAAAAATCTAGGCTGACTACTCCCAGTGCAGTGCTGAGGGAGTGCTGCACTGTCGGAGGCCCCTTCCCCCCGCCCTGCAATCTGCCATAGAGTCATAATGGCACAGAAGGGCCCATCGAGTCCGTGCCGGCGCTCTGTCGAGCAATCCAGTCAGTCCATAGAGACTCTCGGGTGGACGTAAAAGAAATCCCACGGCCACTATTTCGAAGACGAGCCCAGGCATGGGGGGGTGGGGAGTTATCCCCGGTGTCCTGACGGTTATTTATCCCTCAATCACAGAATCCCCACAGTGCAGATAGAGTCCATTTCGGCCCATCGAGCCTGCAGCGACACATATCCCACCCTATCCCCGTAACCCCACATATTTAATCCCCCTAACACTAAGGGTCAATTTATCATAGCCAAATCAACCTAACCCGCACATCTTTGGACTGTGGGAGGAAACCGGAGCACCCGGAGGAAACCCACGCAGACACGGGGAGAATGTGCAAACTCCACACAGACAGTCACCTGAGGCCGGATTCGAACCCGGGTCCCTGGCGCTGTGAGGCAACAGTGCTAACCACTATGCCACCGTGTTGCCCAAACATAATCAACATCATCAAGGTGCCGTCTTTCAGATGTAGATGTTAAACTAAGGCCCCCCCTGTCCTGTCTGCTCTCTCGGGTGGACGTTTAAAAAAAAAAAAATCCCCCGGCCACTATTTCGAAGAAGAGTGGGTGGGGTGGTAAGTTAACCCCGGTGTCCCGGCCGATATTTATCCCTCAATCAACATCACTAAAATCTGGTCATGATCACGTTGCTGTTTGTGGGAGCTTGCTGTGCGCAAATTGGCTGCCGTGTTTCCTACATTGCAGCACTTCAAAAGATACTTCATTGGCTGTAAAGCACTTTGGGTCGTCCTGATGTCATGAAAGGCGCTATATAAATGCAAGTCTTTCCTCCTTTAATGCATTTCCAAAAATTTCAACCCGTCTGCTTGAATTGCAAAATGATTCCTTACTTCATTTGCGAATTGAGCAACCCCCCCCCCCACCTTGTTTTGTAAAACAAAAAGATAATAAAGCAAATGCCAAACGTGAGAAATGTGATGTAAGCATTTAAATCCTGCCCTGCATTTCTTTTAAAGAAAAGAAAAAAAGGCTTGCATTGCTATAGCGCCTTTCACGACCTCCGGACAACCCAAACGCTTTACAGCCAATAAAGTACTTTTTGAAGTGTAGTCACTGTTGTAATGTGGGAAACACAGCAGCCAATTTGTGCACAGCAAGGTCCCACAAGCAGTGTGATGCTGACCAGATAATCTGTTTTAGTGATGTTGATTGAGGGATAAATATTGGCCCAGCACACCCGTGCCATGGGATCTTTCACGTCCACCTGAGAGAACAGACAAGGCCTTGATTTAACGTCTCCGAAAGACAGTGCGGCACTCCCTCAGTACTGCACTGGGAGTGTCAACCTAGATTTTTTTTGTGCTCAAGTCTCTGGAGTGGGACTTGAACCCAGAACCTTCTGACTCGTGCAGCCCACTGAGACACAGCTGACACTAAAAAAAAAAAAATCAAAAGGAGAAACACTGCAAAGGTTAGAAGTCTGACTGGTCACCTCTTGAGTCAGAAGGTCGTGACTTCAAGCTGCACTCCAGAGACTTGAGCGCAAAATCCAGGCTGACACTTTGGTGCTGCACTGTCAGAGGTGCTGTCTTTCAGATGGGATATTAAACCTCATGTTTAATGAATGAGGAGTGGCAATAATAAACTAAGTGGTCCAATTTTAATGGGGATGCAGGGACAGAGAAAACTGGGGATTCACCTACACAAATCTTTGAAGATGGCAGGACAAGTTGATGCTAATTAAAAAGCATACGTGATCCTGGGCTTTATAAAAAGAGGCAAAGATTGCAAAAGCATAGAAGTTGTGCTAAATCTTTAAGTTGCTGGTTAGGCCTCAGCTGGAGCATTGTGTTCAATTCTGGGCACCACACGATAGGAAGGATGTCAAGGCCTTGGCGAGGGTGCAGAGGAGATTTACTGGAATTGTACCAGGGATCAGGGACTTCAGTTATATGGAGAGACTGGAGAAGCTGGGATTATTCTTGGAGCAGAGAAGGTTAAGGGGAGATTTAATAGTGTTCCAAATTATGATGGGTTTTGATAGAGTAAATTAGGAGAATCTGTTTCTACTGACAGGTGGCTCATTAACCAGAGAACCTAAATAATTGCCAAAAGGACCAGGGGGACGAGGGTATTTTTTTAATGCAGTGAGTTATGATTTGGAATGCACTGCCTGAAAGGGTGGTGGAAGCAGATTCAATAGAAACTTTAAAAAGTGAATTGGATATATACTTGAAAAGGGAAAATTTGTATGGCAATGGGGAAAGAACGTAGGGGGTGAGACTAATTGGACAGCTCATTCAAAGAGCCGGCACAGGCACGTTGCTCCGAATGGCGGCCTCCTATGCTGTAAAATTCCATGAATCTGAGGCTTCATCTCATTGCTGTTTGTGGGACCTTGCTGTGCGTAAATTGGCGGCCCCCTCAGGCGGATGTAAAAGATCCCATGGCACACTTTTAACGGGGCATTTTTTGTGGCTAGGCTAATATTTATCCCTCAACCAACATTGCTAAACCAACCAACATTATCTCACTGGTGTTTGTGGGAGCTTGCTGCGCGCATTTTGGCTGCCGTGTCTCTTGTATTGGAATAATGACTACGCTTCAATAAGTATTTCATTGGCTGTAAAGTGCTTTGGGACATCCTGAGGTGGAGAAAGGTGCTATAGAAATGCAAGTCTTTTGTAAGGTTGGAAATAAATCGGGAGGAGGACGAGCAGCAATAAATACAATAATCACAGAGAATGGGTTAACTGAGCTGCTAATTGCTTAATAGAAATCATTATATATAAAAATATATTGAGTGAGATGATAGAGACTTAAAAAGGGCCAAGGAATGTGCAGATGGAGGGGTGGAAAGACACGAGTCCAAATTGAGACAATCAGGAAAAATAGAGATTTAAAAAAAACAAAAATAATAAAACTAGTCTTTTTCTCTCTCGAGCTGCTGGCTGCCCTGTGTATTTCCAGCATTTTCTGTTTTAATTCTCATTTAAATTGATCTTGATGCACTCCCATTCAATTTGAGGACTTTGTCAAACAGATTCTCGCAAAATTGTCCCAATTGTTCTCCCAGTTTAGGGAGAATTGTTGCATTTGTGAGGAACATCCTTTTCAGAGGGGGAACAGGGAATCGTTTCACTAAACTTCAAAATTGTTGGGTCATTTTCAAATATGACCTTGTTTCCTTAAACACAAACACAACTTGTATTTATATAGCGCCTTTAACATCGTAAAATGTCCCAAGGCACTTCACAGGAGTGTTGTAAGACAAAAAAAAATTGACACCGAACCACATAAGAAATTAGGGCAGATGACCAAAAGCTTGGTCAAAAAGGTAGGTTTTAAGGAGCGTCTTAAAGGAGGAAAGAGAGGTAGAGAGGTTTAGGGAGGGAGTTCCAGAGTTTAGGGCCAAGGCAGCTGAAAGCACGCCCACCCCACAGATGGTTGAGCGATTATAATCTGGGATGCTCAAGGGCAGAATTTGAGGAGCGCAGCTATCTGGGCTGGGGGGGCGGGTGTTGTGGGGCTGAAGGAGATTACAGAGATAGGGAGGGGCGAGGCCATGAAGGGATTTAAAAAAAACAAGGATGAAAATTTTGACATCAAGATGTTGCTTAACGGGGAGCCAATGTAGGCTCGGGAGCAAAAGGGTGATGGGTGAACGGGACTTGGTGCGAGTTAGGACACGGGCAGCCGATTTTTGGATGACCTCAAGTTTACTTGGGGTAGAATGTGGGAGGCCAGCCAGGAGTGTGTTGGAATAGTCAAGTCTAGAGGTAACAAAGGCATGGTTGAGGGTTTCAGCAGCAGATGAGCTGAGGCAAGGGTGGAGACGGGCGATGTTACGGAGGTGGAAATAGGCATTCTTAGTTATGCCATGAATATGTAGTCGGAAGTTCATTTCAGGGTCAGATGTGACACCAAGGTTGCGAACAGTCTGGTTCCGCCTCAGACAGATGCTAGGGAGAGGGATGGAGTCGGTGGCTAGGGAACGGAGTTTGTGGCAGGACAATGATGGGCTTTCTTTCTCGCTGTCAATGCTGAGTCTCTTGACATCCATCATTGAATTGTAACTTTAGCATCACTGAAGTTGCAGTGTAAATACAGAGTCAGGAACAGGAGTAGGCCAGTCTGCCCCTCGAGCCTGTTCCGCCGTTCAGTTATATCATGGCTGATCTGTACCACAACTCCATTTACCTGCCTTTGCTACATATCCCTCAATACCCTTGCCTAACAAAAATCTCAATCTCAGTTTTCAATTTGTGGAAGCGAGTTAGAAAGTTCCGCTATCCTTCTGTGTGAATTTTTTTTCCTGATTTCAGTCCTAAATGGCCTAGCTCTAATTTTAAGATTATGCCCTCTTGTTCTAGATTTCCCTACCAGAGGAAGTAGTTTCTCTGTGTTTATCCTGTTGAATCTTTCTCATTTTAAAGACCTCGATCAGATCACCCCTCAACCTTCTAAACTCGAGGGAATACAAGCCAAGCTCATGCAATCGGTCCTCATAATTTAACCCTCTAAGCCCCGGTATCATTCTGGTGAATCTGCGCTGCACGCTCTCCAAGGCCAATATGTCCTTCCTGGAGTTTGGTACCCAGAACTAAATGCAGTACTCCAGACAGGATCTGACCAAGGCTCTGTACAACTGAAGCATAACTTCCTCACTTTTGAATTCCAAATACCCTCGAGGTAAATACCAATATTCTATGAGCCTTTTTGATTTACTTTTTGTGCCTGTGCACTAGCTTTTAGTGATTTGTGTACATGGCCACCTTAATCCCATTGCTCCTCCACAGCTCTAATTCCCTCACCATTAAGAAACGTTGTGGCTGTCTCACGCCATAAGGAATATAACTCCAGTGTGGTGTCAAATTGGCCTTAAGTGTTTGTTGTAGGGGTGTCTTTGGACCCCCCACCCCATAAGAACTTGGTGTATTAAATATTTAGCGAATGCGAGCACTCCTGCCTGCATGCTGTGTAAACGTTTACATTTTAATTACTGGAAGAGGAGCTTGTAAGCACCCTGCTCTCTGTTGGGATTGCTTTCTGGCGCTTCTAATATCTTGGTCGCTTGATTAGACTGGGAATTATGAATAGAAGGTTCGGCAAAACGGGATCATGGATTTGGAGTATCTTAGTTGCAAGTATGAAAGTTCCCTTTTCTGTTCTGTTGCTTTGAGAGGCTTTTCTTCCATTTGTTTCGACTCAAAAATATTTAATCACTCTTCTGGTTATAAAAGTGCATATTTGACATACAACAGCTCGCATCCTGGTTCACATGGTCCCATAGTTTAAACGAGTAGAAGTATAAGCACCCAAACAAGACTTCCAAAAATGGATCTCTGCTGTAGAAAATACTTGCATTGTGGGTGGTCCAGTGGATTGGCAGTGATCTTTCAACTTTGAGATCTGGGTTCAAATCCGACCCACCCTGATGGGATAAAAGTCTCTTCTGCCTGCTGGATGTATTGATCCTATGGGAAATGGGTTTGGGCAGTCTCAATCCAGTTCCTAATGGCACCAGTTGGCAATCTCGTTCTGAAAGGCTGGTGTATGAAATGGAAAGCGGTCACACCGTAGAGTGCCTTCTGATCTTTGGGCTGAGGTACATTGACACAGGTGAAAGGGAGCTTTATTCTTCAAGGATCTGTAACGCCTGACCTGGGAGTGCTTGATGCCGACACCAGGTGCATAATTAAGAAATATACGTATTTTCCCTCAACTTCTACATTTTGGTCAGCATGGGGGAGAGAAACATGAAATAACTTGGGTGGGGCAGTGCTGCAATTAAGAGCGTGTTTGCCCTGCTTTATTTTGGAGTAAGTTCAGGCCTCAATGCCTGATTTACACCACACACTTTAGCTTCAGTTTGGGGTCAGTCTCAACCACTTTGCACTGATACTCGCCTAGTGTAAATACAACCAGTGTTCCCTCTAATTTTTTTTGGGGGGGGCCACATGGCCCATTTAGAATTCCACGCATGCGCGGTTTTTCCCCTTTAAAAGCCGGTGAGCCGGCTGCTTGGGACCTCCAGAGCATTGTGTAGGGCCACACAGCTTAAAGGGAACATTGTCTTCACATTATTTCACACAAGTAGTGTCTCTGGACATTATTGACTTTGGGCGGGAGCAACAATCTCAGTTGGTTGAGGAACAAATGAGAAAGGATGGCAGCTTCTGTAGTCGGTGAAGTCACCTCAATTGAAGATTAAAAGTTGTCTCTGGAAATCTTGTGCAGGAAGAATGTTTTGTCCCAATTCTGGTTCCATTGCGGGGAGCTGGTGTATGTGAGGGTGTGTGCCCTTTGTATTTTCAATTCTTCCAGTCAACCTTTTGGTTGCTGGCAGGGCGCTGTGGTTTTCTTTTAAAGATTTGAATTCTTGGGTCAGAAGATCCCTCCAGCGGTTTATATTGAATAGATCTGTATAAGTTCAGGCTGTTAACGATTGTATTGTATCCCCAGGAATTCCGGCTTAAGCTACGATGTTGGACGATTCGTCTTCAGAGATTAAAACCATTTTTCAACTTGTCAGAGAATAGGATTCTCTTCTGCTGGAATAAGCATTCAATTCTTAGGTGCTTTTGCATTGGCGCAGGTTGAGTTTTTCATCGTGGGAGAGTGGCATCTATACTAGCCCCTCGCGTTCACATTATTAAAACCATCTACCTTATCCCAGCAACAGAATCGTACAACTACAAAAAAAACGTTTCATAAAAGGAAAACTAATATTGCTATCTGGCTGTGTATACTTTCAATTCTATGTTTTACAAAAAAATTCTAAATTGGAAAATTACCGCTGGTACCTAGATCAGAAAGATAGCAATATACGATTTATTAGGCTGTTAATCCCCTTATAAATTTGCTTTACAGCTTCAAGAGTTCTGTTATGCCCTAATATGTATGTTAAAATTATTCTGCGATTATATGTTAAATAAGCCAAGCGATGTGGTATGACACTATATGCCACTGGTTTTTGAGGAGTAACTTATCATTGCCCTGGTTATAAACAGACCATTTAATGGACAGGGTACTCTAAGAGTATTTTGTCCACACTAATTACAGGATTAAATTTAGTTGCTGAAAATGTGATAATTGAAAATATGGCTCTGTGTTCATGATGCCAGCTGGACTCTGATCAAATACCTGTTTTTGCATAGACTAAGATAAGATTGGGAATATATCTGAAGATGCTTGTGCAGAAATCTCGTGCTGTAAAACCTGGTGCATTCTAGCTGTCCATCATGAAGTTGTTAGCTTCTATAGCGACCATTAAGATTCTAAGAGACAAAACAAGTGAAGCTAGATGATTTCGTTTTTAAAATATTACAGCCAGAGCTATGATTGTTGCAACCCTTTAATGTGAGGACTTGGGTAGTTTCATTTCCCAATGGAGTGAGATTAAATGTATCCATTAACACATATTCATGAGTCCCATTTGGAGCATTAATAAATGATGATGTGGGAAATGGAAATGTCACTGGGTACAGTAAGTACACGATGTTGAAGCAGTGACTCAATGTTGCATTCGATCTACAAAGTGCTTGACGCTCACTTAGTCTTTATCAGCAAATTGCACCACAGATTTAAAGTGTCCCTTTAACAAGCAGCGCGTCAGTTAGTTAGCCATAATGTTACTTTCTCGATGTTACAATGTGGTAGGGCGAAGAGACAATTAGAGTACATTCGTGTCAAAAAGTAAGTGAAAATCTGAAATAAAAACTGGAAAGGGACAGCAGTTCAGTTAGCATCGGAGAGAGAAAGCTTTCATTGTTACTTCAGGTTTACCCTTCAGCTGAGCCGAATTAGTGCTTTATAAAGTGGACATGTTGACTCTTAGCATGAACATATAAAACTAGTAAGAATCTACGTGCGCAAATTTTGTGTTTTTAAAATAATTAGTCGCGTTGGAAGCTGACCTATGGGGTAGAGGTATCTCCACCCATTATTAGCGATCATTCAGACCTTATTGAGGTGTCCTACTGTGTTGGCAGTGCAGAAACTTCTCTCTCTTGATCCTGCTGCAAGTTATGTTGCAGCCTTTATTTCAAGCCCAGCAACTGGTGAGTAGTCAGGGTGCGATCGCAGCAACAATGCAATCTAAATAGATCACTCTCCAGGCAATGTTTCATGTTTATGTGATTGTTTTTGTTAGATTATTAGCAAAAATAAAAACTCATGGCACCTGCATATTCCAGCATTGGCATTTGGTAAGCAGCTAAGAACCGAAGAATTAGGAGCAGGAGTCGGCCATTTGGCCCCTCGAACCTGCTCCGCCATTCAATAAGATCATGGCTGATCTTCTACCTCAACACCACTTTCCCACCCGATCTCCCTATCCCTTGATTCCCCTAGAGTCCAAAATTCTATCGATCTCAGCCTTGAATATACTCAACAATTCAGCATCCACAGCCGTTTGGGGCAGAGAATTCCAAAGATTCACAGCCCCGAGTGAAGAAATTCCTCCTCATCTCAGTCTTAAATGGCCGACCCCTTATCCTGAGACTATGCCCCCTGGTTCTAGACTCTCCAGCCAGGGGAAACAACCTCTCAGCATCTACCCTGTCAATCCCCTTCAGAATCTTGTATGTTTCAATGAGATCACCTCTCATTCTTCTAAACTCCAGAGAGTATAGGCTCAATCTCTCCTCATAGGGCAACCCTCTCATCCCAGGAATCAATCTAGTGAACCTTCGTTGCACCGCCTCGAAGGCAAGTATATCCTTCCTTAAATAAGGAGACTGTGCATAGTACTCCAGGTGTTGCCTAGTGTAACCATACTCGTCGTTTGTAGAGTTTCTTTGCCAGTTTGAAGTTTAAGCCCATGAAATGTGCAGATCCTCAAATTGAAGTGTTGTATTTTGGATTTGTAAAGCATATAGTCGGTCAGCGATTGCAGTCACCAAGCCCATAAACAATGGCCACAAAGCAAAGACGTAGCTTTTTAACTTTGTTAACTTGCGTTCGGTGTCACGCGAGTTATCCAAAGTAAAGCTGTGCGTCCAAACTGAAGTAAAGTTTTAAGATTTTTTTTTTCCTAGAGCTGAAATAACTACTCCAATAGAAAACCAGTTGGTTATAATGCTGTTAAACCCCCTTTCTGCTTAATCCCTAGGTCAGGGTTCTTGTAGAAAAAGGGAGTAGGTTCAAAAACCATCTGATTGCAACATTGCATATTCAAAATGATGTATGTGGGTAATGTCACCAGATCTGTTTTAAACTTTTAGCTCAAAGTGCAGCGAGAAATCCAATTTACAATTTTTTTTTTTTGCAAGCAAGCTGTTACAGATCTATTGATGGATTTGCAAATATTCATATTAAATGTCTGGCTAATTCAGCGCTGATAATTTAGAGTTGTTGGCGGTCTTTAAAATGGTAACACCTGCCCTGTCACTTTTGCCTTATAGGGGAGTATAAAGAATGGCCTACCTCCGCTCACAGTAGCTTGTGTACTGTATGTTAGAAGTGCGTTGAGACGTTGACGTGGGAGATGCATTCTGTTGTGGAATGAGGTCTAATTTCAGGATCCCTGTTTTATTACATAGTGGGCAGCATTGACATTGCAGCTCCAAGCGCTCGTGTAATGGTTGCAGTCTTCTGTCCCTTACCCCAGGTGGGAAAGCGGCGAGGTGGGGCAAAGCTAGCCCTCAAGACGGGAATGGTAGCCAAGAAACACAAGGCCGATGAAGAGGTAAGAGTCATTGGCCTTTTGTCAATGTCGCTCTCTGTGCAGTCTACCCTGAAGTGTCTAAACTTGTGTGCATATGTACTGCCTTTGTTTGTTCTTAAAGCATTTGACCGTATTCATGTCTGGGAGCCTTTCTGTGCCCTCATGTGCTCCCATTTAAACGGAGACACACTCCCCGTGCTGCCTTTCAGGCTGCCCTGTGTTATGTTATGGTCATTATGCTCTCCACAATCCTTGTACTGACTTGTTTAAATAATTTTTACTTCATAGAATGATACAGCACAGAAGGAGGCCATTCGGCCCATCGTGCCTGTGCTGGCTCTTTGCTAGAACTATCCAATTAGTCCCACGCTACTGCTCTTTCCTCATATCCCTGCAATTTTTTTCCTTTCGAAGTATTTATCCAATTCCGTTTTGAAAGTTACTATTGAATCTGCTTCCACCGCCCTTTCAGGCAGCGCATTCCAGATCACAACAACTCACTGAGTAAAAAAAAAAGTTTCCTTCTGTCGCCTCCGATTCTTTTGCCAATCACCTTAAATCTGTGTCCTCTGGTACCGACCCTTCTGCCAGTGGAGTCAGTTCCTCTTTATTTACCCTATCAAAACTCTTCATGATTTTGAACACCTCTATCAAATCTCCTCTTAACCTTCTGTACTCTAAGGAGATCAATCCGAGCTTCTCCAATCTCTCCACATAACTGAAGTCCCTCATCCCTGGTACCATTCTGGTAAAGGGTTGATAACGAGAGGCCACAGATTTAAGGTGATTGGCAAAAGAACCAGAGGTGACCCGAGGAGAAACTTTTTCACACAACGAGTGGTTAGGATTTGGAATGCGCTGCCTGATAGGGCGGAGGATACAGATTCAATAGTCGCCTTGAAAAGAGAATTGGATAAATACTTGGAAGGACAAAAAAATTGCAGGGATATGGGGAAAGAGCGGGGTTGTGGGACAAACTGGATTGCTCTTCGAAAGAGCCGGCGCAGACTCGATGGGCCGAATGGCCTCCTCCTGTGTTGTACTATTCGACGATTCTGTAAGAGAAGAACAAAGTTTTAATAGCCAGTGAAACCCTACTGGCATTGTAACAGGATTTCAACCCAGGGCCCTTGTCTATAGTACTAAAGGTTTTGTCCTGCGGTTGCCTCAATGCTGCTAGATATCTTCTGTTGAACACCCATTTCAGTCTGCCTGTTTCTTTCCATTCTCTTTCCAGGCCGAGGCGCGTGGAGGAGATGCGTGGGCCAAATACATGGCAGAGGTGAAGAAATACAAAGCACATCAGTGCAGCGATGACGACAAAACTCGGCCTCTTGTTAAATAGCCACGTGTGCGAGCCCATGCAGACAAGAACTGTATTATATTTTACAAGCGTTAAGATCAAGTCCTCAACCCATTGCCCTCACTGTACAGCCAGTATGAGATTTTATTTTCTTTTGACAGCCTGAAATATGTATTTATTTGAATTCGTGGTTTGAAAACACTTGCAAAAAAAATCCGATGCATTGTTTAATTTTCAACATTGAAATCCTGTCCACTTTCAAAGTGTGATTATCAGTGTACAGTTTCCCTATAGTTACTGTCCCACCATAGAACATAGTTTCCAGACACTTTTAATCTTTATTTTTTATAATATGCACGATATAGCTCCAATTGTCAGTAAAAAAAAACAACTCCACGCATATTTTGCTCTTTTGTGCCTCCAGTTATTAGCTACAAAACTGTAGCCAATTTTTGAAACTAGTATTCAATATTGCATATTCTGCTGGCCTCCTCTTGGCAAGTTGGCTAAAATGTAGGGGCCGGCTAGTTTGACTTTTGGCTGGTCTGGCGCCTCCCTGCACCTCTGCGTTGGGAGGAGCCCAGTGCCTGCGTGGCGCTGGTGAGGCATTTATGTTTATCAGATGTATTACGTTACTATTAGCATTAAGAGCTGAACTGTAAGAGGCAGTAGTAGGACTTGTTTCTAGTGGTCTGTTGGCTACAGCGCTAGAATACTGGAGACCAGTGATTTTGAATCCTAGTCTTGACTGGCCTTCAGGCTGAGTGTCTTCCTGGGGGTGAGTCTATCCAGACAGCAGCAGGACAGAGGGACGAAGCTGCAAAGTGACCGCTGTTGTGCCTCTTGAGTGGGTTTTTTTTTAAGTGGGTCAGCCAGCCAATGAGTGGGACTGTCCCATCGTAATTCAAGGGGGAGCGGGCAGCATGGACACAGGGGGCTAACGCGAGCACAGAAAATGGGGTGGGGTTAGAAAAAAGTTACTCAAGTTCACAAAACTACCTCAAATGTATTCAGTGGAACATTATTACAAAGCTCTCATAACCTACCCAGCTAGGTTTTCACCTGGGTGGTAAATGCTTATCTTCCAGCAGCGCTAGTGGGAGACATCACTTCTTGTCCGATGCTTGAATTTCCCTTTCCCATTGTGAACCACTGAGCCCACGTGTGTTGCGGCATCCAATGTCTCTCTGCCTGTTCATGCTGGAAATGGTCTGTGCGACTGTTCAGTCAAAATAAAATGAGACGGTGGGGAAAAATACGAATGACTTACCAGAGTGGTGAAGAGAGCAACTCTGCCTCAGTTAGCACATTGCAGACAGGAAAGCGGAAGAGTTGATTTAGTGGGATGATTCCCCCCCCCCCACCCCGAACCTCGGCAGTGGCTGCTTACCGCTGACAACAGCGGAGGGTGAAGAGGGAAGAACTAGAAAACTTGACAATGGCCGTATCTTACCAATCGCAAAACAGTCTGCTCTACGGTTAATGTCATTTTTCAGAGCCAGGCAGAGCTCTCACTTTAGTCTGAAGTGCAGTTCAAACTGCAGGTCCACGCCGGATCTCCAGAGGACTCTTTAATACAAGCTCTTGATTTGTATAGGATTTAGCTAATATCCGTTGACGCTTGGAGATGTTTGGATGTGAAACGGTGATGGGAGTGACATGGTGCGGCGGGGAATACAGAGCAGGTAGAATAGAACTAGTTTGTAGAACATTAGAATTTTCTTGAATTTAACAATTAGTAATTTTGACTGATATTTGTTATGTAAATTTCCCCTCTGTGAATTATATCTCTCTCTCTCTGTTCAGTCTTTCTGGACTTGTGCCTGCTTCTCCCAGACTTTCATCAGTACCCTTTCTGGCCAGTTGCTAGGAGATGTGAAGTATGCCCAGGCAGGGTGTAACCATCTGCTATTTCCCGACTCTTGTGGGCCCATCTTGTCTTACTAGTATGGTTCATATTGGGAGTGGGGGGGGGGGGGGGGGGGGTGACTGAATGATTTGGGATCGAGTTGTCATTCGCCTTTTCTCTACAATGTGTTACAGGACCATGCTGCTGCTTTTTTAGGTATGACATTAGAAGCATGAACTAAGCTCCCCTGATAACTCGTTAGGTACTGAGCCATGCAGGCCAGAAAGTTCATTCTGGTTTGTGCTGTGTTAGCCGATTTCAGCCGGGGTGGTTGCTCCACGGGGCTGGGAAGCAGGAAAATCGGCCAGGGTTGCTGCTCCTGATTGCTGTCTATACCTCCGCTGAAAGATGCCTGTGTACTGAGATCATCGGCAATGCCCTTCATAGTCAAGTAGCCAGGACTCGCTGTCTGTGCTCCCATGAAGAATGGGCGCGCTGGGATGATGTACTGGAGTCTTGCTGGTGTTTGTAGAAACCAGCCACTGCAGGAGTTGCCACTTTCTGGGAGGAGGGCAGACAAAAGCGACACGTTAACAATTTTGTTTTAAAAGATTTTAAATGACATTTTTGTTTTCCTCAAGCTTAACTTGAAGTAAAGGGACCAAGGAGCACCCACCATCAAATGAAACCATGACATTCACCCCACAAGTAGCCCAACGGCGAATAGCTGGGCCATTGTAGCCCACGAGTGCTCAATCCCAGGCCTTTGCGGAGTTAGTTAATCCTGGCCAGGACACAGCGCTCCAGTTGCCTTCAGCTCTCCTGGGTTAGGGAGGGGGGAATCGGGCACAGTTCCCACTCCTGCTGGGAGCGTGTATGTGTGTGTGTGTGGAGATTGAGCTTTGATGTGATGCTTTGGCAGTTGAATAGCCTGCTGCTTGCTATCCAGGCTGGCATGTGAATAGCAATTTGGGTGAGTTACTAGAGGGGGTGGGGGGGGGGGGCCTAGATCCAATGGAATCATACCCAACCAGGATTTAACATCTTGGGTGTCAGCTGTGGCTCGGCGGGTAGCACTTTCACCTCTGAGTCAGAAGGTTGTGGGTTCAAGCTCCCACTCCACAGACCTGAGCACATAATCTAGACTGACAATTCAGTGCAATACTAAGGGACAGCTGCCCTGTCCGAGGTGCCGTCTTTTGGATGAGATGTTAAACCAAGGCCCCATCTGTCTTCTCAGGTGGGTGTACAGGAGCTCATGGCACTTTTTTAAAGAAGAGCAGGGGAGTTCTGGCGTCCTGCCCAACACAACCCAAAACCAACACTAGAAACAAAAGATTACCTGGTCATTTATTTTGTTGCTTAGTGGCACCTTGCAGTTTGCAAATTGGCTGCTTTGTTTTCATAGATCACAACAGTGTCAAAAGTATTTAATTGGCTGTGAATCGCTTTTGGGATGTCCTGAGGTTGTGAAAGGCTCTATAGAAATGCAAACTTATGGAGGGACAAAATAACTTTAAAAAAATAATAAATTTGGGGGCGGGGGGGGGGGGGAATTGAATTCTGGATTTCCTAATTATGTACCTGTAGTTAGATTCAATTAAATCTATGTTTCCAAGAGGTTCTGGAAGTTTGGTTGCTGTAAGTGGACAAGTCGGTGGCTATTTTTACAGTATTTGTTTTGCCATTGGTCATGCTGGACATCCTGATGCACATTGTTTCCCATTGCCTCGTACTGAGCAGCACAGGTGGGACATTTGGGTCGGCCAAAACCAGGTGAACTGATCCTCAAATCTGTTCACAGTTTAACAGTTGGACCTTTTGGCTTTGGGTGAGGTGGCGATACAGATGTAAACTGTGTCGTGGAGGAGCTCCCGCCATGGAACAAATTCCAGTCTTCCTTTATACAGAATCTGTGCAGTTTTATTGCCAGGTGAAATCTGAACAAATCCAATGGTTGTGAAGAGTTTAGACTGTACCAGACAGTTTACTCCATTCATGCTCACTGATCCAAACGGGACTCATTTGGATTTTGGTATACCTGGGGATTTCATCTGGTGCTGGTGTGTTCCATTCTGAGAATTAAATGTTATCTTTTCCTTTCTTGACAAATGTGGTTCTTCTCCCCCCCCCCCCCCCTCTTTCCCCCACCCCCGCCAACAATCTTTTGAATATTTTGCCATTCCTGAACACTGTCCTTTACTTCTAGAACGTAACATTGCTTTGCTCAGCTCAATATCACTGCCAACGCTCTTAAATTCATTGTCTGCCCAGTGAAGATCTTTAACCAAGTTTTTTTGGGGGGGGGGGAGGGGGGCGCGGGGGCGTGTGGAGGGGGAGAGAGAGAGGAGTGTTTCTGGAGCACTGCAATTTGGTTTTAACTGGAAGATGGAGAAGTGAAACGTCACTGACCTGGCTCAGTAGTTTGGGTATTGAATTTTTACTGATATTTAAGGGACTGCCTTCTGCAATCCAGTGCTTACCTACAATAAACAAGAGGTTGATGGCGTTTGTGTCGGATAACCGCTGTGTACATACATGTCTTGTATCATGCTTTGTTTTACATGCAAAGCAGTCTTTTAAAATAAAAAGAAACGCCAGTCACTTAATACTGGATTCTTCTAACTGGAAATCTGAAATTCACAAGCATTTTCCAATCTGCAAAGATCCCTCCGCAAAATACAATTCAACTCTGACTGTCCTGTATTTACTTAACGATTAATTGTGGCCTGAGGGGGACACCGTCTTGCTTTAACTGCATTCTCTGTTACTTAATGTAACACTTCTGGCCTTTAACCTGCATCATCTGACCAATAGCACAGTGCTATGTATTTTTTCTAAAAATGAAATCACACTTAATTGAAATCCACTTGAGTTGGATTAGCTAATTTGGTACTGGCATTTCCCACACTTTCTCATAAAGGTCCCCTGTGTCTCTATTTTTATGCATCAAGATGAGCAACAATGTAGTGGAAGAATTGAACTTCCCCCTCCCCCTGCATAGCATTTGAGTGTTGCAGCAAGCACTGCCTTGTAGCACAGATCATATTAACCTGCCATTGTGCTTTTAAACCCCATTACTAATTGACTATACTGCATAGTTTCTTCTCTTCCCCCCCCCCCATCACTACAATTAGTTAACGACATTGCAAGTATTTTTCAAAGGAATGAATTGCGACACTTTAATGGATCTAACTTGATTTATTTCAGAAGAGTTTTTTATTCGTTCCTGGGATGTGGGCGTCGCTGGCAAGGCCAGCATTTATTGCCCATCCCTAATTGCCCTTGAAAAAGTGGTGGTGAGCTGCCTTCTTGAACCGCTGCAGTCCGTATGGTGAAGGAACTCCCACAGTGCTGTTAGGGAGGGAGTTCCAGGATTTTGACCCAGTGACGATGAAGGAACAGCGATTATGTTTCCAAGTCAGGATGGTGTGTAACTTGGAGGGGAACTTGCAGGTGATGGTGTTCCCATGTGCCTGCTGCCCTTGTCCTTCTAGGTGGTAGAAATCGTGGGTTTGGGAGGTGCTGTTGAAGAAGCCTTGGCGAGTTGCTGCAGTGCATCTTGTAGATGGTACACACTGCAGCAACGGTACGCCGGTGGTGGAGGGAGTGAATGTTTAAGGTGGTGGATGGGGTGCCAATCAAGCAGACTGCTTTGTCCTGGATGGTGTCGAGCTTTTTGAGTGTTGTTGGAGCTGCAGGCAAGTGGAAAGTATTCCATCACACTCCTGATTTGTGCCATGTAGATGGTGGAAAGGCTTTGGGAGTCAGGAGGTGAGACAGTCGCCGCAGAGTACCCAGAGTGCCTCCTCTGTTATGCTGTCCTGATTTTTCCCATCTCCCTAGTTTACCTCTAGTTGCTGAGCTCCAACAGTTTTCATCGTTTTTTAACGGGGGATGAAATGTTATGAGCATGTTGAGAACTGGAGCTGATCACTGCACTAAACTATGTTCGAGTATTATCCCTGGAATGGGTTGCATGTTTCCAGTAGTTATACCACATTTAATCCAGGTTTGTATTCCATGAACCAGGACATTTTGAGACTTAAGCTTTGCCTAAGGATCTTTACAGATGTTCCCTTGATGTCCCAGTGGGTAAAGGTGTAGTGTGTTAACAGCTTAAATGGACGAGAGGGTCTCTAGGGTTCTGCTCCACTGAATTGGCTGATCTAGGCGGGGACAGCAATGGGCCACTACGGTTGACCCCAGCGTCCCTCAAATCGGCCAGGGTTCCGGCTGCTGATTCCCTTCCAGTGATTCCTGCTAGCAAGTGTGTATGCTTGGCAAGATACTGGGTGACATCTGCATAACTACTACGGCAAGTAAGTAGTTAGAGAGAGAGGGGAAGAGAAGAGAAAATGGGCCAGGTAACTCACCTAATTTTAGGAGGCAGTTCACGTTGCTCTCATCTGCTGTCCACACACATGCTCTTTCCAGGAGTCATTGGGATGGGTATCAGGAGTGGAATTTCCTGCTCAGGGAGCTGTGGTTGAATGTAGGATAGTCCTGATTTAGATCAGGTAACTCAGTCCCGACTGGGAGACTCATGTTGGCACGTATGCTGCATATTCTAATGCCCCCAGGGGCGTGCTCAATTAGTGCAGTTGAAAGCACTCTAGGTGAATGCCTGGCGTTAGCAGTGTTACCTTAATTCTACCCTCTGTACCATTCACTATTTTCATTTTTCGAGTAACACTGATGCAGCTTATCGTCCCATATTTACTATATCGCTTATGTTGGACTATTATAGGGATAAAACCAAACTTTTAAAATTGCACAATAGTCAATGTATTGAGTGAAGGCAATAACTCAACCGCATTGGTGTTAACTTGAGTTTCGAATTCAGTTTATCCTCCCCCCTGCTTGATTGAGTCATTTCCATCTGGTCTACAAACTGCCCTCTTTACATTGTACGGTCCACAGCCACTTCTTATGGAGTGGAGATGCCGGCGTTGGACTGGGGTGGACAAAAATGAGAAGTCGCACAACACCAGGTTATAGTCCAACAGATTTATTTAAAATTACAAGCTTTCGGAGCTGTCGCCCCTTCTTCAGGTAGGGTAGCTGTGAGAGAATCTGAATGCAATCAGTTTTTCTTTTTGGCCACCCTTGCTGATCACTGAATAAAGCATTGTAAACAGCTTGGAGTGTTACTGTGTCCACACATCACCGCATCAGCATCCCGCAACAGGGCTAGACTCCTAATAATACTGAAGGCAAATGGCTCCAGCTGTTAATACAGCTAGGAGTGTGGGATATCAAAATCACACTGGAATGATCCGCAACTGTGATATGATTGAGAGCAGCTGTAACAGTATGTATCTTTTGAGAAGTCCTCATTGTGAACCATTGCGTTCTTGGTGACATTGTATTCAGTAAGAGAGCTGGGAAACGCACAGTGTCATATTTTAAGGTCCCGGATAAGGTGGTGAAGTAAGAGAGCCATCATTTTGACCTGATAAACAGTTGCTTATTGACACTAGTGTTCTCTTTCTTGCACATGTTCTGAAAGTTGTGACTTCCCCTCGTGCTGTGCTAACAATGAACCTGTCCCTGCACAATCAGACCCATCAGTCCAGCTCCCTGTATCCAATCAGTGTAATGTCACACCAGCAACATGAGGGCACAGCTACAGAATAAAACGGTGATTCTACTTTGAACCCACTGGAATAAATAGGCAGCAGTCTATCAGATACAACATATTTGAACCAAAAATGACAAGCAATCAACCCACTTATAAAGACATGGTGATTACAGAGTTGATGCTGGGTGGGTGATTGAGGGACAAACCAGTTTGATGGGAGTCCTGCTGGCTCGACTGGTTGGGATGAGGTATTGGGTCAGATTTTATTGTACTAAAGCGTCCATCCTGAATCATTTAAGAACTGGTGTAATGGCCAACTCATTATAATTACACATATTTCCAGGTGCAGGGAGGCAGCCTAAGGTGGAAGTGGAACATAATATACAAGTATAATTTAAAGGGACGTGGTAGAATAGGGGACAAACATCCTTATAGTCTGCTGCTGTTTTGCTCAGGCTGAAGAAGGGAGGTTTGCAGTGACAGGTTAAAAATTAAGTGAAAGGAAATTAAGTGAGGTATTAGTCTGTAAGCAAGTGATGATAAAACTCAGCACTCAACAAACACCCTGTTAGCTGGCTGCTGAAAAGGAGGTGATATTGCACAAGATGGGTATGAGGCACATGGGCCTGTTTGCTAATTGATGGCTGTATCCTCATAGGAACTCATTGATGACTGCAAGGAGGTGGAGGGAGACTTGAGGCCATAGCGGTCACTGGTTTGGCCAGTACCAGACTGTGTGTTAGATGCAAGTGTCCTTGCAGCAAATCGAACAACTCTGCCTCTGGTGGTGCTGACCCAAATTCTGTGAAGACAGTTCCCCCATGGTAGCTGCACCTATGGTTGGTGGGTCTGGCCACCACATGCTGTGGTGACGATTGATCACACCAGTGAAAGTATAATATACGGTGATTGTGGGATTCCAAAGCAGCAGCCAGTTTGGTCATCAGATATCTTGTGTCATCCTTTGGGAATGGAGCCTCCTTGTGCACAAAACCTCTACGGAAATGAGGCACCTGCATTTCTGTCTGGATATGCCAGTGATACCAGAACATCTCCAGTGCAGTCTGACCCGTTTGGTATCTTTTGTTTGTTCTTCCTAAAAGGAGGTTTTACCACCCCCTCTTCCCCTCCTCTCTGCCCCCCCTCCCCTCTCCCTCCCCCTTACCCACATTGAACTCGTTTTGACCACTCAGTCTATGTCCCTTTGTAACTTCTTCCTCCTCTCATTAGCACAATTTAATGGGCCTACATAACCTTTTACCGCCTTCTTTTGATATATTTATTTTAAAAAACGTTTGCTGTTATGTTTGATATCCCTTGCAATTTTTGTTCATATTTCCTTTTTGCACCTCTTTGTTGATAGCTCTCCTGGACATCCATTTTTCTTTGTATTGGTGTGTCTTTTTTTAGCTTGATACTGTCTCTTACCTCATATGTTGATCACGCTTGCTTAACTACTCCCTCAGGGCTGCACTGAAGTAAGTGCCACGCTGGAGTGGAATATTGTTCCTTGGATGGACAATGAAGGTTCACCAACAGGAGATTGTCTCCAGGGATTCTGCCGACATTAGGACAGGAAATTGGGAAAACTCAAGGAAATTTGGGGCCTATACAGCACAGGATGCCATTCAGCCCATCCTGTCTGTGCCAGTACTTTAAGAGCACTGCAAAACCAATGCTACTGCTCTGCTATCTCCCCTGCATCTTACTGGATAGAGGCAGCTTTATTCTACATCTAACTATGCTATACCTGGCCTGGAAGTACCTTATGCTGACAATTGGTGCCGGATACGAAATGTGCTCTATCCTGCTGCGCAAGCAATCCTTAAACGATAGACACGTATAAAAATGAAAACTCTTCAGACCGGAAGGTCCCAGCTTTGTTTGGTCTGCGGTGTTAACTGATTTCAGTAGTAGTAGGAATTCTATAATTGGTCTTACTGGCCATGGGCAAGGGAAAAAAACAGGGTAGCAATTTAGTCACTCCCTTTCTTGGCAGTGGCTATGTAAAGACAGGAAGGGAGAAAACAGGCTAGAGAAATAGGGCAGTGGAAGGAACACAATTCTAAAATATATTTCTGGCCATAGTTCATATCCAACAGGTCTACAGCTCCAACCCCAATACCACTGACCTCAGAAACCAGCCTGTACAGTTGACATCGAATCCCCCCCAGTAATCTAATTACTTAAATGTTACCAAAGAAACACTAAAATACACTAAATTTGAAAATTCATTGTAATAGTATTAAACCTCATGGGCTAAATATATTCTCATTCTAGGTGGCATGAACATCCTGAAAACACACTGGCCCCGAATTTGCAGTCGGGATGACAGCGAACTGGCAGCGTTCACCGTCATTCCGCCTTTGAAACTGACCGCAACTTTGGGATTTTGCATATGCTGAAATCCCGAAGTTGCAGTCAGTCATCGACAGCTCCGTAACTGGCTGCATCGTGCCCCCGCCCGCCAGTGCCGGCAATCGGCCAAAACATTGAAACTGACGAAAACTTCGGCTCTTCTGCAGTAGGTACGCTGTTAAATTCCCCACTAAAAGTGAGACCCACAGGGATTTGATAGCGTTATTACTGCTAAACAAATGTTAAGGGCCTGGAAAACTAATTTTAATTTTGTTCAGTGAAATTTGTCCATTTAAATAAAAATTAAAATTTTTAAGAAACTTTTCCAGAACATTTTAAAAAAAAAGTTTGTTCATCTTTATTTCAGATTTGCCTGTTCCCCCTTGCGAGAGCCCCAATCTTTGTTTTGCTCTCTAACATTTTAAAAAAGTTAGAATTTTAAGAACTTGCGCACTTCCATTCGCTGTCCGAGAGAATTCTGCATTCTGATTGGCTGCTCAGACAGCTTGTTGATGTCACAGCAGTTCGCACAAGGGAGACCCCCATTAACTTCTGTTAATTTGAATTGATGGCCGGAAAACCTGAAGTCCTCGACACAGGGATCGCGAGATCCTTGAGCGGAGCGTACTTCGGAGCCAGCGGCGAACGCCTTCGCTTCGCTGCTGACCGCAAATTCCAGGCCACTGTTAGTATAATTGAAAACAAAGAACAAACAGAAAGCATGACAGTTTTAGGGCTGTTCACCCAGAATTTTTTTTTTGTATTTTTTTAAAAAATATACATACTTTTTACACGATTTATGTTACCAGCAGCTAGTAAAAACTAACAAAACATATGATTTGTACTCAAAAAACAAAAACACAAGAGTATTGGGCAGTTCTGGATTGCAACACCTTGACTGAAATGTCAATCCGGTTTACAAAATGACTTAATGGAAACATACGCTCTTGAGGTCTGAAGATGGCAGTCAGTGGGGTTTGTCGTGCCCTAAGGAGCTGTGGCAAGATCCAAGGGACTGTGTGTACCACAGCTACAACCACATTTCACTCTGTTTATTGCCACGGAAAGCCAGGCTCTTCTATACTTAAATACACAGCCAGGATGTCTATGGTGCAGACGATGGTAGTCGTGCTGACTGAAACCGCACTTCAGCAAGACTGACAGGAAGAACTCGGAGATAACGAGGCATCGATCATTGATGTAGAAAGTCCTCTGTGCAAATTAAACAACTGCCACTGTAAAGCTGGGAATACACGGCGGCTCGAACTGGAAGAGTAAGCCCTTAGAACTGGGAGAGATTCTGAAAGCGTCTCCACTACAAATGGCGAGCTGCATCTCTTCTCTTTTTGGATGCTGTACATTTCCTGCTTTTACTTAAGATTGCCAGTTTACAGTTTCTCTTTTAATCTCTTTAAGTGGCCACAGTTACGAGTGATAAACAACAATCCCTGGGTTAGCATTAGAACGTAGTCTCCAATCTTGGACATTCTGTGACCCATGGGAGGGCGTTGGCAAAGATTTGCTGACTACAACTCCAAAAAAAAGTGCAGATAATAATCAGTTTTTATTTATATCCTCCGACGAGTCGCTTTTGTATTGCTCAGGTGTTTCCGTCAATCTGCCTCTGTAAATCACACTTGTCCTTTTACTTACGGTCAGATGTGCTGAGCTCTTGAAACCCGGGCGCTGCATCAGTAGAAACATGGGGTGACTGGCAATGTTCCCGCTAAGCTGTGCGGCCAATTTGAATGGGCCGCGCAGCCAGTTAAAGGGACCGCGTACGGAAAAAAAAATTAGGGGAAACATTGGTGACTGGCTGCTTGTACTTACTTCCCTTGACCTGATGGTACAGCCAGCCACCCACATTTAGGTCAGTCTGCGACACCATGGGCTCCCTAAACCTGCTTGTTATATTTAGTGCGCACTATACAATATAGAAGCGCTTTTATATGTTTGCACCTAATGTTCTTACCTGGGCTTAGATTTTATCATGCAATTAATTCTGTTCACTCACTGGTGCCAATTCCCAGGCAACAGTGAAAACTACCCTCCGACATTGGTGGCTCTTTGCTCATGATTCATATAACATGCCAAGTTTACATGTACTAGTCCAGGGGCTCCCAAACTGTGGTACGCGGAGACATCTCTGGGGATTGGGGGGTGGGGGGGGGGGGTATGCGGGAGAAATTGTCTAATGGTGGATTTTAAGTTGTATATGTGTAGTATAATTTGTAGAACGCTTGGGCATTAAAGGGGTTAAAGTAATCGGGAATTCAGGAGAAACATCTTTACCCAGAGTGGCGAGAATGTGGAACTCGCTCCCACAGCGAGTGGTTGAAGCGAATAGCATCGATGCATTTAAGAGGAAGCGAGATAAACATGAGGGGGAAGGGAATCGAGGGTTATGCCGATAGATTTAGATGAGGAAAGACGGGAGGAGGCTCGAGTGGAGCGTAAACGCCGGCATGGACTGGTTGGGCCGAATGGCCTGTTTCTGTGCCATATATCCTATGCAATATGAAACCGGTACGCTGGTAGGGGAACGCGGGCAGCCGGTAGATCTGGAAGGGGGTACGCAATAACTAAAGTTTGGGAACCTCTGTACTAGTCGAACTCCTGTGGCATTACACACATTGAGTCCGAGCTATAAGTAAAGTGAGGTTAGAGAGAGTGAGGGTCATTGAACCAGGGCACGCAGACATAATTCAGCCCCATTTTAAAGTCATATTTTGTAGCCTTATTGTTATATTTCCATTATAAATTCCTGTGTCCACATTTATAATGGAAACTGCCTATTTAAAACTGTCACGCCTGTGGGAGGGTGTAATCACAGTGTGACAAGTTTACATAGGATTTCTAATATACTAAACAGATTGTTACAGTCTTTAAAGTATTGCACCTGACCCACACGGGCTTCAGTCACAGAATGTGAAAGGTTAATTACAGGAAATTCTTTCTTTCAGCTCTTCCCCATCCCAGGTAACAAGCGAGTCAACCCAGGCATCATTCTCCCCCGCCAACAGGCAAGTCAACCCGGGTTTGCTCCCTCCCTCCCAATTAACGGGGTCAAATTAGGGTGGCTCTCAGTAAACAGCTCAAAAGCAACATTAATAATTAACTGCCCACCCTGTGCATAGCAAGACCCCAAAATAAAACAGCCCACAATCTTAACTACAGGTTAGTGCAATTCCAAAGACATTTCAGTCTGTGACAGAGCTCTGTGGCAGTGTACGGGTTAAAGGGCACTTCCAAAGTGCCCCCCTCCCCACTGTTGACCCATTAGGTAAAGGCAGCACCTGGTTTAATACTTAGCCAGAGACCAGAACGTCACCAGTTTGACTATTGGTTGGTATTACGTTGATGGAGCTGCTGGGGTGCTATAATTAACCGAGGGGGGGGGGGGGGGGGGGGGGGGGGCGTCACACATCTCCCGCCAGTGTTCGCTGCTGGACAGTCCGCGCATGTGGGGATGTCCGGCCAGAATGGACACGGCCGCGATGACTCACTCCCCTGGTCACATAGCACACCAAAAGTCACTGTCTAGGCACACCCACTGGATTGAGGGGAGAGTGTAGTCATTACCAGTGGAACCGTACCTCAGTCTGAGCCACCTCCAGGAGTGAGGAGGAGGAGACAAAGAGATAGGAACAGGAGGAGGCCATTCAGCCCCTCGAGCCTGTTCCGCCATTCAATGAGATCATGGCTGATCTGTGACCTAACTCCATATACCTGCCTTTGCCCCATATCCCTTAATACCTTTGGTTAAAAAAAAAATCTATCAATCTCAGATTTAAAATTAACAATTGACTTAGCATCAATTGCCATCTGTGGAAGAGAGATTTGTGTGTAGAAGTGTTTCACAACTTCACTCCTGAAAGGCCTGGCTCTAATTTTTAGGCAATGCCACCTAGTCCTAGAATCCCCAACCAGCGGAAATAGTTTCTCTCTAACAACCCTATCTGTTCACCTTAATAACTTGAAAACTTCGATCAAATCACCCCTTAACCGTCTAAATTCCAATGAATACATCCCTAGTTTGTGTAATCTCTCCTCGTAACTTAACCCTTTGCGTCCAAGTATCATTCTGGTAAATCTACCCTCCAAGGCCAGTATATCCTTCCTAAGGTGCGGTGCCCAGAACTGCTCACAGTACTCCAGGTGTGGTCTAACCAGGGCTTTGTATAGCTGGAGCATAACTTCTACCCGCCTTGTATTCTCGTCCTCTAGATATAAAGGCCAGCATCCCATTAGCCTTTTTGATTATTTTAATGATATTCTTGTACCTCTTCCCAGCTGAAATTAAGTCCAACCACTGTTGATGTGTTACTGTTCTGATATCCCCAGAATGCCAACCAATAGCCTTGAGACTCTCAGTGCCCAACATTTGAGCCCCGTCGGGTGCAAATGGTTGTGTGATATTAGCCTGCCATTTTAACTCTGCCGGGTTAACGTCTTCCTTAAAACACAAGAGTTTTAGATCAATGCATTTTGTACAGTACAATGTGAACCCATTACTTACTCACGTGCCTGCCCAGGAGAGTTGGCAACGTCCACAGAGTTGGCGACTCACAGGCCATAAGTGGCTTTGTAAATAAATAAGGCTGCCCCAGGTTACGGAGCCAGACAGACCAGGACAGTTCCGGCCTCAATCCTGGGTCTGTGCAGGGTCAAACCGATCTCAGTTGGGAACCTTCCAGGATTCTCCTGGAGTCTCCAGGAATGAAGGATTCATCTCCAGGACACTGCAGCAACCCGGGAGAAAAATCATGCAGACGTTAAGAAAAAGGTGTGGGTTTTTCCATTTTCTTTGAATGCTTTTGTTATATAAAAAAAATACTGGAGATGGGGGGAAAATAAGGCTGTGTGACCGCCAGTCAAGAATCATTCAATAAAAGAGTCTGTTTGCTTCCCGGTTGAGGTGGGAAGGTGGGGCCCCGCGAGTATGGGCGTGAGCGGTGACCAATACATCCAACCAGAGATGGCAACCCCGAGTGGAAACACCGCAATCAGCCGGTGTTCCCGGATTAGATCCCGATCCAGTGACCCACTGCTTGAGAAAGCGCACATCAGAAGAGGACAGGATAGGGCCCAACCCCATTGTCAAATAACCTGCCTCGCTCTCTCCGCCCAGCCCCATGCCTGAAGGCAGGTAACTCGGGGCATGGCAAGGGGAGGGCGGCATCCGTCCTCAGAGAGCCCAGCAGGGGGGGGGCAGCACACGCACAGATGCCACCAAGTTACAATTGCACTGGATTCAACAGGCCTGAGGAAAGGCTGCTTTTAAACTCTTCAAAATGGTTTACCAAAACAACCCTTCTAATACTTGAAGGGAAAACATTTGCAGGGCTCTGGGGAAAGAGCAGGGGGAGTGGGATTAATTGGAGAGCTCCACCAAAGAGCCGGCACAGGCACGATGGGCCGAATGGCCTCCTTCTGTGCTGTATCATTCGATAATTCCAATCTGCTATTCCTCAAGTTTTTGAGCTCATTAGTTTACACTAAATATCAGGAAATTTCCGAAATCACTACTTGAGCATCTGTGGTACAGGCTCTCTGGAGGAAACTCGGGAGAAAAGATCCAAGTGCTGTGAAATTGGGGCAAAAAATAAAAAGCTTTCTGGGCCAATCCCTCACAAAGGCTGCAGGAGTTTGTCGCCTCGTCCCGCACATCACTGCAGGCTGACAGGAGGCCTCTGGGCATGTGGGGAATGCCTTAGCGCCCCAGGGGGAGCCTCTCGACTTTCCCTCCCACCGTGCGGGGAAACGCCCGGTCCCCCCATGGCGTATCCAGCTGGCTAAGATCAGTATTCCAGCGTCGAGGTTGACGGGTGCCAAAACAATCCCCCGCGTCACCACCCCTCAAACCACAGGGCCCAGCGGGCTCTGAACATTCAAAACAGCAAATCAGTGGTTAAAAAAAAACACTAACCGGAGCCATCACTGTGCTGTCTTAGTACGTCATCGAACCTTTCACTTGGCGGTCTCAGAATACGTTGTATTAAAACAGTGCAAAGCTCAGCTCCCCCCCTGCTCTGTAAAGACACGAATCATACTGGCATCGAGTTTGATCTCAGTTCAGCGCCAATCTGGCTGATGTCAGCAGGGGACCACAGCGGTAGCGGGCTGGTACAACTGTCCTCAGCACCCCTGGGCCAGAGGATGGACAGTCAGGATTCCCGTTAATCCAGCGACTGCTGGACAAGTGTGGCTCAGCTGAAAGGACGAGCGCAGCAGGCGCATGGGAACAACTACCAGCTCCAAGTTCCCCCTCCAGGTCACACATCATCCCGACTCAGCCGTTCCCTCGTCGCTGGGTCAAAAATCGAACAGCACTGCGGGAGCACCTTCACCGCACGGGACTGCAGCGGTTCAAGGCGGCGGCTCACCACCACCTTCTCGAGGGCAACTAGGGATGGGCAATAAATGCTGGCCTTGCCAGCGACGCCCACATGCCGTGAATGAATTTAATTAAAAAATGACCCCACCCCCCGTCTGCCAACAATCACCATCTCGGCTCACGTCACCACAAAGCTTCAGAGGGAGAAGGGCCTCACCGTTCATTTATAGAATCATAGAAACTTACGGCGCAGAAGGAGGCCATCTGGACCATCTGTGTCCGTGCCGGCCGACAAAGAGAGCTATCCAGCCCCATATCCCACTTTCGGGCAGAATCATCCCACCGCCTCCCCATTTTAAGGTGCTGCTCATTCAGGTGGGTGCGTTCCGCCCGTTGTTCCTAACCCTGCCCATTCCCAGTCCCAAAACCTGTGCCCCCGCTGCGTTAGCACATCCGACGAGCAGGAAGAACAGCAGCCAAAAGGAGCTGCCGTCACTCGCTGGAACCGTGCAGCGCAGCGAGAGGCGGCAGCTCGGGAGAGGAGCAACGCGGAAAACAAAAAAAGAAAGTAAAACATCTATCTTCAAAGTCAAAAAACGTACAAAGATTTTGCCCCGGTCTCACAGCAAGTAAAGCAGGTCTATTTGTCGGGGGCCAATACTGCGCGTGTAAAGAGAGCTAAAAACCAAAACGCCTTTGTGCTGTTTTGAGTGGGACCACTGCCTTCACTCTGGTTTAATCACTTCTCTTCCAGCTGGTTAGTGTTATGTAGAAGATTTAGCAAATCAGCTTCTTTCCCAGCTGGAAAAATGCACTGTCTGGTACAAACTTAAAAACTAAGGTTCATTTTGGGGGGTGGTGGGGGGGGGGAGGTGGAGAGGACGACAGGATATTTCTTTGGTCTGAGTGAGTGCAAGTTTCTCCCCGCCACACCCCCCCCCCACCCACCACCCCCTCCCATTTCTTTCCCCTTTGGCAGCAAGACATTCAAAGTGCAGTGAGGCTTGGCGAGGCCGAGTCAAGTCAGTTGGTCTCGTAGGAGGAGAGCAAAGCCGCATCTACGGGTTCCATACATGAAGGGCAGGTGAAGGACCTCATGAGCCACTCGTCAATGCACTCCATGTGGTATATGTGCATACACGGCAGAAACCGGATCGGATCGCCGTACACAAAGTCCATCATACAGATCACACACCTAGGAGGGGAAACAAAGTACAAATATTATTTAAATGGTACAATTTAAAAAAGGGGGGGGGGGGGGGGTCGTGTGCAGGAACAGAGCGAGATGGGGGGGGGGGGGGGGTTCACATACACAAATCTTTGAAGGTTGACAGGACAAGTTGAGACCACACCTGGAGTACTGTGCGTAGTTCTGGTCTCCTTATCTGAGGAAGGATCTACTTACCTTAGAGGCAACTGCGACGCAGGTTCACTAGATTGATTCCTGGGATGAGAGGGTTGTCCTACGAGGAGAGGTTGAGTAGAATGGGTCTATATTCTTTGGAGTTTAGAAGAATGAAAGGTGATCTCATTGAAACATATAAGATTCTGAGGGGGTTTGACATGGGTAGATGCTGAGAGGGTGTTTCCCCTGGCTGGAGAGTCTAGAACTTGGGAGCATAGTCTTAGGATAAGGGGTCGGCATTTAAGACTGAGATGAGGAGACATTTCTTCAATTAGAGGGGTGGTGAATCTTTGGAATTCTCTACCCCAGAGGGCTGTGGATGCTGAATCATTGAGTATATTCAAGGCTGAGATAGATTTTTGGATTCTAGGGGAATCAAGGGATATGGAGATCAGGTGGGAAAATGGAGTTGAGGTCGAAGATCAGCCATGATCTTACTGAATGGCGGAGCAGGCTCGAGGGGCCATTTGGCCGACTCCTGCTCCTTAAAAGACTGTTTTAAAAAAAACATACTACAGGAAACTCTTTATTAACCGGCACCGACGGGACCGGCGTAGTGCCGGTTAATCAAAAAGTCCGGATAATGGAGAGTTATATCTCCCAACGTACGAGAGCCCCGTACACATCGACATGCGCCTGCATTCGGAGCTCCGTCTCCCCGGGGACCGCCAGCTGACCATCTGTCGTGTCCGCTGCCTACCCGGGCTGCACATTCCCCTCCCAATCTACACGCTCCGATACAAGGCAAACGCCTCGGGGTTTTTTTTTAAGTTAATTTTAAACGAGAGATGAAGGAAAACCCCGGTTACCTACTCAAGAATTTTGCCGGTTAAGAGAGATTTCCGGATATTTGGGTGCCGGTTAATAAAGAGTTTCCTGTAGATGCTGGGCTTTATAGGTAGACAAAATTGAGAGGTCGCACAACACCAGGTTATAGTCCAACAGTTTTATTTGAAATCACAAGCTTTCGGAGAGGCATAGAGTACAAAGTTACGGTAAACCTTTATAAATCACTGGTTAGGCCTCAGCTGGAGTATTGTGTCCAATTCTGAGCATTATACTTTAGGGAGGATTTCAAGGCCTTGGAGAGGGTGCAGAGGAGATTTACTAGAACGGTATCAGGGATGCGGGACTTCAGTTATGTGGAGGGACTAGAGAAACTGGGGTTGTTCTCCTTAGAACAGAGAAGGTTAAAGGGAGATTTAATAGAGGTGTTCAAAATTCTGAGGGGGGTTTGATAAGAGTAGATAGGGCGAAACCGTTTCCACTGGCAGAAGGGTCAGTAACCAGAGGACACCGATTTAAGATAATTGGCAAAAAAGGGGGGGAAGGGGAGGAGAATTGTTTTACACAGCGAGTTGTTGTGATCTGGAACGCACTGCCTGAAAGGGCGGTGGGAGCAGATTCAATAGTAACTTTCACAAGGGAACTGGATAAATACTTGAAAAGGAAAAATTCTGCAGGGCCACGGGGACAGATCAGGGGAGTGGGACTAATTGGATCGCTCTTTCAAAGAGCCGGCACAGGCACGATGGGCCGAACGGCCTCCTTCTGTGCGTAAGAGTCTATAATTAGAATTTGGCCTGAAGGCAGTTTCTCGTAATTAGCGTTCGTCGGATCCTGCCCGCCATACTGAAGGCTTAGGAGGCTGCTTAGCGCCTGAAAAAAGGGGCACTACACGATCTAATTTCTCGGTCAAGGTCTGTGCTTTCCAGTCAAAAAATAGTGTTAGATAGAGAGGGAAACCAGCAATGTAGAGTGGAGATCAAGCACAGCACTGCAAGACTCTGGCCAGTCTCCTGCTCTACTTTAGCCAATGCTGGTTACATTGCAGGGCAAAAAATATGACAAAGCTCCCTCCCCCATTTTAAGCTCCACTCGGTGGCATAAATTTCTCACCTTAAGTCACGAGTAGCCTGTCGACCTGCAGGTGAATAATGATCAAATAATGGGGCAAAGTGCCAGAGGGAAAAATAGCATTGATGGAAAATCCACCCCAGCAACAGGCCAGAGAGAGAGGAGGGGGGGCGCATTAGCAAGTAAAACAATACTTGGTTAACGCACAAGGCAACTCAACAGCCTTCTGTTTTTATCCATTTCTGCACACTTGAGTGTTGAACACAAGTTTGTGCCGACTCCTGCTGTAAAGAGGAGCAGCAGGATAAGCAGATCATCTACTTACAGCATTCATTGCTTCCCCCTTTCCTGACAGCACGGAGCCACGCTCTACCGCACGTGACGGGGACCTCTCTAGTTCCCCGGCAAGTCACCGTTCTTCGCCAATGTTCCCTCTAATTTTTTTTTGGGGGGGGGGGGGGGCACGGTCCCTTTAAATTTGTTGCGCGGTATCTTCCAGCGGCAACAGCTGGTGAGCGGCCTACGCGGGGAACCTCCCGATCGATGCGCGGCCCGAGGGGGGGGGAAACACTGCTCTTCACACAGCAGTCTGGACACGCGACCGTCAGCAGACGACTTGACCACGAAGGGCATCGCGGTTAAAAACTCGATCCTGTCGTCACTCCAAGTCCACGCAAGTGTCTTTTTTCCCCCCCCATTTGGATAGTGAATGGGACTGAAACCTTGGCTGAATTTTCCCTCTCTGTTGCGGGGTCCAATTGTGGGACAGCTCGCCCTGTTGAAATCAGTAGCAAACTGGGACCGAGCTAGTCCGTCTTGCTCAGTATCACATTGAGAAGAGAACCAATCGCGAACCAATCCACTGAGCGATCAGGGATGATTCTCAAGCTATTTCGACCAGCGGAGATGTTCATTGTTTGAATCATAGAATGATACAGCACCGAAGGAGGCCATTCAGCCCATCGTGCTTGTGCTGGCTCTCTGAAAGAGCTATCCAATTAGTCCCACTCTTTCCCCATAGCCCTGCAAATTTTTCCTTTTGAAGTATATATCCAATTGAAATTTGTATCGGCTTCCATCGCCCTTTCAGGCAGTGCATTCCAGATCACAACAACTCACCGAGTAAAGAAAATTCTCATCTCTCCCCCACCCCCCCGCCCACCGCCGGTTCCTTTGCCAACTGTTTTAAATCTGCTCTGCTTAGCGACCCTCCTGCCAGTGGAAACAGTTTCTCCCCATCTACTATATCAAAAGCCCACCTTAGGGGAGGATAACCAGGGAAGCCCAGCTTCCCGCTATATGCTGCCTCTAGCTCCCTTTCCAACACACCGATACTCACTCCTTGATTTTCTTGTTGTGGGCCTCCCTGCCACAGTCGAAGCTGCCTTTGGGAAGGTGCTGGATTAGGCCGAGCCTCTGCGCTATTCGAATCTGTTCTTCCTCTGTCAGCTGAGTTGCCAGGCGGGTCTGACTGGGCGTTGGGTGATAAACCGGAATTTGTGCTTGTTCCTGAAACACACGCCATTCATCTTTGTTAGGAAATCATGAGTTACCACCCCGGTAATGCAACAATACAGATGAGAGGGAGGCCATTCGGTCCATCTTAGTTCATCCATCCAACTGTTTCTTACCACGATGCCAGGGTTTTTACTTCTACTCTTCCGTTTCCAGTGGCAGGAGGGTTGGTAACCAGAGGACACAGATTTAAAAGCGATTGGCAAAAGAACCGGGGGCGAGATGAGGAAACTTTTTTTTTCAACGCAGCGAGTTGAGTTGTGGTGATCTGGACTGCGCTGCCTGAAAGGGCGGTGGGAGCAGATTCAATTGTAACTTTCAAAAGGGAATTGGATAAATACTTGAAGCGAAACATTTGCAGGGCTACGGGGAAAGAGCAGGGGGGAGTGGGACTGATTGGAGAGCTCTTTCAAAGAGCCGGCACAGGCACGATGGGCCGAATGGCCTCCTTCTGTGCTGTGTTGGTTGATGATTCTACGATAAGGTTTTTCCAAAAGTCAGGTAGGAGATGCATTGCCTGGTGGGATTTGAGCTGCACAGACCAAGAAAGTCCTGGGGTCGATGCCTGGTTTGACTCAGGCAGGGTAGTGAAAGGAATGCTACAATTCATCTGAGCACCCAAGGGCTAGGAAAGGGGAGGCGGAGAGAGGAGAAATCGGTTAAGGACCTGGTCCTGATCACTGATCTGTACCGCGAAGTACAGGTGGGGGTGGGTAGCACCCTCGCCTCCGAGTCAGAAGGTTGTGGGTTCATGGTCCCACTCCAGAGACTCGAGCACAAAATCTTGGCTGATGCTTCACCGCAGTACTGAGGGAGCGCGGCACTGTCGGAGGTGCCGTCTTTCGGATGGGACGTTCAAGTGGACGGAAAAGATCCCGTAGCCACTATTCAAATAAGAGTATTCGAGTTCGGGTGGGGGGATGGCAATGGACAGAATGGGAAAGGTCAGGAGTTAGTATGGAGCTTGCCCAGCAGCCATCGATCAGTATTTGTCATGTGGTACACTCATACCCACCAAGATCTCAATTAAGACTTCCCAAAAACTTACAGCAAGTAGAGGCGACTTCCATCACATCAGCTGGTTCAAGGACCAATGTGTAATGGATTGCACCACCTGGTGCTCTCACCCCCCCTGTTTATACTGCAGGTAGATTCAGATTATGGGCACCAACACCGAGCCAAAGGGGTTGAAATTGCTTTCAGTATTCAGTAACGCCGTGCTATATTCATTAAGCTACTTAACGTGCTTAGTACAAGCACGGCCGAGAATAATTTAAATCCACAATGTGCAGCACTGCATGTGCCAAAATTAGCCACTTCCTGAATAACCCGGCCTCCGCCTGTGGCAAAACAAACATGGCAACCAGCGCTGCTGGAAGCAGTCAGGGTCATTGGGGCCCCCGGTGGTGCTTAGGTGACTGTGCATCCCACGGGCACAGCTGGAATATTAAATACACACACACACACACGAGTGCACAAAAGATCCACAGGTGTCAGGCACCCTCCTGTACCTCATCCAATTCATAGAATAGTACAGCACAGGAGGCCATTCGGCCCATCGAGTCTGCACCGGCTCTTTCGAAGAGCAATCCAGTTAGTCCCGCTCCCCCCGCTCTTTCCCCATATCCCTGCAATTTTTTTCTCCTTCCAAGTATTTATCCAATTCCCTTTTGAAGGCGACTATTGAATCTGTATCTACCACCCTATCAGGCAGCGCATTCCAAATCCTAACCACTCGTGGCGTAAAAAAAGGTTTTTCCTCATGTCGCCTCTGGTTCTTTTGCCAATCACCTTGAATCTGTGCCCTCTGGTTACCGACCCTTCAGCCATTGGAAATAGTTGCTCTTTATTTACTCTATTTCGACCCTTCATGATTTTAAACACTAAATGTCTCGCGAACCTCAACAGCGAGAATTAGCAGGCTATTCGACTACAGGCGTGCCTGCTCCTGTCCTCACTCAATTTCCAGCAGCTTGCACTTCCCAGCGGTAAGGGGGGGGGATTAATGATTAGGAGCTGGAACCTCAGACGTTTCCCCCACCCCCCCCCCAACCTAACCCAGAGACTGTGAGGCTAAATGTCCTGCCCCCGCCTCCTAGTTTGAGATCAGAATCCTGACGGAGACAAGTCATCCAATATTGCCTTATCCTAGTGGTTATTCTAACCGCCACTGGGCTTTTATAAATCATCACAAAGTAGCACAATATTCACTCTATACATGTGAATGTGCATCACCTCCTGAGTTTCACCTTATTAAAAGCTTTCATAAAAGTATGAGTGGATATCACGGTTTTTAAAATACTGAAGCTGCCAAAGCTGATGTGAGCAACTTCAGTAAATCCACCTTCCTACCAGTGTCTCACTTACTGTGGTCTGTTCTCTGTGAGCCCTTTTCCCTTTCTGCTCCTCCCGAATTCTGATCCTTTCTTTCTTACTCTCAGCCATGTTGCACTGTTTCCCTTTCTCCCTAAGGCTGTGGCTTTCTCTCTCTCTCTCTCTCTTTTCTCTGTGTGTGTGTGTGTGTGTTACGCACTCTCCGTTCTCGCCTGGCTTTACTGCCTTGCCTCTCTGTCTTCTAAAGCCTGCTGTTTTCCAACTCGCATCAATCCTTTCTGGAAAAGAAAAAGCCACACAGAGCGGTTAGCGGTGGGAACTCTCGTGTTTCTGCACTTGGAACATTAAAACGACATCCTCCCACAGTAAACCAGGCTTTATATTTTCACACACTTGGCTGTAAGGACAACACCGTACAGTGGTACTCATAACATGGTCCAAGGACTATTTACATCCCCCATCCCTAAACTTGTGGTCTAAGGTCTAGTTACAGCTCAACCCTATAGCTGTGGTCCAAAGTCTAGTTACAGTCCATCCTTATAACTGTGGTCTAAGGTCTAGTTACAGCTCAACCCTATCCCTGTGGTCCAAGGTCTAGTTACAGTCCCCACCCTTCTACTTGGGTTCAAGGTCTATTTGCAACCCCGCACCACCATATTTATTTATTTACAGACCCCACCAATGTAAATGCAACCCTTGACTTGCTGCTCCACTGAGCTTCAAAGCCTTCATTCATGGTCTGCCGGCCTGTGGGGTGTTGAATGAGCGGGCATTTTGTGTTCCCAAGCAACAACAGAAAAAAACCCTAAAGGAATCATTAGGCTTATCCACGCAACAAATGAAAGGGACACCTATTAAAAGAGAGAGCTGGAGGGTTTCCTTCTCTCCTCTTATGGGGAAGTGCCTGGAATCCACTTGGCAAAAAAACTGCCCACAGTGCCACCTTTGAAATCAGAGCTCAGAGCGGAATCCCAGGCACAAGCTCCATCGCGTTAATCCCGAAGCACTGTTCCTGGAGTAGCCCTCGGGCAAGACGCCATCTTGGGATTGTAGGATTGCCCTCAGCAAAACGCCAGGCAGTCAACGATGCCGTTCAGTACACAGCAGTCCGTGGCGAGCATTAAAACAGCCCCCCCATGAACAATCAGCTTTCCCCAAAGCGGGAGTGAATGAAAAGTTGATCCGGATGGTAGAGAGAATGTTCACAGGTTTAGTACCTCCCAAACAATGACGCTGCAAGAGAACACATTATACTGTTCTCATAGGTAATCCTAACCTCGCTCTCCAGCGAGGGTATTAAGGGTTACGGAACCAAGGGAGTTAATCAGCCATGATCTAATTGAATAGCGGAACAGGCTCGAGCAGCTGAATGGCCAACCCCTTGTTCTTATGTTCCCTCTTTCAATCATTTAACCTCCCTTTCACACTCAGAACATTTTAAACAGACTTGTAAGGATCAATAAAAAAGTCCCAAAAATACTCAGCTAATTCTGATTTCTCAAACTCCCTTCTTCAAAAACCGACATCTGTAATTAGTTGCGCATAAAAAATTCTGCCCCCTCTCTCTCTCTCTCATTTGTTCCATAGCACTCCCAGTAGCTGGGCTGGATGCAGAGTAAAGCTCGTATTTACTCAGTCCCATCAACATTGCTTAAGCCCAAACTCAGAACTGCACTCTCTAAACACTCAGCCATGTGACATTTCCATTTCCCTTATGTGCACGTTTAATCCATAGATGCATTTAAGGGGAAGCTAGATAAGCACATGAGGGAGAAAGGAATACATAGAAAAATAGGAGCAGGAGTAGGCCATTCGGCCCTTCGAGCCTGCTCCGCCATTCAATATGATCATGGCTGATCCTCTATCTCAATACCATATTCCCGCTCTCTCCCCATACCCCTTGATGCCTTTTGTGTCTAGAAATCTATCGAGCTCCTTCTTAAATATATTCAGTGACTTGGCCTCCACAGCCTTCTGTGGTACAGAATTCCACAAGTTCACCACCCTCTGAGTGAAGAAATTTCTCATCTCAGTCCTAAATGTCCTACCCCATATTTTGAGACTGTAACCCCTCGTTCTAGACCCCCCCAGTCAGGGGAAACATCCTCCCTGCATCCAGTCTGTCTAGCCCTGTCAGAATTTTATACGTTTCAATGAGATCCCCTCTCATTCTTCTAAACTCTAGTGAATACAGGCCTAGTCGACCCAATCTCTCCTCATACGACAGTCCTGCCATCCCAGGAATCAGTCTGGTGAACCTTTGCTGCACTCCCTCTATGGCAAGTATATCCTTTCTTGGGTAAGGAGACCAAAACTGCACACAGTACTCCAGGTGTGGTCTCACCAAGGCCCTGTACAACTGTAGTAAGACAATAGAAGGTTATGCTGATAGGGTAAGATGAAGAGGGGTGAGAGGAGGCTTGTGTAGAACATTAGACCAGTTGGGCCGAATGGCCTGTTTCTGTGCCCTCTTATTCTGGATATCCCCCCCACCCCCGCCCCAGAATAAATAGTATCTCTGTATCCACTCTATCGAATCATTTTAGACACCTCGATTAGATCACCCGTCAATCTTCTATACTTGAGGGAATACGGAGGTGGGGGGGAGAGCGGCGGTGCTGAAATCACTGTCTTGTAAACCACTCTACAGATACATCACCATTCAATGTCAGCAATCCGCATCAAATTAATAAAACAAGGCTCAAGGTATCAAAATATTTAAAGCCTCCATGTGTACATACATAAATTTAATTTCTAGAGCTATTGAGTGCAATAGCCCTGGCTTGATACAGAATAAAATGAGGAAAGATATCTTTCAGGACATAAAGTGTTTGTATTGCTACCAACTGGCAAAATTCTTCTGGATTTTATGAAATAAAAATGTCTTCACAGTAATTTATACAGAATAAAGCTGGAATTAGAATTAGAACATTGGAATACTGTAATTATTCAGAAACACTGCTGAACTATTGCAATTGTTTGCCTGCATCCAGTTCCAGTACTGTTCAGATGTGTGTGATTATTGATTTGCCCGATTCCTTCCCTCCCCTCCTGCAAGGGTACGGTAGCATAGTGGTTAGGTTACTTGGCTAGTAATCCAGCGGTCTGGACTAATGATCTGCAATTCAAATCCCACCACGGCAGCTGGGGAATTTAAATTCAATTAATTATATAAATCTGGAATTAAAAAGCTAGTATCAGTAATTAAACTATCAGATTGTCGTTAAAAACCCATCTGGTTCACTAATGCCCTTTAGGGAAGGAAATCTGCCGCCCTTACCCGGTCTGGCCTATATGTGACTCCAGACCCACAGCAATGTGGTTCACTCTTAACTGCCCTCTGAAGTGGCCCAGCAAGCCACTCACTTGTAAAAGTCAGCACATGGACTGCAGCGGTTCAAGGCAGCGGCTCACCACCACTGTTTCAAGGGCAATTAGGGATGGACAATAAATCCTTGCCAGCGACACCTACAACCCAGGATATAAAAAAACGCAGACGACGACTGCTGCTGCTGATGGGGTACACTTCCATGAGAGCTGATTACACTCCATTCTTTGTGAGCGAGTGTTGACAGGCTATTGGGCCATGGAGTGCATCACAGCCAAGCCCCATCCTGCCCACACTTTTGAACATGGGGCACTTGGGTAGTGAATCGGAGCAGGAACTTGGCTGATTTCACCCCAAGGGGCCCAACTCCAGTAACCAGGAATCAAACTTGGGACTTTTTGACCCTTTATGGCTGTGACAAAGTAGCTACCAAATGGTTGGAAACTTGGGAACCCTTTAGAGACTTGAGCAAAAAATCTAGGCTGACAGTACTGAGCAGGTGCTACACTGTCGGAGGTGCCGTCTTTTGGATGAGACGTTAAACCGAGACTCCGTCTGCTCTCTCGGGTGGACGTAAAAGATCCCATGGCACTATTTCGAAGAAGAGCAGGTAAGTTCTCCCCAATATCCTGGCCAATATTTATCCCGTAATCAACATCACTCAAAACAGATGATCTGGTCATTATCGCGTTGCTGTTTGTGGGAGCTTGCTGTGCGTAAATTAGCTGCCGTGTTTCCTACATTACAACAATGACTACACTTCAAAAGTACTTCATTGGCTGTAAAGCACTTTGGGACGTCCTGAGGTGCTATATAAATGCAATAATCTTTCTTTTTCTTAATGTTGCTCTATATCAATGCAATAATCTTTCTTTTCCTTAATGTTACTCTATATAAATGCAATAATCTTTTTCCTTAACGTTACTCTACATAAATGCAATAATCTTTTTCCTTTATCTTGCTCTATATAAATGCAATCTTTCTTTTCCTTAATGTTGCTCTGCATAAATGCAATATTTTCCTTAATGTTGTCTATACAAATGCAATAATCTTTTTATTTGATGTTACTCTATATAAATGCAATAATCTTTTCCTTAATGTTACTCTATATAAATGCAATAATCTTTCTTTTCCTTAATGTTGTCTATATAAATGCAATAATCTTTTCCTTAATGTTGCTCTCTATAAATGCAATAATCTTTCTTTTCCTCAATGAGAATCCAGTGTTGTTTTGAAGGCCTGTCCCTCCCACACACAGACAGACCTGCTGGGGTGGCGGCCATGCTGAAGGTGGAGGCGGCATCAGCAGCAGCCCCGGGGCCGGCCCGGCTTCCGCCGCTCCCCCGCCCGCCGCCGACCCGTCTCCGGCCGCCGCCTCATTCAGCAGCGAGATGTCATCGCCCGTCTGCGACTTGAAGCAATTCCCCATAATTTTCTTTTTATAATATATATAAAAATTGTGAATAAAAAGTTATATTTTTATCACCAGGGCGCCACTCCTCCGCCTCCCGCCGCCATTTTGTCCCCACCCCACCAGTCTCGACTTCTCACACGAACCTGTGATGTTTTTTGACTTGATTGACAGTCGGCTTTGACCAATCCCCGGCGTCTCCGGGCCGCGAACGAAGCGTGAGGAGCCAATCATGAGGTGAGGTCAGAGGGGAAGAGAAAAGGGGGGGCGGGTTCTGTTTGGGACACCCGAACTTGCTGGTGGTTTTGATGGACAGCTGGGCTTGACAGTGGGGCGGGGCCGTCTGGAGAGGGGTGGGAGGGGTTAAGTTTTGGGAGACGTGCGCGTCAGATTGACAGCCGCATCTACCATTTACAGGCCGGCGTGATGCGCACCTCAGCCAATCACCGTTGAGGAAAGGCGGGACATGTGCGGCAGGGGGAATGATGCCCATCATTGTCAATCGGTGACGCTTCAATGGCCAACTTCAATGCCAATATGGGCTGAGTAGGCAATGTTCAGCTTTCACCGTGGCCAGTTCAATATTGTGCTAAAGACCAGGGTTAATTGTAATCTGACACACCAGGCTTGGTTCTGATATATATAGATAGATAGATATAGATATCAAAAATGAAAATTGGCAAAAGAGAAAAAACATTTTTAACGCAGCGAGCTGTGATGATCTGGAACACGCTGCCTGAAAGGGCGGTGGAAGCAGATTCAATAGTAACTTTCGAAAGGGAATTGGATAAATACTTGAAAAGGGAAATTTTTCTTTTTATTTTAAACAGGGTTATGGGGAATACGATTAATTGGATAGCTCTACCAATAAGCCGGCACGGGCGTGATTGGAAAAAAAAGACTTGCATTTATATAGCACCTTTCATGACCACCGGACGTCCCAAATGCGCTTTACAGCCAATTAAGTACTTTTTGAAGTGGAGTCACTGTTGTAATGTAGGAAATGTGGCAGCGAATTTGCGCACAGCAAGCTCCCACAAACAGCAATGTGATAATAACCAGATAATCTGTTTTTGTTATGTTGGTTGAGGGATAAATGTTGGCCAGGACACCGGGGATAACTCCCCTACTCTTCAAAATAGTGCCATGGGATCTTTTACGTCCACCTGAGAGAGCAGACAGGGCCTTGGGCCTTGGTTTAACGTCTCATCCGAAAGACGACACCTCCAACAGTGCGGCACTTCCTCAGCACTGCACTGGGAGCGTCGGCCTAGATTTTTGTGCTCAAGTCTCTGAAGTGGGACTTGAACCCACAACCTTCTGACTCACGAGGCACGTGTGCTACCATTGGCGAATGGCCTCCTGCTGTGCTGTATCATTCTATAATAGTTTAAGTAAGTACACACGTGAAGTACATTTACCTGTATTGTGCGAGTATAAGCAAGGAGTCATCTGCAAAAATTAGTTTAAAATTGTCGTAGTCATCAATTCCTGGGTAACTGCACACTCTCAACTCATGCCAAGTACAGGGAATGCAGATGGACATTTAACATTAGTCCACTTTGGGCAGAAAATTCCAATAACTCTGCCTCAATTGTGCTTTCTTAGATCTGACCATATGTTTTGCCTAAATACAAAATTACTTCAATAGATAATCTTCTAGATTATTTGAAGATGGTAAAGCTGTATTCATTGCATCATGCCTGGACATTTTTTGAGGACAGGTTGCATAATCACAGCTTGTATTCCCGAGAGTATAGAAGATGGAGGGCTGATGTGATCGAGGTGTTTAAAATATTAAAAAGGAGTCGATAGGGTAGATACGGAGAAACTATTTCCTCTGGTGGGGGAAATCAAGAACAAGGGGACATAATCTTAAAATGACAAGAGTGCTTGTGAACCTTTCTATTTCTTTTCAAATTCAGAAACTTGGATGAAAGGCTGAGGATATTTCCAAAGTTGAAAAGAATAGGAACAGGAATAGGCCTTTCAGCCCCTTGAGCCTGTTCGCCATTCAGTTAGATCATTAGACCATCTGCCTGCCTCAATTCCTTGCCCAACAAAAATTGGCTTTGAAAATCTCGAAGATGGTGACTGAGGGAGTAATGAGTTCCAAAGCTTAGGGGTCCTGGGAAAAGAATGAGTTTAGAGTAGAAGGCGGTGCGATGAGTCTTGATTCGTAGAGTGAGGGTGCAGGAAGTAGAAAGAGTGTGTGCAGGTGCGTGAACTTACAGCTTCAGTGCAAGAAATGAAAGAAGCACTGACCATGCAATACTGGGGAGGGCAAAGAGTTAGAATAGTTGTGCAGTACTTATGAAGTGTTAGATTTTAAATGTGATTTATAAGCAAAATAAAAAGGTTGGCTGGACACCTTTGGATGGCCCAGTTTGAAATACTATTTCTGGATAATACAATAAAACATGTCAGATATAATGCACAAGATCGGTTATATCCAACCTAGTTACAAATAAAGCAGAGCTAGATACGCAGGCTGAAGGGTCGATAACCAGAGGGTACAGATTTCAGGTGATTGGCAAAAGAACCAGAGGCGACATGAGGTTAAAAAAAAAATTACGCAACGAGTGGTTAGGATTTGGAATGCACTGCCTGATAGGGTGGTGGAAATAGATTCAATAGTAGCCTTCAGAAAGGGAATTGGAGAAATACTTGGAGAAAAAAATTGCAGGGTTATGGGGAAAGAGCGGGACTAACTGGATTGCTCTTCGAAAGAGCCGCCGCAGACTCGATGGGCCGAATGGCCTCCTTCTATGCTGTACCTTTCTATGATTCTAGATTAGAAAAACCTAATTAATTCAGTGGCATTCACAGACTATTCCCTTTAATCGAGACTTCTCCCTGTTGACAAAAGTGAGAAGTCGCACAACACCAGGTTATAGTCCAACAGTTTTATTTGAAATCACAAGCTTTCGGAGCTGCTGCTCCTTCGTCAGGTGAAGTTCTTCACTTCACCTGACGAAGGAGCAGCGCTCCGAAAGCTTGTGATTTCAAATAAAACTGTTGGACTATAACCTGGTGTTGTGCGACTTCTCACTTTTGTCCACCCCAGTCCAACACCGGCATCTCTGCATCATCTCCCTGTTGAAGTATTGAATAGAGGGAATAGCCTGTGAATATAAAAACTGCAATCTAAGCTGAAATATAGGACGGAGAGCTGACTAAAGCATATGCCCATCAGCAAACTTGAAATCCCCCATTCTGATTTGACCCTGTTCAACACTAAGTTAGCTCCCCATGAGAGTTGTTTGAGAATGAACGGCTTTCTATTGTCCTTGTAATGCCGGACCCTGCTGCGGATTAGTGCCCGCTTATCAGCCGGATGTTCGCAGGCTGTGCTGCGTATAGCTATTTACTGATGCACTTGTTTTTTTTGGGGGGGGTCCGGTGCTCTTTCATTACACCAGGATGATGAAGTACTCATCTCCATTCTGGCCGGGAATAGTGGTGTCACTACATGCAGCCCATAATCTGGGCTGACATTTCATCGAAGTACTGAGGCAGTATTCTGGTCATTTATCTCATTTGCTGTTTGTGGGACCTTGCTGCATGCAAACTGACTGCTACATTTACTTACAGTGACGGCACTTCAAGGTAATAAGCAACCATACTGAAAACCTCCATACGGGGGCTGGAACATTGTGCAACTCTGTAAAGGATATTGCACGGTGAGGAAGTTGCACAAACGTCGTTCTTTCACAAAAAGAGCTCTTGCTTAAAGGCAGTACATTCATGGTTAAGTCCAGACAATGTGTGCTGGCAGGCTATTTCAACCATGGAGGGCATCACAGCAGGTGATCACCCGACATCCACTTCCCAACAGGGGGCAGTGGATAATGATCAGAAGCAGGAAGCCTGCCTGGTTGCCTGGGGATCGGGCAGGAAAGTGGAGTTGAGGTCGAAGATCAGCTGTGATCTAACGGAATGGCAAAGCAGGCTCGAGGGGCTGTACGGCCTACTCCTGCTCCTAGTTCCTATGTTACCCCAACCCCCTTTCAAGCCCCACAGCCCAGCGGCTGGTTGAGGTGCTCCAGCTTGGGACCAGCTAGCTCAGAACAGTCCAGTGAACCCCCCCCCCCCCACCCCCCCGACCAGAGTGCACAAAGTGGAGGAGAAGCATCTGGGAAGGCGGCGAACACCTAGAGTCTCTTCGCCGGGAGCAAGCGAAAGCCAAGCACAAGCAGCGCACGTCAACCCAAGCACCCCACCCACCCGTCCCTTCAACCACCGTCTGCCCCACCTGTGACAGAGACTGTAGGTCCCGCATTGGACTCATCAGTCACCTGAGAACTCATTTTTAATGTGGAAGCAAGTCATCCTCGGTTCCGAGGGACTGCCTAAGACCCCCCAGAGATATTTGCGCTCCTCTAATTCTGCCCTCTTGAGCATCCCTGATTATAAATCGCTCAACCATTGCTGGCCGTGCCTTCTGTTGCCTGGGCCCTAAGCTCTTGAATTCACTGCCTAAACCTCTCCGCCTCTCTCTCCTCCTGTAAGACACTCCTTAAAACCTACCTCTTTGACCAAGCGTTCGGTCACCTGCCCTAATTTCTCCTTTTGTGTCTTATAACACTCCTGGGAAGCGCTTTGGGACGTTTTACTATGTTAAAGGCGCTATATAAATACAAGTTGTTGTTGATGAAGAACCAGACCATCAGGAGAGTACGAAAGCATTGTTTCTTTTTAAGCTGTATTACATTTACAATTTGTATTTTGGTCAAAGTTGCATGCTGATCATTTTGTTGAAGGGATAATACAGGCTAAAACACTGACACACAACTATAGGGGAAGGGGGAAAGGTCAGTAGCACAGCAGCATCTGAATCCGTAACCTGTAGGTCAGAGGTCATAGAGGCGACAACCTTACCATAAAAATTAAATTACAGGCAGATTCAGTGGAGCAGTAAAGAAGTGAATAATTATTGGCGGTATTATACAGGATTTCCTTTGCCATTCAACGGCATTACCATCGCCGAGTCCCCCACCATCAACATTCTGGGGGTCACCTTTGACCAGAAACTTAACTGGACCAGCCACATAAATACTGTGGCTTCAAGAGCAGGTCAGAGGCTGCGGCGAGTGTCTCACCTCCCGACTCCCCAAAGCCTTTCCATCTACAAGGCACAAATCAGGAGTGTGATGGAATACTCTCCACTTGCCTGGATCAGTGCTGCTCCAACAACACTCAAGAGGCTCGACACCATCCAGGACAAAGCAGCCCGCTTGATTGGCACCCCATCCACCACCTTAAACATTCACTCCCTCCACCACTGGCATACCGTGGCTGCAGTGTGTACCATCTACAAGATGCACTGCAGCAACTCGCCAAGGCTTCTTCGGCAGCACCTCCCAAACCCGCGACCTCTTCCACCTAGAAGGACAAGGGAAGCAGGCACATGGGAATACCACCACCTCCAAGTTCCCCTCCAAGTCACACACCATCCTGACTTGGAAATGTTCCTTCATAGTCACTGGGTCAAAATCCTGGAATTCCCTATCTAACAGCACTGTGGGAGTAACTTCACCTCACGACTGCAGCGGTTCAAGGCGGCGGCTGCTCACCACCACCTTCTCGAGGGCAATTAGGGATGGGCAATAAATGCAGGCCTTGCCAGCGACGCCCACATCCCATCAATGAACAACAAACAAGGATTAAAATGTTCGAAACAAATGAGAATTAGCACTCCACCCATTCCCTCACCCCTCCAAACGACACATTTTGCATTTATAATGATTTGTACTTTTGATTTACACTAGATCAGATATAGTGCTGCCCTTTGGGCCCCAGCCAGAAAGACAATTAATTCAAGTAGAGCACCAGCTAAGTAGAGCACCTCACGGCAACATTTTTGATTTCGACAGGAGACAAGAATGCGTTTAAATTACCCTCTCCACCATCTGAATTGGAACTGCTAACCTGTTTACTGTAAATTGGATTAACGCCCCAAATAAAACAGAGGAGAATGGAATTTCACACAGGCTTGCTAACGTGTTTGCACAATAAAAGATTCAGAGACGAGCTTTAAGAAGGAAAACAAAGGCAGACTCACTTACAGGAAATTGTGTCTGTAGGGACTGCTCACGGAATGCTATACTGCAGTGGGACTATGAAGCTGTGAAGGCAGCATTCCTAAATATTACATGCCAAGTCATCGAAGGTCAAAGGAACAATTTTTAAATATACAAAAGCAAAATACTGCGGATGCTGGAAATCTGAAATAAAAACAGAAAATGCTGGAAATACTCAGCAGGTCAGGCAGCATCTGTGGAGAGAGAAACAGAGTCAACGTTTTCAGGTCGATGACCCCTTCGTCAGAACTGGAAAAAGTTGGGAGATGGAACAGGTTTTTAAGCAAGTGTCGGGGCAGGGAAAGGGAGGAGGGGAAGGAAAGAACAAAAGGGAAAGTCAGCGATAGGGTGGAAGGCAGGAGAGATTAAGAGACAAAAGGGATGATGGTGCGAGGCAAAAAATGAGATAGTAATGGGAATCTTTATATATAGTTGATTGAAATTTTACCACCAATTTTTATTCATTCCCATTACTCAATTTACACATACAAAATTTCTAATATTTACCTTTTTTCTAAAATGAGTAATAATACTCAGGGGGAAGAAGTACTTTCAGTTTATACCGTTTCTGCGGGGAGTGCTCCAAACAAAATTTGGACTCGAGCCCCCAATGGTACTGAACTGGCAGGACACGGGGGCAATGGGGCAGCGAAGCAGCTCTTTCTAGCTGGGAATTAAACATGACTGGGCTCCACGAGGCCTGGCTTTGCAATACAAGACAACATACTGTCTTGGGGGTCACAGGTTCCATCCCCAGTCTGTCCTGTCTTTGGTGAAATTTCCCCCCAGGACCAATGTTTTCCCCCAATTTTAAATTTGGGTGCACAGTCCCTTTAACGGGCTGCGTGGCCCATTCAAAGTTTCACGCCTTCGCAAAATTTCACGTTGGGAAAAGTCGGTCCCGGGCTGCGCGGCACCAGCAGACAGCTGTGCAGCCGCGCAGCTTAGCGGGAACGTTGTCCAGGACGGCTCAGGAAACTACAAATTAGCATCAGCGTTCCTGAGCTAGGGTGAGGAAGGGGGGGGGGGGCGGAAAATGAATTAAAAAATCAGCCAGGGCTCCTGATCATGATCCACACTAGAAAGTGTGTGATGCACTTGGCTGAGATATCACAGTCAATTAACGCACCCAATACTCATTGTCTGGGATCACACATGAAGAACAGCTACCGAGTCCGGAGACTGAGGTGAATCGACAGTGTAATTTAATTTGAAAGCCTTCGTCCTCCACAAACTTGTTCCCCCAATTTTCCTCATCTGTGCCAGGATTTAAAAAACTGTTGCCAAGTATCACATTCTGTGGAAACAGCTGCCCAAAAGCATTGTTTCACGAGGCAGCAATCGCTCCCCCACACTCCCAGGGCAGGTACAGCACGGGTTAGATACAGAGTAAAGCTCCCTCTACACTGTCCCATCAAACACTCCCAGGGCAGGTACAGCACGGGTTAGATACAGAGTAAAGCTCCCTCTACACTGTCCCATCAAACACTCCCAGGGCAGGTACAGCATGGGTTAGATACAGAGTAAAGCTCCCTCTACACTGTCCCATCAAACACTCCCAGGGCAGGTACAGCACGGGGTTAGATACAGAGTAAAGCTCCCTCTACACTGTCCCGTCAAACACTCCCAGGGCAGGTACAGTACGGGTGAGATACAGTGTATCTATCGCCATTGAAAAGAATGAAGCAGAATTCCAAATCTGTTTCTCTTTACCATTTGAGAACAGAAGTTAAACTTGTGCGTAACAAGGAAAGGCTTCAAGTCCATGCTTTCAAATGGAAAGAAGCGAGCCCAATCAACCTGCAGACATCAAATTCTGTTCCCTTTCGATGGCAGACAGCTACGCTCACCTCACGATCGACCTTAAAATCGACCTTAAAAAAGATACTTTCTGAAATTCTCTACCAGGAATGCTCTTTTTCAAAAAGACTTGCATTTCTATAGCGCCTTTCACGACCGCCGGACGTCCCGAAGCGCTTTACAGCCAATGAAGTACTTTTTGAAGTGTAGTCACTGTTGTAATGTAGGAAACGCCACGCTCCCGCAAACAGCAATGTGATAATGACCAGATAATCTGTTTTTAGTGATGCTGATTGAGGGATAAATATTGGCCCAGGACACCGGGGATAAATCCCCTGCTCTTCTTCGAAATAGTGGTCGTGGGATCTTTTACATCCACCCGAGGGGGGCCTCCAGTTTAACGTCTCGTCCGAAAGACGGCACCTCTGACAGTGCAGCACTCACTCAGCACCGCACTGGAGTGTCAGCCTAGATTTTGTGCTCAAGTCTCTGGAGTGGGGACTTGAACCCACAACCTTCTGACTCAGAGGCGAGGGTGCTGCCCACTGAGCCACAGCTGACACATTGTTGTAATGTAGGAAGGGAGGGAGCTGGATTACGTAACGCACCGCGAATTGCAGAGTCACCAGATCGCAGCACAGAACCAGCGACGGTTCAGGAAACTCATACATGAAACAAAATCCCCCTATCATTGGAGGGATGGGCTTCAGTGAGCCAAATGACCCCTCATGCCCTTTCATCTTACATTGAACACAGGAAAGTACCAGTAATAGGGGATAAAAGGACCATGCCGTTTTAATGGACCATCTGTGATAAAAAAAACCTGCTTATTTTTCACAATAACGTACAAAATAATCTTGCTCTGTCGCAATCAGTCTTTGCTCTCTTTCTTTTTCTCTTTCTTCTTCTTCTCTCTGATTATTTGTTTAAATTTCAGCTTGCGTGGGTTTAGCCCGTATGCCTGCAGTCTCGAGCCGCTGAACAACCGTCCGCCAAACTGCACTTGGGACGTGAGGAGCATATTTTTCTTTGCAAATTTCTTCCCTTTCCTGGCCGGATGCTGCGATCCTTTCCCGTGGGCGGTGGGAGGGGCTGGCGACTTTTCCTCTTCCTCTTCCTTGCTGGGTCCGGCTTCCTCTGGGGCCGCCGCCTTCGCACTGCTCTTCGGTTTGGGAACCAAGACGTCTTCATCCTCTTCGCCGCCCAGTCCACCTGCCCGTTTATTCTCAGCCTCCAGACTCGCTTTCTTTGGGCTTGGTTCGGTGGCCTCCTCCTCGGCTCCTTCGCCTCCCGGCAGCTGCGTCCTTTTCAGTTTATCCCGGCTCTTCTTCCCGGTTTTGGTTTTGACAGCTGCCGCGTTCCTCTGAGATTCGTCTTCCCTTTAAAGCAACAATGGTTTGCCCAGTTAGTACTTTTCTCCGTCAATCTTTTCTCAAACTACAACAGCAACTTATGTAGTGCCTTTAACGTAATAAAACGTCCCAAGGCGCTTCACAGGAGCGTTACCAAAAAAAAGAGCTTGGTCGAAGAGGTAGGTTTTAAGGAGCATCTTAAGGAGGGGAGAGAGGCGGAGAGGTTTAGGGAGGGAATTCCAGAGCTTAGGACCTAGGAGCTGAAGGCACGACCGCCAATGGTGGAGCGATTAAAAATCAGGGATGTTCAAAAGGCCAGAATAGGTGGAGCGCAGAGGTCTAGGGAGATTATAGGGCTGGAGGCGATTACAGAGATAAGGAGGGGCGAGGCCATGGCAGGATTTGAAAACAAGGATGAGAGTTTTAAAAATTGAGGCGTTGCTTAACTGGGAGGCAATGTAGGTCAGCAGCACAGGGGAGATAGGCGAGCAGGATTTGGTGCGAGTTAGCACACGGGCGGCAGAATTTTGGACGACCTCAACTATTATAAAAAAAGGGACGGCTTGAATATCTCAGTGGGTAAAAATCAGCGCACGGCAACAGTACTGGCCCTTACCGTCCAGGAATGGACTGGATTTGACCAGTGGTCAGCTGGAGTGATAGTAGGGGCACTAAAGTTAGCTACAATACCCCGGAGCTGGGGGACTGGTTGTCCGTTGCGTTAGGACACTGACCTTTCATCTTTAGCACCTCCAATCTAACCCTGAATGATGGGATGAAAGTCTGGGTTCGGGAGAGATACCCAGAGTGTAGGTCCAAGACACTTGGAACCAATGTTACACGGATGGGGTGGGAGATGCTCTTCGGAGGTTGGAGCTGAAGCGCATCATTGGGGAGTGTAGAGTTTTACCCTGTATCTGAATTGTGGAGTACCAGAGTTGGCAGTACTTGATGCTGAAATGGAGAAGTATGCCAACAAACCTTACCTTGATAGCAATTCATTAAAAAGTCATTTAAAAAGAGGGGGGTGGGGAACGGGGGGGGGGGAATGAAAGAAGCAGCCAGGGAAAGTAAAATACAAAATCAATAATGTTGGATTATAAGGGGCTATACGTTCCAGCTGGAGGTTTAGTCACATACAGAGATTGAGTAGACTAGGCCTATATTCCCTAGAGTTTAGAAGAATGAAAGGTAATCTCATTGAAACATATAATATTCTTAAGAGGCTTGATAGGGTAGATGCTGAGGCGCTGTTTCCCCCTGGCTGGAGAGTCTAGAACGAAGGGTCACAGTCTCAGGATAAGGGGTCGGCCATTTAGGACGGAGATGATAAGGAATTTTTTCACGCAGGGGGTGGTGAATCTTTGGAATTCTCTACCCCAGAGAGCTGTGGATGCTCAGTCGTCGAGTGTATTCAAGACACAGATTGACAGATTTTTGAATACTAAGGGGATCAAGGGATATGGGGATCGGGCGGGAAGGTGGGAGTTGAGGTAGAAGATCAGCCATGATCTTGTTGAATGGTGGCGTAGGCTAGAGAGGCCGAATGGCCTACTCCTGCTCCTATTTCATATGTTTTTATATAGGAAAGATGTTCTATATGCCAACTCAGAATAGGTACAGTAATATATATATTAAACATGGCGTATACGGCTTTGGGCAAGTAAACAAGACTCATTCCTTTGAGTGCAAAACTGGGCATCAGGTACTTGTTTGTTTTTCCTCCAAATGGCATATAGGTTTTTGTCAGAACACGGTCAACACGGCACAAAAGCTTAGTCATTATGATAAATATGCTGAAGCCACCACTTCCTTCCCGCGATCAAGTTCCTGCAATTATCAAGATTGCCGACGATATTTGATACAGCCAATAGATTGGAGACTTACTGCAGTGCGAGAGACCTGAAGATCTGCTGCTTTTTCCACGGGTTCTGGGCTTTCTGCTTGTAAATCTTCAGATCGTGAAGCTCTTCCTTCTCAGTTCTGTGCAAATACAAAATTATTTATTTATTTTTTTAATTGGATTCTCGTGTATCCGCACATTTGTGCGATTTAAAAAAAAAAATTCATTCATGGGACGTGGGCGTCACTGGCAAATCCAGCATTTATTGCCCATCCCTAATTGCCCCCGAGAAGGTGGTGGTGAGCCGCCTTCTTGACAACTGAGTGGCTTGCTAGGCCATTTCAGAGGGCAGTTAAGAGTCAACCACATTGCTGTGGGTCTGGAGTCATATGTAGGCCAGACCGGGTAAGGGCGGCAGATTTCCTTCCCTAAAGAACATTAGTGAACCAGATGGGTTTTTACGACAATCCGGTAGTTTCATGGTCGCCATTACTGATACTAGCTTTTGATTCCAGATTTATTTAATTAACTGAATTTAAATTCCCCAGCTGTCGTGGTGGAATTTGAACTCATATCTCTGGATCATTAGTCCAGGCCTCTGGATTACTAGTCCAGTAACATAACCACCATGCTACCATTCCCATAATTACTGTGCATAAAGTTACTCATTCACACTCATTTTTATGAAGCCATTCAATAGTTAAGGGTACATTCATATATTTTATGGGGCCATTATACATACAGGTGTACATTCACACAGATCAGCTAACTCAGTAAAACCCCAGGGATCAAACCGGGGATCTTCCTGGTCTGCGCCCTCCCCCTCCATTACATTTTACCAAAATTTCAATTAAACAATCAATGATGTTCCCAGAAATGAGGCAGTAACTCTAATAAAAAGGTCACATTTGGCAAATCCCAACGGTAAAAGTCTACACCCCTGCAGGACTTGGGACTGTGGACTTGGGACTATTCTATTTCCACCCAAGTCTGCCCTCGTGCACATTTTACAATGTGAGATACCGAGCACGTAATGTGGCTAGCAAATGTCAGAGGCCCTGGTTTCCCTTTTACTCACTGACCTGAACTGGCAGGTTTTCTTCAGCGAACACCAAGCATTAAGTTCTTTGTCATCTGCTGCCAAAATCTGCAAACAATGAGGAAAAAGGGTACCGTTACACCCTGGGTCGTTAAGCTGAAGACACAACGGAGCACAAAGCCACGTGCGGCGACGCTGCAAATTTGCGTATGAAGATGCCCTCGGTTCAGTATGTTAAGTGAATTCTTAACAGGTGCTCTTTAGAAACAGTGAGCAGAGGAATTCTTCACAGACGCGTTAACGATGTCAATACCCATAACGACTGGAGGAATCTTGTTATTTGTTCTCGGGGATGCGGGTGCTGTCGGCAAGGTCAACTTGCATTTATACAGCGCCTTTAACGTAGTAAAACGTCCCACGGCGCTCCACAGGAGTGTAATCAGGCAAAATTTGACACCGTGCTATAGAAGGAGATGTTAGGACAGGTGACCAAAAGCTTGGTCAGAAGTAAAGAAAAGAAGAAAGACTTGCATTTATATAGCGCCTTTCACGACCACCGGACGTCTCAAAGCGCTTTACAGCCAATGAAGTATTATTGAAGTGTAGTCACTGTTGTCATGTGGGAAACGTGGCAGCAGATTTGCACCCAGCAAGCTCCCACAAACAGCAATGTGATAATGACCAGATCATCTGTTTTTGTTATGTTGGTTGAGGGATAAATATTGGTCAGGACACCGGGGATAACTCCCCTGCTCTTCTTCAAAATAGTGCCATGGGATCTCTTACGTCCACCCGAGAGAGCAGACGGGGCCTCGGTTTAACATCTCATCTGAAAGATGGCACCTCCGATGGTGAAGCGCTCCCTCAGCACTGCACTGGAGGGTCAGCCTAGCTTTATGTGCGAGTGTGCTACCAACTGAGCCACAGCTGATACTTTTAAGGAGCGTCTTAAAGGAGGAGAGGGGCGGAGAGTTTTAGGGAGGGAATTCCAGAACTTAGGGCCGAGGCAGCAGAAGGCACGGCCGCCAATGGAGGGGCGAAGAAAAGTAGAGAGGACTATCCTTCCAATCCACCATCGGTGGGCATGTTTTCAGTCAATATATTCTTGCTTTTGTGGAATTCTCTCCCAAAACCATTTTACCTCAGGCCTTCAAAAGTCTCCCCAAAAACCCTCCTCATCGACTGTGCCTTTTGTCTCTTTCCAGCTCAGCATCCACAGTTTTACCCTCCCCGAGCACTCGGAGCATTATACAAACGCCAGGCTATTGTGACTGAAGCTCGGCACCATCTGACCTTCTGGTCTGAATGGCTTAGAGCGCAATGCGCAGTGGCTTTATCCATTCAGCCGCCGGAAAGCTACGGGTTTAACCGCAAAGGAGGATACAAACGTACCTCGTCTGGACTGAGCCCAAAGTCATTAGCCAACACCTGTCTGTACTTGAACCTACAGGGCAAGTCATCGATGATATCTTCGTAATCCAGCCTGTAATACTCATCCAAGTACTGTTCAAAGGTCTTGTTTTCTGTGATAATAAAAATAATAATCTGGTCAAAAGCATTAAAACTAGATAAAGGCTCAATGTCATTTGTCATCAAAAACACATTTAAAAATGAACCAACTGAAAGCGCATAGTACATCTCCTCCAACTGGACTGGTCAGATGAAGCACGAGTAAAAATAATTACATAATTGAGCCCAAATGATCGATCCTGGTGTTTATACTTCGCATGAGCCTCCTCCCACTCTAGTGACCTCTTTCTACCCTGCCCTGTATCTCTCTACTCCCTTTTCCCCTCACGTATGCATCAATCCTCCCCTTAAATGCATCAATCCTAGCTGGTTCAACCACTCCACCTGGCATCGTTCCACATTCTCAACACTCTGAAAAAAGAAAAATATGCACCAGTTATGGGACACTGCAAGGAAACATGCTGATATTAAATGAAAGAGAAGTAAGAGGATATACATAAGAAATAGGAGCACGAATAGACCACTTGGCCCCTCGAGCCTGCTCCGCCATTCAATAAGATCACGGCTGATCTTGGGCTCAAAGCCACTTCCCTGCCCGCTCCCCATAACCCTTCACTCCCTTATCTTGCAAAAATCTGTCTATCTCCACCTTAAATGTATTTAATGACCCAGCCTCCACGGCTCTCTGGGGCAGAGAATTCCACAGATTTACGACCCTCTGAGAGAAGAAATTACTCCTCATCTCAGTTCTAAAAGGGCGACCCTTTATTCTGAAACTATGCCCCCGAGTTCTAGATTTCCCCACGAGGGGAAACATCCTCTCTGCATCTACCTTGTCGAGCCCCCTCGGAATTTTATATGTTTAAATCAGGATATACATACATGGAGTGGGGAGGTGAAACCAAGCATACAGCCTAGCACTCAGCGTGGTGTGACGTTAACTCGTTTGTTCAACTAAGCAGATTAACGTGCCTCAAAAAAAAAAACCTTTGAATAACTATTTTTTTTTTTTTACTGGTGTCCTCACATCTGGAATGCTGAGAAATGGAACATTTTACACTTCAGACACTCAGGGTCAGCATCGAGCACTTCCAGGTCAAGTATAGCACAGCCAGAGGCAGAGTAAAGCTCCCTCTGTTCTATCCCACTCTACACCAACAGTGTGCAGCAGCACCTACCCCCCCACTAGCTGAGCACCCACTACTGTACCACATTACCCACACAAACCATCCTGTGAATCCCCTTATTGAGTCCGACAATCAGGAGCAATTTTATGCTGTAGCCCTTCCCCAGTCGGTACTGGGTTCAGACGGTCCGATGACTGTTTTATGGCAAATAAAAAGGGAATGGCACTTTTTGACGCTAGAGAGATCAGCTGCCATTAGTAGCGTAGGTGGAGGGGCTGGCTCAGACTGGCAGAGGCACTTACTGGGATCAAATGTTGGCTTCGACTTGCTAACCGCCTCTGCAAATTTAGACTTGCGCCTTTTCTTGCCCATGAGTGGAGCGTCTCGTTTCTTTTTCTTCTTAGAGGAGGTCACCTGCTGACTGGGATCATAATCTGCATCCATCTGTTAAAGAAATATCGATCTTTCAGTATCTATGCCCTGGTACAGTCCACGCCCCCTCCTCTCCCATAATTTTCCATTCCTCTTCCCCTGAAGGCACGGATTCGCGCTCTGCATGATTTCACAGGTAATGGCGGCTCTCTGGTATCTCGTCCAAGTGCTCATTCTTCATGAGCCAGCCCAGACGACGAGTGCAATCAGGAGTGGGACAACAATCCCAGCTAACTCAACACAGAATGGCAATTGAACCCAAGACCTTCCTGGCCTGGGAGCTGCCTGGTCTGTGTGGCACTGCCACTGGAAAGCAGGCGTGCGTCAGCGTCAGGTGAGCGCAGGATTGGGTGGGACTGTGATGCTGTTTAAGGCCAGCACTCAGACATGAAGAATAGCCTCTTGGGCAAGGTACCGGAGGCTGCTGATGCCCATGGATCGGTACACCAGCAAGAGTCAGCGCCTTCAAGGAGAGATGGGGAGGGGAGAAAATAGGGATTAAAAGTAATGAACACTCTCCCTCAGCTCTCTCATCTGCCAATCGTTGAGACAAGTATCTTGCTGAGCAACACAAAACTTTTTTTAATTCGTTCATGGGATGTGGGCGTCACTGGCAAGGCCCAGCATTTATTGCCCATCCGTAATTGCCCTCGAGAAGGTGGTGGTGAGCCGCCTTCTTGAACTGCTGCAGTACTTGTGGTGAAGGTACTCCCACAGTGTTGTTAGGGAGGGAGTTCCAGGGTTTTGACCCAGTGACAATGAAGGAACGGCGATATATTTCCAAGTCACGATGACGGTGTGTGACTTGGAGCGGAACTTGGAGGTGATGGTGTTCCCATGCGCCTGCTGCTCTTGTCCTTCTAGGTGGAAGAGGTCCCGGGTTTGGGAAGTGCAGTCGAAGAAGCCTTGGCAAGCTGCTGCAGTGCATCTTGTAGATGGTACACACTGCAGCCACTGTACGCCGGTGGTGGAGGGAGTGAATGTTTAAGGTGGTGGATGGGGTGCCAATCAAGCGGGCTGCTTTGTCCTGGAGGGTGTCAAGCTTCGAGTGTTGTTGGAGCTGCACTCATCCAGGCAAGTGGAGAGTATTCCATCACACTCCTGACTTGTGCCTTGTAGATGGTAGAAACTGGAGACTTGCAAGTGTAGAAATTCCAATTAAAGTTCAAGAGTTATTTTAAATGGGTTAATACCCGCGTAACAATAGTGCACACAGGAAAGCAGTACGATACATTTTATACATGAACTATAATTAGGATTTCTAACCTCTAGTCTTTGGGGGGGGGGGGGGGGGGGAATAAAATGAGAAATCCCTCAAAGAGAATCATATAGTGGGAATTCCTACAGAGTAAATTCAATTTTGTCGCAATGAATAGGAGTCAAAATAAAACGCAGCTTACATTAAAATCCAGATCGTCACAGTGTGGCTCAGAACTCTCTTGCTGGCACTGTTCTTCTCCCTCTCCCTCTCCCTCAGTGCAGCCATCCTCCTTCCCTGTCCACGTGTCCCAATTCCACTCATCTGGGGCAAAAGTAAATAGCAATTGCAATTAATTGATGTTACGCTCTTTTTAAAAAAAGGTTCACAAATAATGTATCTTTGTTTTCATTGCTAAAGTCTCCTCATCTTATGCGCCCTTCTTTGCCAATAAGATTGGACGGACACTGGCTCTCAGGGCTTGTCAATATCAGGCTATTTGACCATGATGGGCGTTACCATCCAAGCCCTATGGCCAGCAACTTAATGTGACAAGCCATCAAGTCATGGTGAATCCGCTAGTAATACATGGGTCGGCCGGCACAATGAATGCGTGATCCACCCCTCAGGATTTCCGAGATCATGGTGACGCAAGGATGTTAGTGTGGCCATTGATCACATAATTTATATCGTTCAATTAAATTTCCAAAAGATGATAAGTTACCACCAAATTCCTCCTCATTCTCAAACTGTGGTTTCTGCTCATCGCCCACGCCATAATAGTCGTCATTGAAGAATTGCTGCAGGGGAAGAGTAAAAAAAAAGGTTTTCTGGTCATGAAAGCTTGCTTTCTTTTTGCAATACGTGCTCCACGAGGGATGGTTTCATCCTGCCTCTTGCACCAACCTGCATGAGCTGGTCGTGCTTGGCTGGGTCAAAGTCCTCCTCCAGGTGCTGCTCGCTGAAGCCGACGCTTTCGTTCCCGGTTATCTCTTCAACCGATTCAGCTTGTTGATTATCTCCATCCTCTTCAGGTTCTTCAGCTGCTTTATCTCCTCTTGCTTCTTTTCCTTTTCCTAAAGAAACCATTCATTAGGATTAAAACCAAATATAGTTTGTTTTCGGAGCTAGGCTGACCAGTGCTCCGAATTTCACGGGGAGTGCTTGGATGGTAGTTGGAGTTTTCCCCAGCACAGCATAACCGACGGAACTCACCATGTGCACATAACTGTTTACCCCTCTGTGATGCAAAGTGCTAGTCCGCTGTACGTCCGAAGGAGCTGGCAGTGTGGCTGGGAGCGGAGGGCCCTGCTTTAGACGGCGGGGGCGGAGGGCCCTGCTTTAGACGGCGGGGGCGGAGGGCCCTGCTTTCGACGGCGGGGGCGGAGGGCCCTGCTTTCGACGGCGGGGGCGGAGGGCCCTGCTTTCGACGGCGGGGGCGGAGGGCCCTGCTTTCGACGGCGGGGGCGGAGGGCCCTGCTTTCGACGGCGGGGGCGGAGGGCCCTGCTTTCGACGGCGGGGGTGGAGGGCCCTGCTTTCGACGGCGGGTCGGAGGGCCCTGCTTTCGACGGCGAGAGCAGAGGGATCTGCTTTAGACAGTGGGGCGGAGGGCTGTGCTTTAGTCACAGTGAAAGAAAAAAAAAGACTTGCATTTATATAGAGCCTTTCACGACACGGGATGTCTCAAAGCGCTTTACAGTCAATGAAGTACATTTGAAGTGGTGTCACTGTTGTAATGTGGGAAACGCACACAGCAAGGTCCCACAAACAGCAATGTGATAATGACCAGATAATCTGTTTTTTTTGTTCTGTTGGTTGAGGGATAAATATTGGCCAGGACACCGGAGATAACTCCCCTGCTCTTCTTCCAAATAGTGCCGTGGGATCTTTTACGTCCACCTGAGAGCAGACGGGGGCCTCGGTTTAACGTCTCATCCGAAAGACGGCACTGGAGTGTCAGCCTAGCTTTATGTGCTCAAGTCCCTGGTATGGGACTTGAACCCACAACCTTCTGACTCAGAGGAGAGTGTGCTACCAACTGAGCCACAGCTGACACTTATGGGAGTGGAGGGCTGTGCTTTATACAGTGGGGAGTGGGAGCAGAGGGCTGTGCTTTATATGGTGAGAGTGGCCAATACTATTGCGAGGTTACTTTGCACTGCACATAAAATCGGGTTGTAACTGAGGGAAGCATGTTCAATACGATCGGTAGGAAATTTGTAGAGAAATATTCCAATTACCTACACGGGCACTATTCAGCCTTAACGATAATTGTAAATCAAGTAAAAATAATTTTAAAACGCTCTTACCTTTTTCTTCCTTTCCTTAATTTCTTCTCTTTTATGTTTCCTTCTATCGTCCTTTGCCCTGACGGAGGTGGAGACAGTTCTCGGGTATGATTTTATCTTTAAAAAAGAGGAAGGAATGCATGAATGTTTTGGAGGGCCCCAAAACCAATGATTATAAAACAAAACTTTCCATCATCATAAGGCTCTGCAGAGACTTCCAGGAGTGCAGACAGAGTTGACACCGCCCTTTCACTGTTGCTTGCCGAAGGTCTGTGCAAGCGAGGATCAGGGCAGACATCACTTAGCAGGAATGTGACTGAAAATACCGCTTTAAATTAAAAGGGAGGTCTTACTGTACAGTACAGATGTTAAATAAAGTTACAGGCAACTTCAAAACCTCACATCAAATCCGGCTTATTACTGTAAAATGTACACATGTCCACGTTTGTGTCAACATTTCCCATTTAAATTTTGCTGGGTTAACTGTCACAATGAAGGGGGAAAATTTGCAGGGCTGTGGGGAAAGAGCAGGGGGGAGTGGGACTAATGGGACAGCTCTTTCAAAGAGCCGGCACAGGCACGATGGGCCGAAAGGCCTCCTCCTGTGCTGTATCACTATGATTTTAAGAATGGCGCTGCAAGTTCTGGCCACCAGGTAACTCTGTGGGGCAAGTTTCTGAAACCCATTATTGCATTATTGAAATGTCTACATTCTGGTTCTATTTTTAAAATGGTAGTTGCTACTTATGGCTCTCCTCCCACTCCTTTCTGCCATTCCTTTCGTCTTTTCCAGTGCCACGCAAAGGGGCAAATAACGCACCTGTTCCCCCGTCGCTGTCGGTATCACTCTGTTTCCCACCTCTGCTCGGAGCCACGTACAAGGCGCATACATGGGCTCTGCCACCATTTTGTTTTCTGCCTCCCCCCCTCCGCTATTACTTTCCTGAAGGCACCGACACGTGCTCATGGTATGGTGTGGCAAAAGGCAGCTGCCCCGTGACCTCTCTCCCAGGCGACTATTCCTCACGTGTCAGCAGGGAGCATTGAAAGCTGGCCGATTATTCAACAGCCAGGCTGCAGCTGAAGCTGTTCCTGTCCTCGCCCAACATCACTCTTTAGCAGGCGGTCACTGGGCAGCGTTCAGGAGTGGGAGCCAATGTTCCCGTTAAGCTGTGCGGCCATGTGGCGGTTTGGAGGTCCCACACAGGCGGCTCTCAAAATGGAAAACCGCGCATACGCGGAAATTTGAATGGGCCGCACACCCAAAACAAAAATTAGTGGGAACATTGGGGGGAGCCCTGGCTGATTCCTCCCCCCACCCCTAGCCTCTGGTGCGGGGAGGGGGGGTGGGGGTGGGTAGTGTTGAGCCCCATTGTGGAGCCCCTTCCACTGCCCGGGACCAGGAGCAGCTAGCTCAGCAGAATGAACATTGAACTTGGGACTTCAACTTAAATCTAAAAATAAAACAACAGCTGTTGGTAATCGAGACCAATAAAGGGGGAGGTGAAATGCTATCTCGAGTCAAACATTGTTCTGCTTACAAATTCTGCGTCGGGTTCTTCAAATCTGAAGTTATATTTCCGTTCAAAGTCTTCCTGTTTCCTCAGAAATTGCTCCCCATCATCTTCGGAGTCGTCCACTTCTTCCTGAACTATTTCATCGTAAGTAGGAATCCTTCGAGACCAGGACAAAAAGGAATGGAACGAAACAGATAAACTATGAGCGAGCATCAACCTGTCTAAATGGAGCCCATTGCTCACAAATGTCTGCGCGGTTGCAGCAGAAGAAATCTAATTGTTACATGCATGAACACATGCACGCGTGTGTGTGCAAAGGGGCAAGGGTGTCTTTCTCTACCTCCCCCCTCACCATTCGGGTCAGCTACTGCGCTGAGCAAATGCAGTTCAGCTGCACGACAGTGGAAGCGGGCAGTTTACAAGTTTAAGAACGCATTTGGGGAGGGGAGGAGGGAAAGAGAAGATTTGCGGTGCCGCGGGTTACACCCTGGGTTAACACTTCTAGAACTTGGGTTGAAATCCATCCTAGACTCTCACTCTGTCTGCTGGCCGTAAGGGTCCTACGTGAATTGAGCTGAGACAGTCTCAATCCAGCATTAGATGTCAACATCACTCAGCAACTACAGAACAATTAGGATTTTTTTTTTTTAATAAATGGTAATTCTGGTGCAATGTAGGGTTTTTTTTTTGACAATTTCTCTCTTCCGAGAGCCGTTGCCTCCTGTTGGGATACAGCTGGACAGGCCCAAACACCCTCTGTTGCAGGCCTAGATCAATTTGTGTGCAGGCTATTTGATTGCTGTGCAGGGCATTTACAGCAGAGCTCAATCTGAATGTGACTTTAACAATGGGGACCGATTTATATCTGCCTGCCCTGGTCCAATGATCCCATTACCCCATATCCCACTTTACTCGAAGACGACTCTCAGTCTCGACTCAGTGTATGGAACACCACAGGACATCAACTGGTCCATTAAAAAAAAAAATCTCCATTCTTCCCCCCTCCTGCCTTGAAGGCATCTACTTCATTTGCACCAACAACCCACTAGTATCTCACCCAAATGGCTATTGTTAAGAGTGTTGGCCGAACAGCGACTATTGGACCACGAAGGCCATCACCGGCAAGCCTGACCGTGTCCTCACCCGCAGTTTACGAGCGGGGCAATGAGCAAGAATTATGAAAGTGCCATTTAAAGTAAATGACATTTTCCCCCCTCCAAACGTTTCCGAGCTGTCGCCTTACCCTCGGGCAAGAGCAGGATCGGGAGACACCCCACTCCGATCTCTGCCGCCATCCCGCCTGTATCTCTCGTCGATGCGAAGAAAAGGAGAAGCACGCTTCGGCACCGACGCTCCACGCAGCCGTGAGCTGTGCAAGTTTTGGAAGTTACACCTTGGGGTGGGGGGGGGGGGGGGTCATCAAGAACGGGAATCTTCATGAACTGTTTTCCTCCCTAGTCAAGGACCACTGAGGCAAGCGGTTTGGCCCCGAGCATTGCCTCAACCGAGATCAACTAACTCAGCATAGATCAGGGATTGGACCAGGAACCCCTGCTGGTCTATACGGCTGAATACTACACCAGCTGGTGAATTTATCAATTGAACCAATCAATCAGAGAGATTCTAAACATTTACGCAGCTGCAAGGTGGATCAGTGCTGATAACAACTTGCATTTGTATAGCGCCTTTAACATAGTCAAATGTCCCAAGGGGTTTCGCAAGAGTGTTTATCAAACAAAATTTGACATCGGGAGTTATTAGGACAGATGACCAAAAGCTTGGTCAAAGGGGTAGGTTTTAAGGAGCAAAGGAGGAAAGAGAGAGGCGGAGAGGTTTAGGGGGTGAATTCCAGTGATTAGTGCCCAGGCAGCTGAAGGCATGGCCGCTAATGGTGGAGCGATGAAAATCGGGGATGCTCAAGAGGCCAGAATTGGAGGGGCGCAGAGATCTGGGAGGGCTGGAAGAGAGCCATTCCATTCACCCACATGCAACTGTTCTCTGCCTTGCAGCAGCAGGGGATATGGGCAATGAGCAAGTCCGAGCAGGAGGTCTCTAGACCCTCCTCTTGACCTGGGGCAAGTTGGCACCTCTCGGAGGGAAAATTGTAATTTTAAATATATTTATTATTTCTTTTTTTTTTAATTTTTTTTTTTTTTACAAACAGCAGTCTCACAATTCCCGCTCGTTGCCATCTACTATTTAATTGGCCAAGTCTTCCGATGACAGACATGATTGGAATCGACCAATTGGATTTTTACACCAGCGGTGGGCGGTCTCCGGACCCTCCCCTTGACCTGGGTTAAGCGAGCGTCTCTTTCGGAGGGAAAATTGTAATTTTTAAAAAGTTTTTTTTATAACTAAGTTTCGTAATTCCCGCTCGTTGTCAGCTTGGAATCCATTGGTCAAGACTTTGAATGACAAATCTTTGGAATTGGCCAATTAACACCAGCAGTGGGAGGTTGTCCAGACCCCTCCCCTTGACCTGGGTTAAGCAAGAGGCTCTTTTGGGAGGGAAAAAGAAGCAAATTTGTAATTATTTTTTTTTTTAAAAAGGGCAGCCGGTTTCATAATTCCCGCTCTTCCTCAACTTGCGTTTCATTGGCAGAGACAGCCGAGGACTTACCAGCACCAACTCATTATAGCCCACGTTGTTACAGCCAATAAACTCACAGCCAGAGAGTTGGTGCCTGGCTCAGTAAACTGTTGGTACTGGGTCGTGCAACACTGTTTCAAGGTTAGACACATCCTTTGTCCCAGATGGCTGACCTGCCTATGCCCCGACCTCGACACACACACACTCCAGTTCACCCGAGGTTTCACTCACAAAGGGCTGTAGGAATTCGATTCGCAGTTAGGAACATAGGAACAGGGACGAGGCCATTCATTCAATTATAGGCACACTCCCAGAGATCCCCCTACAATTATACACACAGTCCCCTGCAAACAACATACCCCCAGGAATCCCTGCAAATATAAAAGACAATCAGGGGTACCCTTGAATCTTGATTTCTAAACAGCAAATGAAAACAGTTCTTTTGCTGCAGATAAATTATTTTTTTTTAAATTTAGTAAAACCGCAACAGAAATAACAATAGTATGCAAACAGATACAGAACAATGAATTCTTGAGACGCTGTGTTGGCAGTTTCTGGTACACTGGGCTCCAAGCACATAATCTTCGAGAATTCCTCATAGACCCCTCAGTGGTCCACAGAACCCAGTTTGAAAAACCAATACTGTAAAAGACCCTATGATACTATTTCGAAAAAGAGCAAGGGGTGTTATCCCCGGTGTCCCGGGCCAATATTTATCCTTCAACCAACATCACTTAAAAAAAAACCCAGATTATCTGGTCATTTATCTCACTGCTGTTTGTGGGAGCTTGCTGTGCACAAATTGGCTGCCGCGTTTCCTACATTACAACAGTGACTACACTTCAAAAGTACTTCATTGGCTGTAAAATGCTTTGGGACGTCCTGAGGTTGTGAAAGGCGCTATAGAAATGCAAGTCTTTCTTTTTCTTTTAAATCGTTACGGGTTAATCATGGCCAAATTTCCAAATGCACTCACTGCCCTTTTTGGGCAAAGCTGCTCCCTCAATAAACATTCATGAGCTTTATCTTACAAATACTGTACAACATACACTGATGCAGTTAACTAACTTTAATTGGGCCCAAATTGGATTGTGCAATAAAAGCAGATAAATGTGTTCATAGGTCATCTCTCTGCGCACTATTTTAATGGGAGCCATTAAACCATTTCAGATAAACACCTTGGCTGGAACACAAGTTTCATACAACACATTCACGCACCAATACCACACGGCAGTGTCAGCTGTGGCTCAGTGGGTAGCACTCGTGCCTCGGAGTCAGAAGGTTGTGGGTTCAAGTCCCCACTCCAGAGACTTGAGCACAAAAATCCAGGCTGACGCTCCAGTGCAGCGCTGAGGGAGTGCTGCACTGTCGGAGGTGCCGCCTTTCGGATGAGACGTTAAACCGAGGCCCCGTCTGCTCTCAGGTGGACGTAAAACATCCCGCGGCACTATTTTGAAGAGGAGCTGGGGCATTCTCCCCAGTGTCCTGGGCCAATATTTACCCCTCAACCAACATCGCAAACAGATTATCTGGTCAGTCACATTGCTGTTTGTGGGAGCTTGCTGTGCACAAATTGGCTGTAGCGTTTCCTACATTACAACAGTGACTACACTTCAAAAAGTACTTCATTGGCTGTAATGCACTTTGGGACGTCTGGTGGTCGTGAAAGGCACTATAGAAATGCAAGACTGTCTTTCTTCTTTCTTTTACCCCAATGGATGAACCTTTATATTTTCGGAATGTCAAATGAAATAATGGAAACATAAAAGCATTTGAGCACTGCAAACATTGGCACTTAAAAAGTGATCTTACCTCTCTTTCTCCTCCTCCTCCTCCTCATCAAGATATCTTTTATTGAGAATATAGTCCCGCAGAAACTTCTCCCCATCATCCAATTGAGGATCATTCCAGTAATCCCTCAGATATTTCTGCAACACAACAAATTAAGAATCAGTAATGGAAATATTTGGAATAAGTCTGGGTTTGGCAAGCTGTGCCCAAACACTTAACTAGATGCCTATGTTGTTTTCCTGGGAGGAGATTGAGCCTATAATCGCTGGAATTTAGAAGAATGTGAAGTAATCTCATTGAAACGTACAAGATTCTGAGAGGGATCGACAGGATAGATGCAGAGAGATTTTTTTCCCCTGGCTGGAGAGTCTAGAACTAGGGGACATTGTCTGAGGATAAGGGATCGGCCATTTAAGACTGAGATGAGGAATTTCTTCACTCAGTGGGTTGTGAATGTTTGGAATTCTCTGCCCCAAAGGGCTGTGGATGCTCAGTCGTTGAGTATATTCAAGGCTGAGATAGATAGATTTTTGGACTCGGGGGGAATCAAGGGATATGGGGATCGGGCGGGAGAGTGGAGTTGAGGTCGAAGATCAGCCATGATCTTATTGAATGGCGGAGCAGGCTCAAAGGGCCGTATGCTATTATTTCTTATGTTCTTATTTCCACTACCATTTGTGTGAAGAAGTGCTTCCTGGCATCACCCCTGAACGGCCTGGTCAACCACTGACCACAGAACTATAGCGATCTGAAAATAATCTAGCGCTGCAACAACAACTTGCATTTATATAGCACCTTTAACGTAGTAAAATGTCCCAAGGCGCTTCACAGGAGTGTTACAAGACAAAAAAAATTGACACCGAGCCATATAAGAAATTAGGGCAGTGACCAAAAGCTTGGTCAAAGAGGTAGATTTTAAGGAGCATCTTAAAAGGAGGAAAGAGAGGCGGAGAGGTTTAGGGAGGGAATTCCAGAGCTTAGGGCCTCAGCAGCTGAAGGCACGACCACCGATGGTTGAGCGATTCTAATCAGGGATGCTCAAGAGGGCAGAATTAGAGGAGCGCAGATATCTCGGGGGTGTTGTGGGGTTGAAGGAGAATACAGAGATAGGGAGGGGCGATGCCATGGAGGGATTTGAAAACAAGGATGAGAATTTTGAAATCAAGGCATTGCTTAACCGGGAGTCAATGTAGGTCAGCGAGCACAGGGGTGATGGGTGAACAGGACTTGGTGCGAGTTAGGACACGGGCAGCCGCGCTTTGGATGACCTCGAGTTTACGTAGAGTAGAATGTGGGAGGGCAGCCATGAGTGCGTTGGAATAGTGAAGTCTAGAGGTAACAAAGCATGGATGAGGGTTTCAGCAGCAGATGAGCTGAGGCAGGGGCAGAGACGGGCAATGTTACAGAGGTGGAAGTAGGCGGTCTTAGGTATGCCACGGATATGTGGCCGGAAGCTCCTTTCAGGGTCAAATATGACACCAAGGTTGCGAACAGTCTGGTTGAGCCTCAGACAGATGCTAGGGAGAGGGATGGAGTCGGTGGCTAGGGAACGGAGTTTGTGGCAGGGCCCGAAGACAATGGCTTCGGTCTTCCCAATATTAAAAATTTCTGCTCATCCAATACTGGATGTCAGACAAGCAGTATGTCAATTTAGAGACAGTGGAGGGGTAGAGAGGTAGGGCTGGTTGTCGTCAGCGTACATGTGGAAACTGACACCGTGTTTTCGGATGATGCCGCCAAGGGGCAACATGTAGATGAAAAATAGGAGGAGGCCGAGGATAGATCCTTGGGGGACCCCAGAGGTAACGATGCGGGAGTGGGAAGAGAAGTAATTGCAGGTGATTCTCTGGCTACAATTAGATAGATAAGAATGGAACCAGGCGAGTGCAGTCCCACCCAGCTGGACGATGGTGGAGAGGTGTTGGAGGAGGATGGAGCGGTCAACCGTGTCAAAGGCTGCAGACAGGTCGAGAAGGGATAAGTTACCTTTGTCACAGTCACAAAGGGTGTCATTTGTGACTTGGAGGAGAGCCATTTCAGTACTGTGGCAGGGGCGGAAACTGGATTGGAAGGATTCAAAGATGGGAGTTCCGGGAAAGATGGGCATGGATTTGGGAGGCGACAACACGTTCAAGGACTTGAGAGGAAAGGGAGGTTGGAGATGGCGCGGTAGTTTGCAAGGACAGAGGGTTCAAGGGTTGTTTTTTGGTTTTTTTTTTTGAGGAGAGGGGTGATGATAGCAGATTTGAGGGAGAGGGGGACAGTACCTGAGGAGAGCAAACCGTTAACAATGTCAGCTAACATGAGAGCTAGAAAAGGAAGTTGGGTGGTCAGCAGTTTGGTGGGAATAGGGTCGAGGGAGCAGGAAGTGGGTCTCATGGAGAGGTCAAGAGAGGAGATCGGAGAGAAACTGGGAGAAAGATTCGAGCTCAGGGCTAGGGCATTTAGAGGAAGTTTGGCCCGGTGGGCTAGGGGAAGAAAGGGAAGTGGCAGAGGCAGCTGATCGGATAGTCTCAATCTTAGAGACAAAGAAGTCACTGAGCTCCTCGCACTTGTTGTTGGAGGAGAGTGCAGAGGAGACATGGGAGAGGAGTTTAAGACGACGGTTAGCAGTAGAAAATAGTAGCTGGGGGTTATCTTTACATTCCAGAATGATCCTGGAATAGTGAGCAGTTTTTTCAGACAAGAGTAAGACCCGATAATGCTTTATGTGGTCCAGCCAGATCTGGCAGTGAATGGCTAAACCAGTTGTCCGCCATATCTGTTCAAGTCTGCGTCCCTTGGACTTGAGGGAGCGGAGATGTGCGCCATACTAGGGGGAACGGTCAGGGTGAGAGAGAGAGAGAGTAATGGTTTTAATAGGGACTAGGGCATCAAAGGTGCTGGTGAGGGTGTGGCTGAGCAGATCGGTAGCTGCAGAAATGTCGTGGTGAATGGAGGGCCAAAGGCTGGACAGGTGGGATTTCGTAAGTGCAGTTGTAAGAGAGTTGGGAGAGTTTTTTTCCAGGGGCGGACACAGAAGGAAGTAGGATTGGGAGGGGAAAGGGGGGAAGTGGGTGGAAAGCGATACAAGGAAGTGGTCAGAGATGGCCTTATCTTCGATTGACACGGTGGGAGTAGCGAGGCCACGAGAGATGGCAAGGTCAAGGGGATGGCCGTGAATATGGGTTGGGGAGTTCACATGGAGGGAGAGATTAGAGGATAGGAGGGTAGTGAACTCAGAGGAGAGAGAGCATGATGAACTGAGATGGAGATTGAAATCACCGAGGATGAGAAGTCACTCGGTGCAGAGACTGAGGGAGGAAAGCAGTGAGAATATCTCGGTGAAATTTTTTTTTTTTTTTAAATCGTACTTGGGTGGGCAGTAGAGAACGACAATTTTAATTGAGAGAGGGGCGAGGTGCTCAAAAGGAGGAGAAAGTGCCAGAGGAGTAGGGGGACAGATCTAGGTGCGATTTGATGATGAGAGCCACACCACCACCACAGCGGTCTGGGCGGGGCAAGTGGTGTAATGTATAGTCAGGCGGGGAGGCTTCATTTAAGGGTAAGGTGTCATCACCCCCTCAGCCAAGTTTCTGTCAGAGCTATAATGTCGGTGCAATCATCCACGATGAGCTCATGGATGGCAAGGGCCTTGTTCGCAAGTGAACGGACATTCTGGAGGGAGATGCGGAGAGGGTCGGTGATGGCTGATCCACTGCCAGAGTCCACAGGGTCAGCGCTGGGAGGGGTGAGTTGGACGGGGAAAGAGATTGGCAAGATTAGCCCCCCCCCCCCGCAGGGTCGCTGGACGGGAAGGTCAGTGAGGGAGTAGGATGGGACAGTTGGGGGTTGCTACTCCTGAGGAGACAGTGACAGGTGCCACGGTGGGCCCTTCGGAGGATGCCAAGAGAGGCACAGGGGGAAGCTGTGGGCTTATCCAAGAGAGAGTCAAGCCTGGGACGGCAGCAGGAGAGTAGAAAGGCGGAAGAGTAATGAAGGGTTGGGGGAGGAAGGGATTTGGGAAGGCAGAGTATCCGAGAGAGGAGAGATGAAGGGCGGCATGACGACAGGAGAGCGCGGTCAGGGAGGGATAGAGAGAAAAGAAAAAGGGGGTGAAAAAGGTGGAAATAGAAGTGAATGGCTTGGGTCCGGAGTGGCAGCCAAAATGCATGCGCGAAAGGAGACGGAAAAAACTCAAGTTACATAGGCCTGGTTATGTAGCAATTATAGGGATGCATATTTCCTGGTAGTAGCAGGGAATAGGTTGGCGGCAATAATAGGGAGTCCAGAGTTAAAGTCCCGTGGAGGGAAAAAGATGGAGTCGGCGTGGAGCATCGACAAACTGTTGTCCAAGCTCGGAGAAAGGAGTAGCAGACGAGTGAACTCCAGAATCAGTAATGAGAATCGGTTGCGGTGCAGGAGGATGATGGCGAAGTTGACGGTCACCGTAGATCAGAAGCAGCGGAGAAAACGTAAAACCACAAGCCAGCGACCAACAAAGCAGAAAAACCAGTAGAACGAGTCACCCAGCTCATCAGAGAAACAACAGCAACTAGCAGAAACCAACAAAGCTGAAAAACCAGTCGAACGAGTCACCCAGCTTAGTAGAGAAACAGCCGCTCCCTCCGCCACACCCTGGTCCACTCCTCTATCACCCCCAACACCCCTTCCCCTTCGCCCGGCACCTTCCCTGTACAAGCGCAGGAGATACAACATATGCCCTTTTACCTCCACCCTTCCAGGGCCCCAAACACTCCTTCCCGGTGAAACAGCGATTTACTTGTACTTTTTGCAATTTAGTATACTGTATTCGCTGCTCATGATGCGGTCTCCTCTACATCGGGGAGACCAAACGCAGATTGGGTGACCGCTTTGCAGAACACCTCCGTTCAGTCCGTAAGCGTGACCCCGAGCTTCCGGTCGCCGGTCACTTCAATTCTCCGCTCCACTCCCACTCAGACCTCACCGTCCTCGGCCTCTTACACTGTTCCAATGAAGCTCAACGTAAGCTTGAGGAACAGCATCTGATCTTTCGATTAGGCACTTTACAGCCTTCTGGACTTAACATAGAGTTCAACAATTTCAGACCATAACCTCTGCCCTATTCTTTTTATTTATTTATTTGGGGTTTTTTTACACTTCATCTAGAGCCATCTTTTGTTTCTTAACTTGTCCTATTACCATCTCCTTTTGCCTTGCATCATCTCTTAATGTCTCTTAATCTCTCCTGCCTTCCATCTAGCACCATCTTTTGTTTCTTAACTTGTCCCATTATGATCTCCTTCTGCCTTGCACCATCATCCCTTTTGTCTTTTAATCTCTCCTGCCTTCCAGCCCATCAGACCTTCCCTTTTGTTCTTTCCTCCCCTCCCCCCCTTTCCCTGCACTTGCTTAAAAACCTGTTCGATCTCCAGCTTTTTCCAGTTCTGACCTGAAACGTTAACTCTGTTTCTCTCTCTCCACAGATGCTGCCTGACCTGTTGAGTATTTCCAGCATTTCCTGTTTTTATTTGAGAAACAGCCACAGTGGGGAAGATCATTTTTTTTTTAAAGCAGCATATTTTTGACACAGCAAATGAGTCTTACGGTGTAATCCAGTGTAGTCCAATGCAGAAACGTAGTCCTGATGTCCTGAGAAGTCCAGGAATTCGGAAACCAAATTTGAGAAGCAGAGAGCAAGGGTGGGGGATGGGTATTGCAGGTTAAAGCAGATAACTTGTAGTTAGGGCTAAAATGCACCAACTGTTGGAGCATGGGGAACTTGAACAGTGGAAGCAAGGAGAGAAAGGGCAAAAGATGGCAGGAGATTCCCATGGATAGAAGAGGAGAGCCAGAGCTCCTTATGGAACTGCCAGCCTAGCGGCAGCCATCGACACCAGCATCCGTTACCTAGAATTATGCAGGATTACATTTCAAGGCAATATTTTTCCAATGCATTTTCTTTTGGTTTAAATGAACATAGAAAGTGATTTTTTGAGGGGAAGGCTTCTTTTTAAATATATTTTCTCAACAGCCATTGTAGGGAGTGCAGGTGACGCACTCTCTGGCTTAGATCAAAATGTGACTCTCGAAACAGGTTACTAGCTTGCTTGGGAGAGCGACCAGGGTGACTCCAACGCCCCCCCACCCCCTTCCAACAGGGAATGCCTGGACTCCAGTCGGCACCTTCCCACCAGAGCGCGGTTGAGTTAAGTAATGCTGCAAGTGAAGGGAAAAGAAATGCACATGTATAAACACCAGAAGAGACTATTTTTTTTTTAAATTTGTTCATGGGATGCAGGCGTCGCTGGTAAGGCCAGCATTCATTACCCATCCCTAACTGCCCTCGAGAAGGTGGTGGTGAGCCGTTTTCTTCAACCGCTGCAGTCCGTGTTTTCCTTATTGTTTTCCCGAGCGGTTTAATACAACCGAGTGGCTTGCTAGGCCGTTTCAGTGGGCAGTTAAGAGTCAACCACATTGCGGTGGGCCTGGAGCCTCACATAGGCCAGACGGGGCAAGGACGACAGGTTTCCTTCCCTAAAGGACATTAGTAAACCAGTTGGGTTTTACGACAATCCGATAGTTTCATGGTCACCATTATACTAGTTTTTTTTTTTAAATTCTAGATTTATTTAATTAACTGAATTTTAAATTCCCCAGCTGCCGTGGTGGGATTTGAACTCATGTCTCCAGATCATTAGTCCAGGCCTCTGAATTACTTCTTAGTCAGTCCCTCGGAACCGAGGATGACTTGCTTCCACACTAAAAATGAGTTCTCAGGTGACTGATGAGTCCAATGCGGGACCTACAGTCTCCGTCACAGGTGGGGCAGACGGTGGTTGAAGGGGCGGGTGGGTGGGGTGCTTGGGTTGACGTGCGCTCCTTCCGCTGGGCTTCCGCTTGCTCCCGGCGAAGAGACTCGAGGTGTTCGGCGCCTTCCCGGACGCCTCTTCTCCACTTAGTGCAGTCTTGGGCCAGGGATTCCCAGGTGTCGGTGGGGATGTTGCACTTTTTCCAAGGAGGCTTTGAGGGTGTCCTTGAAGCGTTTCCTCTGCCCACCTGGGGCTCTCTTGCCGTGTCGGAGCTCCGAGTAGAGCGCTTGTTTTGGGAGTCTCGTATCGGGCATGCGGACAATGTGACCCGTCCATCGGAGCTGATCGAGCGTGGTCAAAGCTTCGATGCTGGGGATGTTGGCCTGAATTACTAGTCCAGCAGCTTAACCACTATGCTACCGTTCCCAGTTGGACCAAATGGCCTGTTTCCGTACTGTATATTCTATGTAATTCTATGTACATCAACGGCATGAATACAAGTCTGTGGTACGCAATTTGGCACAACATCTAGGATAACCCTTGTGACCCTGTACACTTACTGTGCGTAATGTGACGTGCTGCCAATGTACTACAACCTTGCATAAAAAGTCCCAGGGAACAAATGTGCTGGTCTCCAAGCAGGTCTAGCCAATAGCAGAGCATTGTCTCTACCCACGCCTCACCACTGTGCCATCCAGCGTCAAACAGAAATTCCCAGAGGTAGGCAGCTTTATATTTCAGGCCAGGCCATTTTACAAGGCACTCATTTTTTTTGCCAAGGGGCAGTATTTGTAAAATAAGATTTACATTTAAATAAAATCAGGAAAAAAATCATAAAAGGCTGAAATTTACCACGTGCAGATTAACACCGCCATTTAGCTAGCGCTTTTAAATGCAGAAAAACATCCCAAGGTGCTTCACAGAAGCGCGAAGCAAAAAAGTTACTTTGGATAACCTGAAAAGTTACTGGAGTTCAATAACAAGTTGCATTTATATAGCACCTTTAATGTAGTAAAACATCCTACGGCGCTTCACAGGAGAGATTATCAAACAAAATTTGGCACCGAGCCACATAAGGAGATATTAGGGCAGGTGACCAAAAGCTTGGTCAAAGAGGTAGGTTTTAAGAAGCGCCTTTAAAAGGAGGAGAGAGAGGCAGAGAGGTTTAGGGAGGGAATTCCAGAGCTTAGGGCCCAGGCAGCTGAAGGCAAGGCCACTAATGGTGGAGCAATTAAAATCGGAGATGCTCAAGATACTGGTATATACAGGGTAGGCCTTTCACTGAAAGGCTGCAGTGTGGACACTCCTGGTTTAATGATGAATTAAATTAACTGCTTCAACACAAACTTAAAAAAAAACCTACCCTTCAAAGTCACTTGTTTCAAAAAGAGTTCAAATGGTTCATTTGTAAAAGATAATTCACCAGTGGAATTAGAGGGCAGTCAGTTTTCAGACAAAATTATATTGGTAGGGTCATTTTGAGGATTAAGATTTGGCCTGGGCATTGATGAAACCCTCCCTCGTCTGGTAATACGTCTAGCCATGGCGAGTCAATGGCACTTGCTGACACCAAGAGATCCATTGTTTCTAAATAGAGCCAGTGCAACCAATCGTTAACGCACAAGGGAGATGCAAAAACCTGGTGGCGTTAACAAACGCGCAGTCAACAATGGGAAGCCCTCACAGGACAGAAACTCCTGTGCATCAAAGCATTCGGAGCACAGGAAATTACAGATCTAATCACTGGGATTATTCAAGCTTTATTATTGTGCTTTACTCAGGGTAATTATAAACGTCTCTGGGCTATGAGCAGCTGTGCACAAGACTCTATCAATTAAGTTGCTGTACTACTGTGTTAAACTGTAAGAAGTTACAACAGCAGGGCATTTTTTTTTATTGGCACATTACTGCTTTAACCCCCACCCCCGCCATCCCTCCTGAAGGTACTGATTTGCTGAGTTACAGTTCCATTAGGTGCTAGCAGCCCTCCAGTCACTGTGGCCATTCTTTATGTGCAAGTCTAGTCAGTTTCTATCCTCGCATGCCCGCTTTCCAGGGTTCAATTCCCCGACGGGGAGAGATTATATAAGCCCAGCTAGCTCGGTCGGTAGAGGATGCGACTCTTAATCTCAGGGTAGTGGGTTCGAGCCCCATGTTGGGCGGATTGTGTTCAGGTGGCAGCCGTGGCTCAGTGTGTAGCACTCTGAGTCAGAAGGTCGTGGGTTGAAGTCCCACTCCAGAGGATTTGAGCACAAAAACCTCGGCGGACACTTCAGTGCGGTACGGAGGGAGTGTCGCACTATCGGAGGTGCCGTTAAACCGAGAACTGGGGCTGAGGCTGCCCTAGAACTGGGGGGTCACAGTCTCAGAATAAGGGGTCGGCCACTTAGGACTGAGATGAGGAGAAATTTCTTCACTCAGAGGGTGGTGAATCTTTGGAATTCTCTACCCTAGAGGGCTGTGGATGCCGAGTCGTTGAGTATATTCAAGACAGAGATCGATAGATTTTTGGATACGAAGGAAATCAAGGGATATGAGGATAGGGCGGGATGGTGGAGTTGAGGTAGAAGATCAGCCATGATCTTATTGAATGGTGGAGCAGGCTCGAAGGGCCGAACTCCTGCTCTTATTTCTTCCGTTCTTATAAATGGAAACTGAATAGAAAGTACTCACCATGTCTTGCAGCTCCTCCTTCTCTTGTAAATCCTTTTGCCCTTTCAGCCAGTTGATGTAGGACTCTTCCTCTTTTTCCTTTGAAAGCACAACACATGATTGATCATTATTATTGGTGAAATCACCGTGCGCAACCTTATCCACTGCACTGCCACAGGGAGGAAATGAAAATGTGCACAGCCGGAAATTAAAGTCACTCGGCAGCTCTGAAGTGACAGCTCTTGCTCAGCCTGAGCAGAGGGGAACAGAATGCTCGTTTTCTCCCTTGGAAGGTTTCTAGCCTGGCTCCTCGGCAGTTTCATCGGAAAACGCAGTCATAAATTTTTTAATTGCCGCCTCCAGATTTTAAACAGCGCTCCTGAGAAAAGAGCCAAGGTTACCCAAGTCACCGATATCAGCACCGACCCCAAAACCCACATGATCAGGGTATTGAAAGTTGAGGCATTATTTTTATGAAGGAACAGAAGGGATTGTCCTGTTTTTCTCCTCATTTCATTGTTCTCCCCTAGTGGCAATGTTACGCTGACAATAGGTAGCGATGGGACATAACCAACGTTCACCCAAAGGTGCTCGGCTGCGCATCGGGCATTCCCGCGCAGGCCGCTCGCCAGCTGCTGTCGATGGAAAAGATACCGCGCATTCGGGAAATTTAATGGGACTGCGCACCAAAACAAAAAAAATTAGAGGGAACACTGGACATAACGTGACAAATCCCACGTATTTCTACACACTGCATGTGATGCAGTTTGACGTGGAAGTTAAGGCAACAATAAAAATGCAGAACTGAGCAAAATAAATCACTCACCACACAAAGAAATACACTTCCGTTAATAATGGGTGTGGTGACGTGCATTGCCCCAGGCTCATCATCTTCCCAGACAGAGTGCGTGCCGCATAGAAACCAGCAATGGAGAAAAAATAGATACCTTCTCCTCTTTGGATTTCACCCGCGGTTTCAGAAAACCAAAGCCGCCATCGTTCCCACTCTCGCTGTCCTCATCGCTGTCTTCAACAAACTTACGAAAACTACAGACAATTCAGAACAACAATCAGCAAGAAAAACTAAGCAACAAGCATTAGAACATTCAATTTCAAGGCATAATGGGTTAGTGCAGTCTCTTCCCTCTAATCTCTGCCCGAATCCTGCTCAGACCACTGAGGCAATGGAAGTCTCCGGTCTCTGCCAACTGGAAGGGTCCTAACTTGGTGAGATGAGCTCCCACTTCGTATAGCTTGCACAGGCACGACAGGCCTCCTTCTGCCCTGGTTAGACCAGACATGGAGTAGTGTGTTCAGTTCTGGGCACCACACCTTAGGAAGGACATATTGGCCTTGGAGGAATGCAGCGTAGATTTACCAGAATGATACCTGGACTCCAAAGTTTAAATTACGAGGAGAGATTACACAAACTAGGGCTGTATTCCCTGGAATTTAGAAGATTGAGGGGTGATTTTTTTTCAAGATATTAAGGGGAACTGATAGCTTCTCTCTAGCGACCCTATTTCCGCTCGTTGGGGAGTCTAGGATTAGGGGACATAGCCCTAGACATAGTCTAAAAGTTAGAGCCAGGTCTTTTAGGCGTGAAGATAGGAAACACTTCCAGACATAAAGGATGGTAGAAGTTTGGAACTCTTCCGCAAATGGTAGTTGTGCTAGGTCAATTGTTAATTTTAAAATCAGAGATTCATAGATTTTTGTTAACCAAAAGTATTAAGGGATATATGGAGTTAGGTCACAGATCAGTCATGATCTCATTGAATGGCGGAACAGGCTTAAGGGGCTAAATGGCCTACTCCTATTATTCTGTGATTCTTTGAACTGTGTAAAGGGCGCTTTACCCAGCATAGGACATTAGCATTGCGTCTATCCAACCTGCATTACTTGACCATAACACTGTGTGCAAGGCATAGTTCCCCTCCGTATCGCTGATATTTGCAACCAAGTTGAACACAAAATCCAGAACAATTAAAGAAAATTAAAAGCCAAGCGGTCAGGATTTTTTTTTTTTTTAAACCATGGATTTTAACAGCCGGTAAGATTTGTATAATTTGTAGTGTTTCATGCTGCACAACTCTCGCGCTTAAGGCTTTATTTAGAAAAACAAAAAAGTTTGTAACCTAGCTAGGAAAGAAACAGTGCAGGCTCGGACTGTAATCTTTCAAAATATGTGGCAGAGTTCTGGAGAATGGCAACAAGAGGAGACGGGATAAAGTAAGAAATTATGGGGAAGTTAGCCTTCCTTGTCAGTTAACTGCCTCGATTCTATCATATAGGATAAAATTACCAGACACTTGGAGAAACAGGAGTTAATCAGGGCCAGTCAATGCAAATTTCTAAAAAGGTCTTGACCAACCACATAGAATACATTTAAAGAAATACCACGGAGGACCGATAAAGAAAATGAGGTGGATGTGGTTTATATGGATTTTTTAAAATATCCAATAAAGTATCACAAAGAAAGACTTGCATTTATATAGTGACTTTCACAACCACCGGACATTCCAAAGCGCTTTACAGCCAATGAAGTACTTTTTGAAGTGCAGTCAATGTTGTAATGTAGGAAATGCGGCAGTCAATTTGCGCACAGCAAGCTCCCACAAACAGCAATGTGATAATGACCAGATAATCTGTAGTGATGTTGATTGAGGGATAAATATTGGCCAGTATTTATGGCAAAGGCAATGGCATGTGGAATTAAGAGGAATGTGCCCACTTGGACAGAAAGATGGTCGGAGGGCAGAAAGCAAAGAGTAGGGGTAAAAGGATGGTTCTTGGACTGGAAACAGCAATTAGATGAATGAACTAGGAAAATTCTATAGTGCATTCAAGCAATGCTTGTCCCAAGGACTTTTCTGCTATATACTCACTTTTCTCTCAGTTGTTTCTGTTCCTCCATATAACTGGGGGATGTTGCTCTCTGAAATCAAGATCCAACAATATCTGTCACCATCACGAAAGCAAAGGAAAGTAACAATCCTATTTGCGAACAGACACCTTTAGAACAATGCTCAACAAAGACTTCTTGGGCTGCCGACATCATTGAAAGCTTTGAGGGCAACATTACTGAAATGTTCATTGGAAAGTACTCCTGCTTTTAAGATACTAAAACTTGTTTTATAAAACCGATGAGCTCCCATGATGGCCTAGTAAAGAAGGAAAGACTTGCATTTCTGTAGCGCCTTTCACAACCACCAGACGTCCCAAAGCGCTTTACAGCCAATGAAGTACTTTTTGAAGTGTAGTCACTGTTGTAATGTGGGGAATGCAGCAGGCAATTTGCGCACAGCAAGCTCCCACAAACAGCAATGTGATAATGACCAGATAATCGGTTTCTTTTGTGATGTTGATTGAGGGATAAATATTGGGCAGGGCACCAGGGATAACTCCCCTGCTCTTCTTCGAAATAGTGCCATGGGATCTTTTACATCCACCTGAGAGAGCAGACGGGGCCTTGGTTTAACGTCTCATCCGAAAGACGGCACCGCCGACAGTGCGGCACTCCCTCAGCACTGCAGTGGGAGCGTCAGCCTATATTTTTGTGCTCAAGTCTCTGGAGTGGGACTTGAACCCACAACCTTCGGACACAGAGGCGAGAGTGCTACCCACTGAGCCATGGTGGGTAAAGGTACCACTCTGTGTAAAGTGCCAGCGACTGAATGATCACAGACTCGGATCTTAGTCTTTGCTGAACTAGCTGATCTCAGCGGGAAGGCTGCAAGTGACTTTGGCCACGTAGCAGAAAAATACATCAGCCAGAGAGAGACCCCTCTCCTGACTGCTGCCCAACAATCCTTACTGAAAGGTGCACATGCACGGACGACAGGCGTTATATAAATGCAAGTTGCTGTTATTAAGTCAGTGCCTCTGGGAAAAGGAAGGGGAGAGAATTGTAAAACAGGGCAGGGGAAATTGACCCTTTTTCCCTCCACCTTTCCAAACCCACCTCTAACAACCAGACTTTGTGATAGGCAGTCAGCTGACATGAGCCATCAAACAGTTCCACAGACTCAGCACAGATCCTGCTCCTAGATAATGATCCCAAGTCAGTTAATTTGTACGCTTAACGTTACAGAATTTTTGAAAACCACTGATAATTTTGAACCAGAACTCCAGGTTTATCCCTCTCTCCCCCATGGCCACACTACATCGGAGGGAGAAAAGCAACCAAAAAAGTTGCAGTAGTCACTCAACACACAAGAAGCACATATATAATTCCCCCGTCCCCCATAAGACAGGCCGCTCCTTGCGACAGTAGCGCGACCCACACAAACATACAAAATAAAATAACTCGCTGCTCTCTGACCTCAATTTTAACTCTCGAGTCCTCCTCATCACTCTCTTCATCTTCATATTTCCTTTGTAATAAAAATAAGTTATTTTAGGAAAGAAACAAAAAGGAGCGTCCGTCATATTGCTCTGGTCACCCAAATCTCACACAAACATAATGGCGAAAATCAATGTTACTTTGCGTACTGAAGTAGTGTGCACTAATTGAAAACTTGGGTCAGTCGAACGTTCGACTCCTCCCCAAATAGGACACTCCATCCCAGGGTAGAGTGCCCCAACAAGCAGAGTGGCAAAGGCTCAATGAGATGACGTGAAGAGGGTGAAATTCCTCTACTAACATATAAACGGGAGAGCCACCCGTTTCGTTCCCATAAGTGACCACACGCTAATGAAATCACAGGAAGGCATGGCTTTGAACCATGCATTTAATTTTTAAGACCATTAATTATGGAGAACAACAGGCAAAAGAGGGATTCCGCCCAGAAGTGGCTTCAAGCATCAGCCATATGAATGAAGTTAAGAGACAAAAGATGGTAGCTGGCCCAAAATGCATGTTAGTACAGAAAACACTCCACAGTTTCTACATATTCACCAAATATGACTTACCCCTCCTTCTCAAGAATGACCTTCCTTTCATAATCCTTCAGGTACATAGGTTTTTCCTTTTTCTTTTTATTCGCGGCGCTTTCCTCGCCCCCTTCTTGGCTGGACTCTGCTAATAGAGGGTTTGGGAAGTTACACTCGGGTCCCTTTCAGCAGCTGCATCGCTTTCCCACCTTTCTCTCCCATTCCCCCTCCCCCCACCCCCGGGGCTAATTCATGTGAAATATTCATGAGGGAGATTAAATATGTGGGGTTATGGGGATAGGATGGGATATGTTAGGGGGAATTAAATACGTGGGGTTACGGGGGTAGGGTGGGATATGTGTACTGTGGGGATTAAAGCAGGGACAGGGTACTGGATTTGGATGATCAGCCATGATCGTATTGAATGGTGGAGCAGGCTCGACGGGCCGAATGGCCTACTCCTGCTCCTAGATTCTATGTTTCTATGTTTCTATGTAAAACAAAATGGAAAACTGAAGTTTAAAAAAAAAAGTTGCTTGAATTGCGCAGCCGGTCTGTCCGTGGCTAAAGAGAGAAAGAAAGACAGGATAATATTTTGGGTGGAGACCTTCGTCCGAACAAAGGATCTCGCGTCGCTCAAGGCATTACATGCCATTCTCTTTTAGATCTGGACACTTCTGGCATTTTCTGTTGTTGGATAAATGTAGACAGGTGCACAGCTCAACCAAATATTTTTGGAGCTTGCTTGCCAGCGATACTCAAATTTGGTTACTACATTTTGGTGACAGGTGTACTGGAAGCATTATATATTTTTTTTAAGTATTCATTCACGGGATATGGGCGACGCTGGCAATGCCCATCCCTAATTGCCCATTTCAGAGGGCAGTTAAGAGTCAACCACATTGCTGTGGGTCTGGAGTCACATATAGGTCCGACCGGGTAAGGGCAGCAGATTTTCTTCCCTAAAGGACATTAGTGAATCAGATGGGTTTTTACGACAATCCACCATTACTGATACTAGCTTTTTATTCCAGATGTATTTAATTGAATTTAAATTCCCCAGCTGCCGTGGTGGGATTTAAACTCATGTCTCTAGATCATTAATCCAGGCCTCTGGATTACTACAATAGCAAAATACTGCGGATGCTGGAAATCTGAAATAGCAGCAGAAAGCGCTGGAGACACACTGCAGGTCAGGCAGCATCGAAGAGAGAGAAAAACAGAGTCAACGTTTTGGGTCGAACCCTTCGTCAGAACTGGAAAAGGTTAGGGAGGAGGGGAGGAAAGAACAAAGGGAAGGTCTGTGATAGGATGGAAGGCAGGAGAAATTGACTGACAAAAGGGATGATGGTGCGAGGCAAAAGGAGAGGTAATGGGACAAGTTAAGAAATAAAAGATGGCTCTGGATGATGTGTGGATGATGATGGCAGCAACATTATCAGCTACCATGTGAGGAAACAAGAGAAAGAAAAAATATATAAAGAAATACAGGGGCCAATTTATAGGCTGAAATTGTTGAACTCCATGTTAAGTCCAGAAGGCTGTAAAGTGCCTAATAGAAAGATGAGGTGCTGATCCTCGAGCTTACGTTGAGCTTTGTTGGAACAGTGCAAGAGGCCGAGGACGGAGAGATCAGAGTGGGAGTGGAGGGGAGAATTAAAGTGACAGGCGACTGGAAGCTCGGGGTCACGCTTGCGGACTGAACGGAGGTGTTCCGCAAAGCGGTCACCCAATCTGCGTTTGGTCTCCCCAATGTAGAGGAGACCGCATAGTGAGCAGCGAATACAGTATACTAAACTGTAAGAAGTACAAGTAAAAGTCTGGATTGCTGGTCCAGTAACATAACCACTACGCTACCGTACCCGTAATGATTATAATGATTCCTAGTTTGATACCTACATGGCCGAATAACCATCGCTTGCATAGGCTCCGCAAAAAGTGTCAGCCTTGGCTCAGCGGTAGCACTCTCTCAGAAGTTAGATAGTCATGGGTTCAAGCCCCACTCCAGGACTTGAGCACATAACCTAGGCTGACACATCAGTGTAGTACTGAGGGAGTGCTTAATTGGCAACAGTGCCGTCTTTCGGACGAGACGTTAAACAAGGCCCCGTCTCAGATGGACGCAAGAGTCCACGGAATTATTCGACGAAGAACAGAGTAGTTCTTTCCAGTGTCCTGGACAATATTTATCCTTCAGCTAACACCACCAAAACAGAATATCTGGTCATCTATCTTGTTGCTGTTTGTGAGAGCTTGCTGTGTACAAATTGGCAGTAGTTTGCATACATAACAGTGACTGTACTTCAAAAGTAATTCATTGGCTGTGAAGCACTTTGGTACATTCTGAGATTGTGAAAGGCGCTATATAAAGTTTTTTTTGGTCCATAACACAGGGCAAAATACCATAAACAACCTGCATTTATATAGCAACTTTAACATAGGAAAATGGCCCAAGGCGCTTCACAGAAGCATAATTAGACAAGAATTATGACATTGAACCAAAGAAGGAGAAATTAGGATGGTTGGGTAAAACTGATCAAAGAGGTAAGTTTTAGGGGGGGATCTTAAAGGAGGAGGGGGGTTGGGGGGGAAAGAAAAAAAAAGAGAGGTTTAGGGAGGAAATTCCAAAGCTTAGAACCTAGACGGCTGAAAGCATAGCCGTCAATGATGGGGCGAAGGGAGTGGGGGATGCACAAGAGGCCGAGGAACTTAGGTTGTAGGATGTTATAGAGATAGGGAGGAGCGAGGCCATGGAGGGATTTGAAAACGAGGATGAGAATTTTAAAACTGAAGCATTGGTGGACCGGTAACCAATGTAGATCGGTGACGATGGGTGTGATGGTACAGCAGTATGTTAAAGAGCTGCGCCATAGATTGGTTGAAACTCCTTCAACAGAGTATGTGGGAAACATTGCCTGGACGGCCTGATATTCACCCTGTGGGGGAAACGATCACAACACTTAGGCACTCGAAGTTGCTCAGCAGTAATAAAATAATCACGCAGGTACTATCTGCCACTCAAACCTCAACAACACCCACCTTGCGCCGTGTAAAACTGTGCATCTTTTTGGTAGATTTTGGGATCCTTCTTCTTCAACAAAGATAACGTCCTGTAGAACTCTATGTCCAGTGTGGGGTCAGTTACCTTTGAAAGAAATGCAGAGGGAGCTGAGCAGCACAGACTTATGGAGAAGATCAGTAGCCAGACAGGTTCGATCTGACCTGGATTTCAAAACCAGGAGCTACCTCACAGGTGTGGAAAAAAAATTCTCGCCCCATAAACAACATGGCTTTGAAACTTGAAATTTCTGAGAATTACTTTGTTAGCCGGTCATTCATTTGGGACGAAAAGTAACACCCTCCTAGTTTTAGTTAAGGAGGAATTACTTTCCCAATCTTGGTTCATTCGTGGCCACTTTTAGGTGATGGGATGAGTCCACTCCGGGAAAAGACCCTTGTGGGATCGACTGAATCGAAGACACACAAGCTGCAGGAACTACCAAGGCAGGGTACGAAGTACATTGGTGTACTTCAAATGCGAGAAGTCCAAAATAAAAAACAGAAAATGCTGGAAAGTCACTGTTGCAGTCAGTTCTGACCAAGGCTCCCCTGTGAAATATTAACATCCTCCCTCTCTCACAAGCTGCTGTACATTTCTGCAATTTTCTCCCTTTTACATATATTTTTTTCGTTGAGCTGGCGAAGCAAAAACAAGTTCAGCACACTTACCACTTCACTCTCATCATCAGATTCAGAGCTGGAACTATCTTCTTCACCTGCCCCATCACCATAACGATCCTTCACTAAAAATCAAATAGAAAGATCTGAAGGGTTTTCTTTAGAATGACTTCCTAACTACAATTCTGAAAACAGAAAATGTTCTCTTCCTTTTATTCTGCAGATTCATTCAAAAATTAATATATATATTATGACGGATCCTTTTCTTCTGAGGCAGTCCCTCGGAACCGAGGATGACTTGCTTCCACATTAAAAATGAGTTCGCAGGTGACTGATGAGTCCAATGCAGGACCTGCAGTCTGTCACAGGTGGGGCAGACGGCAGGCGGGCGGGTGGGTGCTTGGGTTGACGTGCGCTCCTTGCGCTGCCTGCGCTTGGCTTCCGCTTGCTCCCGGCGAAGAAACCAGAGGTGTTCGGCGCCTTCCCGGATGCTTCTCCTCCACTTTGTGCGGTCTTGGGCCAGGGATTCCCAGGTGTCGGTGGGGATGTTACACTTTTTCAAGGAGGCTTTGAGGGTGTCCTTGAAGCGTTTCCTCTGCCCACCTGGGGCTCTCTTGCCGTGCCGGAGCTCAGAGTAGAGCGCTTGTTTTGGGAGTCTCGTATCGGGCATGCGGACAATGTGACCCGTCCATCGGAGCTGATCGCGCGTGGTCAAAGCTTCGATGCTGGGGATGTTGGCCTGAGCAAGAACACTGACGTTGGTGCGCCTATCCTGCCAATGGATTTGCAGGATCTTACGGAGGCAGCGTTGGTGGTACCTCTCCAGTGCTTTGAGGTGCCTGCTGTACATGGTCCATGTCTCTGAGGCATACAGGAGGGCGGATCCAAATAAATGCTAACTGATTTCATTGTCAATCAGCGACAGAGCATTTAATCGCACAGTGCAATATTACAAATACTAAAGAAATTCAGCTACAAAGGCCAAAAAATGTCCCATATGACCTCGAGGTGAACTATGAGTCTTAATTAAGTTGTACTGCGACATTACAATCGAAGAGTTTTGATAAAGTCGATAGGGTGAAACTGTTGCCCCTTTTTTGTATGTAAAAATATGTAACCCTTCTCTACCATATTGTATACACAGACTATATATAAACATATTTTATAAACACAAGTAACATTTTATTACCCATCTCTACCATATATAATTATACATATATTTATTACTTATCTCTTCTATAGAAATAGTTACCATATATTGGTGTGGAGATATAGATAGAGATAGATATATAGATATAGCTAGAGATATAGATAGATATGTCCAAAGATGTGCGGGTTAGGTTGATTTGGCTATGATAAATTGACCCTTAGTGTTAGGGGGATACGTGGGGTTACGGGGATAGGGTGGGATATGTGTCGGTGCAGGCTCGATGGGCCGAAATGGCCTCTATCTGCACTGTGGGGATTCTGTGATTCTGTGATATATAGATACAGATATAAATAAATAGATAGATAGATAGATAGACAGACAGAATATTATAGAGATAGATACATGAGAGAGATAGGTGTGTGTATTATATTTTTTTTTTATGTAGATATTTACATTGTTTTTAAGGTGAGGTTTTGAGTATTTTCAGTGGTTTGATTGAATCAGGTGAGATTGTTCTGTCAGGGTTTGGGCCTGAGGCCTACTCCAACAGGCTTCGTGCTGCCACACAGCCACGGACCGAACCAACCCATCCCCTCCCCTCGCTCCCTCCGCGGCGGCGGCGCCTGGCTACTCACGCCGTTGCAGCTCCTCCTTCTGCCGGTATCTCTCGTACCTGCCGGCGAACTGCTGGTTGATTTTGAGCTCCGGGCCTGGCTCCATTGCCGTTACCATGCACACCGCCTGACCTCGCCCCCTCCAGCACCGCCGGGTCAGATGCCAGAGGTCACAGGCAGCCAGCCACCAATCGCGGGCCGCAGCATCATTTAAAGGGACACACGTGTGCTTATAAAGCCTTCCTCACACACAGCAGACTTACTATTTTGTTCAAACCAATCATTTATCTGTAACTAAATAAAACTTTAAAGGAAACTTAACAAATCAAATTAAAATTTGGTAGTCCAGGGTGACGATGCACTCCAGCCCCCGTGGCGCCCACCGGTCGCGGAAAAACTCAAGCGTGCCGGCGGACACCGCGTGCTCCATCTCCAGCGCCACCCAGGCGCGAACATGGCCGCGGAAGAGAGGCAGGCAATCGGGCCGAACGACCCCCTCGACCGCCCGCTGCCACACAGCAGACTTGCCTGGACTCAATTGGAAATCACCAGTGTTCATTGTGGATATTTCCAAAGCAATTTATTTCCAAAATATGGATTTTAAGTTCCTTCAAAAACAAAAATGAACGAAAAAAAATTTAAATACTTCATATTTTTAAGTGGGTTTGCAATCTGTTACTAATATATACTGATACAAAAAGAAAATACTGCAGATGCTGGAAATCTGAAATAAAAACAGAAAATGCTGGAGGTACTCAGCAGGTCAGGCAGCATCTGTGAAGAGAGAAACAGAGTTAATGTTTCAGGTCGATGACCTTCCGTCAGAACTGGAAAAAGGTCATCGACCTAAAACGTTAGTTCTGTTTCTCTCTTCACAGATGCTGCCTGACCTGCTGAGTATCTCCAGCATTTTCTGTTTTTATAACTAATAAACACTGCATCATCTGAGGCTCAGTTGGTAGCGCTCTCGCCTCCAAGTCAGAAGTCCCACTCCAGAGACTTGAGCACAAATATCTATGACGTGGAGATGCCGGTGTTGGACTGGGGTGGACAAATGTGAGAAGTCGCACAACACCAGGTTATAGTCCAACAGCTTTATTTGAAGTCACAAGCTTTCGGAGCGCTGCTCCTTCATCAGGTGAAGTGAAGAGATGCATATAGGCACAGCATATATAGTCAGAGAACACTGCCAGATGATTACAGTTAATCTTTCTAACTGCCCTTTATCACACCTCGGCAGAGAGATAATCACGGCAATCAAAAACTGCATCTCTTCACTTCACCTGACGAAGGAGCAGCACTCCGAAAGCTTGTGATTTCAAATAAAGCTGTTGGACTATAACCTGGTGTTGTGCGACTTCTCACAAGTATCTAGGTTGACGCTCCCAGTGCAGTGCTGAGGGAATGCTGCACTGTCGGAGGCGCCGTCTTTCGGATGTAGACGTTAAAACCGAGGCCGCGTCTGCTCTCTCGGGTGGATGTAAAAGATCCCACGGCACTATTCCGAAGACGATCGGGGGAGTTCTCCCCGGTGTCCTGGCCAATATTTATCCTTCAATCAACATCACTAAAAAACAGATTATGTGGTCATTATCACATTGCTGTTTGTGGGATCTTGCTGTGTGCAGATTGGCTGCCGCTTTTCCTACATTGCAACAGTGACTACACTCCAAAAAGTACTTCACTGGCTGTAAAGCGCTTTGGGACGTCCTGAGGTGCTATATAAATGCAAGTCTTTCTTTTAATATATTTTCTCCTTAAGGTGCTGATTCTTATTGGGGTACGGTTCCACAGGCACAACTCACTCGTACCTCGTCCAAATGGACATTATCTTTTTTTAAATTCATTCTTGGGATGTGGGTGTTGCTGGCAAAGCCTGTATTTCTTGCTTATCCATAGTTACCTTATTGAGTCACTTAAGAGTCAACCAGTGTGTGGACTGGAGTCACATAGAGACCAGATTGGGTAGGGATGTCAGGTTTCCTTCCCTAAAGGACAGTAGTGAACCAGGGCTTTGACAACAATCCGACAGCTTCAAGGTCACTTTTACTGATACCAGCTTTTTTAATTCCAAATTATTTAAACTGAATCCAAATGCTCGAACTGCCATGGGGGGATTTGAACTCATGTTCTCTGGATTACCAGGCTTTTGGTTTACTGTCCAGTAAGATAACCACTACACACTACCGTACCCCATTTTTTCATGTGGGAGATCTTGAGTATCCCCGCTTTTAATCACTCAACCATTGGCAGCCGTGCCTTCAGCTGCCAGGGCCCTAAGCTCTGGAATTCTCTCCCTAAACCGCTCCGCCTCTCTACCTCTCTCTCCTTTAAGATGCTCCTTAAAACCTACCTCTTTGACTGCCCTAATATCTACTTATGTGGCTCGATGTCAGATTATGTTTGGTAACGCTCCTGTGAAGCGCCTTGGGACGTTTTACTACGTTAAAGGCCCTATATATTAAAGGTGTCCTGGCCAATGTTTATCCCTCAACCAACATAACAAAAACAGATTATCTGGTCATTATCACATTGCTGTTTGTGGGAGCTTGCTGTGCGCAAATTGGCTGCCACGTTTCCCACATTACAACAGTGACTAGACTCCAAAAGTACTTCATTGGCTGTAAAGCGCTTTGGGACGCCCGGTGGTCGTGAAAGGCGCTATAGAAATGCAAGTCTTTCTTTCTTTTAAATACACGTTGTTGTTGAGATGGTGAGTGTCGGCAGGCTGTACTCGCACTGAAGGAATTGTATCCAAGCTCGATTCTGCTCTTGCCCAGCGTCTACACATGACACACACTTTCTGCAGGGTTATCAGCAGCGAGCCGTCACATACAGAGGACAGAATCAGATTTTACCAATGTGAAAGATTGGTTTTGGGACAAGTTGCATCCATGTGTCCACTTTTCCATAAAGACTTTTCTTCAATCAAAATGTTGAAAGAAACACAAGAGAAAGTCAGGTTTGAGAAAACCCCATCACGCTTGCCCCTATAATCCAACTCACCCAGCCTAGCATCCAATTGGGTTTTAAACTCTCCATTAAAATTGCCTATTAATTTACTCAATAGACTGTTGGAAATGTTTACCACACCCTTTCAGATTTTTCTTTTCTAAAATCTTTTTTAAATGTAGTTTCCATGAATGTAAATCTGTCCTCCTGACCTGGCTGACCTTGAATTAATGTTCTATTAACTTCACACAATGGGTTGCCTAATTGGTGCTGCAGTGATCATAGCAAAATAACTAAATGGTGCAGTGACTGTTCCTCTGTAGATAAATGGTGCAGCGATTATTGCTATGCATATAAATGGTGCAAGAACTTTTGCTTCGGAGGTAACTGCAAAAAGATTTTTTTTATATTCGTTCATGGGATGTGGGCGTCGCTGGCAAGGCCAACATTTATTGCCCATCCCTCATTGCCCCTTGAGAAGGTGGTGGTGAGCCGCCTTCTTGAACCGCTGCAGTCCGTGTGGTGAAGGTACTCCCACAGTGCTGTTAGGGAGGGAGTTCCAGGATTTTGACCCAGCGACAATGAAGGAACGGCCGATATATTTCCAAGTCAGGATGGTGTGTGACTTGGAGGGGAACTTGGAGGTGGTGGTGTTCCCATGCACCTGCTGCCCTTGTCCTTCTACGTGGAAGAGGTCGCGGGTTTGGGAGGTGCTGCCGAAGAAGCCTTGGCGAGTTCCTGCAGTGCATTTTGTAGATGGTACACACTGCAGCCACGGTACGCCGGTGGTGGAGAGAGTGAATGTTTAAGGTGGTGGATGGGTGCCAATCAAGCGGGCTGCTTTGTCTTGGATGGTGTCGAGCTTCTTTAGTGTTGTTGGAGCTGCACTCATCCAGGCAAGTGGAGAGTATTCCATCACACTCCTGACTTGTGCCTTGTAGATGGTGGAAAGGCTTTGGGGAGTCAGGAGGTGAGATACTCACCACAGAATACCTCTGACCTGCTCTTGTTGCCACAGTATTTATGTGGCTGGTCCAGTTAAGTTTCTCGTCAATGGTAACCCCCAGGATGTTGATGGTGGGGGATTCGGCGATGGTAATGCCATTGAATGTCAGGGGAGGTGGTTAGACTCTCGCTTGTTGGAGATAGTCATTGCCTGGCACTTGTGTGGCACAAATGTTACCTGCCACTTATCAGCCCAAGCCTGAATGTCATCCAGGTCTTATTGCATGCAAGCATGGACTGCTTCATTATCTGAGGAGTTGCGAATGGCACTGAACACTGTGCAGTCATCAGCAAACGTCCCCATTTATGACCTTATGTTGGAGGGAAGGTCATTGATGAAGCAGCTGAAGATGGTTGGGCCTAGGACACTACCCTGAGGAACTCCTGCAGCGATGTCCTGGGGCTGAGATGATTGACCTCCAACCATCTTCCTTTGTGCTAGATATTTCAATTTTTGCAGTGGGAGGGATTGTTGATATCAAAAATGAGCACTTCTTCTCTCTCTCTCTCTCACTCTGTTCCTCCCAATCACACACCCAGAGTGGAAGAGCAAGGTGCATCTTATAATTGTCATCTGCTGCTAAAACTCAAGTAATGTCAGGAAGGAATAATTGGGAAAATGATGGGAGAGATATTGCTCAATGCTTACTCTTATTATAGCCGTTACCCATCAGGATCCTGGTTCTGTAACAAGTTGGCGGAAGGTGCAGAAGGGGGTGTCCAAGGTGACTTGCCTAAAGCTTGCCTTGTGGGGCCTGTGCCCAGTTTCTGCTCAGCCCCTCCAGGCCCAGTTGAGATCAGGAACTCATGTGCAGTTGTGCAACTGCTTTTCCCCACATCGGACCACACTGTGGCTATCTATTGTGCGGTGGTATTACTGTTAAGTTTTTTTTACTGGAGGAGTACAAATCTTTTTTAATTACAAATTTAAAGTTCTTCTCTTTAATTTCATAGAATCGTAAAAACTTACAGCACAGAAGGAGGCCATTTGGCCCGTCGTGCCTGTGCTGGCTCTCTGAAAGATCAATCGTGTTTAGTCCAACCCCCCCCGCTTTTTGTCCGCAACCCTGTGGGTTCCTCATCCTCAAGTACCTGTCCATCTCCCTTTTAAAATTATTTACGGAATCAGCTCCCAGCACCTTTTCAGGTCGAGTGTTCCAGATCCCGACAATAATATTTGTAACGGATAATGGTCAAAGATTTGTGACAATTCTTTAATTTCCCCCCACCAATGTTCTGCCCCCCACCCCCCCACCTCTCTCCTGGGTAGGGTGCCACTCGGCCCAAGAGGCCAGCTCTTCATGCGCGAGCCGCGACAGTGGGTGTCGGCAGGCTGTTCAACCACAGAGGGCATCACCGCCAAGTACAATCCCGTTCTCGCCTGATGTGGTCCACACAGGTGAGAGTTACACTTGTTTTAAGCAAGAGTTACTAAACAGTAGCCAGAAGCGGGTATTTCTTTCTGTTTCCCCTCACCGCAGGGCGGTGAAACAGAGAACAGTGGACCTCGGGAGCAGGCTGCCGTCCTGTGCGGTGGATGCTGATTCGCTGAATTCCTTCAAGCGAGAGCTGGATGCGTGTTTGGCTGGGGTGGAGATCACCTCTTACAGAAGGCAGGTACTGCAGGGAATGCAGGGCCAGTGTGATCTCCTGGACGAGTTGTGATCGCCTAGAGTGGAATTTCCCAGATTTCACCCCACCCCTACCCCACCCCACCCCTAATTGGCCTGGGTTTTTTCCAATCTGGTTTTTCGCCTCTCCCAGGAGATCCCATGGTTTCGGGGGGGGGTGGAGAGTGTATATATTGTGATGCACAAGGGATCGCAATTGGGTGGGACAGGCTGGATGGACCAGAGGGTCCTTACCTGCCTCACATTGTCCGGATGTAAACTAATTGTATCGCCCAAACCGCCCTTTCCGAGCAGCCGACTCAGCACAAAGCACGCGGTGAACCTGGGACCTTCTCGTCTGTGTAGCACGTGTAGAGGTTGGGGGGGGGGGGGGGGGGGGGAATAAATCACACGCAGGCACCCATCTTAAAATTTTCCAAAATTTTTTATATAATTTATTTGCAGATTTTGTTTTTAAAAAAAGTATAATATCCACTGAACAACAAACTCAACATCATAAATATAATTATTATGTGCAACATCAACCAAATTACAATCCAGCAACCTATAAAGTTTTCAAACATTCCCCCCCGCAAAAACTCAGTTTTGTTCCCTGTTCTTCCCCACTTTCCCTGAAGGCACCAAGTCTAACTGGGATGGGTTACCACAATTGCCATGCCCCAGATGACCATTCTTAATGTAATGGGCCTTCTTAAAGTAATGATCTTGGCACTCTATGCAAACCCCCAAACAGCCTTATTTTAAAACGACAAACTCTAGCTCAACAACAACAACAGCAACAACAACATGCATTTACACGGCGCTTTTAATGTAAAGAAACATCCCAAGGGTGTAAATGAAAACGAGCGCCGAGGCAGAAAGGAAGAGATTAGGACGGGTAACCGATTAGGCTAGCTCGAAGAAATGGGTTGAGAGAAAAGTTTCTAAAAAGGCGGAGAGTGAGGTGCGGGGGACAGAGCGGGAGTTGCAAAGGGCTGGGTGGGAGCAGAGGCAATACACAGAAGGCCGGAGTAGCGGCTGAGCGGGCGGGGGAGGAAACTGAGGGAGCAGGAGGTGGTCCCCATGGACGAGGTGAGCTTGGCAGGGGCGGAGGCAGAATGGGGAAAAGAGAGATGGATGAGAAACTGCAAAGAGACAGAGGTCCTGGGCCACAGTAACCCGAGATCTAGAAGTCCACCATTATTCTGCGCTCTATCACTGCTAGAAAAGGAAAAATGCAGAATTTAAATTAAAGCTTTGATCAGACAGGATGCAAGCAAAATATACATTTATTTTTAATGTTCCTGTTTTTAAATTATCATTTGGACTTTTCGCTCCAATTCCTGAGGGACTATTAACGGGAGAGGGAACCCTGTTCGATTTCCCCACCCTCCCTAACCAAGGGGCAATGTGGCCTTCCGGCTGCTGAACTTGCCAGAGATCAGGTAACTCAGCACGGGCTGGGATTGGAACCTGTGTGTTGTCCTGGTCTGTACAGCTCCGGGACCTCCGTGCCCTCAGAACCAAAATCCACTTAAAGGCAACACACCTACTCCACAAGAAGGAACTAGTCCACCAATGTGTAGGAGCTGAATGAATAAATAACTTAAAAAAAATATATATATATCTATATTAAATTTGCTTTATATCTCACACACACCTTACTTGGGTATCACCACTGCGAGACAGTCACTTCTACCATAAGCTCCAGATCCCTAAACTTCAGCAAGAAACAAAAAGGACCCTCACATTCCCAGGGCTGCCTTTCACTCAGTAGAGCATTTTACCACAACAATGTAATTACAGCGGCATATAGTTGGTGGGAGTGATTATTTACATGGCAAATGAGGGACAAGCTGTTGGGTGTGTCTTGCCCTCCAAGGGGACCAATCAGAAATCTGGTGTTGCAAATAGACGCGACCATAGTTGGTTAGGGCATTCTAATCAGTAGCTGTACAGTTCCACACAAACAGGGTCGCTGCTCTATGCTGAATTAATATGTTGAAATCCATTTTTATTACCCGGGATTCGGGAATCTTTACGATAGCAAAATACTGCAGATGCTGGAAAATTGAAACGACAACAGAAAACGCTGGAAAAACTCAGCAGGCCAGGCAACATCCGTGGAGAGAGAAACAGAGTTAACGTTTCAGGTCGAAACCCTTCGTCAGAACTGAGAAAAAAAAGCAGGAAATGAAACAGATAAAAAAGCAGGGGGGAGGAATAAAAGAACAAAAGGGGTGGTCTATGGTAAGTAGAGACATTAAGAGATGCTCAAGGCAAGACGAGATGGTAATAGGACAGGTTAAGAAACAAAAGGTGGCTCAGAAGTGTGAAATGCTGGCAGAATGAGAGACAGCTGCCGTGGGGGGGGGGGGGAAGAGAGAAAAAAAAGGGAAAAGGCACAAACCAAAAGGGTGGATAAAATGTACATATGTGGTAGGGGCCGAGGTTACGATCTGAAATTGTTGAACTCGATGTTGAGTCCGGAAGGCTGTAAAGTGCCTAATCGGAAGATGAGGTGCTGTTCCTCGAGCTTACGCTGAGCTTCCGTGGAATCTTTACCCGTGTTCTGCGGATCACATTCCGCAATTTTGTCCATTTAGCCCATGAAAACAAAAAAAAGTGGTCATGCACATGAACAATGATGTTCCAATCGATCAGAATGAGAACTTTAAGTACTTCACGTTTTCTATTTTTTAAAAAACAAAGTGCACCCATCTTGAAAAAAAAAACATTTAAAGAAATAATTTTCAAATAAAAATAAGCTTGAACACGCACTCCTTTAAGTATATATAGAATTATTAAGGCACCCAGGACTCTCATTCACTGCTACATTAACTTGCTGTCTGTTTCCTTGCAAGATAGAAGGGGGAAAAAAACACAACAAAGCTATTTTAAACCTAATAAATTTGTACAGTACAACTCATTTTGCTTTGTTTTTTTTTTAAACAGTACTTTAAATCATTGTAAACACACATTACATAAAACACAAGACTTCAACTCCCTAATCCACGGGGTTTTCCTCTTTTAGAGACACTATTTTCTAGGCGTTCCTACTATGGGCCGAACAGCGGATTCCATTCCACCTCAGCGATTCCCCTCGATCAGTGCAGATCTCCACATCCAACGCTCCGACGACTCTCCCAAGTGTTCGGCCTGTAGACCGCAGCTCTCTTCTGCCGCCCCGCCCCCCCCCCCCCAAAAAAAACTGGGGCGGTCCCCCTGGACTTCCTCGTATACAGTGGGCTCATGGGAACCGCGCTGGCGTAATGTGCGTTGGAGCTCGCCTGCGGAGGACGCTGTGCAGGGCTCGGGGCTCTTAAAAAGGTGATGCGTGCAAAAACAACCTAGGTTCAAGTGGCACTGGAGGGCTCGATGCCACCTCTCGATGTGGCTCCTTTTAAAAAAAGGCTGCAACAATAGGGTGGCACACAGTCAATGAATGGCAGAGTTTTAAGTTATTTTGGCACCAAAAGTTTCGGGAGGAGTCGCCACACTGGGTCAAGACTTAAGGGGGTTGGGGGGGGGGGCGGCGGGCGATAAAAATATAAAATGGAAGGTATACAATCGGTCCACAATTAGCAGTGCAAAGTAGGAGTCCAATATGGAACTGGAGGAAAGGATTCACAACATAGCTAAGACAATGGATTGAGAGGGGTAAAGTATAAGCAATGTCAGTATCTCTTAATAGGCCCCGAATCAGTGCGGGGTTTTAGTCTCCATAGCCTGCAACTGCTGCTCTAACCAGGCCACGACCTCAGTTTGATTGCAGGCCCTCGCCAGGTCCAGTGGGGTTTGCCCACTGGCGGTCTTCTGCAGGATGCTTGACCTTGGAGCCAGGTACTGAACGAGGTCCAAGTAGCCCTCTTGGGCAGCAAAGTGGATGGGCAGGCATCCCTTGGTGTCCTCCATGTTCACGTCCGCCTTGTATTTCGTCAGGACCATCATGGTGTCCAAGAAGCCACTCCGGGCCACGTCGTGTGCTGGGGTGAAGCCCCATTTGTCCTGGACATTGGGCTCCGCCCCGTTCTTCAGCAGTTCCTCCGCGACCACGGTGCTGCCCAGCATCATCACCTGGAAAGAGAAGCACAACAGCGAGGGTTTAGGACGCTGTGTTTAAACCAAGGAGCTAGGCCTTGGTGTACGAGACTTGCCAATGAAATCAATCTGACCATCAACAGTGTGCACCATCTACAAGATGCACTGCAGCAACTCGCCAAGGCTTCTTCGGCAGCACCTCCTAAACCCGCGGACCTCTACCAACTAGAAAGACAAGGGCAGCCGGCGCACGGGAACACCACCACCTCCAAGTTCCCCTCCAAGTCACACACCATCCTGACTTGGAAATATATCGGTCGATCCTTCATCGTCGCTGGGTCAAAATCCTGGAACTCCCTCCCTAACAACACTGTGGGAGCACCTTCACCACACGGACTGCAGCGGTTCAAGGCGGCGGCGGCTCACCACCACCTTCTCACGGGCAATAAATGTCGGCCTTGCCAGCGATGCCCACATCCCAAGGAATTTTTAAAAAGGCCTAAGCAAGTGGGGGCAATAGTGCAAAACAAGGTTGAATGATTTTATTTTTACTCTAAACTAGTAGATCTCCTGTGACAATAGGGGTCTGGTAGCATAGTGGCCAGAGGCCTGGACCAATGATCCAGCAACAGGAGTTCAAATCCCACCATGGCAGCTGGGGAATTTAAATTCAGTTAATTAAATAAAGCTAGTATCAGTAATGGCGACCATGTCGTAAAAACCCATGTGGTTCACTAATATCCTTACCCGGTCTGGCCTATATGTGACTCCAGACCCACAGCAATGTGGTTGACTCTTAACTACCCTCTGAAATGGCCCAGCAAGCCAGTTGTATGAGGCGGCTCACCACCGCCTTCTCGAGGGCAATTTGGGATGGGCAATAAATGCTGGCTTTGACGGCGACGCCCACATCCCGTGAATGAATTAAAAAGACGCTCTCAGTGAGTCAGAGCTGTTTTTGCCAATGTCGGGCATGACATTTGGGTCACTTATGTGCAGGGACTAAATAAATCAAATTCTACTTTTATTAAATGGTATTCTGGGCTTTGTTGCTGGTGTCTGAGGGATTGAATTCCACAACGCTCTCCAATTTTCTGTGAAGACTATAAATATGAGTGGCCTTTATTTATATTCCTTGACCTATGTGTTTAATTGTTATCCCTCACCATCTGAGTAAGTTAAGAATACACGTAGGAACAGGAGCAGGCCATTCAGCCCCTCGAGCATGTTCCGCCATTCAATTAGGGGGGTGACAGTCTCAGAATAAGGGGTCGTCATTCAGGACTGAGATGAGGAGAAATTTCTTCACTCAGAGGGTGGTTGAATCTTTGGAATTCTCTACCCCCAGAGCGCTGTAGATGCTCAGTCATTGAGTGTATTCAAGACAGAGATCGATATATTTTTGGATACTAAGGGAATCAAGGGATATGGGGATAGGGCAGGAAAGTGGAGATGAGATAGAAGATCAGCCATGATCTTATTGAATGGCCTACTCTTATTTCTTAGGTCCTTAATCAGATCATGGCCGATCTGTATCACAGCAAGATGGTAAGCACCGATTATAGGTGGATATTCAGTACTTATCAGCACTGGAGTGGGGGAATGGGGTTTGACTGCACTTGTCGGGGGTAAAGGGGGTTAATCCTGGGCTTTGGTAGCACTGGAGGGATGGTCCTCGGGGCTTTGGGGTGGGGCAGCAGGGGATTTTTTTTTGATATCGCATCACTGTAGAGGGGGAACCCAAGGTTGGGCACAAGGCTCAGCTCACTGGTGGGTTCCTGAGAGTAATTACCACTTTAGATCAGGGTGGAAAACTGGCAGCAACAGATCGGCTGCCAGTTATACATGCGCGCCTGATTATGCTTCCTATTGAAGTCAGCGCTGTATGCCTCAGAGACATGGACCATGTACAGCAGGCACCTCAAAGCACCGGAGAGGTATCACCAACGCTGCCTCCGCAAGATCCCGCAAATCCATTGGCAGGATAGGCGCACCAACGTCAGTGTTCTCGCTCAGGCCAACAGCCCCAGCATCGAAGCTTTGACCACGCGCGATCAGCTCCGATGGACGGGTCACATCGTCCGCATGCCCGATACGAGACTCACAAAACAAGCGCGCTACTCGGAGCACCGACACAGCAAGAGAGCACCAGGTGGGCAGAGGAAACGCTTCAAGGACACCCTCAAAGCCTCCTTGAAAAAAGTGCAACATTCCCACCGACACCTGGGAATCCCTGGCCCAAGACCACACAAAGTGGAGGAGAAGCATCCGGGAAGGCGCCGAACACCTCGAGTCTCTTCGCCGGGAGCAAGCGGAAGCCAAGCGCAAAGAGCAGAAGGAGCGCACGTCAACCCAAGCACCCCACCCACCCACCCCTTCAACCACCGTCTGCCCCACCTGTGACAGAGACTGTAGGTCCCACATTGGACTCATCAGTCACCTGCGAACTCATTTTTAATGTGGAAGCAAGTCATCCTTGGTTCCGAGGGACTACCTAAGAAGACGAAGAAAAAGGGGGGAAAAAAAACTGGGCAGGGTATATATTTATACTTCTGGCAAAAGAGGAAATAACTTGAGCCCGACAGCGTTGGGTTGGGGCGGAGGGAGTTGCAAGGTTTGGCAACACTGGTTCGTGACTTTCTAAGGGACGTCTGTACACATTGAACTTGATTTTTTGTGATCGGATCCTGGGCATGTATGTGTATGTGCGCCTGTCAATCTGTCTGTCTCCCTCTCTGTATCACAGCTGTGGAATAATGTAAACATTTTAATCATGTATCTCTCTGTCTGTCTTTCCCACAGCTGCAAGATGATGTAGACATCCCAATTACTACCTATGCCTACAATTGTTATGAATTGGCTCCCTAACAGGCCCCTGGGGCACTGGGCCAGATTGAGGTCTACCACGGGAATTCAGACACTTGGGAGTCGGAGTTTAAAAAAAAAACCTTCAGAAGTTAAAAACCGCTCCTTTACACAGCAGTGATGGGCGTTCAGAGTCCAGCGCCTTGAAAGAGTCAAGAGTAGAGCATCTTCCACACGACACTATACCAATCTCAGCCACGGGGAGGCGCAGTGTGAGGCCAGATACATCGTCAAAAGGAGGACTGGCAGAGGCTTGGGCGTGGATGCCCATCCATTCACTCCAGAGACCGGAGCACAAAAATCTAGGCTGACACTCCAGCACTGTCAAAGGTGCCGTCTTTCGGACGAGGCGTTAAACCGAGGCCCCGTCTGCTCTCTCAGGTAAAAGATCCCATGGCACTATTTCCAAGAAGAGCAGGGAACTTTTTTCCTGGTGTCCTGGGGCCAATGTTTATCCCTCAATCAACATCAATAAAAAAAAATTATCTGGTCATTATCACATTGCTGCTTGTGGGAGCTTGCTGTGAGCAATTTGGCTGCCACATTTCCTACATTACAACAGTGACTACACTTCAAAAAGTACTTCATTGGCCACAAAGCGCTTGGAGACGTCTGGTGGTCGTGAAAGGCGCTATAGAAATGCAAGTCTTTATTTTTCTTTAGTAATGGTATCCGCCCTACACGCAGTCCCCCACTGCAGGCTCCGCCCTTTCGTAATAATGTAATGTGAAACTGATAATATTCCACAATGATTGTCTATTTACTTTTTTTTTTAAATAAAAAATAAATTTTAACAGTCGGATGTGTGTCTCTACCCCTCCGATCACCACCCTCACAATAAAGTTGTTTAGAAAATTTTTAAAGGAAGGTAGAAGTGGGTTTTAATATCGGATTCTCAACATCACCGAGCCAGGAAGCAGCTTCATTCACAAATTGTTACGACCCCAGTGGGTTACAAGAAAAATTACGCCTAAACTTTTGCACCTTTAGGCAACGGGAGGAGAACGGGTTAATTTTCCACCGTAGGTTTACACAGTGACATCTCCCTGACAAGAGTTATCACAACCCAGACACATTTACAGGTCACAAATAAGACATTTACAGGTCCCCAAGCCACAACTCTTGCAATAAAAACACATTGCGAATGATTAATCTGGTGCATACAATAGAAATGTAACTCTCAGAGGGAGTTTATCAATGCGCAATTTACAGCAAAGTAAGAAACCAGAATTACATTTTTGTAAAAGGAGGAAAAAAAAACAATTGTAGATTTAATTTTGAAAGGAGAGGGGGAAGGAAAAGCCTTCATTAATTTAAATAAACTGGTGTGACTGAAACTCAGGGCTAAGATACAGGACTACTCCTTTTATCAGAGGCACCAACCTGCAGTGCGGTTTGTCCGTATTGATTCATGGCATTAACATTCACTTTCTCTTGACTCAGCAGTCGCTTCACTTCTTGCCAATCTCCCCGCCCGGAAGCCTTGGTCAGCTTGTTGGCATCTAATATGCTTTTGACCATGTTTATTTTTATCTTTCCCACACTCTGTTTTCACAGGGTGGACCAAATGCAAAAAGGAGCGCAGTCCTCTGGCTTGTTTTTTTGCTTGCTGTAATATTCTCTCTCTGTGTCAGTCCCGGTCCCAGCCCCACGGCTGCTTTTGCAAGCTGCGGCTCGATACTCGCAAGTGATTGACGTGCGCGCCCCGGCCAATCAGCGGCCGTGCCGTCGCCCTCAACTGACAACCCGGCGTTCGAAGACTCGGCGGGCCGGCCAATCAGGAGGCCGGGCGACGGGGAAAAAAAAATGCAACATCGCGCCTGACGTCAGTCGATTGTGACGTCATTTGTTTTTGTTACTTTCGCTGGCAGCCTGACAGCGCCACAGCACATAGCCTCTGGCTGATAGGAACACGGGAAGAGAAAGACTTGCATTTATATAGCGCCTTCCCCCTCCCCTCAGGACGTCCCAAAGCCTTGTACAGCCAATGAAGTACTTTTTTTGAAGTGCAGTCACTGTTGCAACGCAGCAGCCAATTTGCGCACTGCAAGCTCCCATAAACAGCCATGTGATAATGACCAGATAATCTGTTTTTTTCTTGTGATGTTGATTGAGGGATAAATATTGGCCAGGACACCCGGGATAACTACCCTGCTCTTCTTCAAAATAGTGCCGTGGGATCTTTTAAGTCTTCTCTCTTAGGCAGTCCCTCGGAACCGAGGATGACTTGCTTCCACATTAAAAATGAGTTTGCAGGTGACTGATGAGTCCAATGCGGGACCTACAGTCTCTGTCACAGGTGGGGCAGACGGTGGTTGAAGGGGCAGGTGGGTGGGGTGCTTGGGTTGACGTGTGCTCCTTGCGCTGCCTGCGCTTGGCTTCCGCTTGCTCCCGGCAAAGAGACTCGAGGTGTTCAGCGCCTTCCCGGATGCTTCTCCTCCACTTTGTGTGGTCTTGGGCCAGGGATTCCCAGGTGTTGGTGGGGATGTTACACTTTTTCAAGGAGGCTTTGAGGGTGTCCTTGAAGCGTTTCCTCTGCCCACCTGGGGCTCTCTTTTAAGTCCACCCGAGAGAGCAGACAGGACCTCGGTTTAAGGTCTCATCCAGAAAGACGGCACCTCCCACAGCGCAGCACTCTCACTGCACTGGGAGTGTCAGCCTAGATTTTTGTACTCAAAATTCTGGAGTGGGACTTGAACCCACAACCTTTATGACTCAGAGGCAAGGGTGCTACCAACTGAGCCACTGGCTGACTAGAAACATAGGAACAGGAGGAGGCCATTCAGCCCCTCGAGCCTGTTCCGCCATTCAATGAGATAGAATCATAGAATGGTTACAGCACAGAAGGAGGCCATTCGGCCAGTCGAGCCCATGCCGGCTCTCTGCAAGAGCACTTAAGCTAGTCCCACTCCCCTGCCTTTTCGCCGTAGCCCTGCAAATTTTTTTCTCCTTCAGGTACTTATCCAATTCCCTTTTGAAAGCCACGATTGAATCTGCCTCCACTGCCCTTTCAGGCAGTGCATTCCAGATCATAACCACTCGCTGCGTAAAAAAGTTTTTTCTCATGTCGCCTTTGGTTCATGGCTGATCTGTGACCTAACTCCATATACCTGCCTTTGCCCCATATCCCTTAATACCTTTGGTTAACAAAAAGCTATCAATCTCAGATTTAAAATTAACAATTGATCTAGCATCAATTGCCGTTTGCGGAAGAGAGTTCCAAACTTCTACCACCCTTTGTGTGTAGAAGTGTTTCCTAATTTCACTCCTGAAAGGACTGGCTCTAATTTTTAGACTATGTCCCCTAGTCCTAGACTCCCCAACCAGCGGAAATAGTTTCTCTCTTTCTACCCTATCAGTTCCCCTTAATATCTTGAAAACAATTTCATTATATTTCATTATATGCATTCATTAACATTTATTACTAAGATAAGTTAGGCCCGTTTGGAAGTGTTTGGTTGTGCAGACGCAAGAAGCTAACTGCTCGCCCCCCTTCCATCGCTCTTTATAAACCCAATTTATAGTGTCAGCTATGGTTCAGTTGGTATTTCCCCTGGCTGGAGAGTCTAGAACTAGGGGTCACAGTCTCAGGATAAGGGGCCGGCCATTTAGGACTGAGATGAGGAGGAATTTCTTCACTCAGAGGGTTGTGAATCTCTGGAACTCTCTACCCCTGAGGGCTGTGGATGCTCAGTCGTTGAGTATATTCAAGGCTGAGATAGATAGATTTTTGGACTCTGGGCGAATCAAGGGATATGGGGATCGGGCGGGAGAGTGGAGTTGAGGTCGAAGATCAGCCATGATCTTATTGAATGGTGGAGCAGGCTCGAGGAGCCGTATGGCCTACTCCTGCTCCCAATTCTTATGTTCTTATCTTATGTTCTTATGGTAGCACCCTCGCCTCTGAGTCAGAAGTGTGTGGGTTCAAGCACCACTCCAGAGACTTGAGCACAAAAATCTAGGCTGACGCTCCCAGTGCAGTGCTGAGGGAGCGCTGCACTGTCGGAGGTGCCGTCTTTTGGATGAGACATTAAACCGAGACCCAGTCTGCTCTCTCAGGTGGACGTAAAAGATCCCATGGCACTATTTCAAAGAAGAGAAGGGGGAGTTATCCCTGGTGTCCTGGCCAATATTTATCCCTCAATCAACATCACTAAAAGAACAGATTATCTGGTCATTATCACATTGCTGTTTGTGGAAGCTTGCTGTGCGCAAATTGGCTGCCGCATTTCCTACATTACAACAGTGACTACACTTCAAAAAAGTATTTAATTGGCTGTAAAGCGCTTTGGGACGTCCGGAGGTTGTGAAAGGCGCTGTAGAAATGCAAGGCTGTCTTTCAATTTGATTTTTTTTATTCCTGCTTTACCATATGCCTCTGAAATTCGCAAGGAAATTCAAAAGCTTTGGTTACTCTGGCACTCGCTAGCTGGGCCTCTCACTCTCATTCTCATTCACTCCAGCTCACTGTGCAGCAGACCCAGATTGATTACTGAATTTATCGATTTATCTTAAATGGCTGGCACTGTGTTGGGGCTGCTCCATTCATTAAGGCACTTAGTGCTCTATCAGGATGTTAACACACGTGCATCAAATTTCTTTTATGTCTATTTACAGACCATGGCCCATAATTGTTATAAGAGCAGCGAAATTTCATATGAGCACACTAATTATTAATAATAACTCGCAATGAATTGGACCCATTGGAAGGGTCTTTGGAGTACTTCTCTGCTGAATTACTCTGAAAACATATCCATGCAGATTTAAGGGGCTGTTTACACTCCTAATTGTGTCAGTTGGAGGCAGTTTCGGTTCACACAATGCTCAATTTATAGGGTGTCAATCAGGCGTTAAAACCCCCAAAATAACTCCGAAACAAAGCCAAATAAGACTTTCTGCTCCGGAGAGTCTAACTCCCGCTTCACTCTGTTGGCAGGTCATCCCGCCTCTGAAGTTGGCTGAATTTACACTTGAACCGCAGCATCAGTCTAAAAGTAGCTTCGCTTCATGCCAATGCTGCAGTTGTGCTGTAAATGAATTCCAAATGCATCCCAACACCACTTGGGTACAATGAAAGGGAACAATGAACAATTGAACTTGAATCCAGTTCAGGACATTTAAATCAATTACAACAAGTACTTTCTGGTGTTAGGCTGGCTCAGTAGATAGCATTCTCTCCTAATATAAGAAGTCGCACAACACCAGGTTATAGTCCAACAGTTTTATTTGAAATTACGAGCTTTCGGAGCTCTGCTCCTTCTTCAGGTACAGGTACAGTGAGGGAATACAAATCGATTACACTGTATATATAGACAGAGAACAATGTGTCTGCAGAGATACAATCCGTCAGGGAGGCATTACATCAAAGACACATCAGAGTACAGCTAAGACAATGAGGTGGGTCACAGGGGGTCCAATGTGTCAAATGCTGCCGTCTGCAGTTAAGCTTTTGACTTTTTTTTATAAACTGGAAAAACAGACAACGATGTCGAGCCACGTTCCTAATATATTCATTCCTAAAGCTTAATTTCCACATATAATATCCAGCACATAAACATTTTTGAATGTTTTTGTATTTGTCTGGGATGGTTGCATCCATCCATGCACTGCATAGATAGTAATCGTTATGGTTTTCTCAAATAACCACATGGAAAGGCACGATGAAAGAAAGAAAGACTTACATTTCTACAGCACCTTTCACGACCTCAGGACCTCAGGACGTCCCAAAGAGCTTTACAGACAATGAAGTACTTTTGAAGCGGAGTCACTGTTGTAATGTGGGAAACGCGGCAGCCAATTTGCGCACAGCAAGATCCCACAAACAGCAATGTGATAATGACCAGATAATCTGTATTTTAGTGATGTTGATTGAGGGATAAATATTGGCCCCAGGACACCAGGGGGAGAACTCCCCCTGCTCTTCTTTGAAATAGTGGCCGTGGGATCTTTTATGTCCACCTGAGAGGGCAGACGGGGCCTCATCCGAAAGACGGCACCTCCGACAGTGCGGCATTCCCTCAGCACTGCACTGGGAGTGTCAGCCTAGATTTTTGTGCTCAAGTCCCTGGAGTGGGACTCGAACCCACAACCTTCTGACTCAGAGGCGAGAGAGTGCTGCCCACTGAGCCACAGCTGACCACAAAGAGTAGAAAAACCAACTTCCTCAATTTGAAGCCTCTGTGCAGTTTCTTTATTAGTGCGCCTTTAAGATATGGAAAGACAGAAGAACATAAGAAATAGGAGCAGGAGTCGGCCATTTGGCCCCTCGAGCCTGCTCCACCATTTAATGAGATCATGGCTGATCTGATCTTGGCCTCAACTCCACTTTCCTGCCCGCTCCCCATAACCCTTGACTCCCCTGTAGCTCAAATATCTGTCTATCTCCGCCTTGAATATACTCAACGACTGAGCCTCCACAGCTCTCTGGGGAAGAGAATTCCAAAGATTCATGACCCTCTGAGAGAAGAAATTCCTCCTCATCTCCGTTTTAAATGGGAGACCCCTTATTCTGAAACTAGGCCCCCGAGTTCTAGATCCCCCCATGAGGGGAAACATCCTCTCTGCATCTACCCTGTCGAGCCCCCTCAGAATCTTATATGCTTCAATAAGATCACCTCTCATTCTTCTAAACTCCAATGAGTATAGGCCCAACCTGCTCAATCTTTCTACATAAGACAACCCCTTCATCTCAGGGATCAACCTAGTGAACCTTCTCTGAACTGCCTCCAATGCAAGTATATCCCTCCTTAAATAAGGAGACCAAGGCCCAGAAATTTGACTCGGAGGCTTGCCGCGGGGGTAAGGCCGTTGTGTTTTGGGCCCACAGGAACTTCGGGTCCTGGGCCTCTCCCTAGTGCCGGTGCACAGTGTGTGCGTGTCCCAGGGGCGCAGTTAGTGCGATGCGACCTCTGGATCACGTGGGCCATGGAGAGCCAATGGCAGCAGACCATCTTTCATTCATAGATTTGACAGGACACCTGTCAAATCTGTGAATTGAAAGAGACCCCAAAAGAACAGCTAAACCTCAAATAAATTTTTTTAAAAACCCATCACATTAATAAAATAACTATAGTTAAATAAATTAACCACTTTAAACAAAAATTTAAATTTTTGAAAAAAATTAAAAAATGTTTTAAAGTTATAAAAATAAACTTACCTTTCTTTAAAGTCTCTAAAAAAGATAAACCTGTTGAAAAAAATTAAAAATTATACTTAATTAACTACTTACCTTGTTCAAAAGGGGTCTTACGCCTCCTTTTTACTTGTGTAGAATCTTCCATACTTACCCTCGCGTTGAAACCTGAAAAAAAACCTAAGTGTGCTGCGTGCGCGCAGCCTCTAGTGCGCACGTGGTTCACTTAGGAACCGCCCCCTTCACCATACCGGAAGTGCCGGTTTCCCGCGCATGCGCAGTGCATGCAGGAAACCGGCACTTCGGGAACGAATACGGGTGAGTACGCACTGAGTACTCACCCGTTCTCGGCCGAATTTTTGGGCCCAAAACTGTACGCAGTACTCTAGGTGTGGTCTCACCAATGCCCTGTACAGTTGTAGTAAGACTTCCCTACTTTTATTACACCATGTGCTTTCTTCCCTGTCCTATTCAGTACTGTGTTGACTGCCGGCTGGATTGGCACTAGGAGCACTGTTTACAGGGAATCTTTTCGGAATCTCCTCTCCCCCCAAATCCTTACCCGATAGCAGCTTTGGAATTCATAAAGGCTTCCCTGAGGTAAGGTCTAAAATATACATAACTACTGGGGTTTCCGTACACTTCTTTGCACTTAATCTTAGGCTGGTAGAATCTGAAAGAACCCTGTTTGAGTACATGGCAGAATTACATAAGAACATAAGAAATAGGAGCAGGAGTCGGCCATTCGGCCCCTCGAGCCTGCTCCGCCATTCAATAAGATCATGGCTGATCTTCCACCTCATCTCCACTTTCCTGCACTGTCCCCATATCCCTTGATTCCCTTAATATTCAAAAATCTAGCGCTCTTTGTCTTGAATATACTCATGATGCGGAGATGCCGGCGTTGGACTGGGGTGGACAAAAATGAGAAGTCACAAACCTGAAGAAGGGGCGATCGATAGCTCCGAAAGCTTGTAATTTTAAATAAATCTGTTGGACTATAACCTGGTGTTGTGCGACTTCTCATTTTTGAATATACTCAACCACTGACCCTCCACAGCCCTCTGGGGTAGAGAATTCCAAAGACTCACCACCCTCTGAGTGAAGAAATTTCTCCTCATCTCAGTCCTAAATGGCTGACCCCTTATTCTGAGACTGTGACCCCTGGTTCTAGACTCCCCAGCCAGGGGAAACATCCTCCTGCATCTACCCTGTCAAATCCTGTAAGAATTTTGTATGTTTCAATGAGATCACCTCTCATTCTTCTAAACTCTGGAGAATATAGGCCTAGTCTACTCAATCTCTCCTCATAGGACAATCCCCTCATCCCAGGAATCAGTCTGGTGAACCTTCGTTGCACTCCCTCTATGGCAAGTATATCCTTCCTTAGGTAAGGAGACCAAAACTGTACACAATACTCCAGGTGTGGTCTTACCAGGGCCCTATATAATTGCAGTAAGACGTCTTTACTCTTATACTCAAATCCTCTTGTAATAAAGGCCAACATACCATTTACTTTCCTAATTGCTTGCTGTACCTGCATGTTAACTTTCAGTGATTCGTGTACAAGGACACCCAGGTCCCCCTGAATACCAACATTTCCCAATCTCTCACCATTTAAAAAATACTCTGCTTTTCTATTTTTCCTACCAAAGTGGATAACTTCACATTTCTCCACATTATATTCCATTTGCCATGCTCTTGCCCACTCACTTAGCCTGTCTATATCCCCTTGAAGCCTCCTTGCATGAATTCCTTGAAGCCTCCTTGCATGAATTCCAAAGACAGCATGTGAAAATTAAAGAGATAACTCAGCAAATGTTTAGGAAGATCGTAAGTCAGGCCTTATCAAAGTTGAGAAAAAGTTAGAATTTGCCTTTATTTGATATTTCCGATTTTAGGCATGTTTGAAAAAGGATAGGGTTGGGGATGGTGATGTAGTGGATCAGCAATTTTAGCCTCTTACCTGGGTTGAAATCCAGCCCAGTCTCCCCTCTGCCAGGGTCCTTGGTAAAGTGAATATCGGCCATTTCAATCCAGTTTTTAAAAATTCATTCACGGGATGTGGGCATCGCTGGCATTTATTGCCCATCCCTAATTGCCCCTGAGAAGGTGGTGGTGTGAGCCACCTTGACTGAGTGTCTTGCTGGGCCATTTAAGAGGGGCAGTTAAGAGTCAATCACATTGCTGTGGGTTTGGAGTCACACACCGGCCAGACCGGGTAAGGGCAGCAGATTTCCTTCACCTAAAGGACATTAGTGAAGCAGAAGGGTTTTTACAACAATCCGGCAGTTTCACGGTCACCAATACTGACATTAGCTTTTTATTCCAGATTTATTGAATTAACTGAATTTAAATTCCCCAGCTGCCGTGTTGGGATGGTGAACCCATGTCTCTGGATCACTAGTCCAGATCGCTGAGATTACTAGCCCAGTAACATAACCACTATGCTACCGTCTCCAAGTGGATGTGACTGAGACCACCCAGGGCAAAACTGCCCCAAAATGCGACAGTTACAGTCAACAAGGATGAGGGAAATGGAAGGAAAGAAAGAACTCGCATTTTATGTCGCTCCTTTATCAATCTCAAGACATCCCAAATCACTTTGCAGCCAGTGAAGCCACTGTTGTATGTAGGGAATCAAACTGTGCAAGATCCCACAGACAGCGATGTGATAAGTGACCAGATACTCTGTGACATGAATCTTGTCATTCATGGGAAATGACTTATGACATAATACTGGGCGGCCTGCTGGTGGCGCTGTCCAGGGAGAGTATAAATACTCGGGCATGGGCCCAGCTTGCTCAGGACATTCTTTAACAGGAACTAGTGAAGGACACAATGAGACCTCCATGTTGTAAAACAGTTGATTAGAGCTTTGTTTAACGCTTAGACCAAGTGCCTAGTAGTTTTCTTACGTCACTCTGTTTTAGTGATGTTGCTTGAGGGATAAATGTTGACCGGGACATTGGGAGAACTCCCCTGCTCTTCTTAGAATAGTGCCAATTAATTATGTCCACTTGAGAGGGCAAGACATCTCGGTTTGACATCTCATCCTGAAGACAGTGCAGTGCTCCCTCAGAAATAAAGAAAGACTTGCATTTATATAGCACCTTTCACAACCACCAGACATCTCAAAGCACTTTACAGTCAATGAAGTACTTTTGAAGTGTAGTCAAGGTTGTGTTGGGAGCGGAGAGAGCAGCAGCACAGTGAATATTTAAACTCACTTTTGTGGGCTTTTTTCAGAGGCCAGTGTCGGGAGCGAAGAGAGCAGCAGCACAGTGAGTATTTAAACTCACTTTCGCAGGCTTTTTTTCAGAGGCTTACCAATCTCACAGACCGGCGGCGGCATTCCAGAGCCACGTCACAATTCAAAAAGTGACGTGGACAAGAGGAAGCAGCTGATTGGGTGAGTAGTTTGACAGTTAAGGTTAATAGTTTATAAAGTTTAGAAGGTCCTAATTATTGTGGTTATAGTTTCTAAGGTCTCTGTTGTGTAGCAGGGAGAGCTAGTGTACAAGGGCCCTTGAGTATATCATTTAATTGTAGTGTAATTTGTGGTATTGATTTGAGTTAATTTAAATTAATTAAAGGGTAAGTCATGGCAGCACAGCTCAGCCCCGTGGTATGCTCCTCCTGCACTATGTGGGAAATCAGGGACACTTCCTGTGTCCCTGATGACCATGTGTGCAGGAAGTGTATCCAGCTGCAGCTACTGGCAGACTGCATTGCGGCGCTGGAGCTGCAGATGGATGCATACTGGAGCATTCGCGATGCTGAGGACATCGTGGATAGCACGTTTAGGGAGTTGGTCACACCGCAGGTAAAGGCTGCACAGGCAGGAAGGGAATGGGTGACCGCCAGGCAGAGTAGTAGGCGCAGGCAGGTAGTGCAGGGGTCCCCTGTGGACATCCCCCTCTCAAACAGATATACCACTTTGGATATTGTTGAGGGAGATGGCTTATCGGGGGAAGGCAGCAGCAGCCAACTTCCTGGCACCATGGGTGGTTCTGCTGCACAGGACGGGAGGAAAAAGAACAGGAGAGCTATAGTGATAGGGGATTCTATTGTAAGGGGAATAGATAGGCGTTTCTGCAGCCGCAAACGAGACTCTAGGTTGGTATGTTGCCTCCCTGGTGCAAGGGTCAAGGATGTCTCAGAGCGGCTGCAGGGCATTCTGGAGGGGGAGGGTGAACAGCCAGTTGTCGTGGTGCATATAGGTACCAACGATATAGGTAAAAAACGGGATGAGGTCCTAAAAGCTGAATATAGGGAGTTAGGAGGTAAATTAAAAAATAGGACCTCAAAGGTAGTAATCTCAGGATTGCTACCGGTGCCACGTGCTAGTCAGAGTAGAAATAGAAGGATATTTCAGATGAATACGTGGCTAGAGGAATGGTGCAAGGGGGAGGAATTCAAATTCCTGGGACATTGGAACCGGTTCTAGGGGAGGTGGGACCAGTACAAACTGGACGGTTTGCACCTGGGCAGGACCGGGACCGATGTCCTAGGGGGAGTGTTTGCTAGTGCTGTTGGGGAGGGTTTAAACTTAAATGGCAGGGGGTTGGGAACCTGTGCAGGGAAACAGAGGAAAAGGAAGCAAGGATAGAAGCAAAAGACAGGAAGGAGAAAAGCAAAAGTGGAAGGCAGAGAAATCAAGGGTGTAATTCAAACAGGGCTACAGTAAATAATAATTCTAAAAGGACTAAGAGTGTTAAAAAAACAAGCCTGAAGGCTTTGTGTCTTAATGCGAGGAGCATTCATAGTAAGGTGGATGAATTAGCTGCGCAAATAGATGTAAACGGATATGATATAATTGGGATTACGGAGACATGGCTCCAGGGTGACCAAGGCTGGGAATTCAACATCCTGGGGTATTCAATATTCAGGAAGGACAGACAAAAAGGAAAATGAGGTGGGGTAGCATTGCTGGTTAAAGAGGAGATTAACACAATAGTAAGGAAGGATATTAGCTCTGATGATGTCGAATCTGTATGGGTAGAGCTGAGAAATACCAAGGGGCAGAAAACGTTAGTGGGAGTTGTATACAGACCCCCAAACAGTAATGCTGAGGTTGGGGATGGCATTAAACGGGAAATTAGAGACGTGTGCAATAAGGGTACAGCAGTTATCATGGGTGACTTTAATCTACATATAGATTGGGCTAACCAAATTAGTAACAAAACTGTGGAGGAGGAATTCCTAGAGTGTATACGGGATGGTTTCCTGGACCAATATGTCGAGGAACCAACCAGAGATCAGGCCATCTTAGACTGGGTATTATGTAATGAGAAAGGATTAATTAGCAATCTTGTTGTGCGAGGCCCCTTGGGGAGGAGCGATCATAATATGATAGAATTCTTCATTAAGATGGAGAGTAAAGTAGTTGACTAAGAGACTAGGGTCCTGAATTTAAATAAAGGAAACTATGATGGTATGAGGCGCGAGTTGGCTAGGATGGATTGGGGAGCGTTACTTAAAGGGTTGACGGTGGATAGGCAATGGCAAACATTTAAAGATCGCGTGGATGAACTACAGAATTTGTTCATCCCTGTTTGGCATAAAAATAAAACAAAAAAGGTGACTCAACCGTGGCTAACAAGGGAAATTAGGGATAGCATAAGATCCAAGGAGAGGACATATAAATTGGCCAGAAAAAGCAGCAACCCTGAGGATTGGGAGCAGTTTAGGATTCAGCAAAGGAGGACAAAGGGATTAATTAAGAGGGGGGAAATAGAATATGAGAGTAAGCTTGCAGGGAACATAAAAACTGACTGTAAAAGCTTCTATAGAATTGTGAAGAGAAAAAGATTGGTGAAGTCAAGCGTAGGTCCCTTGCAGTCAGAATCAGGGGAATTTATAATGGGGAACAAAGAAATGGCAGACCAATTAAATACATACTTTGGTTCTGTCTTCAAAAAGGAGGACGCAAATAAACTCCCAGAGATGTCGGGGAACATAGGGTCTAATGAGAGTGAGGAATTGAATGAAATCAGTATTTGTAGGGAAATGGTGTTAGGGAAATTGACGGGATTGAAGGCCGATAAATCCCCAGAGCCTGATAATCTACATCCTAGGGTACTTAAGGAAGTGGCCCTAGAAATAGTAGATGCATTGCTGATCATCTTTCAAAATTCTATAGACTCTGGAACAGTTCCCATGGATTGGAGGGTAGCTAATGTAACCCGACTATTTAAAAAAGGTGGTAGAGAAAAAACGGGGAATTATAGACCGGTAAGCCTGACATCGGTAGTGGGCAAAATGCTAGAGTCCATTATAAAAGATGTAATAGCAGAGCACTTGGAAAACAGTGACAGGATCGGACAAAGTCAACATGGATTTACAAAAGGTAAATCATGCCTGACTAATCTACTGGAATTTTTTGAGGATGTAACTGGTAGAATAGATAAGGGAGAACCAGTGGATGTGGTGTATTTGGACATTCAGAAGGCTTTTGATAAGGTCCCGCATAAGAGATTAGCGTGCAAAGTTAAAACACATGGGATGGGGGGTAAGGTACTGATTTGGATAGAGAACTGGTTGGCAGACAGGAAGCAAAGAGTTGGAATAAACGGGTCTTTTTCCGAGTGGCAGGCAGTGACTAGTGGGGTACCGCAGGGATCGGTGCTAGGACCCCAGCTATTCACAATATATATTAATGATCTAGACGAGGGAACTAGATGTAATATCTCCAAGTTTGCAGACGACACAAAGCTGGATGGGCGTGTGTGCTGTGAGGAGGATGCAGAGAAACTCCGGTATGATTTGGACAGGTTGGGTGATTGGGCAGATGCATGGAGATGCAGTATAATGTGGATAAATGCGAGGTTATCCACTTTGGTGGCAAAAACAGGAAGACAGATTATTATCTGAACGGCAATAGATTGGGAAAAGGGGAAGTGCAACGAGATCTGGGAGTCCTTGTGCACCAGTCGCTGAAGGTAAGCATGCAGGTGCAGCAGGCGGTTAAGAAGGCAAATGGTATGTTGGCCTTCATAGCGAGAGGATTCGAGTACAGGAACAAGGATGTCTTGCTGCAGTTGTACAAGGCCTTGGTGAGACCACACCTTGAGTATAGTGTACAGTTTTGGTCGCCTTATCTGAGGAAGGATGTTCTTGCCATGGAGGGAGTGCAGCGAAGATTTACCAGACTGATACCTGGGATGGCAGGAATGACATATGAAGAGAGATTGCGTCGATTAGGCTTATATTCGCTAGAGTTTAGAAGAATGAGAGGGGATCTCATTGAAACTTATAAAATTCTAACAGGACTAGACAGACTAGATGCAGGAAGGATGTTCCCGATGGCGGGGGAGTCCAGAACCAGAGGTCACAGTCTAAGGATAAGGGGTAAGCCATTTAGGACTGAGATGAGGAGGAATTTCTTCACCCAGAGAGTGGTGAACCTGTGGAATTCTCTACCACAGAAGGTAGTTGAGGCCAATTCATTAAATATATTCAAGAAGGAGATAGATATATTTCTTAAGGCTAAAGGGATCAAGGGATATGGGGAGAAAGCAGGGACAGGGTACTGAATTTGGATGATCAGCCATGATCATATTGAATGGCGGAGCAGGCTCGAAGGGCCGAACGGCTTACTCCTGCTCCTATCTTCTATGCTTCTATGCTTCTAGATGCAAAAGGCATCAAGGGGTATGGGGAGAGAGCGGGAATATGGTATTGAGATAGAGGATCAGCCATGATCATATTGAATGGTGGAGCAGGCTCGAAGGGCCGAATGGCCTACTCCTGCTCCTATTTTTCTAAGTTTCTATGTTTCTAAAGATACAATGGCATTAGCCAAAGATGAGCAGGGAGTTTGGTGTCTTGACCACATCCCCTCCATAAACCCACACCACTGCAAATAGATCACTCCATGACTGTTTATGAGATCTTACTATGCACATAGTGGCCGCTGCATTTGCCTACAAATGTTTACAGTACCGAATGAGGCCATTCAGTCCATTGTGTCTATGCTAGAGCAATCCAACACGAACCCTACTGTCCCATATTCTCCTCCTAGCCCTGTACCTTCCTCTGTTTCAAATGTTTATAAATTTGTAACCAAACCGTGGCTGGGCCACAGTTGAAGTATTGTGTGGAGTTCTGGCACCTCTTTATAGAAAGGTGCAACAGCCTCCGCCTCAATCACTGCCCGTAGCAAAGTATTCAATGCTTTAACAACTCACTGTGTAAAGACCTAACCACTCTCCTCACTCTCTGTCTGACAGTTTTAAATTGATGACCCCTCATCACTGCCCTCCCGCAACCAGAGGAAATAGTTTTTCCCTATTCACCTTATCCAAACGTTTTAATAATTTAAAATCTGCTCCGAGCCATCTCTACTCAAAGAAAGACTTGCATTTCTATAGTGCCTTTCACAGCCACAGGACGTCCCAAAGTGCTTTACAGCCAATGAAGTACTTTTTGGAGTGTGGTCACTGTTGTAATGTAGGAAACGCAGCAGCCAATTTGCGCACAGCAAGCTCCCACAAACAGCAATGTGATAATGACCAGATCATCTGTTTTTAGTGATGTTGATTGAGGGATAAATATTTGCCAAGTCACCGGGGATAACTCCTCCTGCTCTTCTTCGAAATAGTGCCGCGGGATCTTTTACCTAGTGTCAGCTGTGGCTCAGTTGGTAGCACTCTCGCCTCTGAGTCAGAAGGTTGTGGGTTCAAGTCCCACTCCAGAGACTTAAGCACATAAAGCTAGGCTGACACTCCAGTGCAGTACTGAGGGAGTGCCGCACTGTCGGAGGTGCCGTCTTTCGGATGAGATGTTAAACCGAGGCCCCGTCTGCTCTCTCAGGTGGACGTAAAAGATCCCACAGCACTATTTTGAAGAAGAGGCAGACGGTTTAACGTCTCATTCGAAAGATGGCAGCTCCGACAGTGCAGCACTGCACTGGAGTGTCAGCCTAGATTTTTTGTGCTCCAAGTCTTTGGAGTGGGAACTTGAACCCACAAACCTTTGGACTCAAGAGGCGAGGGTGCTGCCCACTGAGTCACGCCTGGCACGCAGGTGGAAATAATCCCAAGTCTCTCCTCATTGTTTCCCATCCTTGGTTGTCCTGGTGAATTGGCGGCCGTGCCTTCAGTCCATCTCGGCCCCAAGCTCTGGAATTCCCTCCCTCAGACCCTCCACCTGTCGCTCCTCCTTCAAGACCCTCCTTAAAATCCCACCTCTTTGACCAAGATTCAGGCCACCCCTGCTAATATTCTTTGGCTTGGCGCCCATTCTTGACTGATCATGCCTCTGTGAAGCACCTTGGGAATGCGTTTCTACGTTGAAAGGCATTATTTCTATGCAAGTTGCTGTCGAAACTGCATTGTACGGTCTTTATGACATCAATATCCTTTCTATAATGAGGTGCCAAAACTACACACAATACTCCAACTGTGGCCTTTGGTTACACATTTATCATGTTCTCTTTGCTCTTGTACTCTATGTCCTATTTTGTAAAACCGACAATGATGTCAGCCTTTTAAATACCTGCTTGGGCACATAAAGCGGAGAAGCCGGCGTTGGACTGGGGTGGACAAAAATGAGAAGTCGCACAACACCAGGTTATAGTCCAACAGATTTATTTAAAATTACAAGCTTTCGGAGCTGTCCTGCCCCTTCTCAGGTAAAGTTACAATCAGTGAATCTACAAAAGTGTTCTGTGTTTATATTCTGTGAACTTTTGTAGATTCACTCATTGTAACTTTACCTGAAGAAGGGGCAGGATAGCTCCGAAAGCTTGTAATATTATATAAATCTGTTGGACTATAACCTGGTGTTGTGCGACTTCTCATTTTTGGGCACATAAAGGCACTGTTTTGCAAAGTAATTCAGTGTGTGTGTGTGAAGCTGATGTTTTGATAGGTGCGATAAAACGTCCTTTATAAATGCAATCCCTCTTTGTAAAGAGGGAGATTCTATCCCTTCCCTTTCTGGTTTCTGCTTTCCCTTCATCCCAATTCTTTACATTACATCCCAGTCCTGTGTATTCAGCCTGTCGCGAAAAACAGCTGTCTTCAAAAGCAAGTGCAACTCCTGTAATTAATCTCATTCGCTGCAGGAAATTCTTAAAAAAATGGTTTTCAACCACCTTGCTCGTCCAGTACACTTTTAAAAGATAAATAAAGTATATTTTTAAAAATAGTTTCCCCCTTTCGAGACGGCTTGCATTTATTTATGCATGGAACTCGGGGGCGACTTGGCTGTGAATGTAATCTAAAAAAAACAATCCCTTCCTACACCAGAATCTGGTGTCAGCTTCTTCCGCGAAATGGCACGGTGAGGTTAGCGGTGAAGAAAGTGACACGATTCAGGGTTTTTTATTTTATGAATGGCCCACGTGTTCGCGCGCCTCCCACACTCTTCCTGTTATTGACACCGCTGCACAGTTGCTAGGTGTCGTCAAGGACGCGCTGTGGAGGCTCATCAAGCAAGGGGGTGGCAGATACTCTGGGCAATCAGTGTTTGAACCCCCCCCACCGCCAGCTACTTCTTACATTTAATCGCATACTGCTCGGCCTTGGGAGTAAGTAACAATATATAGTGCAATAACCTTACTTGTAATGCAATTCTAGTAGAGCAGTACGTTTACACGAATTGGTTGTATTATTAATTTCAGCTCAGGCGACCCTCCATGCTCATGGCAGAAGTCCAGGTGAAAGAGGGCCTCAGCACACCCATCAAAGGTTGTGTTGTGGTTGCCGCAAGTCCCAGTGGGTCAGCGCTCTCATCTCTCAATCATGGAGGTTGTGGGTTCAAACCCCCCACTCCAGAGACTTGAGCACAAAATCCAGGCTGACGCTCCCAGTGCCAGTGCTGAGGGAGTGCCGCACTGTCGGAGGTGCCGTCTTTCGGATGAGACGTTAAACCAAGGCCCCGTCTGCTCTCTCAGCTGGATGTAAAAGATTCCCCCCGCACTATTTCTAAGAAGAGCAGGGGGCCAATATTTATCCCTTGATCAACATCACTAAAAACAGATGATCTGGTCATTATCACATTGCTGTTTGTGGGAGCTTGCTGTGCGCAAATTGGCTGCCGCGTTTCCCACATTACAACAGTGACTCCACTTCAAAAAGTACTTCATTGGCTGTAATGTACTTTGGGTCGTCCTGAGGTCGTGGACGGCGCTATAGAAATGCAAGTCTTTCTTTCTTTTCACTCTCATCTATTAATCAGGAGGTTGTGGGTTCAAGCCCCCACTCCAGGACCTGAGCACTTAATCAGGGCTGGCCTACGGGTGGACAACAGGGCGCCGTGGTCAAGCGGGTCTGACATTAACGGCGTCGACCTCTGCCAGGAACCTGGCTATCTCCGAAGTCAGCTTCCAGCGGACTGCGGCGTGCCTCAGGAGGAGCAAACTTTCACGTTTCAAGAGCAAGTTCTCAGACACACGGATGGCAACGTTCCCTCTGAGCCGCGTGGTCGCGCAGTAACGGGAACAGTCCCGGGCAGGCCGCTCACCGGCTGTTCCATTTAAAGGGACCGCGCAGTAAAAGAAACAGGCCACGCAGAATGAAGCGCAGCTTACAGGGGGAACATTGAAGGGTAGCACTCAGGATCCTGTTAACCATGCCCGTATCGGTGGCGAGCAGCCAACGGAGCTTCTCCAAGTTGAAGTTGAGAAAAAACACATTTGCTTTCAACCATGGGTGGGAGATGACAGGCAATCTTCGCTGGCCATCCTGACGGTCGAGCATGATGTGGCTCAAACCATCTTGGTGAACAAAGTTTTTTATTTGTTATTTATTAGTTTAGTGTTCAATTTAATGTTTAATTTGTCACTTCGTTACAGTGTCATTTTCATGATTTACGTCGTTTATTATTTAAATTATAAAACACTTTTGAGGTTGCAGCTTTATTTCTGAAACTTTCGCGAATACTACTACATACTTAACTCAAAGAAAGGGCGTCAAAATACAAGTTCGCCCATGGCGCCATTTTCCCTAAGGCCGGCCCGGCACTGAATCTGGGCCGACACTACAGTGCAGTGGAGGGCGTGCTGCATTGTCAGAGGCACTATTTTGGGGCTGGACCCTCAATTTCTCAAGAGTTTCTGGAAGGGAGATCTTCTAAGTACCTACAGGTCTGTACCTTTTTTTTAAATTCATTCCTGGGATGTAGGCGTCACTGGCAAGGCCAGCATTTATTGCCCATCCCTAATTGCCCTCGAGATGGTGGTGGTGAGGCTCCGCCTTGAACATAAGAACATAAGAAATAGGAGCAGGAATAGGCCACTTGGCCCCTCGAGCCTGCTCCGCCATTCAATAAGATCACGGCTGATCTTGGGCTCAAAGCCACTTCCCTGCCTGCTCCCCATAACCCTTCACTCCCTTATCTTGCAAAAATCTGTCTATCTCCACCTTAAATGTATTTAATGACCCAGCCTCCACGGCTCTCTGGGGCAGAGAATTCCACAAATTTACGACCCTCTGAGAGAAGAAATTCCTCCTCATCTCAGTTCTAAAAGGGCGACCCTTTATTCTGAAACTATGCCCCGCGTTCTAGATTTCCCCACGAGGGGAAACATCCTCTCTGCATCTACCTTGTCGAGCCCCCTCAGTATCACCGCTGCAGTCCGTGTGGTGAAGGTACTCCCCACAGTGCTGTTCGGGAGGGAGTTCCAAGATTTTGACCCAGCGACGATGAAGGAACGGCCGATGTATTTCCAAGTCAGGATGGTGTGTGACTTGGAGGGGAACTTGGAGGTGGTGGTGTTCCCCGTGCGCCTGCTGCCCTTGTCCCTCTAGGTGGTAGAGGTCGCGGGTTTGGGAGGTGCTGCCGAAGAAGCCATGGCGAGTTGCTGCGGTGCATTATTGGGATGAGAGCCCTATCATTCTATGAAGGGAGAAGAAATAAAAAATCAGCACGAGTGCAACATTGTACATGCCATGGATGGTTAGGCTGCATTCACACGACAACCGCAGCAGTATAACTAACACTGACACCAAAGTTGTAATGTAAATAGCATGGGCAACGAGTAGAGGTATAATAGTATTACTATTAACCAGCAAATTCCTGCACAGCCACGGAACTCAGCTCCCATCCAAACTCCCATTGCTGTTTGTGGGACCAGTTCCTACAAACTACGATGAAACGGATGAGCGGTTCACCTGTTTTTCGTGGGTGTTTTTTTTTAATTCTCAAAGCTGGCGAGTCCATGTTTATGGCCCAAATCCTGTGGCCCTGAGCGGTCAGGCCAGAGCCACAAAGAATGAGCAACTCCCGTCGTCGTTGTCTGTGGGATCTTGCTGTGCGCACGTTGGCTGCCGCGTTTCCTACATTACAACGGCGGCGACACTTCAAAAAAAGTACTTCGTTGGCTGTCAAGCGCTTTGGGACGTCCTGAGGTCGTGAAAGGCGCTGTAGAAATGCTAAGCTGTTTTCCTTTTTGTTTTCTTATCAAAACAGAAATAAGTGCAGGTGCAGTTGTGAATAGGGCCTGTCTGAGCCTCTAGCTCAGGGGCAATGAGGTCAACAGTAAATGTGGCTCAGTGGGCAGCAATCTCGCCTCTGAGTCAGGAGGTTGTGGGTTCACAGTTCCCACTCCAGAGAATTGAGCACAAAAATTCAGGCTGCCACTCCCAGTGCCGTACTGAGGGAGTGCTGCACGGTCGGAGGTGCAGTACTGAGGGAGCGCTGCACAGTCGGACATGCAGTACTGAGGGAGTGCTGCACGGTCGGAGGTGCAGTACTGAGGGAGTGCTGCACGGTCAGACATGCAGTACTGAGGGAGTGCTGCACGGTCAGACATGCAGTACTGAGGGAGTGCTGCACGGTTGGAGGTGCAGTACTGAGGGAGTGCTGCACGGTCGGAGGTGCAGTACTGAGGGAGTGCTGCACGGTCGGACGTGCAGTACTGAGGGAGTGCTGCACGGTCGGACGTGCAGTACTGAGGGAGTGCTGCACGGTCGGACGTGCAGTACTGAGGGAGTGCCGCACTGTCGGAGGTGCCGTCTTTCAGATGAGACATTAAACCGAGACCCTGTCTGCCCTCTCAGGTGGATGTAAAAGATCCCATGGCACTATTTCGAAGAAGAGCAGGGGAGTTGTCCCCAGTGTCCTGGGGCCAATATTTATCCCTCAACCAACATCACTAAAATCAGATTATCTGGTCATTATCACATTGCTGTTTGCGGGAGCTTGCTGTGCGCAAATTGGCTGCCGCGTTTCCCACATTACAACAGTGACTCCACTTCAAATAGTACTTCATTGGCTGCAAAGCGCTTTGGGATGTCCTGAGGTCGTGAAAGACGCCATAGAAATGCAAGTCTTTCTTTATTTTACCCCTACTGTCACCTAGGCTGTGGTTAAACCAATTCAGCACAGACCGGTTCCAGGTTTGTCCGCAGCCCAGTGTCACAGTGGGTGGTGCAAAGCTAATTCTTTTAAAAAGTCTTGCATTTATTTGGCATCTTTCTCAGAAACCACTTCATAGACAGTGAATTACTTTGAAGTCAAGCTGTGACTTGGAGGGTAGAACCGTCCATCGGCTTCTCTCTGGAGTCAGGTCAGGCGCTAACCTCAGTTTCACACTATGACTTCTTAATGCCAGTACAAAGCGAAGCCGCTTCACAGCAGCGCTACAATTGTATTGGAAACTCTATCACACAGCACCACCTAGAGGTTGTGTTCCTAACTCCACCTGCACCGAAATCTATTTTGTCGTCGAAATACACACATATTTTTGTCTGAGTGATGACCAGAAAATGCTGGAAACACTCAGCAGGCCAGGCAGCATCTGTGGAGAGAGAAACAGAGTCAATGTTTCAGGTCTGTGACCTTTCGTCTGAGTACGTGCAGAAATCTGTTGTTTAACAGCAATGCTATTATATAGAAAAAAGAGAAAGGAAGACTTGCATTGCTATAGCGCCTTTCACGACCACCGAACGTCCCAAAGCGCTTTACAACCAATGAAGTACTTTTTTGAAGTGGAGTCACTGTTGTAATGTGGGAAACGCGGCAGCCAATTTGCGCACAGCAAGCTCCCACAAACAGCAATGTGATAATGACCAGATAATCTGCTTTAGTGATGTTGATTGAGGGATAAATATTGTCCAGGACACTGGGATAATTCCCCCGCTCTTCTTCGGAATAGTGGCCGTGGGATCTTTTACGTCCACCTGAGGGAGCAGACGGGGCCTCGGTTTAACATCTCATCCGACACTGGCTGCCTTGGAGGGTCGTGGCTCTAAGTTATTGGGTCTGTGGGGTTTTTTAAAAATTATTTCATGGGATGTGGGCGTCGCTGGCAAGGCCAGCATTTATTGCCCATCCCTAATTGCCCTTGAGAAGGTGGCGGTGAGCCGCCTTCTTGAACCGCTGCAGTCCGTGCGGTGAAGGTACGCCCACAGCGCTGTTAGGGAGGGAGTTCCAGGATTACAGCGGTAATACAGAGCTTGCTATGCTGTTCAAAGGCTGACGATACTCATGCATATTCAAGGTAACTTGTACAACCTGAAGCCAATGCTTTTACCCTTTCCTACATTACAACACTTCAAAAAAGTCCTTCATTGGCTGTGAAGCGCTTTGGGACGTCCTGAGGTGGTGAAAGGCGCTGTATAAAAATTGCCAGTCTTTCTTTCATTCTAGCAGCCTGAGACAGTCTGCAGTGTCTAATTCTGGTCTAAATGCTTTGCCGCAGGGAATGTCGGGACAGCAGCTCGTGAGACCCAAAGACCCTCAGTCCAGTGACCCGAAGGTAGCTCGCAGGCTGAACCTGCTGTGGAAATACTTGGATGCAACCGGACTGCAGAAATGCACGGAGAGCTGTGCCTCCAGCTGCTGAAAAGGTCACAACTTCCACAAAACCCGTATCTGGGATTTGTCCGGCAGCTCCACCAGCAGTCAGAACGGTAAGAGACAACAACAACAACAACAACATCTGGCATTTATACAGCCCCTCTAACGTAGTAAAACGGCCCCAAAGGGGCGCCTCGCAGGAGCGTTTATCAGACATAACCTGACGCCGAGCCACATAAAAGAGATATTCGGGACAGGTGACCGAAAGCTCGGTCAAAGAGGTAGGTTTTAAGGAGCGACTTAATGAGAAAGACAGACTTGCATTTCTATAGCGCCTTTTCACGACCACCGGACGTCTCAAAAGAACTTTACAGCCAATGAAGTAGTTTTTGAAGTGTGGTCACTGCTGTAATGTGGGAAACGCGGCAGCCAATTTGTGCACAGCAAGCTCCCATAAACAGCCATGTGACAATGACCAGATAATCTGTTTTTGTTATGTTGATTGGGGGATAAATATTGGCCCCAGGACACCGGGGTGAACTCCCCTGCTCTTCTTCGAAATAGTGCCAGGGGATCTTTTACGTCCACCTGAGAGAGCAGACGGGGCCTCGGTTTAACGTCTCATCTGAAAGACGGCACCTCCGACAGTGCAGCGCTCCCTCAGTACTGCCCCTCCGACAGTGCAGCGCTCCCTCAGTACTGCACTGGGAGTGTCAGCCTGGACATTTGTGCTCAAGTCCCTGGAGTGGGTCTTGAGACCCACAACCTTCACAGACTCAGAAGCAAGTGTGCTACCCACTGAGCCGTGGCTGACACAGGCAATGAGGTAGAGAGGTTTAGGGAGGGAATTCCAGAGCTTAGGGCCCAGGCAGCTGAGGTCACGGCCGCCAATGGTGGAGCGATGGAAATTGGGGATGCTCGAGAAGCCAGAATTGGAGGAGCGCAGCGATTTGGGAGGGTTGTAGGGCTGGAGGAGGTTACAGAGGGGCGAGGCCATGGAGGGATTTGAAAACAAGGACGATAATTTTAAAATCGAGGCGGTGCCGGCCTTTCACTGCAGTGGGCAAGGCCTAGTGACTATAATTGGGGCACGTGAGTACAGTAGTCATGGCTCTGGACTGGCACCAGAAAAATGACCATGAAAGGTGCTGGAATGTTGTAAGAACCTAACTGGTTTGCTAATGTCCGCGATCTCCGGGTTGTTAGCCCATTATAAAATACCACTGCTCTACTATACACAAGTGGTACTATCTTAATAATGGTGCTTTGTGTTCCCTAGGATCCGTTTAACCAACTCCATGCCAACTGAAAGAATCCTCTCCGATCTCAACTTCCCTACATTTTCCACCGCCATCGGATACATATCAGGTACAGCAACTGAAAGCAGCTGACCCGACGGGATTATGCTCACCGTGACACCATTCAAGCAGCTGACTGACGCTCACTCTCGAGCCTCACACAGATATAATGGGCACTTGGCCAAGGTACCAGAGGGTTGCTGTCGACCGTGGGACATCAACCCTGCTCGATATTCTCTTCTCTCGACTTCGGGTACGGTAGCATAGTGGTCCTGTTCATGGACTAGTAATCGGGCAGGCCCGGACTAATAATGTGACGTGAGTTCAATTCCCACCATGGCAGTTGATCAAGTAAATCTGTAATTATAAAAGCTAGTCTTCCTGATGGTGACCATGAAACTGCTGGATTGTCATAAAAACCCAACTGGTTTAGGGAAACCTGCCGTCCTTACCTGGTCTGGCTATGAAATGGCCTCACAAGCCACTCAGTTGTATCAAACTACTACCAAAAACAAAATCACCACATGGACTGCAGCGGTTCAAGAAGGTAGCTCACGACCACCTTCGCCAAGAGCAATTGGGGATGGGCAATAAATGCTGGCCATGCTGGTGATGCCCACATCCAATAAATAAATAAATGGGTGGCTATTTCGATATTGCCCTGTTTCACGCCATCTGCCCAAAGCTAAATTGGCTCCCCCCCCCCCCCAGTGACTCTGTTGGAAAATACACCTCAGATGTGGTGATTTCTCCCCCTCCCTGATAACATGGTCTTCACGCACAAAGAAATGGCCATTTGGTTGAGGTGCTGGAGGACTTGTCAGCATCTGCGGAACCTGTACCCCAGTAAGAAAGTAAGAGTCAGTGCCTTCAGAAGATGATGGGATGCAAGAGGGGGACTTGGTGGGGTGGGTAAACAGGTATTTTCTTTGTCGATCTGTTTACCATTGGAATCAAACTGAAATCCACTCACGAACACACCGGTAAAAGCATAAAGAGATGATGAGCAAAGCCCCTCAGTTTCTCATGTCATTTCTGGGTCTGCTGTAGGCTAATTGATAGCTGATTGATTGCTATGATTAGTTACTCAAGAGAAGTGCCGGGCTCATGGAGCGCAGCCGGCACTCCGCGGGGGGGGCGGGTCAGGAGGTCAAGGACAGGAACGGAGTCAGGTGCTGGCAGGTGGCCAACAACAAAAATGGCCGCCCGGCACCTCGCATTTAAATAGCGCCGCCCTGGCCGCAGGTAGGCCCCCCTGACATCGTCGGACATAGCATCCGGCGGTAAGTCAGGGGACGCTACTGAAGATCGCAGCCGGGGCACGAGTGGGGCGCTGCGCATGGCGATAGCGTCATCACCAGCGGCGTAGCACCGTGGGGCGCTAACGGTTAGTGCCGCTGCTAACCTCTCGCTGAATTTCATGGGAGACATTGGCGGCGCCTTCCCGGGCGCTAGTTGCTTTGCGCCCCTAACGGGAGGCGCAAACCAACCGAATTTTTACCCCCAGGTATCAAGGCCAAGGCTTCTCCTGCCATTATATCTGCCAAGTTATACATTCATTCACGGGATGTGGGCGTCGCTGGCAAGGCCAGCATTTATTACCCATCCCTAGTTGCCCTTGAGAAGGTGGTGGTGAGCCGCCTTCTTGAACCGCTGCAGTCCATGTGGTGAAGGTACTCCCACAGTGCTGTTAGGGAGGGAGTTCCAGGATTTTGATCCAGCGACGATGAAGGATCGGCCGATATACTTCTAAGTCAGGATAGTGTGTGACTTGGAGGTGAACTTGGAGGTGGTGGTGTTCCCATGCGCCTGCTGCTCTTGTCCTTCTAGGTGGAAGAGATCGTGGGTTTGGGAGGTGCTGCCGAAGAAGCCTTGGCGAGTTGCTGCAGTGCATCTTGTAGATGGTACACACTGCAGCCACGGTACGCCGGTGGTGGAGGGAGTGAATGTTTAAGGTGGTGGATGGGGTGCCAATCAAGCGGGCTGCTTTGCCCTGGACGGTGTCGAGCTTCTTGAGTGTTGTTGGAGCTGCACTCGTCCAGGCAAGTGGAGAGTATTCCATTACACTCCTTACTTGTGCCTTGTAGATGGTGGAAAGGCTTTGGGGAGTCAGGAGGTGAGATACTCGCCGCAGAATACCCAGCCTTTGACCTGCTCTTGTTGCCACAGTATTTCATCTAGCAATTCCTGTGTTGCTATTGCCTCAACCCCCAGTGTAAGGCCTGTGATCTCACCTTGCATCTGTATTCAAAATGGACAGGGTAAACGGCCACTAAGAATTAATTTTTTTCTTCTTCTTTGAATCTACAGGTGCCAGGAAGTTCTCCCACGTGTGGGGCCTGCCCAGCGTCCTACGCTGTGTCTCTCCAGCTCATGTTAAACAGTACAGCTGGCTGCTGGACAGTGTCACACCTCCCCGCGCTACCCTACATCACACAAGTGCTTACACAGTGAGTCCTTTTTCTCAAATGTCTCTGTGGCCCTGTTCCGTCAAGATTCAGAGTCAGCTGTGGCTCAGTGGGTAGCACTCTCGCCCTTGAGTTAGAAGGTTATGGGTTCAGAGTCCCACTCCAAGAGACTTAAGCACAAAAATCCAGGCTGACACTCCCAGTGCAGTACTGAGGGAGTGCCGCACTGTCGGAGGTGCCATCTTTCGGATGAGACATTAAACCGAGATCCCATCTGCTCTCTCAGGTGGACGTAAAAGATCTCATGGGCACTAACTCAAAGAAGAGCAGGGGGAGTTCTCCCTGGTGTCCTGGGAAATATTTATCCTTCAAACAACACAATTAAAACAGATTATCTGGACATTATCACATTGCTGTTTGTGGGAGCTTGCTGTGCGCAAATTGGCTGCTGCGTTTCCTACATTACAACAGTGACTACACTTCAAAAGTACTTCATTGGCTGTAAAGCGCTTTGGGATGTCCTGAAGTTGTGAAAGGCGCTATAGAAATGCAAGTCTTTCTTTTTTCTTATTCCTTTAGAATATTTCCGTTTCACTAGCAAAAGGAAATTGCCCCTCTACACTTGTAAAGTCACTGACAGATAGTGAGCTGTTCTATTAACCCTTACTTGCTGGTTTGTTCTGTTTGAGGTTCATTAGTCTTGAGTTTTGGAAAGAGCTCTTCTTAGGAGTTATCCACCAAGGCACTAAGTCAGGGCACCTGGATCCACCGCAGCCTGAGATCCAAGCACATCACTGGGAATACGGATTCAATCTTAATTGGGAGAGAATTTCCATAGTGTTTTCCTGATCTCCCACCGTAACTTCAACAACAACTTGGATTTATACAGCGCCTTTAACGTAGTAAACCGCCCCAAGGTGCTTCACAGGAGCGTAATCAGACAAAAGTTGACACTGAGGCTAAGAAGGAGGTATCAGGACAGGTGACTAAAAGCTTGGTCAAAGAGATAGGTTTTAAGGAGGGTCTCAAAGGAGGAGAGAGAGGTGGAGAGATGGAGGTTTAGGGAGGGAATTCCAGGGCTTGGGCACGGCCGTCAACGGTGGAGGGAGCAATGAAAATCTGGGATGCGCAAGAGGCCAGAATTGGAGGAGTGCAGAGATCTGGGAGGGTAGAAAGGCCGGAGGAGGTTATAGAGCTAGCCAGCGGAGGAAATTGAACTCGAGAATTGGGAACTTTGGTGGAAGACTGGCAGTCAACCTAGAGAAACGGCGTAACTGGCTGTCGTTAGCCACTTCGGCTCTTTCTCCGAAGGTTCCACCAGCAACGTTCTGCGGAATTCCCAGGCGTGCATGTGGCCTGCAAGGCTCCATGTTATGCACCTAACCATGAAGACAAAAAGCTCAGGCACTCTATATATAGATCAGTGATGTTGTATAAGAGCAAATGCACCAATACCTCACTCCCACGCTCTAAGGGAGTGGAGGTCAGAGAGTCAGACTATTGTAAAGAAAGAAAGACTTATAAGGGGGAAAAATTGGGTATCGCCCATTTTGGGGCGCTAATATCTGCCAGGCGCAAAGTTTAGCGCCCGGCGCTAATTATCGCCTCCGACTGCAAAATTCGCCTCTATCGCCCCCCTGGAGGTGATTTGAGCGCTAAATCAGGCGCTACGCACCTCTCTTAAAGCGCAAACGTCAGGGAGCGAGGCGCTACCTCAGAACGCTACCGAAGCTCAGGCGATGTCCGTTACCATGGAAGCCAGACAGACTGGCGCCGTCCAGTTCTTAAAGGGGAGGGGCCATCTTGCTGGCCAGCCACACCCTGCTCATTGCAGCCTTGAATCTCGGCCTGGAGAGACCTCGAAAGCAATTGTGTTGGAAGTACTAATGGACAGGCCCAGGGAAAGAGCTCGGCGCTTAGGAACCTCAAAAGTGGTGCTGAGGGCCACAACTCCTTAGGACAGCGTTAAAACCAAAAATTTTGCCGACAAGAAAAGGCAGGATGCGCCCGCCTTTAAATAGCGCTCCGCCAGCCCCTTCCCGACTTGAAAACGTTCCCCTCTACCTGTCGTTCCTAGCGGCAGTCGCTAAGGCAGGGGGCGCGACTCAATATCCGGTCTGGGGCGCTACCGGGGCGTTGCACGCTTGACTGACGTCACGATCTGCGGGTGCAGGAGATCGTGGCGGTAGTGTTTAGCGCTGCCGCAAAACGACTGGTCAATTTCGCGAGCGGCGCTAAAATCGCCACGCTCAGGTGCTAAGTTCCTAGCACTCCATTAGCGCCCCCCGGAGGCTCTAAAGGGAGACGCTAACCAACCAAATTTTTCCCCCTTACATTTCTACAGTGTCTTTTCACAACCTCAGGACATCCCAAAGCGCTTTACAGCCAATCAAGTACTTTTTTTGAAGTGTAGTCACTGTCGTAATGTAGGAAACGCGGCAGCCAATTCGCACACAGCAAGCTCCCACTAACAGCGATGTGATAATGACCAGATAAACTGATGTGGATTGAGGGATAAATATTGGCCAGGACACCGGGGATAACTCCCCTTGCTCTTCTTCGAAATAGTGCCGTGGGATCTTTTACGTCCACCTGAGAGGGCAGACGGTTTAACGTCTCACCCGAAAGACGGCACCTCCGACAGTGTGGCACTCCCTCGGCACTGCACTGGGAGTGTCAACCTGGATTTTTGTGGTCAAGTCTCTGATCTCTGATACACACAGACTTGGTGAATTTACCCTGACATCACACGGTGGTGATACCACGGAAGGATAGGCTTACAATTATACCGTGTACAATACCATCCGGGGTTTTGGCCCAATTTGCAACCTATTAAGAATGTTGCGTTGTTTTACAATGTTTTGAACACTCATTTTGTGTCATTCTCAGGTCCAGGTGCTGCCTGCTCTCACAGGGCTGGCCATATTTACAGGAACTTTCTGCGACCAGCCTCCCTCTGTGGACATCCTTCTAATGTTTGTCATCATTGGTCCAAACTACCAGAGGGCCATATCCCTCTACACAGAGTGTCTCAGGAATGACGTCATCAGGACCATTAAGCAGCAAAAGCACGTTGTCTTTAGGTAACTCCCAGAAAAGGAAATGGGATTGGGAATGGCGGGCGGGGGGAGGGGGGGGCGAGCCAAAGGGTTGGAATAATACCACGGCAAAATACTGCGGATGCCGGGAATCCGAAATATAAACAGAAAAGGCTGGAAAACGTTCAGCGGGTCGGGCAACGTCTGTGGAGAGAGTGAGACAGAGTTAACGTTTCAGGTCGGTGACCTTTCGTCAGAACTGGAAAAAGTTGGAGATGCAACAGGTTTTTAAGCCAATACAGAGGCAGGGAAAGGGGGAGGGGAGGAAAGAGCAAAAGGGAAGGTCTGCGATAGGGTGGAGGGCAGGAGAGATTAAATGACAAAAGGGATGATGGTGCGAGGCAAAAGGGGGCGGTAATGGGATAAGTTAAGAAACAAAAGATGGGTCTAGAGGAGGTGTAGATGGCAACAGCAGAACCATTACCAGCACCTGCTGTCCGAAAAAAACGGGAGCGGTGGTTATGATCTGAAATTGTTGAACTCGATGTTGAGTCCAGAAGTGTCGAATCGAAAGATGCGGTGCTGTCCCTCGAGCTTTGGTTGAGCTTCATTGGTGCAGTGTAGTAGGCCGAGGACAGAGAGCTCAGAGTGGGAGTGGGACAGAGAATTAAAGTGGCAAGCAAAATAATATCCTTTCAGAGGGCCGTGGGTGTCAGATTTGGTTAGCACTCTGCTCTTTCACCTTTGCAACCTGGCTTTGAATCGAGTCCAGTAGGGTGTTTGAAACCAGGGCATTGGACTCATTAAGGCAAATGGCATGTTGGCCTTTATTGCAAGGGGGTTGGAGTAGAAGAGTAAGGAAGTCTTGCTACAATTGTACAGGGCCTTGGTGAGACCACACCTGGTCTACTGTGCACAGTTTTGGTCTCCTTATCTGAGAAAGGACATACATGCCTTAGAGGCGGTGCAACGAAGATTCACTAGATTGATCCCTGGAATGATAGAGTTGTCCTAGAAGGAGAGATTGAGTAGATTGGGCCTATACTCTCTGGAGTTTAGAAGAATGAGAGGTGATCTCATTGAAACATATAAGATTCTGAAGGGGATTGACAGGGTAGATGCTGAGAGGTTGTTTCCCCCTGGCTGGTGAGTCTAGAACTAGGGGGCATAGTCTCAGGATAAGGGGTCGGCCATTTAAGACTGAGATGAGGAGGAATTTCTTCACTCAGAGGGTTTTGAATCTTTGGAATTCTCTGCCCCAAAGGGCTGTGGATGCTCAGTCATTGAGTATATTCAAGGCTGAGATCAATAGATTTTTGGACTCGCAGGGAATCCAGGTATATGGGGATCGGGCGGGAAAGCGAAGTTGAGGTCGATGATCAGCCGTGATCGTATTGAATGGTGGAGCAGGCTTGAGGGGCCGAATGGCCTACTCCTGCTCCTATTTCTTCTGTTCTTATATTGTTATGTTCTTATTTAGGGAACAGCAGGATGCTGCAGTAGGGAGAGGGTAGGATTTGGTTCTGAAGGATGAGCTCAAATGGGGCAACGAGTCCTCATTCAAACTCATCCTATGAGTGAACAAAGTCTCTCCTTCTTTGAAACAATGTTAGCCCAATGAGTATTTTCTATTTTTCTTCTCCCGCATCTTTGATATTTATTTTGTTCCCTTTCCTTAAGTTATCTCGGGGTCGCACAGCAACTCCCTGGCTGAAAGTGGCCGACAAGTCAACCAGCTGCCAAGCTTCTGCCGTTGCCAGATGCTCCTAAGCCGGAAGCTGTGTGGGAGCAGCTCACAGCGACTCGCAAACAGTAAACAGGCCAGAAAACAGCCATGCCTAATAGGGGATGAGCGTGTTACCAGGGAGAACGGGGCAAAAGAACAGCTAGCGAGGCCCAGGCATCCCCTGCCATTATAGCTGCCAAGTTATGCACTCATTCACGGTATGTGGGCATCGCTGGCAAGGCCAGCATTTATTGCCCATCCCTAATTGCCCTTGAGAAGGTGGTGGTGAGCCACCTTCTTGAACCGCTGCAGTCCGTGCGGTGAAGGTGCTCCCACACTGCTGTTAGGGAGGGAGTTCCAGGATTTTGACCCAGCGACGATGAAGGAACGGCCGATATATTTCCAAGTCAGGATGGTGTGTGACTTGGAGGGGAACTTGGAGGTGGTGGTGTTCAGCTTATATCCCCACCCAAACGCTCCGCTCCTCTGACTCCGAATTCCTCTGTATCCCCCCCCCCACTATCTTCATTGATAGCAGTTTTTATCTGCCGCAATCCTACTTTTTACAGCTCCCTCTCTAACCCTTAGCTTAAGAAGATCAGCCTTCAGACTCTCTTTACCTTCATAAATCTCCTCTTTGATCAAGCCTTCAGTCACCCCTCCCGATATCTCCCTTCCTGGCTCAGCATCCATATTCCCTTTACGGATTTGGGAAGTGCCTTGAGATGTTTCTTTAAGCCAAATCTGCTATATAAATGCAAGTGGTTGATATTGATGCTTCATCAATGACCTTCCCCCCAACGTAAGGTCAGAAATGGGGATCTTCCCTGATGACTGCACAGTGTTCAGCGCCATTCGCAACTCCTCAGATAATGAAGCAGTCCATGCCCGCATGCAACAAGACCTGGACGACGTTCAGGCTTGGGCTGATAAGTGGCAGGTAATATTCGCGCCACACAAGTGCCAGGCAATGACTATCTCTAACAAGCGAGAGTCTAACCATCGCCCCTTGACATTCAATGACATTACCATCGCCGAATCCCCCACCATCAACATCCTGGGGGTCACCATTGACCAGAAGCTTAACTGGACCAGCCACATAAATACTGTGGCAACAAGAGCAGGTCAGAGGCTGGGTATTCTGTGTCAAGTGTCTCACCTCCTGACTCCCCAAAGCCTTTCCACCATCTACAAGGCACAAGTAAGGAGTGTGATGGAATACTCTTCACTTGCCTGGATGAGTGCAGCTCCAACAACACTAAAGAAGCTCGACACCATCCAAGACAAAGCAGCCCGCTTGATTGGCACCCCATCCACCACCTTAAACATTCACTCCTTCCACCACCGGCGTACCGTGGCTGCAGTGTGTGCCATCTACAATATGCACTGCAGCAACTCGCCAAGGCTTCTTCGGCAGCACCTCCCAAACCCGCGACCTCCTCCACCTAGAAGGACAAGGGCAGCAGGCGCATGGGAACACCACCACCTCCAAGTTCCCCTCCAAGTCACACACCATCCTGACTTGGAAGTATATCGCCGATCCTTCATCGTCGCTGGGTCAAAATCCTGGAACTCCCTCCCTAACAGCACTGTGTGAGCACCTTCACCACACGGACTGCAGCGGTTCAAGAAAGCGGCTCACCACCACCTTCTGAAGGGCAACTAGGGCTGGGCAATAAATGCTGGCCTTGCCAGCGACGCCCACATCCCGTGAATGAATGTATAACTTGGCAGATATAATGGCAGGAGAAGCCTTGGCCTTGATACCTGGGGGTAAAAATTCGGTTGGTTTGCGCCTCCCGTTAGGGGTGCAAAGCAACTAGCGCCCGGGAAGGCGCCGCCATTGCCTCCCGTGAAATTCAGTGAGAGGTTAGCAGTGGCACTAACCATTAGCGCCCCACGGCGCTGCGGTGCCGGTGATGACGCCATCGCCGTGCGCAGCGCCCCGCTCGCGCCCCAGCCGCGATCTTCGGTAGCGTCACCTGACTTACCGCCGGACGCTGTGTCCGACGATGTCAGGGGGGCCTACCTGCGGCCAGGGCGGCGCTATTTAAAGGCGAGGTGCCGGGCAGCCATTTTTGTTGCTGGCCACCTGCCAGCACCTGCCTCCGTTCCCGTCCTTGGCCTCCTGACCCGCCCCCCTGCGGAGTGCCGGCTGCACTCCATGAGCCCGGCACTTCTCTTGAGTGCCGGGCTCTTCTGCCGGCACTCCGATCCCGGTGGCCAAGCTGGGCCCCGGGTCGCACTTCGCAAGGCCCCTCCCCTTCAAGAAGGGGAGGAAGGCCTGCAATACCGCGGCACATAGCGCCGCGATATTCCCTCGCAGCGCCCCAAGAGGCAGGCGGTGCGCTTCCAGTCGCGCCCCACTTCCCTCTTGGGGCGCTACCACTCAATTTTGGCCGCGGCGAAGTTAGCGCCCCAAAGGGGGCGCGACTCAATTTTTCCCCCTTGTTCTTTTGCCCCATTCTCCCTGGTAATGTCTACTCTTTTCAGACAGGGAGACTGTAACCTAGGGAGAATTATTGGAAGGGGAATAAAATATCCATGGACCATCCTATCTTTTCAGCTGAGGAGATCTGAGGATACAGGAATTATCCCATGGGATAGAAAATATATGTGTTGAATAGAATGCCTCTTCCTATAGTCTTTACACCAAATATTAACATCCTCTGTGGCCTGACCTTCTCTCATTTCAGGTTAGTTGTTCCAATTGACAAAAATGGACAAAGCAAAGTCTTCTCCAAGGTGAGTAAATCCTTGCCGATTAGCTTGATGAATACCAAGTTGTTTGTAGGATCAGCTGATCGTCAGTTCCACAGAGTGGGGTTAGACACAAGCTTGAATCCCAATCCAATTCTCGATCTGCTCCCTACAAGAGCTGGCAGGTGCCGACCAGAGACCGGGAAAATTCCCATTCCCGGAAAGGAAAAACCGGATGGGAGAACTGCACCCTGAGAAGTCCCGAGCACCTCATAATAAGTATCTTCAACGCTACCTTCTCAAGGCGACCACAGTGTCAGCCGTGGCTCAGTGGGTATCACTCTCTCCTCCGCGTCATGAGCCTGTGGGTTCAAGTCTCACTCCAGAGACCGGAACACAAAATCCAGGCTGACACACACAGTGCTGTACTGAGGGAGCGCTGCACTGTTGGAGGTGCCGTCTTTCAGATGAAAGGTTAAACCGAGGCCCCATCTGCTCTCTCAGGTGGATGTAAAAGATCCCATGGTACTATTTTGAAGAAGAGCAGGGGAGTTCTCCCCGGTCTCCTGGCTAATATTTATCCCTTAATCAACTTCACTAAAAAACAGATTATCTGATCATTATTAAAAGAAAGACTTGCATTTATATAGCGCCTTTCACGACCACCAGACGTCTCAAAGCATTTTACAGCCAATGAAGTACTTTTGAAGTGTAGTCACTGTTGTAATGTGGGAAACGCAGCAGCCAATTTGCACACAGCAAGCTCCCACAAGCAGCAATGTGATAATGACCAGATAATCTGTTTTTTTGGTTGAGGGATAAATATTGGCCAGGACACCGGGGATTGCTCCCCTACTCTTCTTCGAAATAGAGCCATGGGGTCTTTTACGTCCACCTGAGAGAGCAGACAGGGCCTCGGTTTAACGTCTCATTTGAAAGACGGCCCCTCCGACAGTGCAGCGCTCCCTCAGCACTGCACTGGAGTGTCAGCCTGGATTGTTGTGCTCCAGTCTCTGGAGTGGGACTCGAACCCACAACCTTCTGACTCAGAGGCGAGGGTGCTACCAACTGAGCCACAGCTGACACTGATTACATTGCTGTTGTGGGAGCTTGCTGTGCGCAAATTGGCTTCTGCCTTTCCTACTTTATAACAGTGACTACACTTCAAAAGTACTTCATTTGGCTGAAAAACGCTTTGGGACGTCTTGAGGTCATGAAAGGCACTATATCAATGCAAGTCTTTCTTTCAACTAAGGGCTGGCAATAAATGTGACCTTGGACCGTGTCACCAAGACCAAAAGACTAGTTTGGCCCGGGATTTACTCATCTCTTTGAACCATTCCTCTTTCAGGACGAGGTGATGAACCCCACCGAGGTCTTCCGCACCAGCGTCTTGGCTGCTGTCTCAGACAAGCAGCTCATCCGACTCGAGTGTCTGTGGCGACTGAATGCCGCTGGCGATGACTTTCACAGGGGGGCGAAGCTGTACAGCCTGAGCGCGATTCAATCCTCCGAGGCGATTGGAGGTGAGAGGTACGGGGTCACCACATGAGGTCCTGGCGGGATCTGCTGGGCTAAGTGAACAAGGCGGTCAACATGATGCCATGGCTGTGCTTGGGATTGATCTATTAATGAACTCAATGCTCAACCTAGCTATAGTGATGTCTATCCAACACCTCCGCCCCACACCCCCATCTTTCTCCCCTTCATCATGCTGGGATTTTTTTAAAATTCATTCACAGTATGTGGGCAAGGCCAGCATTTATTGCCCATCCCTAATTGCCCTTGAGACAGTGGTGGTGGTGAGCTGCCTTCTTGAACCGCTACAGTCCATGTGGATTATAGATTTTCGTAGCAGTTTTTGATGTGACTGAGTGGCTCGCTAGGCCATTTCAGAAAGCAGTTAAGAGTCAACCACGTTGCTGAGGGTCTGGAGTCACATATAGGCCAATGTGAGAAGTCGCACAACACCAGGTTATAGTCCAACAGCTTTATTTGAAATCACAAGCTTTCAGAGCGCTGCTCCTTCATCAGGTGAAGTGAAGAGATGCATATAGGCACAGCATATATAGTCAGAGAACACTGCCAGATGATTACAGTTAATCTTTCCAACTGCCCTTTATCACACCTCGGCAGAGAGATAATCACGGCAATCAAAGGTGTGGATGGTGTCCAAACAGGTCAGTCAGGAAATTATATATGCTGTGCCTATATGCATCTCTTCACTTCACCTGACGAAGGAGCAGCCGCTCCGAAAGCTTGTGATTTCAAATAAAGCTGTTGGACTATAACCTGGTGTTGTGCGACTTCTCACATTTGTCCACCCCAGTCCAACACCGGCATCTCCACATCTTGGCTACATATAGACCAGATCAGTGTGTTTCCTTTCCTAAAGGACATTAGTGAACCAGATGGGATTTTACAACAATCTGTTAGTTTCATGGTCACCATTACTGACACGAGCTTTTTATTCCAGATTTATTGAATTAACTGAATTTAAATTCCCCAGTTGCCGTGGTAGGATTTGAACTGACATCACCGGATTATGAGTCCCAGGCCTAGTCTGGATTACTAGTCCAGTGACATAACCACTATGCTACCGTTCCCCATACTATGGTGCCATTAGCCTCAGCCATTTTCTGGTAGTTTGGCTAAGTGGCTTTTTTCATGTGTAAGCCTAGACAGTGGGCCACGTTTCCCACTCGCCATTTGGGTAACCTTCTGCCCATTCATTAGTATAAATGAAAGGTTTTGAACCAAAGGGACTTCCGTCATTACATATGGACAGTGTTAACGTGGGTTCCTCCCAACGAGTTTACCGATAGTCAAAGCTGCAAGTGGTCTGAAATCATCAAAAAGGATCTTTTAATCAGGCCGCTCCCGCCCCGCAGCGGGAATGAACATTATTCCAGAGACTCGGGATCTCCCGTCCCCTCTGCCAAGACTCCCAGATACAGCTGCATAACTACTAACCCTGCCTCCCAACCCAACAAAATACCATCTCATTTCACTACAATTGCTTTCTTCCTCTCTCTGCAGGATTTTTGATTTCTCCGAGCACCCTCTAATCCATCTGTACTCCAGTGTCTTCCTCCAGCGGACCGATGCTGAAGTCTATTGTGGGATATTTGTCCCGAGGGAGCAGGCAATCGATAAAGACTTGCAACAGCCACGGACTAAAGCCACTTATAAGTGTGGGTATCATACTGGGTCAAAATGTCATCGCATTGTATAAATCTCCCTGCAGGAGGCCACTCGGTGCCCCAGGCCTGAGCCTGTGCTGAATATAGCTCTCTGCTAGCGCTATTTATTTCAATCCCTTCGCAAGGGCAATTAGGGATGGGCAATAAATGCTGGCCTTGCCAGCGACGCCCACATACCATGAATGAATATTTTTAAAAATCCCATTCCCCATACCCATTAAATATTTTCAATTCTCAAAACCTAGAAGCTACTGTTGGCAATATTTAGGGTCGAACCCTTAACGTGCTCATCTGACCCTGATAGAGGTAACTTATTAAGACCATAAGAATTAGGAGCAGGAGTCGGCCATTCAGCCCCTCGAGCCTGCTCCGCCATTCAATAAGATCATGGCTGATCTTCGACCTCAACTCCACTCTCCCGCCCGATCCCCATATCCTTCGATTCCCCTAGAGTTCAAAAATCTATCGATCTCAGCCTTGCATATACTCAACGACTGAGCATCCACAGCCCTCTGGGGTAGAGAATTCCAAAGATTCACAACCCTCTGAGTGAAGAAATGTCAAGACTGAGGTCGATAGATTTTTGGATACTAAGGGACTTAAGGGATCGGGCGGGATAGTGGAGTTGAGGTAGATCAGCCATGATCTTATTGAATGGCGGAGCAGTCTCCTGCTCCTATTTCTCATGTTCTTATACCTGGATTCATCCTCATTCTTTGCCTTTGTACCTCGTCAACTGCAGAGAGTGACACCAGAGGTTCCAGCCAGAATGGAGATGATTGGGAAATTCCCCCGTCAATCAGGCCAGGAGAACACATTGGCTGACATGGCGGTGTCAACACTCACTTTGTTTCCTCATTGTGTTTTATGTAACACTAGCTCGAGGTGGTGAACGGGCAAGGGACGCTCAGAAACGCATTTCAACTCCTTCCAAGGTGCCGCTTCACGGGTTTCGGTACTCAGTGCGGGGCAAAGGCACTCCAGATTCCAGCACCATCCTGGAGCCGGTCAGACAGAGCATGATGCAAAGAATTGCCTGCATCCCACTGACCAAGGGAGCATTCGACATTACTTACCTCTCCATACTGATCATTCTCATGGAGCTGGGAAATGTTGGGAATCAGGAACATGGACCTCGGATGACAGACAAGGACCTCGATCTTCAGGAGGTGAGAGACAGATTATGTGATGGCCCACTCCGCTGCATTTATATCATAAAAGAAAGACTTGCCTTTCTATAGCACCTTTCATGACCTCAGGATGTCCCAAAGCACTTTACAGGCAATGAAGTACTTTTTGGAGTGTAGTCACTGTTGTAATGTAGGAAATGCGGCAGCCAATTTGCACACAGCAAGCTCCCACAAACAGCAATGTGATAATGACCAGATAATCTGTTTTAGTGATGTTGGTTGAGGGATAAATATTGACCCAGGACACCGGGGAGAACTCCTCTGCTCTTCTAAGAAATAGTGCGGTGGGATCTTTTATGTCCACCTGAGTGAGCAGATGGGGCCCTCGGATTAACGTCTCATCTGAAAGGTGGCACCTCCGACAGTGCGGCACTCCCTCAGTACTGCACTGGAGTGTCGGCCTAGATTTTTGTGCTCAAGTTCCCTGGAGTGGGACTTGAACCCACAACCTTCTGACTCAGAGGCGAGAGAGCTCTCAGGTTGCTGATAATAACAGATCTTGGGGGCTGTGATTTAGGATTTCTCCACCAATGAGGAAATAGCACCAGGAACAGCCCTCTCCAAACCTCCAGGTCTACTAAGTTGAAAGAGGAGAAATTATTGAATAAGAAATAAATAAATGTACAAATAGAACTGAGTTATTTGAACTCTGAACGTAAGACCTCTACATAGCAAACAACCACACCCAGAGGGTGCTTTTACTCGCCATTGGTCCTGACAACTCACCCAGCTCTCAGTAGTGGATCCAAGTGCCAAACCAAGTGGCATTTGCCTCGGTTGGTATGCTAAACCTAGCGAGAGTAGACAGGGAATAATGGTCTCACACTTGGCCAATTCCAGACCTCTGAAACTGAACCATTCGGCCCATCATCGGCTGCTGAGCTGACCAATGTGAATTTAGTAGCCGTAGTACCAGGGCTTGAAGGCCACGCGTTGGACTGGGGTGGACAAATGTGAGAAGTCGCACAACACCAGGTTATAGTCCAACAGTTTTATTTGAAATCACAAGCTTTCGGAGCGGCTGCTCCTTCGTCAGGTGAAGTGAAGAGATGCATATAGGCACAGCATATATAGTCAGAGAACACTGCCAGATGATTACAGTTAATCTTTCCAACTGCCCTTTATCACACCTCGGCAGAGAGATAATCACGGCAATCAAAGGTGTGGATGGTGTCCAAACAGGTCAGTCAGGAAAACATTACATCAAAGACAATGTGGCAGATGCTGGGGTCTGTATGGAAAACAAAAAACTTTTTTTGCTGGAAATCACAGCAGGTCCGGCTGCATCTGTGTAGAGAGAACAAGCCGACGATGACTCGAGTCTGGATGACTCTACGTCAGGTGGGGTTACATGTAACGTGACATGAGCCCAAGATCCCGGTTGAGGCCGTCCTCATGGGTGCGGAACTTGGCTATCAGTTTCTGCTCGACGATTTTGCGTTGTCGTGTGTCTCGAAGGCTGCCTTGGAGAATGCTTACCCGAAGATTGGAGGCTGAATGTCCTTGACTGCTGAAGTGTTCCCCGACTGGGAGGGAACACTCCTGCCTGGCGATTGTTGCGCAGTGTCCGTTCATACGTTGTCGCAGTGTCTGCATGGTCTCGCCGATGTACCATGCTCCGGGGCATCCTTTCCTGCAACGTATGAGGTAGACAACGTTGGCCGAGTCACATGAGTATGTACCATGTACCTGGTGGGTGGTGTCCTCACGTGTGATGATGGTATCTGTGTTGATGATCTGGCATGTCTTGCAGAGGTTGCCGTGGCAGGGTTGTGTGGTGTCGTGGTCGCTGTTCTCCTGAAAGCTGGGTAATTTGCTGCGAACGATTTAAGATGCTCCTTAAAACCTACCTCTTTGACCAAGCTTTTGGTCATCTGTCCTAATAACTCCTTATGTGGCTCGGTGTCAAATTTTGTTTGATAATCGCTCCTGTGAAGCACCTTGGGACGTTTTACTTCATTAAAGGCGCTAGATAAATACAGGTTGTTGTTGTAGTGTGGGAAATGTTAAAATTCGCAACGGTGCAGTTAGAGCCACTCTTTCAAAGTTGGGGCAGAGTAGACGGAGATTCACTCCGTATCTAGCCCGAGCTACCTCTGACATGGCCGGGCATGCTTGACATTGATACAGAATCCATCCAATGGGAAAGTGTTCCATTCCCCAGGGCTAACACTCTTCAACTTTGTAAGCTCCATCCCATCTCCCCCCCACCCCCCAAAAAGGTTTAACATAAAAAAAAGTCATGTATTTTTACCGGAATGAGTTGTAAACCAGATTGCACGAGCCGGTTAATGTGCATGTTGCCTTTCCTTTATTCCCCAGGCTCTGATACAGCTTCACAGATTTCTACATGGTTCTGCCTCTCAAATGTGGAATATCCTAAACTTAATCCAAACCATCTGCATGTTACTGGAATCTGACAACACGGAGGTAAAGGCATTTTAAACATTCCTTCAATAGAATTTACAAAACAATAATTTTTATATATACACTGACTGGAATTAATTTACTGCAAATTATTTCTGTTGTCCCTCAATTTTCTCGCGAAGGCACTGATAATGGAGATTTATGAGGATGTTGCCAGGACTGGAGAGTTTTAGCTATGAGGGAAAGATTGGATAGGCTGGGGTTGTTTTCTTTGGGGAGACCTAATTGAGGTGTATAAAAATATGCGGGGCCTAGATAGAGTGGATAGGAAGGACCTATTTCCCTTAGCAGAGAGGTCAATAACCAGGGGGCATAGATTTAAAGTAATTGGTAGAAGGTTTAGAGGGGAGTTGAGGAGAACATTTTTCACCCAGAGGGTGGTGGGGGTCTGGAACTCACTGCCTGAAAGGGTGGTAGAGGTAGAAACCCTCATCACATTTAAAAAGTACTTGGATATGCACTTGAAGTGCCGTAACCTACAGGGCTACGAACCAAGAGCTGGAAAGTGGGATTAGGGTGGATAGCTCTTTGTCGGCCAGCACAGACACGATGGGCCGAATGGCCTCCTTCTGTGCTGTAAATTTCTATGATTCTATGACTCTTGCTGGGGTACAATTGCTGGGGATACAGTTGCTGGGATACGGTTGCTGGGATACAGTTCCCTAAGCATCAGCAGCCCTTTGGTACATTACCCAAGGCGATAGGGAGGGGCAAGGCCGAGGAGCTAGATTTTCATTTGGGATCCTTGACATTGAGTGTTGACCATAGGACTGATCCTCATTGGACACCCAGCCACATATCTACGGAACTTTATTCCAGTCAATGTCTCGGGAGAGGGGCAGACAGTTAGGAGGAATGAATAAACATAGTAAAATGCTTAAGTATTGTTTGAAAAGGTTACTTAGATCGACTGAATATTCTCAAAATAGGGAGGAGAACTCTCCTGGCTAGTCGCCTACCTTGGACCCTCCAAAAACTTGAGCTCGTCCAAATCTCTGCTTCTCTTATCCTAACTCACAAGAAGTTCAGTTCCCCCATCGCCCCCTATGCTTGCCGACCTACACTGGCTCCCGGTCCGGCAACACCTCGATTTTAAAATTCTCATCCTTGTTTTCAAATCCCTCAATGGGCTCGCCCCTCCTTATCTCCGTAACCTCCTCCAGCCCTACAACCCTCCGAGAACTCTGCGCTCCTCTAATTCTGGCCTCTTACCCATCCACGATTTTAATTGCTCTGCCATTGGCGGCCGTGCCTTCAGCTGTCTGGGGCCCTAAGCTCTGGAATTCCCTCTCTAAACCTCTCCGTCTCGCCACCTCTCTCTCCTCCTTTAAGACGCTCCTTAAAACCTACCTCTTTGACCAAGCTTTTGGTCACCTGTCCTAATATCTCGTTGTGTGGCTCGGTGTCAAATTTTGTTTGATAATCGCTCCCGTGAAGTGCCTTGGGACGTTTTACTACATTAAAGGCGCTGTATATGTTGAGAAACAGAAAACAGAATTCGTTTTATAACAGATTTAACGACTTTATCGCAGTTTGGAGCAGCTCTCCGTGTGACGATGTGTAATCGACTCTTTCCAATGCTCCAGGTCGAACGCGGGGAGATCTACTCAGTCTTGGCAGAAAAAAGCAGGAAACTGATTTCGGATTTTCTGAATCCCGGTTACCGGAATGTCTCGTCTGATTTCACGATCCGCAGTAAAGCTTTGAAGAGGGGGATGGAGTCAGCGTTGGACGGCTTATCTCAAACACCCCACAGCAAGCTCCTGGACAGCTTCAAAACGGTAGGCAGAACTATAGTGATACCATCCCATCCCCACCGCCCCACCACTTACACCGTCCTCGCTTACCGTGAGCGGCCGCCTAGATTTGGCAAAGGATGGCAACCATTTGCCATCACCATAGACGCCGCTTAAGCCGTATTAAGCGTGCCGGCATTCCGTTCAGTTCGATACAGATTTAAAAGCTCCGCTGATTTCAGGCAACGTCAGGTCTCCCAGCAGCTTCAATCAGCTGTTCGGACGGTGAACAGCTACGGGAGTTATTTCATTGCTGCAACCTAATAGAATCATAGGATTGAACAGCACAGAAGGAGGCCATTCGGCCCATCGAGTCTGTGCCGGCTCTTTCGAAGAGCGATCCAGTTAGTCCCACTCCCCCGCTCTTTCCCCATATCCCTGCAATTTTTTCTCCTTCAAGTATTTATCCAATTCCCTTTTGAAGGCTACGATTGAATCTGCTTCCACCGCCCTATCAGGCAGCGCATTCCAAATCCTAACCACTCGTTGTGTAAAACTTTTTTCCTCGTGTCGCCTCTGGTTCTTTTGCCAATCACCTTAAATCTGTGCCCTTTGGTTATCGACCCTTCAGCCATTGGGAACAGTTTCTCTTTATTTACTCTATCTAAACCCTTCATGATTTTAAACACCTCCATCAAATCTCCTCACTGTCCACCACGTATAACAGGCAAATGGCATTAGCATGAATGCAGCCACTATACGCAATGGGGACTGTATATTTGACCCTGAAATGAGCTTCCGACCACATATCCCCTCCATTACCAAGACCGCCTATTTCCACCTCCGTAACATCGCCTGTCTCCGCCCCTGCCTCAGCTCATCCGCTGCTAAATCCCTCATCCATGCCTTTGTTACCTCTAGACTTGACTATTCCAACGCACTCCTGGCTGGCCTCCCACATTCTACCCTACGTAAACTTGAGGTCATCCAAAACTCAGCTGCCCCGTGTCCTAACTCGCACCAAGTCCCGTTCGCCCATCACCCCTGTGCTCGCTGACCTACATTGGCTCCCGGTTAAGCAACGTCTCGATTATAGTGCAGGGAGGTACTGAGGAGGGTATCAAGGTCGCAGGAATGTACCGGCAGACAGGAAGATGGCTTGAAGTGTGTCTACTTCAATGCAAGGAGCATCCGGAATAAGGTAGGAGAACTTGGAGCGTGGATTGGTACTTGGGACTACGATGTGGTGGCCATTACGGAGACATGGTTAGAACAGGGACAGGAATGGTTGTTGGAAGTTCTGGGGTATAGATGTTTCAGTAAGAGTAGGGAAGTTGGTAAGAAAGGTGGAGGAGTAGCATTGTTAATCAAGGATAGTTTAACAGCGGCAGAAAGGCAGTTCGAGGGGGATCTGCCGTCTGAGGTAATATGGGCTGAAGTTAGAAATAGGAAAGGAGCGGTCACGTTGTTAGGAGTTTTCTACAGGCCCCCAAATAGTAATAGAGATGTGGAGGAAGAAATTGCAAAGCAGATTATGAATAGGTGTGGAGGTCACAGAGTAGTTGTCATGGGTGACTTCAACTTTCCAAATATTGATTGGAACCTTTATAGGTCAAACAGTTCGGATGGGATAGTTTTTGCACAGTGTGTGCAGGAGGGTTTCCTGACACAATATGTGGATAGGCCGACAAGAGGTGGGGCCACGTTGGATTTGGTACTGGGTAATGAACCGGGCCAAGTGTTTGATTTGTATGTGGGAGAGCACTTTGGAGATAGTGACCACAATTCGGTAACTTTCACTATTGCAATGGAGAGGGATCGGGCCATACGGCAGGGCAGGGTTTATAATTGGGGGAGGGGTAATTATGATGCGATTAGGCAAGAATTAGGGAGTATAAGATGGGAACAGAAACTATCAGGGAAAGGCACAAACGAAAAGTGGAGCTTTTTCATGGAGCAATTACTGCGTGTCCTTGATAGGTATGTCCCTGTCAGGCAGGGAGGAAATGGCCGAGTGAGAGAACCATGGTTCACAAAAGAGGTTGAATGTCTAGTCAAGAGGAAAAAGGAAGCGTATGTAAGGATGAGAAAACAAGGTTCAGTTGGGTCGATTGAGGGGTACAAGGTAGCAAGGAATGAGCAAAAAAAGAGCTTAGGAGAGCTAGGAGGGGGCATGAGAAGTCCTTGGCGGGTCGGATCAAGAAAAACCCCAAGGCTTTTTACTCTTATGTGAGAAATAAAAGAATGACCAGGGTGAGGGTAGGGCCGGTCAAGGACAGTAGTGGGAACTTGTGCATGGAGTCAGAAGAGATAGGAGAGGTGATGAATGAATACTTTTCGTCAGTGTTCACCGAGGAGAGGGGCCATGTTCTTGAGGATGAGAGTGTGATAAAGGTGGATAGGCTGGAGGTGGTAGATGTTCTGAGGGAAGATGTTTTAGCAATTTTGAAAAACCTGAGGGTTGATAAGTCCCCTGGGCCAGATGGGATATATCCTAGGATTCTTTGGGAGGCAAGGGAGGAGATTGCAGAGCCTCTGGCTTTGATCTTTGGGTCCTCACTGTCCACGGGGATGGTGCCAGAGGACTGGAGAGTGGCGAATGTTGTTCCTCTCTTCAAGAAAGGAAATAGGAATGACCCTGGTAATTATAGGCCGGTTAGTCTTACTTCGGTGGTTGGTAAGATAATGGAAAAGGTCCTGAGGGATAGGATTTATGACCATTTGGAAAGGGGCAACTTAATCAGGGATAGTCAACACGGATTCGTGAAGGGTAAGTCTTGCCTAACAAATTTGATTGAATTCTTTGAGGAGGTAACTAAGTGTGTAGATGAAGGTAGAGCAGTTGATGTCGTATACATGGATTTTAGTAAGGCGTTTGATAAGGTTCCCCATGGTCGTCTCATGAAGAAAGTAAGGAGTTGTGGGATAGAGGGAAATTTGGCCGATTGGATAAGTAACTGGCTATCTCATAGAAATGAGAAGTCGCACAACACCAGGTTATAGTCCAACAGATTTATTTAATTTTACAAGCTTTCGGAGCAGTTCGCTCCTTCGTCAGGTAAGTTTAGAGGGTGGTGGTGGATGGAACATTTTCGGACTGGAGACCAGTTACCAGCGGTGTGCCACAGGGGTCGGTGCTGGGTCCTCTGCTGTTTGTGATTTTTATCAATGACTTGGAGGAGGGGACTGAAGGGTGGATCAGTAAATTTGCTGATGACACCAAGATTGGTGGAGTAGTGGATGAGGTGGAGGGCAGTTGTAGGCTGCAAAGAGACATTGATAGGATGCAGAGCTGGGCCGAAAAATGGCAGATGGAATTTAACCCTGATAAGTGCGAGGTGATTCATTTTGGTAGGGCAAATTTGAATAAGGATTACAGGGTCAACGGCAGGGTTCTGAGGAACGTGGAGGAGCAGAGGGATCTGGGGGTTCATATCCACAGATCTCTGAAGGTTGCCACTCAAGTGGATAGAGCAGTAAAGAAGGCCTATGGTGTGTTGGCGTTTATTAACAGAGGGTTTGAGTTTAAGAACCGTGAGGTTATGCTGCAACTGTACAGGACCTTGGCGAGACCACATTTGGAATATTGTGTGCAGTTCTGGTCACCTCACTATAGGAAGGACGTGGAAGCATTGGAAAGAGTGCAAAGGAGATTTACCAGGATGCTGCCTGGTTTGGGGGGGAGGTCTTATGAGGAAAGATTGAGGGAGTTGGGGCTTTTCTCTTTAGAGCGGAGGAGGATGAGAGGCGACTTAATAGAGGTTTATAAGATGATGAGGGGGATAGATAGAGTGGATGTTCAGAGACTATTTCCTCGGGTAGAGGCAGCTGTTACAAGGGGGCATAACTATAAGGTGCATGGGGGGAGATATAGAAGGGATGTCCGAGGTAGATTCCTTACTCAGAGAGTGGTTGGGGTGTGGAATGGACTGCCTGCTGTGATAGTGGAGTCGGACACTTTAGGAACTTTCAAGCGGTTATTGGATAAGCACATGGAGCACACCAGAGTGATAGGGAGTGTGATAGCTTGATCTTGGTCTCGGACAATGCTCGGCACAACATCGAGGGCCGAAGGGCCTGTACTGTGCTGTACTGTTCTATGAATTCTATGAAATCCTTGTTTTCAAATCCGTCCATGGCCTCGCCCCTCCCTATCTATAACCTCCTCCAGCACCACAACCTCCCGAGATATCTGCACTCCTCTTATTCTGCCCTCTTGAGCATCCCTGATTATAATCGCTCCACCATTGGTGGCCGGGCCTTCAGCTGCTGAGGCCCTAAGCTGTGGAATTCCCTGCCTAAACCTCTCCGCCTCTCTCTCCTCCTTTAAGACGCTCCTTAAAACCTACCTGTTCGAGCAAGCTTTTGGTCACCTGCCCTAATATCTCCTTATTTGGCTCGGTGTCAAATTTTGTTTTATAACCTTCCTGTGAAGCGGAATTTTTACAACGTTAAAGGCGCTATATAAATACAAGTTGTTGTTGTTGTATGTAAGTTTGGGTTAGCATGGGGAGTTCCTGGATGGCACAGTGAGTTGGGGCGGTGCCATAATGTCTTTTCACTTCTAGGACCTGGGTTCACATCCAACCCAGGTTGATGTGATGAAAGTTTCCTTTCTCTGTTGGCTCTCATAGAATGATACAGCACAGAAGGAGGCCATTCGGCCCATTGTGCCTGTGCCAGGCAGGACAACTCAGCTTCGATATAAGCATGAGCCCATGAACCAAGAATTGCCCACAAATCAGCCCTGGTTCTCTGATTGCCATTTCACAGTGCAGTACTGCGGGAGCGCTACATTGCCGAAGGTGCCGTCTTTTCCACGTGCCGTTAAACCGACATCCCGTCTGGCTGCTGGTATTCTTGCCCCTGGCATGATAATGAATACAGGGCTGCTTTGGTCGCTGTGTGTTAGGAATTGTAACGGGGCACAGGCTAAAATGTGAGTGATCGATAAGGTACCACCTAATAGACTGATGAACAAGGTCAGGGAATGCGGAGTCAGGGGACAAGTAGCAGAATGGATAGCTGGCTGGCTTCAAGACAGGAAGCAGAGAGTAGGGGTAAAGGGTAACTATTCAGAGTGGCAGAAGGTGGGAAGTGGTGTTCCACAAGGATCAGTGCTGTTATTCACAATTTAGACTTTAGAAACAAAAACACCATTTCTAAATTTGCAGATGACACCAAATTGGGGGGGATAGTCAATACTGAGGAGGACTGCAACAAGTTACAGGAGGACATTAATAAACTTGCAGAATGGGCAAATAATTGGCAAATGAAGTTCAACGCAGATAAATGTGAGGTATTACATTTTGTTAGGAAGATGAGGGAGGTCACTTATTACTTGGAGGGTGCGAGTCTAGGTGGGGTAGAGGAACAAAGGGATCTCGGAGTACAAATACACAAATCACTAAAAGTAGCGACACAGGTTAGCAAGGCCATAAAAAAAGCAAACCAAGCACACGGGTTTATTTCTAGAGGGATAGAATTGAAAAGTAGTGAAGTTATGCTAAACCTGTATCGAGCCTTGGTTAGACCACACTTGGAGTACTGCGTGCAGTTCGGTCGCCATATTATAAAAAGGATATAGAGGCACTGGAGAGGGTGCAGAGAAGATTTACAAGGATGATACCAGAAATGCGAGGGTATACATATCAGGAAAGGATGAACAGGCTGGGTCCCTTTCCTCTTGAAAAGAGAAGGCTGAGGGGTGACCTAATAGAGGTCTTTAAAATCATGAAAGGTTTTGATAGAGTGGATACAGAGAGAATGTTTCCACTTGTGGGGAAGAGCAAAACTAGAGGCCATCAATATAAGATAGTCACCAAGAAATTCAATAGGGAATTCAGAAGAAACTTCTTTACCCAGAGAGTGGTGAGAATGTGGAACTCGCTACCACAGGGAGTGGTTGAGGCGAATAGTATCGATGCATTTAAGGGGCGGTTAGATAAGCATATGAGGGAGAAGGAAATAGAGGGTTACGCTGATAGATTTAGATGAGGAAAGACGGGAGGAGGCTGGAGTGGGGCATAAACGCTGGCATGGACTGGTTGGGCTGAATGACCTGTTTCTGGGCCGTATATCCGATGTAATCCTGTGATTCCGTAACTGGAACTGCAGATTTTTTTCTCCCATTGGAACAGAGGGGGTTAAAAGTGGATCTAATAGAGGTGTTTCCACAATGATTAAAGGGTAAAGAGTGAACGATTGTTTCCACTGGTTGGTGAATCAGCAGCAAGGGGGCGTGGAGTCAGGATCAATCGCTGGAGAATATAAGGAAGTTAGAAGTTTCGCACAAAGGGTTATGAGGACAGGAAACATTTCACCACAAGTGGCTATTGAAACAGACATGATAACATCACTTAAAAGGCAATTGGATGCGTATTTGAAAAGGGAGAATATAAAAAGATACAGGGAAAGGGGATGAAATCAGACAGATCCGGTTGAAGAGCGAGCGCCGGCTCGGATGCAATGGACCGAATCGGCCTCTTCCTATGCTTAACTTCTGAGATTCAGAATCTGCCCTGCACACTCTAAGACAGCCGTGACAGCATCCTGTGGTAGGTGTACGGGGCGGGGCGGGGGCGAGTCGCAATTCTCAGCATTGCTCCTGTAACGCAGAGTCTACCCGTGTGTCTGTCTTTAGATGTGGTGGTACGGGACAGTGCTGCTGATTCAATCAGTGGAGGACTCACTACCCTGGGTCCCAGTACTAACAGACATGAAAAAACAAGCAGGAACGACATTCCACCCAACGGGCCCAGAGAATAATCAGGTAAGGAAGGACTGGAAGTAATTTCTGTACTATACCTGTTAGTGGCGGTACTTAAAGAACCACGGTGGGGTGGGGGGGGGGGGAAATTCGGTTGCTTTGCGGCTCCCGTTAGCACCCTAAGAAATTCAGCGGGAGGTTAACGGCGGCGGTAACCGTTAGCGCCCCGCGGCGCTGCGCCGCCAGCGATGAAGTCATCGCCGTGCGCAGCGCCCCGGCCGCGATATTCGGTAGCGCCCCCTGACTTACCGCCAGACGCTATGTCCGACGGGGTCAGGGGGGGCCTACCTGCGGCCGGGGTGGCGCTAATTAAAGGCGAGGTGCCGGGCGGCCATTTTTGTTGCTGGCCGCCTGCCAGCACCTGCCCCCATTGCCGTCCCCGGCCTTCTGACAAGCCCCCCACCCCCCCGCTCGGCGGAGTGCCGGCTGCGCCCCGTGAGCCCGGCACTTCTCTTCAGTGCTGGCCTCTTTTGCCAGCACTCCCGATTCCTGGTGGCCCAGCTGGGCGCCGGGATGCGCTGTTCCAGGCCTTTCAGAAGGGGAGGAAGGCCTGTAGTACCGCAGCGCGACGTGCCGCAGTGCGTGGCGCTTAAGGTCGCGACCCGGCGAAGTTAGCGCCCCAAAGGGGACGGGACTCAATTTTTCCCCCCACCCCTTTAAAAAACAGGAAAAGCAATTTTGTTCCGTTTCCCCCTCCTTCACGCTTTGAGGCAGCGACTAACACTGGGAGACAGATCTTTTGGCACCAAGTAGTTCCATTGGCCAGATCACCAGCCGTGAGCCTAAACAGTGAGGCTATTCACCTGTGGTAGCCATCACAGCTCACCTGACATCCACTCTTGTGCACTTTCCGCAGGAGTCGCAGGACAACCACGGTTGATTGTTTTCCCCCCCTCCCTCGTTCAAGGATACGGAAATCAATCGTAGTGTAACTGCTCAGCACCAATCAGGAAAGGAACTATTAAAGAAAGACTCGCACTTCTACAGCGCCTTTCACGACCTCAGGACTTCCTAAAGCGCTTTATAGCCAATGAAGTACTTTTTTTTTGCAGTGTAGTCACTGTTGTAATGTGGGAAACGCGGCAGCCAATTCGCGCACAGCAAGCTCCCACAAACAGCAACGCGATAATGACCAGATAACCTGATGTTGTTTGAGGGATAAATATTGTCCGGGACACCGGGGAGAACTCCCCTGCTCTTCTTCGAAATGGTGACGCGGGATCTTTTACATCCACCTGAGAGAACAGACGGGGCCTCGGTTTAACGTCTCGTCCGAAAGACGGCACCTCCGACAGTGCAGCACTCCCTCAGCACTGCACTGGGAGCGTCAGCCTAGATTTTTGTGCTCAAGTCCCTGGAGTGGGACTTGAACCCACGACCTTCCAGGCTTGTATGGAAACAGTACCCACGCCACACGGGCCACCAGACTTGTTTAACAGTGAGCAGTTATTCGGAGGAGCTGCTTTAGGAATATTGGATTGCTAAAAAAAAGTGTTAATTTTGAATATAATAGAGTTTTGGGTTCTGGGGGTAATTTTAACCTAACTCGGCGGCGGGAATCCCACGGGATCGGGGGTGACATGAATCCTGTCATTCATGTGGGAATGACCTATGAAATAATACTGGGCGGCCTGCTGGTGGAGCTGTCCAGGGAGAGTATAAATACTCGGGCATGGGCCCAGCTTGCTCAGGACATTCTTTAACAGGAACTAGTGAAGGACACAACTAGATCTCCATGTTGAAAAACAGTTGATTAAAGCTTTGTTTAACGCTTAGACCAAGTGCCTAGTAGTTTTCTTACATCAGGGGGAACGCTGGTTTTACACTCCGCCAGATATTACTGTCTGCTGACTTCGAGAGAGTAAAATTGGCTGGGGTGTACATCCTGCCTTGCACCTGATCCTGTGGGATTCCTGCCGGGGTAGGTTAATATTGCCCCCAATGGGACAAATGGCCTCCTCCTGTCCTGTAAACTCCTATGGTTCTATGTCCCTGTGCATTCCGTAACTGCTGGCCGTGAGGCTAACTGCAAAGACGGACGAAAGGGGCCTCGGGCTGCCAGTGGAGTTCACTCCGAGCAGGACAACACCAGTGAGAGCTGACTGGCTTGGTTCTGGCCAGGGATGGGCTCGATGCTGCCATTCACTAGCACGTCCCTGTCACTGGATTCAAATTCCCCGCCTTCTGGAGGGGGTCATAGTGACTCGGTGAGGGGGAAACCCCCCACCCCCTCTGGAATGAGGGACATTTCGATCCACTGATTGGCTTGCAAACCCGGACAAGTGGGCAGGCAAATTCCAGCCTAGAACGGGCCCCAAGCAAGGCGCAAATAGCCATTCTCAAACTGAAGGGTGCATCGTATCCCGACTATTCACACTGGGTGTGCAGCGGCCCCACCTGCTGCCCTAACCTGGTGTCTACAGCTATTTAGTGAGAATACAACAGGGCTGATTCTTTCCATTTTGAACCACAGACTGCTGAGAACAGTAAATATTCCCCCCACCACACACCAGGACTTCTGTACGACAGGGGACGGTACATAAATGTGGCTGAAAATGTCAAAGCTTCTGAGCTCAGTCAACTGGACGCTGTCCTCACAAAGGTAGGCGGCTTCTCAAGCTTGATATTCGAGGCTGTTACATGTGGGGGCAGCCTTGTGGCAGTACAGCCGCAGAGTGCTTGAAACGCTGGGTTGGGCAGGCAGCGCGTTCCAATCGGGTGGGGTCGGGGGGGGGGGGGAGTGGTGGGGTTGGAAATCAGAGGCAAGTCAAGCCCTGAAATTTGGAACTATCACCCCACCCCTCCCCAAAAGGCTGTGGATGCTGGTGGGGGATAATTGGAGCTTTCAAGAATAAGAACATAAGAAATAGGAGCAGGAGTAGGCCATTTGGCCCCTCGAGCCTGCTCCGCCATTTAATGAGATCATGGCTGATCTGATCTTGGCCTCAACTCCACTTTCCTGCCCGCTCCCCATAACCCTTGACTCCCCTGTAGCTCAAATATCTGTCTATCTCCACCTTGAATATACTCAACGACTGAGCCTCCACAGCTCTCTGGGGGAGAGAATTCCAAAGATTCATGACCCTCTGAGAGAAGAAATTCCTCCTCATCTCCGTTTTAAATGGGCGACCCCTTATTCTGAAACTAGGCCCCCGAGTTCTAGATCCCCCCACGAGGGGAAACATCCTCTCTGCATCTACCCTGTCAAGCCCCCTCAGAATCTTATATGCTTCAATAAGATCACCTCTCATTCTTTTAAACTCCAATGAGTATAGGCCCAACCTGCTCAATCTTTCTTCATAAGACAAACCCTTCAACTCAGGGACCAACCTAGTGAACCTTCTCTGAACTGCCTCCAATGCAAGTATATCCTTCCTTAAATAAGGAGACCAAAACTGTACGCAGTACTCCAGGTGTGGTCTCACCAATGCCCTGTACAGTTGTAGCAAGACTTCCCTACTTTTATTACACCATGTGCTTTCTCCCCTGTCCTATTCAGTACTGTGTTGACTGCCGGCTGGATTGGCACTGGGAGCACTGTCTACAGGGAATCTTTTCGGAATCTCCTCTCCCCCCAAATCCTTACCCGATAGCAGCTTCGGAATTCATAAAGGCTTCCCTGAGGTAAGGTCTAAAATATACATAACTACTGGGGTTTCCGTACACTTCTTTGCACTTAATCTTAGGCTGGTAGAATCTGAAAGAACCCTGTTTGAGTACATGGCAGAATTACATAAGAACATAAGAAATAGGAGCAGGAGTCGGCCATTCGGCCCCTCGAGCCTGCTCCGCCATTCAATAAGATCATGGCTGATCTTCCACCTCATCTCCACTTTCCTGCACTATCCCCATATCCCTCGATTCCCTTAATATTCAAAAATCTAGCGCTCTTTGTCTTGAATACAATCAACGACTGAGCCTCCACAGCTCTCTGGGGTAGAGAATTCCAAAGATTCACCACCCTCTGAGTGAAGAAATTTCTCCTCATCTCAGTCGTAAATGGCCGACCCCTTATTCTGAGACTGTGACCCCTGGTTCTAGACTCCCCAGCCAGGGGAAACATCCTCCCTGCATCTACCCTGTCAAGTCCTGTAAGAATTTTGCATGCTTCAATGAGATCACCTCTCATTCTTCTAAACTCTAGAGAATATAGGCCTAGTCTACTCAATCTCTCCTCATAGGACAATCCTCCCATCCCAGGAACCAGTCTGGTGAACCTTCGTTGCACTCCCTCTATGGCAAGTATATCCTTCCTTAGGTAAGGAGACCAAAACTGTACACAATACTCCAGGTGTGGTCTCACCAGGGCCCTATATAATTGCAGTAAGACATCTTTACTCTTATACTCAAATCCTCTTGTAATAAAGGCCAACATACCATTTACTTTCCGAATTGCTTGCTGTACCTGCATGTTAACTTTCAGTGATTCGTGTACAAGGACACCCAGGTTCCCCTGAATACCAACATTTCCCAATCTCTCACCATTTAAAAAATACTCTGCTTTTCTATTTTTCCTACCAAAGTGGATAACTTCACATTTCTCCACATTATATTCCATTTGCCATGTTCTTGCCCATTCATTTAGCTTGTCTATATCCCCTTGAAGCCTCCTTGCATGAATTCCAAAGACAGCATGTGAAAATTAAAGAGATAACTCAGCAAATGTTTAGGAAGATTGTAAGTCAGGCCTTATCAAAGTTGAGAAAAAGTTAGAATTTGCCTTTATTTGATATTTCCGATTTTAGGCATGTTTGAAAAAGGATAGGGTTGGGGATGGTGATGTAGTGGATCAGCAATTTTAGCCTCTTACCTGGGTTGAAATCCAGCCCAGTCTCCCCTCTGCCAGGGTCCTTGGTAAAGTGAATATCGGCCATTTCAATCCGTTTTTTAAAAAAAATTCATTCACGGGATGTGGGCATCGCTGGCATTTATTACCCATCCTTAATTGCCCCTGAGAAGGTGGTGGTGTGAGCCACCTTGACAACTGAGTGTCTTGCTGGGCCATTTAAGAGGGGCAGTTAAGAGTCAATCACATTGCTGTGGGTCTGGAGTCACATATCGGCCAGACCAGGTAAGGGCGGCAGATTTCCTTCACCTAAAGGACATTAGTGAACCAGATGGGTTTTTGCGACAATCCGGCAGTTTCACGGTCACCAATACTGACATTAGCTTTTTATTCCAGATTTATTGAATTAACTGAATTTAAATTCCTCAGCTGCCGTGTTGGGATTGTGAACCCATGTCTCCGGATCACTAGTCCAGATCGCTGAGATTACTAGCCCAGTAACATAACCACTATGCTACCGTCTCCAAGTGGATGTGACTGAGGCCCCCCAGGGCAAAACTGCCCCAAAATGCGACAGTTACAGTCAACAAGGATGAGGGAAATGGAAGGAAAGAAAGAACTCGCATTTTATGTCGCTCCTTTATCAATCTCAAGACGTCCCAAATCACTTTGCAGCCAATGAAGCCACTGTTGTATGTAGGGAATCAAACTGTGCAAGATCCCACAGACAGCGATGTGATAAGTGACCAGATACTCTGTGACATGAATCTTGTCATTCATGGGAAATGACTTATGACATAATACTGGGTGGTCTGCTGGTGGCGCTGTCCAGGGAGAGTATAAATACTCGGGCATGGGCCCAGCTTGCTCAGGACATTCTTTAACAGGAACTCGTGAAGGACACAACTAGACCTCCATGTTGTAAAACAGTTGATTAAAGCTTTGTTTAACGCTTAGACCAAGTGCCGAGTAGTTTTCTTACGTCACTCTGTTTTTGTTATGTTGGTTGAGGGATAAATATTGGCCAGGACACCAGGGATAACTCCCCTGCTCTTCTTCAAAATAGTGCCATGGGATCTTTTAAGTCCTCCTGAGAGAGCAGACGGGGCCTCAGTTTAACGTCTTATCCGAAAAACGCACCTCCGACAGTGCAGCACCCCCTCAGTACTGCAGTGGGAGAGTCGGCCTGGATTTATGTGCTCAAGTCCCTGGAGTGGGACTATGAACCCACAACCTTCTCTGACTCAGAGGAGAGTGTGCTACCCATTGAGCCAGGGCTGACACTGCAATATCACAAATATAAAGCTTATAAGACTTCCGTTGTATTGAAGGTATTCCAAGCATATCTCAAGAGGTCCCAAGCAACATTATCGTTTGTTCATTCTAACGAACGTTTTATATTATCGACTTTCCTTCTAACAGGATGGACCTCTGGCAGAAAAGAGACGATGAAATTATCCGTCAGATCCTTCAATTTACACCGAAACTGATCGACCGTGAGAACCATATCTTCCAGGCTCCAGGCATTGAGGTGTTTGGGTTGAAGAGTGCTCTGTGCCCATTGAACCCAAACACTTTTCAGACTGTGCTTGGGCTCATCTCTACAATGGGAAACAATAACTTCCCGCAACGCTATCAAGGCTTCAAGGTACGACCAATTTCAACCAGTAGGTCAACCCAATGTAGAATTCTCTGGCTTACAAAGACACATTGGCCTGTATTTTCTGATGTCCCTATGGGTGTGTATGCACTGTAAGGCCTGCTTTTACCAGCATAAGAGTTTAAAAAGTTTTTTAAAAATTACTTTTCACTCATTTATAATTTAAAAATACTTTTAAAAAAGGTAAGTTTATTTTTAGCCCTGTAAAAAACTTTATTATTTTTTTCAAAAAATTACATTTTTGTTTAAAATATTTAATTTAATGTAATTTTAACTCATTTTAAAAACGTGATGGTTTTTTAAAATTTTATTTAATGTTTTAGTGTCTTTTTTCAGTGATCCCCATTCATATATTTGACAGGTCTATCTGTCAAAAGTATGAAGGGAGATTCCCTTCTTTCATTGGCTGGCCTGGCCCACGTGATCCCAGGGACGCTTGCGAACCACCTGCGCCCCTGGGATACGTGGGCCCTGCGCATTTCGACTGTGGAGAGTCCCAGGAGCGGAAATGGCCGCAGCTCAGGAGCCCTCAGGTAAAGGCGTAGATTTTCTCCTGATAGGAGGCACCCGCACGCAGGAAGCCTCCCATCGGAAATTATGGGCCATTGTATTCTGATGAGGGAGCAGACCCTGACTACTGCACTGGAGTGGCAGTGCAGGTGATGTGCTCGAGTGCTGGTAGTGGGGGGCTTGAGCCCCAAGGCAAGTGTGCTACCAAATGAGCTAAGCCGGCTCTCTTTTATCTTCAAGTGTCGTATATTTGAAGTAATCTGCAGAATGTCACAATTAATTTCCAATTATCTAAGAAGAAACAATGTCAGACAGCATTTCATCTCTTCTTGCACCATCGATATCTAATTTGTGTAATAGTAATTCCACTGATTGGACTAGTTTCTATCGCCGAAGGGGGTCTGAGAGGAATTTCACAGATTTTTTTCCCCTAATTGACCTGGGGTTTATCGCTTCTCCTGGAAGATCACATGGCATTTGGGTGGGGCGGTGAGTCTATATGTTGTGACGCACAAGGCATCGCAGTTGTGTGGGACAGGCTGGATGGACCAGAGGGTCTTTTCCTGTCCGTCCTTGTCTGCATAATCATTATTCATATAAACCTCGCCACCTCTCTTTTCTCCTTTAAGACGCTCCTTAAAACCTACCTCTTTGACCAAGCTTTTGGTCACCTGTCCTAATATCTCCTCGTGTGGCTCAGGTGTCAAATGTTGTTTGATAATCGCTCCTGTGAAGCGCCTTGGGACGTTTTACTACATTACAGGCGCTATATAAATGGAAGTTGTTGTTGCTGATGTTGGTGCTGCAGTGGGTCATATTGAGGAGCTTGCAGAGCTTGCTAATGAACTAAACCCAGACATGTGTTGTAGCATCATTCCCCCTGATGCTTTCAATCTCAGCTGTGGGCCATCTGGTGAGGGCACTGGGACTTTAGTTGATGTAAATAATTATTCAAACAGGTCCTTCCGTACTTTACTGGTGTTCCTTTTGCCCACTCTCTCCCAGGTGGCGGCTGGTCTGGGGGTGAGCTCTTCGGCTGCCTGGTTTGGGTTATTAAGCCCGTTCCTTAACGTTCTGGAACTGACGGAGTTCTACTACTTCAAAGGCCCCCCAGGATGCCACGGAGAAGCACTTCAGGCTTATGCTAAAATAGGTGAGGCGCTTGCACCGGTGGATGGGCACATTACAGCAAAGTGATGGCCACCTGATGGCTCGGTGGGTGAACGCCCCATGTGTGCGCTTCCCAAGAAGGTCCCAAGTTGCGGCGGGAGAATCCCCCCACGTGGAAATTGCTGCCGGAAGTCTGGGATGTGGCTAATGACCATCACTAGTGTGCTGAGATTTCATGGATTGGGTTTAACATCACAGCTCTGCATTTATTCCCAGTTCAGAGTCACCTGAAGGAACTACAGCGGCAACTGAAGGGGCCGTTGACATTCACAATGTGGCTTTCCAAGGGTCAGTGCTGGAGTGCGCGTGATCTCCTGACGTACCCATCAGCATTCATAGAGGCCTTCGTGGAAAGTGCAGGGAATGGGCACCAAACATACTTGAAGGTAACCAAGAAAGAGATGGTCTCCTTGACAACAACAGGTTTCTCCCAGAACATGGGAAGCAGGGCTCAGTTACCCAGTTATCTGTACTGAGCATTCCTTAAGAACATAAGAATTAGGAGCAGGAGTCGGACATACGGCCCCTCGAGCCTGCTCCGCCATTCATTAAGATCATGGCTGATCTTCGACCTCAACTCCACTTTCCCGCCCGATCCCCATATCCCTTGATTCCCTTAGTGTCCAAAAATCTATCGATCTCTGCCATGAATATACTCAATGACTGAGCATCCACAGCCCTCTGGGGTAGAGAATTTCTAAGATTCACCACCCTCTGAGTGAAGAAATTCCTCCTCGTCTCAGTCGTAAATGGCCGACCCCTTATCCTGAGACAATGCCCCCTGGTTCTAGACTCCCCAGCCAGGGGGAAACAGCCTCTCAGCATCTACCCTGTCAAGCCCTGTAAGAATTTTATAAGTTTCAATGAGATCACCTCTCATTCTTCTAAACTCCAGAGAGTATAGGCCCAATCTACTCAATCTCTCCTCATAGGACAGCCCTCTCATCCCAGGAATCAATCTAGTGAACCTTCGTTGCACCGCCTCTAAGGCAACTGCGACAATGTTCTATGTAGGCGACTGCAATGGCCTGCATGAAAGGTGAAGGGTGGTTTGGCTTATCTGGGCTTAGGTAGTCCTTGAAAATCAATCAGGAACACGATCAATATCAGAAGAACCTTCTATAAATACTTATCGCTGCCGAATGGAGAGCAGAAAGAGTGAGTGAGTAGATGCATCTTTTCAGTATGGTGTCACCTCCACTCCCCCCTTAAATGGGAAACAACCACTGAAGTCATTCACCTGGAGCTTTACTGAGCCACAAACACCCACCACAGAGTATAAATTCCACACCTCCCTCAAAACTCCGATTGTAAACCTGCTCCCTGCCACCCGGAGTTAAAAGGCGAAGTCTCACAGTCAAACCAGCGCCCGCCCCGCACGTTCCCCCCACCCCCCTCCCTATTCCCGCACCATCATTCTGCACTTGTTAAGCTGGTTTCTCCACCTACTGCTTGGTACCACGGTGCCAACCTCTTACCAGCTCCCTCCAAGGAGTGGCCAGACTGCTGATTAGGGGTGCAGTTGCTGACATAAGATAACTACTAGGCACTTGGTCTAAGCGTTAAACAAAGCTTTAATCAACTGTTTTACAACATGGAGATCTAGTTGTGGCCTTCACTAGTTCCTGTTAAGAATGTCCTGCGTAAGCTGGGCCCGTGCCCGAGTATTTATACTCTCCCTGGACAGCGCCACCCGCAGGCCACTCAGTATTATTTCATAAGTCATGAATGACAGATTCATGTCAGTTGCTATCCTGGGTGTGATTTGATGGAGGTGTTTAAAATGATGAAGGGATGTGGCGGAGCAGATAGAAATAGAGACGGTTTCCAGGCTTCTTTGGGGTGGCGGGGGTGGCAATATTAATCTAATCGGGTGCATCGCTGGTTTTTACACCCTGTCCGATTTTACTTGCCAGCGTCCCACCCGTTCCGTCGGGTTCCGGCCAGCTGAGTTAGGTTAAGATGACCCTCCCCCTCCCCCTCCCCCCCACTTTGTCTCTGTGTCTTTTCCTCACCCTTTAGTCTCGGTCTTTCTGTCAGTGCCTCCTATGTTCTGTCTTGCCTCTCCCCGTGCGACGGAGGTCACTTGGCTGCAGAGGCCAGAATGCACCGCGCAGTTTCCCCGTCCATTGATTTTAACGGGACAAGTGGGGACTTTCACTCCTCAACCCTTGAAGGTCATAGAGTCATACGGCACAGAAGGAGGCCATTCGGCCCATCGAGTCTGTGCCGGCTCTCTGTAGAGTAATCCAGTCAGCCCCATTCCCCCGCTCTATCCCCGTAGCCCTGCAACTTTATTTCCCTCAAGTGCCTATCCAGTCTCCCCTTGAAAACACTGAGTGTCTCCGCTTCCACCATGTCCGTCGGCAGCGAGTTCCAGGTCATCGCCACTCGCTGCGTAAAAAAAGCTTTTCCTCACATCCCCCCCTGTATCTCTTGCCCAAAACCTTAAATCTGTGTCCCCTAGTCTTTGCACCATCAACTAGTGGGAACAGCCTTTCCCCGTCTAGCCTATCCAAACCCGTCATAATCTTGTACACCTCTATCAAATCACCCCGCAACCTCCTTTGTTCTAATGAAAACAAATCCAGCTTCTCCAACCTGACCTTGTAGCTAAGATCCCCCATCCCCGGAATCATTCTGGTAAATCTCCTCTGCACCCTCTCAAGGGCCTTCACATCCTTCCTAAAGTGTGGTGACCAGAACTGGACGCAATACTCCAGTTGTGGCCTAACCAGCGCTTTATAAAGGTTCAACATAACTTCTCTACTTTTGTACTCAATACCTCTATTTAGGAAACCCAAGATCCCATATGCTTTGCTAACCACACTCTCAATATGTCCCGCCACCTTCAGGGACCTATGCACATTAACTCCCAGGTCCCTCTGTCCCTGCACACTCTTTAAAACTGTGCCATTAAGTGTATATTGCCTCTCCCTGTTCCTTCTGCCAAAATGCATCACCTCACACTTCTCTGTATTAAATTGCATCTGCCACTTGTCTGCCCATTCTGCTAGCCTTTCTATGTCCTGTGCCGGGAAAGCTCATTTGCAAAATTGACCCCTATATTATAAAACAAAGAGTGAGCTGAGTCTCACTCCAAATCAACGAGGTTGAACGAGTTTGCTTTGTGTACTGTGTGTGTGTATGTTTTTCTTAATGTCGGCATGTCCTGTTCTGAATTGCTGGACTTCTGCTTCCTCTAAAGGTGCTTCAACCCTCCGCTGGCTCCCCATGGCAGTATCTCCCCATCGTTAAGTACTTTGCACTGTATTACTTTGAGGATCAAGAGGAGAGCTGGCTGTCGTTTCCCCAGCACGATCCCATTGGGCTTTACCAAAACATCTTCCTTTCCAAGGAGACCGCAGCTTTTCACTGCCAGAGAGTAGGTGAGTCACTGGGAGTAGACACTGTGCTGTCTCCAAAACTCTAGGCTGACGCTCCCAGTGCGAGTGCTGAGGGAGTGCTGCACTGTCGGAGGTGCCGCCTTTCAGATGAGACGTTAAACCAAGGCCCCGTCTGCCCTCTCAGGTGGACGTAAAAGATCCTATGGCACTATTTTGAAGAAGATTAGGGGAATTCTCCCCGGTGTCCTGGCCAATCTTTATCCCTCAATCAACATATCAAAAACAGATTATCTGGTCATTATCACATTGCTGTTTGTGGGAACTTGCTGTGCACAAATTGACTGCTGCGTTTCCTACATTACAACAGTGATTCCACTTCAAAAAAAAAACTTCATTAGCTGTAAAGCGCTTTGGGACATCCTGAGGTCATGAAAGGCGCTATATAAATGCAAGTCTTTCTTTCATTTTTTTGGGTCACTGTCATTAGGGTAAGGCTGAGAATACTGGAGAATAAATGCGATTAAACTTTGCTGTGCAATATTCCTAGATTTATTTTTTCCCTTTAGGGCCCTGAGTTTCTTTTCCTGTTTCTTTTTGTCTTTCCCAGGAGATTGCATAGCTGCTGGGTTAGGGTAAAGAAATGTCGAGTCGCGATACTCCAGGCATCGTGAGTGTGGGACAGGCTTGATGGACCAGCTGCCCATCAGTTTTGTACGTGCGTATTGGGGTTTCACCAGCACTTAGGGATGCTGCGATGGCTGTATCTCCATGGCGATCCCTTGCGTGCTCGCTCCTGCTCCCTCTCATGCTCTCGCAACACAAACATCAGAAGTTACTGGCGTGGGCAAACTGTTGTCCACACATGCAGGAGATGGCCATTCTCAGGTCATCTCCCACGTGAGGCAGTTACTGAGTGAGGTTAGGCCGGAGTGTAAGGACAGCAGGTGCATGGGAACACCACCACCTCCAAGTTCCCCTCCAAGTCACACGCCATCCTGATTTGGAAATATATCGGCCGTTCCTTCATCGTCGCTGAGTCAAAATCCTGGAACTCCCTCCCTAACAGCACTGTGGGAGTACCTTCACCACACGGACTGCAGCACTTCAAGAAGGCGGCTCACCACCACCTTCTCGAGGGCAACTAGGGATGGGCAATAAATGCTGGGCCTTGCCAGCGACGCCCACGACCCAGGAACGAATGAAAAAAAAGCCCGCTGCCCTTCACAGGCCTCACCCCATTCCGTTCACAACACTTCAGGTAGGTTTTCAAACAAACCAAAAATTTATTTTCCCAGCACGAGAAGATAAAAGTGAAGGAGCTTTGTGATGTCACGTGGTCACTGTGAGGCCAGGCTGGTACAAGTGTGATTTTACTCATTGCTGGTGTTATATACAGTAATCACACCAGTTTCTATCCGTTTCTGCTTTTTGAGATGTTATCAGGCCATTCAGTCCAACAGAAACAGGCCATTCAGTCCAACAGATTCATGCTGGCATTTATGCTCCATACAAGCCTCCTCCCATCCCTCTTCATCTCACCCTATCAGCATATCCTCTATTCCTTTCTCCCTCATATGTTTATCTAGCTTCCCCTTAAATGTATCTACACTATTCGCCTCAACCACTCCCTGTGGTAGCGAGTTCCACATTCTCACCACTCTCTGGGTAAAGAAGTTTCTCCTGAATTCCCTATTGGATTTCTTGGTGACTATCTTATATTTATGGTCCCAATTTAAGTTGTTTTGTGGGGCCTTCTAGTCAGTACCAGTCTGTCTTTGCCTACTCTCTCTCCCCCCCCCCCATTCTGTCCTGGTGCTACGAATAAAGCAATTAGCCCAGAAAAAGGGGGGGGGGGGGTTGCTGCAATCATAAGAACATAAGAAATAGGAGCAGGAGTCGGCCATACGGCCCCTCGAGCCTGCTCCGCCATTCAATAAGATCATGGCTGATCTTCTACCTCAACTCCACTTTCCAGCTCGATCTCCATATCCCTTGATTCCCCTAGAGTCCAAAAATCTATCGCTCTCACATTAATCGCGACAGTAATACTCCTTCGGCAGAAAAGCAAGCTACTTCATAACTCGTGACATAACCAGCGACATCACAAAGCTCGCCAGTTAATGCTTGCACATCCCTCAACCGTACAGTAACTTCACTCAAACTTAAACCAAAATCCAGTTCAACTGAACTGCAATGTATACGAAAGCTAGATATAAAAGAATTTCAACTCCACATTTCTCACAGAGTAATGTAGCTTGCTTTTTTTTTTGCACAAAGAGAGGTTAAAGAGGTCGAAGTCCAGGTACTTCACGGTAGGCGAACGATTCGGCTGGTAACAGTGAAACAACTCGAGTCAATTGATGGACGATGTATTGAAAAGCAGTTCTGCTTTCCCCCTGGCCCTGGTTGTTCTGGATCTTACCCCAGAGGCAAAGCAGGAGACAGTCGAGTGGCTGATGTCCCGCATCGAGGAAGCCAAATCGTCGGGTGGGGCAGAGCTGAAGGTCAAGATGGTGGAGAGGTCCGACAGCAAAGGCACGGTCTTGCTGGTCGGAGCCACCTTGGAGAGGCTGCTACGAGGAGCAGAGGAGGCGGCGCTGATGAAGGTGTACGGCGATGGCAACTTCAGGCCCTTCAACTTCGGCGACAGGCACAACTTCCGCGACGGGGAGTCCCAACTGCTGACCACGGCTGAGATGCTCTACATCATCAAGCTCCTGCTGGATCACCTCAAGGCAAAGGAGGAAGAGCACGTTCCTGGTGAGCCCAGGGCCAAACTCTACCCCGGGAAGCCCATCTTTGAGGAACTCTGGAAATACAAACTGCTCAGCAAAATGTACCCCATGCACAACAGAGAAGAACTGGAGAACCTGAAGCATCTATGGAGCAATCGCTCTTACCTCATTAACCAACCCGTTCAGGCTTTGAGGGATTATTTTGGCGAATCGGTTGCCTTGTACTTTAGTTTCCTCGGCTACTTCACCTGGGGCCTTGCCTTTAGAACTCTCCTGGAGCTCTTCTTTTACATTACAAACCTGAAAGATTACGGCGGGTGTATCATCTGTGCTCTCTACAACATTATATGGTCCACGGTGTTTCTTGAAGGTTGGAAGCGCCGCAGTTCCGAGCTGACTTTTAAATGGGGGACCCTTCGGCAGATGGAGAATTTTGAGCAGGTCAGGGCTGGCTTCGAGGAGAATCTGGGCACAAACCAGGTCACCGGGATCAAAGAACCGGCATTACTGGCCAAGCAGCGCATGGTCAGGATCTTGGTCGGGTCCGTCCCATTCTTAATCGTCAGCTTGGTTCTCACTATCTTCCTCATGTCAATGTTCCTCGACGCGGACAAAAAGGCGAAAGAAAATGACCTGAAAGAGCAATCAGTCCAGAGCTTGCTGTTGACCTATGCTCCCATACTGGTCTACAGCACCGTTGTGGAAGCCCTGAACAAGATGTATCTTTTCTTAGCCAAACAGATCACAGAACGGGAGAACCATCGCTTAGTTTCCACCCACGAGAACTTCTTGTTGACCAAGGTCCTTATCTTCTACCTGATCAACAATTTCGGGATGCACTACTATTTCGCTTTCTACTTGAGAGATATGAAGCAGCTTGCGGATGCCCTATCTGCTCAGCTCCTGGTCCACCAGATCATGGGCCATTATTTCGACACAGTGCAGCCTTACTGGATGACTAAGTTCAGGGTGATGCAGTTAAATAAAAAGCTTCAGTCTCCAACCAACCTTGGACTTCATTTGATTGAAACAGAAGGCAACCTGCAGGATTCTAAGGATGGCCTGCTGGAAGACTACCTGGAGCTGTTCCTAAAGTTTGGATTTGTGACCCTTTTCTCAAGTGTCTACCCGCTTGCTGGTTCTTTCAGTTTTCTAAACAACCTATTGGGAATTAAGTTAGAAGGCATGAAATTTAGCAACGTCTTGCAGAGGCAATTCCCAGTCCCTTCCTCCAATATTGGAGCCTGGCAGCTGGCCTTTGAATATCTCACCACCCTGGCAATCATAACCAACTGCGGACTCATCAGCTTGTCCCCAGAATTCAGGAAGCTCTTTGCCGACCTCCCTGACCTTCACTATTTCTTACTTGCTGTAGCACTAGAGCATGGCTTTTTGGGTGTCCAACGGTTCGTACGCATGGCCATCCCAGAGGTACCTGCAGATATCGAGATCAAGTTGAACAAAATTGAGCAAGAATGCAGGAGGGCGATGTTCTATAATGAATCGTGTAGATAAGGCTGCTCAAAAGCAGTTGTCTTTACCAAATCTCTCAAAAATCAATAAATCATCTTTGCAAAACTGACATTCACCAAATTTCTGAAAGGTCCAACTTATCCAGTAAAATGAGAGAAGTGTAATGCGTCCTGGTTTTGTTTTGGTGCCAGTTTTCTCTCTCTTTCCTGCAAGTTCCAACTCTTGCAGGGTTATGGTCCCACAGGTGTTGATCATCCTCCAAGATCTCACCCAAAGTTGCCATGTGCGGACCTAGGTGGTTGAGGGTTGTCAAGCACGGGAGGCGCCACAGCCGAAACTGATCCTGATCTCGCCCGACGCACACGCAAAAAAAAAAGTGTGTCAGCTGTGGCCCTCTTGCCTCTGAGTCCGAAGAACTGTGGGTTCAAGTCCCCCCCCCAGGGACTTGAGCACAAAAATCTAGGGATGGGCAATAAATGCTGGCATTGCCAGCGACGCCCACATCCCATAATTAAAAAAACATTTCCTTCTGGTATGTAATGTAATAAGTTCTGCAGTTTTCCCCCCATTGAGATTTTCTGTTTCTATTCTGTCACTCAATAGAGCGTAAAAATGGAATGCTTATGGAACAGGGTGGATCAGAAACAAGTCTCCTCACCCTGCCAGTGTTTAATTAAAAACTGGTTTGCTGGCAGGCTCAAATCCGCAACACGAAACTATCCATAATTAGGGCACCCGCTAAGTTGGTAATTTAATAATCAGGGAAGGATGAACAGGCTGGGTCTCTTTTCTCTTGAAACGAGAAGGCTGAGGGGGGTGACCTAATAGAGGTCTTTAAAATCATGAAAAATTTTAGAGTGGATACAGAGAGAACGTTTCCACTTGTGGGGAAGAGCATAACTAGAGGCCATCAATATAAGAAAGTCACCAAGAAATCCAATAGGGAATTCAGAAGAAACTCCTTTACCCAGAGAGCGGTGAGAATGTGGAACTCGCTACCACAGGGAGTGGTTGAGGCAAATAGTATAGATGCACTTAAGGGGAGGCTGAACAAACATATGAGGGAGAAGGGAATAGAGGATTATGCTGATAGAGTTAGATGAGGAAAGACGGGAGGAGGCTCGAGTGGAGCATAAAAGCCGGCATAGACTGGTTGGGCCGAATGGCCTGTTTCTGAGCCGTATATCCGATGTAATCCTATGTAATTCCGAGGCCACAAGGGTGGCTTGTGTGGGACATGGAAATGCCTAACTGGTGCAGGAAGAGGTTGAACTTAAGGCTCGTAGGAGCCTACCTCGGCCTCCGGCCTTTGTTGTATCAGGTTCCATGTTGACACTGGGTGAGAAAAGTAGAAAACAGTATTCCATTTCTGGAAAACAGAACACCTGGAGTACTGTGTGCAGTTTTGGTCTCCTTACCTAAGAAAGGATATACTTGCCATAGAGGGAGTGCAGCGAAGGTTCACCAGACTGATTCCTGGGATGTCAGGACTGTCGTATGAGGAGAGATTGGGTCGACTAGGCCTGTATTCACTAGAGTTTAGAAGAATGAGAGGGGATCTCATTGAAACGTATAAAATTCTGACAGGGCTAGACAGACTGGATGTAGGGAGGATGTTTCCCCTGGCTGGGGGGTCTAGAACGAGGGGTCACAGTCTCAGGATACAGGGTAGGACATTTAGGACTGAGATGAGGAGAAATTTCTTCACTCAGAGGGTGGTGAACCTGTGGAATTCTCTACCACAGAAGGCTGTGGAGGCCAAGTCACTGAATATATTTAAGAAGGAGATAGATAGATTTCTAGACACAAAAGGCATCAAGGGGTATGGGGAGAGAGCGGGAATATGGTATTGAGATGGAGAATCAGCCATGATCGTGTTGAATGGCGGAGCAGGCTCGAAGGGCCGAATGGCCGACTCCTGCTCCTATTTTTCTATGTTTCTATGTTTCTTGCCACTGATACTCCCTAGAATTACATCGCGTCGACAGCACAGAAACAGGCCGTTCGGTCCAGCTGGTCTATGCCGGCGTTTATGCTCTCCTCCCAACCCATCAGTGTACTCTTTTATTCTTTTCTCCCTCATGTACTTGTCTAGCATCCTCTTAAATGCATCCAGCCCGTGAACAGCACATAGCTAATCACGAAAAAATGAGTTGTACATGTTTGTGTGACAGTCATCTTGATCATTGACACTAGAAGTGTGAGCTAGGAGCACATGTCGGAGGAAGAAGGCAAAATGAACATCGCCCCTAATATAGGGGTACGGTAGCATAGTGGTTATGTTACGGGACTAATCCAGAGACATGGGGCTGGATTTTGTCTTGGGGTCGGGTTGGGGTCGTGTGATCCGCATTTCGTGTTCCCCCCCCGACTCCAGATTAATGTGGATGAATGATGCAATTTTAACTTAATTGGGCAATTGAGTTCCAGCATGTGGGAACCCATGAACCAATTAGTGGTTTCAGTCAGAAAGTCGCATCTGATGATGTCATCATTGCAGAGACTGCCTGGTCTCAGAGATTGCCTGGCCTTTGCTGTGAGTGGACCTGGATGCAAAATGAGCAGCAGCTGAGAGAGAGAATGAGAATTTTTTTCCATCCAGGTCCTCTCACAGCAAGGCCAGGCAGTCTCTGAAGACATTCAATGCAGCAGCATCAGAGGCGACTTTCAGACCTAATACTACTACTACCTTCATCACATCTCCATTGTAAAAGTGGACCTGCAGCTGATAGTCAGCTATCCACTTGTGCTCCCGCCAGGTTTCACTGGAGTGTTTCACATCAGGCGTACTTCACGTCAGAAAAGGGTTAAACTAGCTAAAATGTTTCAAAATGGCATTACAGAGCCAATTTAGGGCTTTAATGGCCTCTCCCGCCTCTTGGAGGCGGGATGGAGTCGGGAACCCCGCGACTGATTTTGTCAAAATTGCGTGGAGGCGGGATGGGGTCGGGACCCCCAAATCTGCAACTTTAACCCCCCACACGCCTCCAAACCCGACTCCACGGGTCATTGAAAATCTAGCCCATGAGTTCAAATCCCACACAGCAGCTGGGGAATTTAAATTCAGTTAATTAAATAAATCTGGAATTAAAAAAACTAGTATCAGTAATGGTGACCATGAAACTACTGGATTGTCATAAAAACCCATCTGGTTCGCTAATGTCCTTTAGAAATCTACTGTCTTTACCCGGTCTGGCCTATATGTGACTCCAGACCCACAGCAATGTGGTTGACTCTTAAATGGCCCAGAAAGTTGTTTCACCACATTCTCAAGGGCAATTAGGCTTGCCAGCAATGCCCACATCCCCGTGAAATATAAAGAAAAAATTTCAACTATTTTTGAACAGAGGCACGTGCCTCTCGCTGTTTAAGAACAAAATGTTGAATGAATTATGCAAGCAACCGAATGTTAAATGCAGCGGGAATGCTTTGTCAAGAAGGATGGTCGGGGTCAGCTCACTGGACGTTGTTTAAGAAGCAACCAGAGGCTTTAATGGGAAGACAGTAGGGCTGGTACTCAGGATCGATGCCATCACTTAGACTAAAACATCATCTTCAACTGAGGTAGGGTTGCTTGCTCATTGAAAGCCCGACCAGAAATAGTGGGGGTAGCAGAATCCAGAAGAGCTGTAAAAAGGGAAGGGGATCAATGCTTATCAAAGAAGTATTTTAAAGGCTACGGGGCAAGAGCAGAGGGCTGGGATTAGGGGGAGAGCTCTTCCAGAGAGCTGGCATAGGCACAATGGGGCGACTGGTCTGTGCTGTAAAATTTTACGATCATAATCATTTTAATTATGCAGCTAAAAATCTATCAAAGATTGTGACTGTTCCAATGCATCTACTACCTTAGAATGAACTGTGTCCTAGGTCCAGCTGGAGATCCATTCAGTGGTACGAACCTGCAAGAAGTAATGATGGGGCTGGACCCTCAAATTCTAAAGAGTTTCTTGAAGGAAGATCTTCTAAGTACCTACAGGTCTGTACCTTTTTTTTATTCGTTCATGTAATGTGGGCGTCGCTGGCAAGGCCAGCATTTATTGCCCACCCCTAGTTGCCCTTGAGAAGGTGGTGGTGAGCCGCCTTCTTGAACCGCTGCAGTCCGTGTGGTGAAGGTGCTCCCACAGTGTTGTTTAATCAGCGGCAATGTGCGGCAAAACCCTCCGTCTTGTCACTCTATGGCACCACAGGCTGGTGCTCCAACAATGTACCATCCATTAAGAGAGCCTTCTCATCCATTTCCAGCAAATTATTTAGTCACCAGCAAGGAGCCTTTTAACCGCCTCACTGTGTCGCTGTGGAATTGCATCTCTCTTAAAACAAGAAGGTGTGAAAAGAGAAGACCGAGGGGGTGACCTGATAGAGCTCTTTAAAAACTGTGCAGGGGTTTGATAGGGTAGACGTAGAGATTTCCACTTGTGGGGGAGACCAGAACTAGGGGCCATAAATATAAGACGGTCACTAATAAATCCAATAGGGAGTTCAGGAGAAACTTCTTCACCCAGAAAGTGGTGAGAATGTGGAACTCGCTACCACGGGGAGTGGTTGAAGTGAATAGCGCAGATGCATTTAAGGGAGAAGCTAGATAAACACATGAGGGAGAAAGGAATAGCAGGATATACTAAAAGGATTAGATGAAGAAAGGTGGGAGGAGGCTCGTGTGGCACATAAGCCAGTTGGGCCGAATGGCCTGTTTCTGTGCTGTCGGCTCTATGTAATTCTATGTTATATGCTTCTACAGGTCAATAACGAACCTTTTCATTGGCTTAGGTTAGCAGCGGTGAAGTGTCTGATTGGTCAGCGCTATGACGTTATCCCGGCATGTTGGCGGATGTTGCACAGTGTGGCGGCTCAGCTTGAGCATCTCCACCGACTCAATGAAACCGTTCAGGTCAGCCTCGCTACGCCCAAGGAGCCTTTCTTTTTTGTGTGAAGGAGAATAAAGTCCTTTGGCTTTTTTCTTTCTAAATAAAAGCGCACATTCGTTAGCAAATAATCTCAGGCACAAAGTTTGATAAGTGAGTTAATACTGTCGTTCTTCGATTGGTTGGCCCAATTTTTTCTCCTCTCCTGAAGATGTTGCGATACAGGAGCCCTCAGGTACCTCACCCAAGTCGTCATTCTACGTGCGTGAGTGTCGGCAGGCTCTTCCACCAGAGGAGTATCACAATTAAGCCCCATTCTGTTCTCGCTCGATATTCACACACTTCCACCAAAGGTAACTGGACAGTGACCAGCGACAGGAATCCTGGCCGAAATTTTCCTCTCCTTAACCTAGAGTCAGTGAGCCCACTTGTAGCATCCCATTGGCTGAGATCAGTACATACTGGGTGACCCAGTTACTTATCAGTGTCGAATCGAGGATCTTCCTGGTCTATCGGGCCCAGTAGCACACCAATCAGTGCATTTTCTTCAGCAGTGGGTCGCTATTGGGCGATTGGAGGACCAATAGAACAAAGGCCTAATTTTGCACTGCTCCAGCAGCACCTCTCAGATCCACCAGATTTTTTTAAATATTCGTTCCTAGGATGTGGGCGTCGCTGGCAAGGCCCAGCATTTATTGCCCATCCCTAGTTGCCCCTGAGAAGGTGGTGGTGAGCCGCCTTCTTGAACCGCTGCAGTCCGTGTGGTGAAGGTACTCCCACACTGCTGTTAGGGAGTTCCAGGTTTTTGACCCAGCGATGATGAAGGATCGGCGATATACTTCCAAGTCGGGATGGTTTGTGACTTGGAGGGGAACTTGGAGGTGGTGGTGTTTCCATGCGCCTGCTGCCCTTGTCCTTCTAATTGGTAGAGATCGCGGGTTTGGGAGGTGCTGCCGAAGAAGCCTTGGCGAGTTGCTGCAGTGCATCTTGTAGATGGTACACACTGCAGCCACGGTACGCCGGTGGTGGAGGAAGTGAATGTTTAAGGTGGTGGATGGGGTGCCAATCAAACGGTCTGCTTTGTCCTGGATGGTGTCGAGCTTCTTGAGTGTTGCTGAGCTGCACTGATCCAGGCAAGTGGAGAGTATTCCATCACACTCCTGACTTGTGCCTTGTAGATGGTGGAAAGGCTTTGGGGAGTCAGGAGGTGAGTCTTGGTTTCCATCAAAAGCACCCTAGCAAGTGTAGATGTGATCATTGTAAAGTGTGCTCTGGACTGAGAGGCTGTGGTAAAACTGAGTGCATTCCTGGTACAATTGGTGGCAGCCATGAGGTGACTGAAGAGATGCACGGGGAGAGGACTAGAGGAACTTGGAGCCATCTTGGAATAACGTTTGCCCTTTGGAACAGTGTGTTGTGCACGTGAGTATTTTTTTAATAAAATAAAGTAATAAGTCGTGATAAAGTATCACAATATATACTCTGGTGGTGGTGGAACTCCCAAATGGAGACACCACTGCTGCCACTTCCTACTTCTGTTATGGGAGTTTTGTTCCAATTCCAATTATATTGAGGTCGGTAAAACCTTAAACAGAGAAGTTGTGTGTTGAACTGGATTTCTTTTTACGCTCAGGAACTCCTATCAGTTGAAAAGGTGAATGGCATCAAACCCACTGGATCCACAGAGGGCTCTGCTGACACATTCAACTCCACGCAGCCCAAAGTTTTAGGTCGGTATTTTTCTCCATTCTGTCATTTTATTCTCTTTACCCTGCCCTGCACCACGCAACATAACCCTGACCAGGAGAGCAGAGAGGTGACCTGCTCCATGACCTCGTAGGAGAGGCACAAGAGCAACCCAACATTCACTGGTCCTCTACTTAGAAAGAAAGACTTGCATTTATATAGTGCTTTACATTTGAACTGTAGTCACTGTTGTAATGTAGGAAGTGCGGCAGCCAATTTGCGCACAGCAAGCTCCCACAAACAGCAATTACGATAAAATTCAGTTTTAGTGATGTTGGTTGAAGGATAAATATTGGGAGAACTCCCCTGCTCTTCTTCGAAATAGTGCCATGGGATCTTTTGCATCCACCTGAGAGAGCAGACGGGGCCTCGGTTTAACGTCTCATCTCGAACGACAGCACCTCTGACAGTGCAGCACTCCCTCAGTAGTGGCACTGGAGTGTCAGCCTTGTTTTATGTGCTCAAGTCGCTGGAGTGGGGCTTGAACCCACAACCTTCTGACTCAGAGTGTTACCACTGAGCCACAGCTAATACTAAGACAGTTTGAGTGAAATCGAGAACTCTTCAATCATGGGAACGGTAACATAGTGGTTATGTTGCTGGGATAGTAATCCAGGAGGTCTGGATCTAACGATCCAGAGACAGAAAGCTCAAATCCCACCACGGCAGCTGGGGAATTTAAATTCAGTTAATTCAATAAATCTGGAATAAAAAGCCAGTATCAGTAATGGTGGCCATGAAACTACCAGATTGGATAGCAAAATACTGCAGATGCTGGAAATCCGAAATAACAACAGAAAACGCTGGAAAAACTCAGCAGGCCAGGCAGCATCCGTAGAGAGAGAAAGAGAGTTGACGTTTCAGGTCGATGACCTTTCATCAGAACTGGGAAGAGCCGGAAATCAAATAGATTTAAGGCCAGGGTAAAAACTACCAGATTGTCTTGGTTCACTGATGTCCTTTAGGGAAGGAAATCTGGCCTATATGTGACTCCAGACCCACAGCAATGTGGTTGACTCTTAACCTCTGAAATGGCCGAGCAAGCCACTCAGTTGTACCAAACCGCTACAGCACTGTGGGAGTACCTTCACCACATGGACTGCAGCGGTTCAAGAAGGCGGCTCACTACCACTTTCTCAAGGGCAATTAGGGATGGGCAATAAGTAAAACCAAAACGCCCACATCCCGCGAATGAATTAAATAAGATATGGCCTATGCTAATTTGATACATTGTTTAAATGTATTTTTTTTAATTAAGTCCTTTATATTATCAACAGGAATCATATTCACAAATTTCAGAACAAACACCTGCCTGACTCTTGTCCTATTATGAAAAGCTTTTTCCCATTCTCTGTTGGATCTTCCCTAGCTGCAGATGGCTTGTGTTCTGATATTCACTTTAAAGAACATAAGAATTAGGAGCAGGAGTCGGCCATACGGCCCCTCGAGCCTGCTGCGCCATTCAATAAGATCATGGCTGATCATCGACCTCAACTCCACTTTCCCGCCCGATCCCCATTCCCTTGATTACTGTCTAAAAATCTATTGATCTCAGCCTTGAATATACTCAATGACTGAGCATCCATAGCAATCTGGGGTAGAGAATTCCAAAGATTCACCACCCTCTGAGTGAAGTAATTTCTCCTCATCTCAGCCCTAAATGGCCGACCCCTTATCCTGAGACAATACCCCCTAATTCTAGACTCTCAAGCCAGGGGAAACAACCTCTCAGCATCTACCCTGTCAAGCCCTCTACGAATTTTGTCTGTTTCAGTGAGATCACCTCTCATTCTTCTAAACTCAGAGAGTACAGGCCCATTCCACTCAATCTCTCCTCTCATCCCAGAACTTTGCTGTTGATGAAACTTAATACAAGGTGGCTTTTCCCGGCCTTCAACCTTTGATGATCCATATCCTGCTGCTGAAGTTTAAACTGAGGAGAAAATTAATTCTCGCGGTCAATGGCAGGTTAGTAGTAAGGCCCCACCGAGACTGGAGGAAAAGGCCAAAAGCAGTGATGGTTGCTGCCCTTTGCTGAAGCCTTGTTTCTTTTTAATTACAGAGGAGGCCCTGCTGAGGTACCAACGACTACTACAAATTACGCTCGATAACCAGAGCTGCCCAGCGCCCTGTAGCCTCTCCGACGTTGTCCTGTCCAGGATCCGGGCGGTCAACGCCAGAGATGGTGGAAGGGGCAGCCTCGATCTGCTGAAGGAGGTTGCCGTGATGTGCCAGGCTGTGTCTGACGTCACCGTCTGGGAGGTTCATGCTTTGTGTCCTGAGATGGAATCACTGCTTCGCTCACTTGACAAGCGTGCCAGTGCAGTGCAAGCAAGCATCACTTCATCAGCTCCACAGAGGCCCGGGGCAGTGACGCCAGACACCTGGGCAAGCGATGAAGCTGCAGCAGTGACCAATACTAGCAGGGAAGCACTCGAAGGCTGGTGATAATTGGAAAACGCACATTGCAACATTTCTTAAAGGGGCGCTGTGCCAGGCTTTCATAGCACCACCAGATAGACTGCAGTGAACTGAGTCACAGGCCATCAGAGGATAGTCTTTGCAATGCCCACGTTGACTGTTCCAAGCCATTCATATCCATCTCACCTGTTTACCCTCCCCAGAGGGACCGCATCTCGCAATCAATAGCCTGCAGTATACAGTACCTAGAAAATATATATTTTATTGACGATTGGATCTCCTGTGGCATTGCTCACGGTGCATTGGGTGGTAATGCTGTTTTATGATGGCAGGAGCATTGTACCAGGTAACAACACAATGGAACTTCTGTAACATTTTCCCACTCTCATCGTGTAACAAATTCATGCAACTGCATTTGTTAAATAAATATGCCCTGTTTGCAAAGTTGTAATGAAAATACTTGCACAACCATCAGAAGCTTGATAATATGTCTTCAAATCACTCTGTGGCCTCATCCCATCCTCATCCCATCCTTACAGAGGGTTGAATGTGGGAGGCCGGCCAGGAGTGTGTTGGAATAGTCAAGTCTAGAGGTAACGAAGGGATGGATGAGGGTTTCAGCAGCAGATGAGCTGAGGCAGGGGTGGAGACGAGCGATGTTCCGAAGATGGAAATAGGCGGTCGTAGTGGTGGCGTGGATATGTGGTCGGAAGCTCATCTCGGGGTCAAGTATGACACCAAGGTTGCAAACAGTGTGGTTCAGCCTCAGACAGCTGCCAGGGAGAGGGATGGAGTCGATGTCCTGACCAATATTTATCCCTCAATCAACACAACAAAAACAGATGATCAGGTCATTATCACATTGCTGTTTGTGGGAGCTTGCTGTGCGCAAATTGGCTGCCGCGTTTCCCACATTACAACAGTAACTCCACTTCAAAAAATTCTTCATTAGCTGTAAAGCACTTTGAGATGTCCAGTGGTCGTGAAAGGCGCTATAGAAATGCAAGTCTTTTAGGGGACTTCTCCACACTCCCTCTAGTCTTTCAGCCACCACACTCCTGACTCTTGGAATACTCTATCAAGCCTTGCCTTCCTGCTTTCAAAAACCTCCTCAAACCGCTCCAGCTCCCCCCCAACTTTGATTTTCCTTCCCAGTCTCCATGCCCCTCCCCTTCGCCATGCTTGGTGCCCAGCGTACATCGCCCTCCTCCTCATCCTAAAGCACTCTGAGATGGTGAGATCGTGCGGGGAAAACTTTATCAGTGCAAGCTATTGTCTTAAGTCCCCGCCACAAACTCCGTTCCCTCGCCACCGACTCCATCCCTCTCCCTGGCAGCTGTCTGAGGCTGAACCAGACTGTTCGCAACCTTGGTGTCATATTTGACCTCGAGATGAGCTTCTAATGACATATCCACGCCACCACTAAGATCGCCTATTTCCATCTTCGGAAAATCGCCCGTCTCCGCCCCTGCCTCAGCTCATCTGCTGCTGAAACCCCTCATCCATGCCTTTGTTACCTCTAGACTTGACTATTCCAACGCACGTCTGGCCAGCCTCCCACATTCTACCCTCTGTCAACTTGAGGCAGTCCAAAACTCTGCTGCCCATGTCCTAACTTGCACCAAGTCCCGTTCACCCATCATCCTTATGCTCGCTGACCTACATTGGCTCCTGGTCTGGCAACGCCTCAATTTTAAAATTCTCATCTTTGTGTTCATATCCCTCCATGGCCTCGCCCATCCCTATCTTTGCAATCTCCTCCAGCCCTACAGCCCCCCAGATCTCTGCGCTCCTCCAATTCTGGCCTCTTGAGCATCCCCGATTTTAATCGCTCCACCATTGGTGGCCGTGCCTTCAGCTGCCAGGGCCCTAAGCTCTGGAATTCCCTCCCTAAACCTCTCCGCCTCTCTTTCCTCCTTAAAGACGCTCCTTAAAACCTCCCTCTTTGACTAAGCTTTGGGTCATCTGCTTTAATATCTCCTTATGTGGCTCAGTGTCAAATTTTGCCTGATAACGCTCCTGTGTAGCGTCTTGGGACGTTGAAGACAAGCTGCTGACCGTCTACTTAAATAAACCAAAAGCTCCCAAAAAAAGGTATTCCCCTCCCCAGATCAATAACGAATTAATTCCTAAGGATTAATGTTCAATTCTGGCAACAGCAACTCACGCCCTCGCTACTGACCAATTAGACACGCGGGTTCCCTGACCCCCGCCCACTCCCTTGGTGGAACTCCCGCAGAAGGCGCTGATTGGCTCCCGGCTGTTCTTTTCGAACAGCGATTGGTTGCAGCGGCTGCCAGTCAACCTGTTGTGACGTCAGTGTGGGCGAACACAGTGTAGCCAAGTGTGCAGTGTGTCAGTTTCAGGTTGGTTACATCAGTCGTCAGGTAAGTCCCTTCACCTGTCCTAAGGGGAACCATTCATAAAGATCTTGGAGCTTTACTGCATTCCAGGAGCAGGAACCGGTGGTGGTGGAAAAAAAAATAATCTTGGCGCAGGAGGAGGCAGTCTCTGACCTGCACCCTTGACCGGATCGGTCTGCCATGGCCCTGAGGAAAGTGGCTCTGAGCCTCCTGAGCACCACCAGGCGCACTGTAGCCGCCAGCTCCTTCAGGACACAGGGAACAGCGAAAGCCTTCCGAGGTAAGCGGCCTTTCAATGTCACCGACGTCTATTTATAGTGCCGGCTCGTTAAAGAAGCAAGTTGTGTGTGTGTGTGTGTGTGGTCGATTTATTCTTGGATCCTCCAGGAATGTCCTCTTGTGTAACTTTTTTGTGGCAGGAGAGGGGGAGGGGGGAGTGGTTGGGGCAAATTTCGTGCTTGTAATTTGCTTCCTTTAAAGCTGCAATAGCTCATTTTTTTATATATATAACACCGAAAAGCCTCGACGAAAATGGGACAATATTTCTCTTTGTAATTACTCACATTCTCAGATATTGCACCATTCACATTTTGCGATTATGTTCGCTTTTTAATAGGAAGTCTTACATTTTCTGTTCGAAGAGGAATCGGGGGCCTTTGCAACAGGTAACACATGTTTCACCATACACGGCAGCAGCCAAGTACAAATATATCCTGTTCAGTCTGGGTCTGCTTTTGAATCCCAGTCTGGCCAGTTAGAGGGATTGGAAAACATCAGGATGTCCCTCTGGGAGAGGTGGAACCCAAGAAATTCGAGCTTGATTGGGCTAAATGGGCTTTCCTGTCCTTGACTTTCCCAATGAGAGAAAAAGAAAGACTTGCATTTCTATAGCGCCTTTCATGACCACCGGACATCCCAAAGCGCTTTACAGCCAATGAAGTACTTTTTGAAGTGCAGTCACTGTTGTAATGTAGGAAACGGGGCAGCCAATTTGCGCACAGCAAGCTCCCACAAACAGCAATGTGATAATAACTAGATAATCTGTATTTATGTTGATAGAGAGATAAATATTGGCCAGGACACCAGGGATAACTCCCCTGCTCTTCTACGAAATAGTGCCATGTGTTCTTTTACGTCCACCTTAGAAAGCAGACGGGGCCTCGGTTTAACATCTCATCCGAAAGACGGCACCTCCAACAGTGCGGCGCTCCCTCAGCACTGCCCCTCCGACAGTGCAGCACTCCCTCAGCACTGCACTGGAGTGTCAGCCTGGATTTTTGTGCTCGAGTCTCTGAAGTGGGACCTGAACCCACAACCTTCTGACTCAGAGGCGAGAGTGCTGCCCACTGAGTCACAGCTGACACCTGAAAATGGGAATGAGGGGACACTTTCAGTTGGAGTGTTTGGATATGGTTTTGCCATGCTGAACTTTCAAGGGAATATGTAGCACGTTTAAGGACACGCTACCCCATGCTGTGCTTTGGTGCTACTATCTACCCAGAAGCTTTACCATCATCAGATAGTGACCATTCAATCCTTTGGTCTTTTTTTTAAATGAACCTAAATTGCTTTAGTTTATGTATAAGCTGGTTGGAGGGTAGAAAGGAATGGGTAGGGGTAAAAGGGGATTTCTTGGACTGGAAAGATGTGATGAGTAGTGTTCCACAGGGGACTATGCTAGGATTGATGTAAAACCATGATGAGGATTGTGAAAGATGGCAGGTGGACATCGAGAGGCGAGCAGGAAAGGCAGATGAGTGGCTCAATGTAGAACAATGTCAAGTAATTTAATTTGGAACTCTGAATACGGAAAGGTAATACACTTTAAATAATAAACTATTAAGTGTGGGGACATTAGAACATCAGAAATAGTAGGAGTCGGCCATACGGCCCCTCGAGCCTGCTCCGCCATTCAATAAGATCATGGCTGATCTTCGACCTCAACTCCACTTTCTCGCCCGATCCCCATATCCCTTGACTCCCTTAGTGCCCAAAAATCTATCGATCTGAGTCTTGAATATACTCAATGACTGAGCATCCACAGCCCTCTGGGGCAGAGAATTCCAAAGATTCACAACCCTCCTGAGTGAAGAAATTGCTCCTCATCTCAGTCCTAAATGGCCAGCCCTTTATCCTGAGGCTATGACCCCCCGAGTACTAGACTCACCAACCAGGGGAAACAACCTCTCAGCATCTCCCCTGTCAATCCCTCTAACTTGGTGTGCAGGCACACAAGTTATTAAAGGTTGCAGCATAAGTAGATAGGCCATTAAAAAGGCAAACCGAATCTTTGGTTTTGTATATAGAAGCATAGAATACAAAAGCAAGGTGTACATGTTGAATTAGTCCAAGAATATAGGTCATAGATGGAGTATTCTGAGACTGAACCAGACTGTTCGCTACCGTTATCATATTTGACCCCAAGATCAGCTTCCAACCACATATCCGCGCCATCACTAAGACCGGCTATTGCCACCTCCGGAACACTGCCGCACTCCGCCCTTGCCTCAGTTCATCTGCTGCTAAAACCCTCAACTATGCCTTTGTTATCTCTCGACTTGACTATTCCAACGCTCTTCTGGCTGGCCTCTCATGTTCTACCCTCCATAAACTTGAGGTCATCCAAAACTCAGCTGCCCATGTCCTAACTCGCACCAAGTCCCATTCACCCATCCGCCCTGTGATCGCTAAGCTACATTGGCTCCCGGTTAAGCAATGCCTCGATTTCAGAATTCCCATCCTTGTTTTCAAATCCCTCCATGTCCTCGCCCCTCCCGATCTCTGTAATCTCCTCCAGCCCCACAATCCTTCGAGATATCTGCGCTCCTCCAATTCTGGCCCCTTGAACATCCCTGATTTTAATCGCTCCACCATTGGTGGCCGTGCCTTCAGCTGCCTCGGTCCTAAGGTCCCTAAACCTCTCCGCCTCACTACCTCTCTTTCCTCCTTTAAGACGCTCCTTAAAACCTACCTCTTTGACCAAGCTTTTGGTCACCTGCCCTAATATCTCCTTATGTGGCTCGGTGTCAAATTTTGTTTTATAACCCTCCTGTGAAGCGCCTTGGGACATTTTACTATGTTAAAGGCGCTATATAAATACAAGTTGTTGTCATTGTGTACAACCTGTGTACAGTTTTGGAAACCCTATTATTGGGATAAAATAAAAGTAATACAAGAGATGCAATGTAGATTCACTAGGATGTTATCAGGGATGAAGGGTTATAGCTATGAAGAGACACCTGAGAAGTTGGGTCTTTGGTTTAAACTAGAGCTGAGAAAGTTACGGAGTGACCTGATAGCCCTTCATAATCTTGAAGACCTCTTTGATATGGTAAATAGCGACAGATTGTCTTCACTGCTTTGTAAGATAGCAATTAATGAGCACAAACTGTAAGATAATAAAAAATTGAAGGGGGAAGTCAGAGAAGATTTCTTCACACAGTGGTTAGAATGGGAAATTCTCAGCCACAAACCACCGTTGAAACAGCATCCATAAATGCTCATGAGGAAATTCGATGGTTGCTTCAAGGTTATGCGTCATGAACAGGAGAGTGGGATTAGACTAGGTGGCTCACGTGAAGACAGATACTAGCACAAATCTGATGGGCCGAATGGGCTGTCCCTGTGCTGTAACACATTAAGGTTCTGCAGCACACAGGCGATATTTTTCCATGTCCCACGCCAGTCATGCTGTGGCCTCTCTGACTGGAGACGGCCAGTTTTGTGGCATTGGCCATTTACCCGCTAGGAAGTAGATGGAGGCTGCCCAAACTCATTTCACACAAGGCTAGCAGACCGAGGAGACTTCCATCCCGTTGGTCTTGGCTGGATTTGAACCAAGTCCTGGAGGTGAAAGACCAATATCTAATCCATGGCACCACCTAGTTTCTCCCCCAGAGATGAAGAGCTTCTAATTCTCAGATGGTTTCAAAGTGGCGATTAAATAGACAATGTGTAAACGAGCCAATGAATGGGAGTACCTCTACATAGTGAGATTGCAGTGTCTCAAGCCGTCTCCTAAGATCAACTGGTCAGTTGGGCAGAAAAGTGGCAAATGGAATTCACTCCGGAAAAGTGTGAGGTAATGCATTTGGGAAGAGGCAACAAGGCAAGGGAATACACAATTAATGGGAGGATACTGAGAGGTGTGGAGGAACAGAGGGACCTTGGAGTGTATGTCCACAGATCCTTAAAGATAGCAGGACAGGTCGATAAAGTAGTTAAAAAGGCATACGGAATGCTTTCCTTTATTAGCCGAGGCATAGAATATAAGAGCTGGGAAGTTATGCGAGAACTGTATACAACACTGGTTAGGCCACAGCTTGAGTACTGCGTGCAGTTCTGGTCACATTGCAGGAAGGATGTGATTGCACTGGAGAGGGTACAGAGGAGATTTATAAGGATGTTGCCAGGACTGGAAAACTTTAGCTATGAGGAAAGATTGGATAGGTTGGCATTGTTTTCCTAGGAACAGAGGAGGCTGAGGGGAGATTTAATTGAGGTGTATAAAATTATGAGGGGCTTAGATAGAGTGGGTAGGAAGGACCTATTTCCCTTAGCAGAGGGGTCAAGCACCAGGGGGCATAGATTTAAAGTAATTGGTAGAGGGATTAAAGGGGAGATGAGGGAAAAAAAAATTCACCCAGAGGGTGGTGGGGGTCTGGAACTCACTGCCTGAAAGGGTGGTAGAGGCAGAAACCCTCATCACATTTCAAAAGTACTTGGACCTGCACTTGAAGAGCCGTAACCTGCAGGGCTACGGACCTAGTGCTGGAAGGTGGGATTAGGCTGGGATAGCTCTTTTCCGACCAACACGGACACGATGGGCCGAATGGCCTCCTTCTGCGTCATAATTTTTCTATGATTCTATGGGCGGGGCAGCAACAACAACCAATCACTAATTACGTTTTGATCTGTCCTTTTTGCTACTCAGGCCATTGGTCGGTCTATAGCAAAATCTATTTTGTAAATGAGTAATCCAACCGTTTAAACTTTTATTGAAAGTTCATCTTGGCCAGCAGGGACTGTTGTCTTTGGACATTGAGAGTTTAAAGTTGCACCACCGTGATAGGAGCATAGGAACAGGAGGAGGCCATTCAGCCAATTGAGTTTGTTCCGCCATTCAATTCGATCATGGTTGACCTGTGATCTTTACTATTACTATAATATTTGATTTGAAGCTTACCAGTTCAGCTGTTGATACCTCTAAGTGACATGGGGATGAGAGAACTTGTACTGTATTATTATTATTATTACAGGACTTTACTTTTACCCAGACTCTCCGATTTTAATTACTAGAGTAAAAAGAGTGAGATGCTCAAAAAACTTGTGAAATTCAATTTTCTCCACTTCCATTCCCCCCTTCCCAAGGGTTCCCCCTTCCCAAGGGTTCCCCCTTCCCAAGAGAAATGACTTCTGACGAAGGGTCATCGACCTGAAACGTTAACTCTGTTTCTCTCTCCACACACGAATATAATTGCTGCTGTAACGATTAAGGATTCCAAAAAGGAAGTAAACCGGACAAGGACAGATACTCTTCAAATCGCCTTTTTCTTTTCTCTTTACAGAGAAAGATGAAAAATTCGAAGAGCAGAAAATCTCCAAATGTAAGTTATGCTATTTAAAACTCACTGCACTGCACTGAACTTCTTCTGCGGACTTTGGGCTTTAATTTCTTCTGCCGATTTGTTTTATTTTAAGAACATCGAGTTTCCAGTTAGCTTTATTTCAGCAGCTATTTGAACGGTTTAAGGACGATTAGCATGACACAGATAAGCAGTTAATCAGGGTTGTAAAAATAGCATGCAGACAAGGGAATTAACGCTTGTGTTCATGTCAATCCAAAGTCACAAGGTTTGTTTGGGTACTTTTTATTTAAATTGACTTTTTTTTTCCCCACAGCGGCTAAGGTCCAGTTTGACTGGCGTGATGCCCTGAACCTGGAGGGCCAGCTGACTGAGGAGGAGATCATGATCAGAGACACTTTCCGCACATATTGTCAAGCGAAGCTGATGCCAAGGATCCTCATGGCAAACCGAAATGAAGGTGCGAATTCTGAACTGCAGGCTATCGACTTATTTGCGTTGTCTGCGCTCCTCCAATTCTGCCCTCTTGAGCATCCCTGATTATAATCGCTCAACCGTTGGCGGCCGTGCCTTCAGCTGCCAAGGCCCTGAGCTCTGGAATTCCTTCCCTAAACCTCTCCGCCTCTCTTTCCTCCTTTAAGACGCTGCTTAAAACCTCCCTCATTGACCAAGTTTTTGGTCATTTGCCCTAATTTCTCCTTATGTGACTCGGTGTCACATTTTTTGTCTGATAACACTCCTGTGAAGCGCCTTGGGACATTTTACTACGTTAAAAGCGCTATATAAATACAAGTTGTTGTTAAATTATTGGGCCAGAAATTCGGCTCTCCGGCTTCCTGCGGGTGCAAGCATCGCGCGCGTACTTACCTACCGCGCCTGCTGTTGTGCTTCGGGCCCACGAGGACTTCGGGTCCTGGGCCTCCTGCAGCTGCCGGCGCGCAGTGCTTGCGTATCCCAGGGGCGCAGTTAGTTCGAAGCGCCCCCTGGGATCACGTGGGCCATGGAGAGCCAATCGGAGCAGGGCATTTTCATTCATAGATTTGACAGGAAGACCTGTCAAATCTATGAATAGAGATCGGCCCCAAAACCACACTTAAACTTCAAATAAATTTAAAAAAAGCATCACATTTTTAAAATAACTATAAGTTACATAAATTAACTACTTTAAACAAAAATAAAAATTTTTGAAAAAATTAATTATACTTTTTAACGGTGCTAAAAATAAACTTACCTTTCTTTAAAGTATGTAATAATGATAAACCTGTTGAAAAAATGTTTAAATTGTAATTAATTAACCACTTACCTTGTTAAAAACAGGCCTTGCGCCTCCTTTTTAAAAGTGCAGCTTCTTCATACTTACCTTCCCGGAGAAACCTTAAAAAAAAAACGAAGTTCGCTGCGTGCGCGCAGCCTCTCCCGCGCACGCGTTCGACTTCTGAACCCCCTCCTTCAGGGGAACGGAAGTTCAGGTGGCCTTACGGGTGAGTACACAGCGCGTACTCACCCGACAAGAGCCGAATTTCTGGCCCACTATCCTTTTATGTCATGTCTGTCCAAAGTATTCCAGATGCTGAACTTCAACCCCCTAACAATCCCACCCTCAAAGCCCAAGTAACTCTGTTCTACACCAACAACAACTTGTATAGAGTGCCTTTTAACGTAGTCAAACATCCTTCACAGGAGTGTAATCAGCCAAAATTTGACGCCAAGCCAAAGGAGGAGATATTAGGACAGGCGACCAATGGGTCAATTGGCTTGGTCAATGAGGGAGGTTTTAAGCAGCACCTTAAAGGAGGAGAGAGAGGCGGAGAGGTTTAGGGAGGGAATTCCAGAGCTCAGGGCCTTGGCAGCTGAAGGCACGGCCGCCAATGGTGGGGCGAAGGAAATCGGGCATTTAGGACACTGGGCTTGGAGGAACGCAGAGATCTCAGAGGGTTGTGGGGCTGGAGGAGGTTACAGAGTTAGGGAGGGGTGAGCCCATGGAGAGATTTGAACACAAGTATGAGAACTTTAAATTCTAAGCATTGCTGGACCGGGAGCCGATGTAGGCCAGCGAGCACAGGGGTGATGGGTGAATGGGAGTTGGCGGGGTATCTGCTTGGAATTCTTACTTGCTGTCCGAAATTTGCTGAGCCTGGAGGTTTGGAAAGGGCAGTTCTTAGCCCTGCTACCTCAGCCCAGGTTAGGGGGAGCTGAGGCCAATGTAGCACCCTACTGATGCCCCACTGAGATCAGCTACTCAGCCCAGACTGGGGATTGAACCAGGCGATGTCCTTACTCATTTAGGCTGAGTTGGGGTGAAAGCTGCTTCTTGTTAGTCTACGATCCTAGGAATTCTCTACCCCAAAGGGCTGTGGATGCTGAGTCGTTGAGTATATTCAAGGCTGAGATCGATAGATTTTTGGACTCTAGGGGAATCAAGGGATATGGAGATCGAGCGGGAAAGTGGAGTTGAGGTCGAAGATCAGCCATGATCTTATTGAATGGCGGAGCAGGCTGGAGGGGCTGTGTGGCCAACTCCTGCTCCTATTTCTTATGTTCTCATATCCTATTTATTTATATTCAAACAAGTTTCTCCTCCTTTTCTGAACGTATTTCTACACAATGCTTTACTTCCTTCCAGTGTTTCATCGTGAAATCCTACTGGAGATGGGGGAGTTGGGAGTACTGGGATCAACAATTAAAGGTAACACAATGTTCAGACTTGCGTTTTCTGCCGTGTGGTAAAAAGATCTTCTGATTATGGTCCACTAAAGAAGTTATATTAATGTGGTTTCTCCCCTGTTGCGTTGTTTGTCTCTCTCTCCTTCTTCTGCTAAAGAGTCGGGAGGCGTAGAATATTTGTAACTCGTGACAGATCAGTGCTTGAAATTCGATCTTGTCGAAAGATCAGATCAGATCAGCCGTGATCTTATTGAATGGCGGAGCAGGCTCGAGGGGCTGAATGACCTACTCCTGCTCCTACGTCTTATGTATAAAGTCAATGGGCTACAATCAGTGGTCATGTTGAGGGCCTGATGCACAGCCGTTAACTGCACTTGGAGTTGGTGAAAGCAAACAGCTTGGAGCTCCCCAACAGTTCTGCAGAAGGCAGCGGTCGCTTGGCCCCAGAGGCCACGTGTGAGCCCCGAGGTCTTTGACCGTGGAAGGTGTCACAGCCAAGCCTGATCCTCTCCTCATCCAACATCGGCGCACGCACTTTCAGCAGGGGGGGCGGGGGGGGGTTTGCTTGCTAGCTGGTGATTTAGGAGTGGGAATCCCGGCAGCTTCCCCCTGCCCCATTACCTCAGTGGCATTGCGGCCACCTGCAGCACTTCAGTTGCCACCCAGCTGAGACCAGCTAACAGCACAGGTTGAGCTTGGGACCTTCTTGGTCTGTTTGGCTCAGCCCCATATGGTACATTTACCCACCTTACCATCAGATCAAGCGGAAATTGACTGCTATTCTAGAATCACAGAATAGTACAGCACAGAAGGAGGCCATTCAGCTCATCGAGTCAACGCCGGCTCTTTCGAAGAGCGATCCAGTTAGTCCCACTTCCCCCCACCCCGGCTCTTTCCCCTTGTTTCTCCTTCAAGTATTTATCCAATTCCCCTTTGAAGGCTACTATTGAATCTGTATCCACCGCCCTATCAGGCAGCGCATTCCAAATCCTAATCACTCGTTGCGTAAAAAAGTTTTTCCTCATGTCGCCTCTGGTTCTTTTGCCAATCACCTTAAATCTGTGCCCTCTCGTTAACGGCCATTGGAAACAGTTTCTCTTTATTTACTCTATCTAAACCCTTCGTGATTTTGAACTCTCGATCAAATCTCCTCTTGGCCTTCTCTGCTCCAGGGAGAACAACCTCAGCTTCTCCAGTCTCTCCAAGTAACTGAAGTCCCTCATCCCTGGAACTTTAGTTGATGTGGCGCTCTTGACTGTGTGTGTGATTCTAATTGTTTGGAAGTGGTTTGACCTGTTCCGATTTTGCTTGTTTCAGTAAAGGAATTGGGTATCTAACAGTTCAGAGTCTGTGCTTCCAGGCTACGGGTGTGCTGGCACCACATATGTATCTTACGGACTGATCGCACGGGAAGTGGAGCGCGTGGACAGCAGTTACCGGTCAGTAATGAGTGTCCAGTCCTCGCTGGTAATGCACCCGATTTATGCCTATGGTACGGAAGCGCAGAAGCAGAAGTACCTCCCAAAGCTAGGTCAGTGGCCGAGTTCTGTCTTGTGTTTGTGTATCCAGCAGCTTCACTCTAACCTGCCGCCAGGTGATCGATTTTTGCTTTTGTGTTTCTGCCCTTTGTGTCCTTGTAGCCAAAGGGGAATTGTTGGGCTGTTTCGGTCTAACGGAACCGAACCACGGAAGTGACCCTTCCAGCATGGAAACCAAGGCGCGATTCAACCCAAGCAGCAACACCTACACCCTAAATGGATCAAAGACCTGGTACGTAAACAAGGGAGTCTTCAAGGAGACTATCCATCAAGGGGGTTTTGCTAAACCTTTATAAAAGACTGGTTAGGCCTCAGCTGGAGGATTGTGGCCAATTCTGGGCACCGCACTTGTTGTGGAGTATTTTAAACCAACACTCGACACAAGGTTTTCAGATCGCTCGTCAAGTTGTCTTTATTGCACCGGTGGGGAGACAATCTGCTCTGGCTTTAGCCAGACTTCTCCAAATTGTTACAGCAAACACTACATTGTTATACATTAAAATACACATGGCCACCTTGTGCACAATTCATTCCCGCAACCTGATTGGATCTTGGCCCGCGTGCCCCTTCACGGATTGGTTACAAATCTTAATGTAAACATGTGTAAGCTGCCTCCTCAATCAATCACTCAATCTGCTGAATACTAATTAAAAGATACCTTGGAATGTGACCTCGGTAATAAAGCTGTTAAAGGCAGTTGAAATGCTGGACATCCTGTCTCCACTTAATTGCTTTTTTCCTCTTCAAAGGTCAGCTATCTTGACCGCATCTTTATAGATGTGGCCTTTCATGTTAGCCCCTGTCTTTCTTACACCATTCAGTGAAACTGCCAGCGATGTCATTTTAACTCTTTCCCCACTGCAACACTTTAGGAAGGATGCCAAGGCCTTGTAGAGGGTGCAGAGGAGATTTATTAGAATGGCACCAGGGATGATGGAATTTAGTGATGTGGAGAGACTGGAGAAGCTGGGGTTGTTCTCCTTGGAGCAGAGAAGGTTAGGAAGAGATTTGATAGAGGCGTTCCAAATCAGGAAGGTGTTTGATGGAGTAAATAAAGAGAAACTGTTTCCAGTGGCAGGAGGGTGGGTAACCAGCGGGCACAGATGTAAGGTGACTGGCAGAACCAGAGGCGACAGTGAGTGATCTGGAACGCGCTGCCTGAAAGGGTGTTGGAAGCCAATTCAATAGTAACTTTCAAAAGGGTGTTGGATAAATACTTGAAGGGGAAAAAATTTACAGGGCTGTGGGGAAAGAGCAGGGGGAGTGGGACTAATTGGACAGCTCTAAAAGAAAGAAAGACTTGCATTTATATAGCGCCTTTCACGACCACTGGACGTCCCAAAGCACTTTACAGCCAATTAAGTACTTTTTTTGAAGTGTAGTCACTGTTGTAATGTGGGAAACGTGGCAGCCAATTTGCGCACAGCAAGCTCCCACAAACAGCAATGTGATAATGACCAGATAATCTGTTTTTGTTATGTTGGTTGAGGATAAATATTGGCCCAGGACACCGGGGATAACTCCCCTGCTCTTCTTCAAAATAGTGGTCGTGGGATCTTTTACATCCACCTGAGAGAGCAGGCAGGGCCTCGGTTTAACTTCTCATCCGAAAGACGTTAATTGGATCGCTCTACCAAAGAGCCAGCACAGGAACGATGGGCCGAATGGCCTCCTTCTGCGCTGTCTGATTCTATGATGCACTTGAACTGGATAAAGTTTGAAGACTTATTGTCTAATATATGTAGCAAAATAAAATATGCGGTCGGGCCAATTTTAACTTCATCCAGCCGGCCTAAATGGGGCTGTAGCATCCCGAAACGCTGGAGCTAACTCCGCCAAGGATCAAACTTGCGGCCCTCCAGTCTAAAAGAAAAAGTTGTTATTTATATTTAAAATACAATAAGCTGCCAATCCTGCTCATTTACTGTGGAGCAGATTATTCAATGTGCTTTTTATAAATCGAATCCTTTCACTGCACGTGACAAAACTATTAAAAAAAAAAAAGTATTTTCTCCTGTTCTGTGTGTTACAGGAGTAATAGGTTCCCTCTACGTGTTCTTTGACTCACTGGTTGTGAGTCATACAGGTCAGAAAGGTTCCAGGTTCTGTGCTGAATTAGCTATTCTCAGGCTGCGTTACGGAAGGGAAAGTTAACTGAGGTTCCCTCTTCTGATCACTATTCAGTAACCACTGCAAGAAAGTGTCCCTGTGCGCGCGCGTGTCTCCGTGCGTGTGTCTGTATGTGTGTTTGTCTGCGCATGTCTGTGTCTGCGTGTCTGTCTGTGTCTGCGTCTGTTTGTTGGGTGAAGACATGACTAGGCTGGCTGTGACGCCAGTCAACACTAAGTGCACAAACGAATGATGGCCACTTGGGGTGAACGCTGGATGATTTTTGATTAGAATTTTGGACTCTAGGGGAATCAAGGGATATGGGGATCAGATGGGAAAGTGGAGTTGCGGTCGAAGATCAGCCATGATCTTATTGAATGGCGGAGCAGGCTCGAGGGGCCGTATGGCCGACTCCTAATTCTTATGATGGCGTCTTCAGAACAGGCGAGGAAAGGAGAAAAAATTCTCATAATTCGTGAGAAAATGTAGTGCATTTCTGCTTGCCCACACTCCGCCTTGCACAAGCCTGACTGAAAATTAGCAAACAGTCGGGCACTTGGAAGCTGTGTACAGCAGCTCTGGGGAGTAGTGTTGTGCTCTTTTTTTTTAACTATTCTGAAAAAGGAGAAGAAATGTATTTTTTAGTGGGTTAACCAGACCAGATGCTCCACGAGCGCGATTTCACTTTCAGTTTGGAGGAATGCTGCTTTCTCGGTTACTAGCTCTGCCAATGGCTCAGTGGGTTAATGATCTAGGCTGACACTTCAGTGCGGTGCTGAGGGAGTGCTGCACTGTCGGAGGTGCCGTCTTTTTGGCTGAGATGTTAAACCGAGGCCCCCGTCTGCCCTCGGGTGGACCTACAAGATCCCACGGGCTTGACGACGAGGAGAGAGTTAGCCCCCGGTCAAGCTATGTCTTGGCCAACATTTATGCCTCGACCAACACCTACAACGGATGAGCTGGTCATTTATTTCATTGCGGGAGCTTGCTGTGCGCAAATTGGCTGCCGTGTTTCCTACATTACAACACTTCAAAAGTACTTCATTGGCTGTAAAGCGCTTTGGCATGTCTTGAGGTCATAAAAGGCGCTATAGAAATGCAAGTTCTTTCTTAAAGCACTGCTCAGTGTGGTATTGAGATAGCTGAGTCTGATCCATTCACGCACACGATCGTGATCAGGACCAGGAACCTAGGCACCCCCCCCCAGGCCCCTCCTTGCCTGTGAGCACTGGAGCCTATCATAGTAGCCCCAACCTCTGCCCTGGCCGAGAACCATTAGTGGCATAGACTGGCGATTGAACCTTGACCTTTGTGTGATGTGTGTGTGTGTGTATGACTCATTTACCCACTGAGGTATTTGGGAGGGGAGAGCGACGATCGCCTTGAAACGCCGCCATGTAAAAGTCTTTTCTGTTGAATAATATGAAGCTCTTTCCCTGACTAGGATTACAAACTCAGCCAATGGCCGACATCTGCGTGGTCTGGGCCAAGTGCGACGACGGGAAAGTGCGGGGTTTCATTCTGGAGAGGGGGACGAAGGGCCTGGCGACGCCGAAGATCGAGGGGAAGTTTTCGCTGCGCGCCTCTTTGACCGGGATGATTCTGATGGAGGATGTGGAGGTGCCGGCCGAAAACCTGCTGCCCAATGCGGTGGGCCTCGGGGTAAGAATGTACCAGGGAAGAGCCTGTTTTAAAAACCGTAATGGCCGTGGGGCCTGTCTGATTGCGAATGGCCTTTCAAAAAAGGAATAGCCTGATAGAGCAAGAAGAATTGGCCTGGGAGAGAGGGGTAATCGATTGACATGGTACACCCTTTTTCTGTTAAAACTAGGTAAATTCACAAGGGGAGCATCCTAGAAAATCTAGCCTCATTCATATTGGAATTGCGGGGAACAGCCCAAAAGTAACACTATGTGCCCATTATCAGATGCAGTACTTTCTGTTACAATATAGGGTACGGCTAGCATAGCGGTTATGTTACTGGACTAGTAATCCCGAGGCCTGGACTAACTACCCGGAGACATGAGTTCAAATCCCACCACGGGGATTTTAAATTCAGTTAATTAAGTAAATCTGAAGTAAAAAGTAATGGCGACCATGAAACTACCGGATTGTCGTAAAAACCCATCTGGTTGACTAATGTCCTTTTTAGGGAAGGAAATCTGCTGCCCTTACCCGGTCTGGCCTATATGTGACTCCAGACCCACAGCAGTGTGGTTGACTCTTAACTGCCCTCTGAAATGGCCCAGCAAGACACTTGGTTGTAACCACACGGACTGCAGCGGTTTAAGGCGGCGGCTCACCACCACCTTCTGAAAGGCAATTACATAAGAACATAAGAAATAGGAGCAGGAGTAGGCCATTCGGCCCCTCGAGCCTGCTCCGTCATTCAATGAGATCATGGCTGATCTACCTCATCTCCACTTTCCTGCACTATCCCCATATCCCTTGATTCCCTTAATATTCAAAAATCTATCAATCTGTCTTGAATATACTCAACGACTGAGCCTCCACAGCCCTCTGGGGTAGAGAATTCCAAAGATTCACCACCCTCTGAATGGAGAAATTTCTCCTCAACTCCGTCCTAAATGGCCGACCCCTTATTCTGAGACTGTGACCCCTGGTTCTAGACTCCCCAGCCAGGGGAAACATCCTCCCTGTAAGAATTAGGGATGGGCAATAAATGAATGAATTAAAAAACCAACATTGGCTGCATTCAAATATAAAGGACTCGACCTGCATAGTTCCCAGGACAGGTGAAACCCGCCCACTTTCTCACCGGTTTCGCTGGCTTCACCTCTGACCCACTAAAACCTGCGGGAACTTTCAACGTCCCGATTCAAGTGGAGACCCCCCTCACGACGTTATTACACGCGCCCAAAAACTGGGCGTCTGCATTTCCCTAGTCGGAGAACAGCAGTGGGTAAGAGGAAGCAAACTGGGGAAGGGGGGAATAAGATGGGTATGGCGCCATCCTCCCAAAACCTAGCAGCAAGGGTAAAAGCCCCTATAGCTCATGGTATCCTGATCTAGTACGGGTAAGCGGCTTTTCCCTTGTGTAAATGGGTTGACCTCGGAGAACAGTTTCAAGTCCAAAGCCCACAATCCTGCCATGATCTTGTTGGAGGTGCCGTCTTTCGGATGAGACATTAAACCAAGGCCCCCCCATCTGCCCTCTCGGGTGAACGTAAAAAACCCCAGGGCCACTATTTCGAGGAAGATGTGAAGTTACCCACTTCGGTAGGAAAAACAGAAAGGCAGAGTATTATTTAAATGGTGATAGATTAGGAAATGCTGATGTACAAAGGGACCTGGGTGTCCTTGTACACCAGTCACTGAAAGCAAACATGCAGGTGCAGCAAGCAGTTAGGAAGGCAAATGGTATGTTGGCCTACATTGCAAGAGGATTTGAGTACAGGAGCAAGGATGTCTTAGTACAGGAGCAAGGATGTCTTACTACAGTTATACAGGGCCTTGGTGAGACCACACCTGGAGTACTGTGTGCAGTTTTGGTCTCCTTACCTAAGAAAGGATATACTTGCCATAGAGGGAGTGCAGCGAAGGTTCACCAGACTGGTTCCTGGGATGGCATGACTGTCGTATGAGGAGAGATTGGGTCGACTAGGCCTGTATTCACTAGAGTTTAGAAGAATGAGAGGGGATCTCATTGAAACGTATAAAATTCTGACAGGGCTAGACACACTGGATGCAGGGAGGATGTTTCCCCTTGCTGGGGGCTCTAGAATGAGGGGTCACAGTCTCAGAATACAGGGTAGGACATTTAGGACTGAGATGAGGAGAAATTTCTTCACTCAGAGGGTGGTGAACCTGTGGAATTCTCTACCACAGAAGGCTGTGGCGGCCAAGTCACTGAATATATTTAAGGAGATAGATAGATTTCTAGACACAAAAGGCATCAAGGGGTATGGGGGGAGAGCGGGAATATGGTATTGAGATAGAGGATCAGCCATGATCATATTGAATGGCGGAGCAGGCTCGAATGGCCGACTCCTGCTCCTATTGTTCTATGTTTCTAAGAGCAGGGGAAGTTCTCCCCGGTGTCCTGGCCAATGTTTATCCCTCACCAGCATCTAAATAAAACAGATGATCTGGTCATTATCATGATGCTGATTGTGGGAGCTTGCTGTGCGCAAATTGGCTGCCGCGTTTCCTACATTACAGCAGTGACTGCACTTCAAGGTGCACTTTGTTGGCTGTGAAGCACTTTGGGACATTGTGAGGTCATGAAAGGCACGATATAAATCCAAGTCTGTCTTTTCTTTTCAAATGTCACAATGATCATCAGCGCATCGTTCAAGAGAGTGTGATTTGCGATTACCCTCGCTATCGCAGCACGACATTCCAGTCGTCTTGCACCTCAGAGTGGTCCAGTGACTAAGCCCACTTTTGATAGGTACCCCCAAGATATATGCAGGTTCTCAACTGTTTTGTGAATGTTGCAATACTTGAGTTTTTTTTCCCACATTTTTTCCTTCTGGCCCAGGGTCCTTTCGGGTGTCTGAACAATGCACGGTATGGAATTGCTTGGGGAGCCCTGGGAGCTGCAGAGTTTTGTTTGGAAACGGCCAGGCAGTATGCTTTGGACAGGTAAGGGGAGGAATGTGATTACTAAGTGTCGCAGTCGCTTGGATTAAAATAATTTTCTGTTAAATTCCAACCCCCCCCAGGCCCCACCACCACCACCACCCCATTTGCCGGGTACAGCAGGTGCTTGAGGGAATGTCGCTGTGGGCTCCTACAGTCTCTGCTTTGCTCAAGAGTGGCTATGCCCAAGGCCTGATAATGGGACAACCTTTGGTTTGGCTCCTCCCCAACTGGACTATCTTCCATGGGCATTGGTCACCCTGTGCTACTTCGCCCAATGGCTAGTGTGTGTGTGAGCCTTGATGGTAATGGTCAGCAGGCTCGTTGACCTCAGTGGTCATCACAGCTGATCCCAAACCTGCCCTCAACCGGCATCCATAGCATCAGTCAATTCTCTCCTCCCCTAAGGCCACCTGTAGCACCCGTATTGCCGCCCAGGCTGAGGTCACCCAACTGCACAGACTGGGAAGCAAACCTGGCCATTCCTGGTCTAAATGACTCTGTTTTCTTTCCCTTTATCTTTTAAGCCCAAGCCAAGCACTCATCAGTCTGGTGTCTGCTTCCAGGGTCTCCGCCGTTGCTGCTCTGTGTATCCAGCCACTGGTGGAGCCTGGAATACTTCTTCAACTGACTATTCATCTCTCCGCCTCCATGTTTCTTCATCATTCCGACTTAGCACTTCTTGGGGAAGATTTGGGGGGGGGGGGGGGGGGAAAGAGAGAGAGTTAACACGGCCTGTTCTTGCAGACATCATAATGGTCTGTTATAGAGCAGCCTTGCCAGGGAACAGGGATTATGCAATCTGCTCACCACCTTGGCTGGATAAGATGCTTTTGTTTTGGCCGGTGGGCTGTCTGAAGCCACGACAGAAACCCATGGCTGTGCTCCAGAGAGTCTTCAAAGCAAACTACAGAGAAAGCTTCCATTTACTTGAGGTGGCGTGCTTCACTCTCCCAGTTGGGGGAGACACCCCACTTACCCAGGTCCAGAGAACGTGGGTGCAAAAGCCATGGCGTGGGGATCCCAGGATCTGCGTCCCTAAATCTCAGCTGCTCCATGGATTGCGGAGACTACCCGCAGTGCAGAAGATTTTTGGCTTGGAGAATGTAGCCTTGAGAAGAATTGCTGTCCGCTTTTCAAATAGGAAAAGAAAGGGGATTTGTTTGCCGAGAGCATTTAGGAACTTTTCAAAGACGCCATGTTGTTTCAGAGTCTGGTTGAGTGGTATTTCAATCCAAACACTATTGTGCGCAGTTCTTAAAACGGTCCCTCTCTTCCACCCTTCATGCAGGAGAACTTGAGCTGGAGAGAGATTCCCTGCCTTTCCTCCCCATAGCGTTTCTTTTAAAGTACCTGTCTTTTTCTACCAGCACTTTCCCAGCAAATGCTGCCTTTGGAAGCACTGAAATCAGCTTAAAAACGGTAGTTTTCAATGATGCCTCCAAAGGCAGCACTAACTGGTAAGGCCTCCAGCTGGAGTATTGTGGGCACCACACTTTAGGAAGGACATCAAGGCTTTGGAGAGGGTGCAGAGGAGATTTACTAGAATGGTACCAGGGTTGCGGGACTTCAGTTACGTGGAGAGACTGGAGAAGCTGGGATTGTTCTCCTCAGAGCAGAGAAGGTTAAGGGGAGATTTAATAGAGGCGTTTAAAATCATGAACGGTTTCGATAGAGTAAATAAGGAGAAACTGTTTCCAGCGGCAGGAGGGTTGGTAACCAGAGGACACAGATTTAAAAGATGGCAAAAGAACCAGAGGGGGAGATGAGGAGAATTTTTTTACGCAGCAAGTTGATGTGATCTGGAATGCCCTGCTTGAAAGGCTGGTGGAAGCAGATTCAATAGTAACTTTCAAAATGGAATTGCATAAACACTTGAACGGGAAAAAGTTGTAGGGCTATGGTGGGAGAGCAAGGGAGTAGGACCAATGGGACAGCTCTTTCAAAGAGCCGGCACAGGCACGATGGGCCAAATGGCCTCCTTCTGTGCTGTATAAATATCTTATTGAAACATATAAGATACTGAGGGGGCACGACAAGGTAGATGCAGAGAGGATGTTTCCCCTCGTGGGGAAATCTAGAACTCTGGGGGGCATAGTTTCAGAATAAAGGGTCGTCCTTTTAGAACTGAGATGAGGAGGAATTTCTTCTCTGAGGGTCGTAAATCTGTGGAATTCTCTGCCCCAGAGAGCCGTGGAGGCTGGGTCATTAAACACATTTAAGGTGGAGATAGACAGATTTTTGCAAGATAAGGGAGTGAAGGGTTACGGGGATCGGGCGGGGAAGTGGCTTTGAGCCCAAGATTAGCCATGATCTCATTGAATGGCGGAGCAGGCTCGAGTGGCCAAGTGGCCTATTCCTGCTCCTGTTTCTTATGTTCTTATGATTCTATGATTCTACCAAATGTTGACCTCGACTCTCGCTGTAGGATTCAGTTTGGGGTCCCCCTCGCTAGAAACCAACTCATCCAGAAGAAAATGGCGGACATGTTGACTGAGATCACTCTGGGCCTTCAGGCCTGCGTGCAGCTGGGTCGTTTAAAGGAGGAAGATAAGTACGTTTCAATTACAGTCTCAAAGTAACCAAGTGCTGAACATAATGCAGTGGGATGTTGGCGGGCAGGTTCTTTTCTTTTCAAAAAAAAAAAAAATGTGTATATTATTTGTAGGGTTGCTCCTGAAATGATCTCCATGCTGAAGCGGAATTCCTGTGGGAAGGCCCTGGATATTGCCAGGCAAGCACGTGACATACTGGGCGGGAATGGGATTTCTGATGAATACCACGTGATTCGACACGTCATGAACCTGGAGTCTGTAAACACTTACGAAGGTGAGGAAACCGTACCACGATCCAGACCGGTTTTGTGCATGAAACTTCCCAAGTCCCACCCCGTTTCCTTGTTTCAGATGATTAAATCGGGTAGATCACGAGAAACTGTTTCCTCTGGTGGCGGAGGAGTCCAGAACAAGGCGGGGAGAACCTTAAAATGAGAGTCAGGCCATTCAGGGGTGATGTCGGGAAGTATTTCTTCACACAAGGGTGGTGGAAATCTGGAAAACTCTTCCCCCAAACAGCTGTTGAGGCTGGGGGTCAATTGAAAATTTCAAAACTGAGAGGATTTTGTTAGGTAAGGGTATCAAGGGTTACAGAAGTTAAGATACGGTGGAATTATTTAGTTACGGCCTACACAGTGAATTTTGTTTGGTTTTTATTTTGTTGGGGTTTCAACTTTTGTTTCTGTTAGTCTGAAGTTAAGATCCAAAGCCTCACCTTCGTCACAAAGGAGTTTTTATTCTGAAATAAAAACAGAAAATGCTGGAAATACTCAGCAGGCCAGGCAGCATCTGTGGAGAGAGAAACAGAGTTAACGTTTCAGGTCGACGACCCTTCGTCAGAACTGGAAAAAGCTGGAGATGGAACAGGTTTTTAAGCAAGTGTAGGGGCAGGGAAAGGGGGGGAGGGGAGGAAAGAACAAAAGGGAAGGTCTGTGATAGGATGGAAGGCAGGAGAGGTTAAGAACATAAGAAATAGGAGCAGGAGTAGGCCATTCGGCCCTTCGAGCCTGCTCCGCCATTCAATGAGATCATGGCTAATCTTCTGCCTCAACTCCATTCACCGGCCCTATCGCCATATCCCTTGATGCCCTTACTAGTCAGAAATCTATTGACTTCTGTTTTGAATATATCCAATGACTGAGCCTCCACAGCCCTCTGGGGTAGAGAATTCCAAAGATTCACCACCCTCTACGTGAAGAACTTTTTTCTCATCTCAGTCCTGAATGGCCTACCCTTTATCCTGAGGCTGTGGCCCCTGGTTCTAGACTCCCCAGCCAAGGGAAACATTCTCCTAGCATCCATCCTATCAAGCCCTGTAATAATTTTGTATGCTTCAATGAGATCCCCTCTCATTCTTCTGAATTCAAGAGAATGCAGGCCTAGTTTACTCAATCTCTTCTCATACGACAGTCCCAGGAATCAATCTCGTGAACCTCTTGTGTGGGACCTTATCGAAGGCCTTCTGAAAATCCAAATACACCACATCTACCGGTTCCCCTTTGTCTACTCCACTAGTTCCATCCTCAAAGAACTCCAATAGGTTTGTTAAACAGGATTTCCCTTTCATAAATCCATGTTGACTCTGCCCAATCTTACTATTAGTTTCTAAGTGCCCAGTTATTGCATCCTTTATAATAGATTCCTGCATTTTCCCAACTACTGATGTGAGGCTAACAGGTCTGTAGTTCCCCGTTTTCTCTCTCCCTCCTTTCTTAAATAGCGGGGTTACATTTGCTATCTGCAGGAACTGTTCCAGAATCTATAGAATTTTGGAAGATGACAACCAATGTGTCCACTATCCCAATGGCCACCTCTTTCAAAATCCTAGGATGTAGGTCATCCAGTCCTTGGGATATTTTGACTTTTAGTTCCATTAATTTTGCTGGTACTGTTTTTTTACTAATAATAATGTCTTTAAGTTCCTCATTCTTGCCACACCCTTGTTTTTCTCGTATTTCTGGGAGGTTTTTTGTGTCTTCTTCCGTGAAGACAGAAACAAAGTATTTATTTAGTTTCTCGGCCATTTCCTCATTCCCCATTATAAATTCTCCCGTCTCTGACTGTAAAGGACCTACATTTACCTTCGCCAGTCTTTTCCTTTTCACATACCTATAGAAGCTTTTACAATCCGTTTTTATATTTTTCGCTAGTTTGTGCTCATATTCCATTTTCCCTTTCTTTATCAATTTCTTGGTCCCCCTTTGCTGATTTCTAAAAAGATCCCAATCCTCAGGCTGACTGCTTTTTCTGGCAACTTTATAAGCTTCCTCCTTTGACTTAATACTAGCTTTAATTTCTTTTGTTAGCCATGGTTGGATCACTTTTCCTTTTGGGTTTTTATGCCCTAGAGGAATATATGTTTGTTGCAAATTATGCATTATTTCCTTGAATGTTAGCCATTGTATGTCCACCTTCATACCTTTTAGTGTAGTCTCCCAATCTACCATGGCCAACTTGTCCCTCATACCCTTGTAGTTTCCTCTGTTTAGATTGAAGAGACAAAAGGAATGATGGTGCAAGGCAAAAGGAGATGGTAATGGGACAAGTTAAGAAACAAAAGATGGCTCTAGATGAAGTGTAAATGGCACTGGCAGAATGAAAGACAGCTGCCATGTGAGAGAGAAAAAAAAATGGGGAAAAAAGATAGGGGCAGAGGTTATGGTCTAAAATTGTTGAATTCTATGTTGAGTCCAGAAGGCTATAAAGTGCCTAATCGAAAGATGAGGTGCTGTTCCTTGAGCTTCATTGGAACAGTGCAAGAGGCTGAGGATGGTGAGGTGGGAGTGGAGCGAAGAATTAAACTGACAGGCGACCGGAAGCTCGGGGTCACCTTTACAGACTGAACGGAGGTGTTCCGCAAAGCGGTTTTTATTCTGCCCCAGTTCCGTGCCGTGCATGGACTGAGAAATCTTGAGCCAGCTTTTACCTATTTAAGCCGTGCGGAGTGGGTGCAGGTTCCAGCACCTGTCCTCGCGTTTAACTCCGTTTAGTGAATGACCCGCGCGCAGGGAGGGTACTGGCTTACATAAGAACAAGAGAATTTGGAGCAGGAGTAGGCAACTCGAGCCTGCTCTGCCATGCAGTAAGCCAGAGATGCTGGAGCAGCATGCCGAAGAAGCTTACTGTAGCCGGCCCAGCCACTCTCTTCTCCCCCCCCCCCCCCCCCCCCCCCTTTGTTTTCCTTCCCTCCCCTTCTCCTTTACGAGTGGATCTCCTGTGGTGTTGTCTGGACACTCTGGCGTTCCCTCAGAAGCCTTTGGTCATGCTGCAGGTATCTGTAGGCAGCTCATGAAGCCCCACCTATTGGTAGAAGTGTGCAGTTGCAGGTGTGACTGCATGTTATGTGATGCAATATGATGGGCTGGATTTTCAATGACCCGTGGAGTCAGGTTTGGAGGCGTGTGGGGGGTTAAAGTTGCAGATTCGGGGGTCCCGACCCCATCCCGTCGCCACGCAATTTTGATAAAATCGTGTGCGGTGTTCCCGCCATGAGGCGGGAGAGGCCATTAAAGCCCTTAACAAGCCCTAAATTGGCTCTGTAATGCAATTTTGAAACGTTTTAGCTAGTTTAACCCTTTTCTGACGTGAAGCACACCTGATGTGAAACACGCAAGTGAAACCTGGCGGGAGCACAAGTGGATAGCTGACTATCAGCTGCAGGTCCACTATTACAACGGAGATGTGATGAAGGTAGGTCTGAGAGTCGCCTCTGATGCTGCTGCATTGAATGTCTTCAGAGACTGCCGGGGCCTTTGGAGGACCTGGATGCTGCTCATTTTGCATCCAGGTCCTCTCACAGCAAAGGCCAGGCAATCTCTGAGACCAGACCAGGCAGTCTCTGACCTACAATGATGACATCATCAGAGGCGACTTTCAGACTGAAACCACTAATTGGTTCATGGGTTCCCAGATGCTGGGACTCAATTGCCCAATTAAGTGAAAATTGCATCAATCTCCCACATCCAATTTCAGGCGGGTGGATAACACGAAATGCGGATGACACGACCTCAACCCGACCCCAAGACAGAATCCAGCCCGATGTGTTCTAGATATGCATTGTGTGTTTTTTTTTTTGCTGATCGCACATCTCTGGGCAGCCAACCAACCTCCCTCACCTCTTGCATCCACCATCATGGGTTTCGACTTACTGATACCACTGCAGTTACAAGATAATTACAGAGGAGGAGGGCCTTTCAGCCCGTCTTAATTCATCAGTCCATCCAGAAAGCCCCTACATTTCCTCCCCCCCACCTCCATTACTCCATCTGGAATTACCTTCCACGTATTGATCACTCTTTTATCTGAAGAACACATTTTTGTCATCACTCCTAAATTTACATTTTACTAGTTTGAACCTGCAGTCCCCATCTCTCGCACTTTAAAGTAATATTTCGGACTTCCCTGCTCCCTTTCCTGAACTATCTTATCCCTCAATCAGATTATCTCTTGGGCCTTTCTGCCTGGAAAGGAGGTGCCTAAGAAGGGAAAGGAAAGAAACTTGCATTTATACAGCGCCTTTCACAACCTCCGGATGTTCCAAAGTGCTTTACAGCCAATTAAGTACTTTTATTTTGAAGTGTAGTCACTGCTGTAATGTAGGGAAACGCGACACTCTATTCTTTCCTCGTAACTTGGCCCCCCCACCCCACCCCACCCCACCCCCTCCCCGGCACTAGGGATCTTGTGGCTCTGGACTGCCTCCAACATTACAAAGTCTCCCTTGTTTCTCAGCGACCAGAATCAGTCACTTTGAAATGAAAATGATCATGAAAGGCGAGGGGGGGGGGGAGAAAGAGTTGAAGGATGATACAGCACAGAAGGAGGCCATTCGGCCCATCGTGCCTGTGCCGGCTCTTTGCTGGAGCTATCCAATTAGTCCCACTCCCCCCTGCTCCTTCCCCATAGCCCTGTAATCATCTTCCCTTCAAGGCTCCATCCAATTCTCTCCTGAATGTCACCATTCAGAGACAAGGACCATGGTCAGTGATGTTTGCAGGGGGTGGCGTCTCACACACACCCATTGGTGGCCACGTGCGTCACGCATGCATTGTTCCCCATTTACCAACTGGCTAAGTTTTCTACGGCATTTACTTCTGTCAACTTCGATGTGTGTAGCACTTACACCCAGCGGCAGACTGTGACTGTACCTCTGGCTGAAAAGGTTTAACGTGTACTGTGACAGCAAGTTCAATGTGCGTCGAGGAAAGACAGGATGGGAGGGGCTGTGAGTATTTCTGAGATGTCTGTGTCCTGTGTAAACCTAACCGTTCCCGCTTTACTATTTCATTCCTCAGGTACTCACGATATCCATGCCCTGATCCTTGGAAAAGCTATCACAGGCCTGCAATCTTTCACCGTACAGAATTAGTCCCAATTGTGCGGCTACCTGACTTCTGAAAAATAGCACTTTGTCGATTGTTTGATTGTTTTGATCCAGATTCACATCAGTTCGGTTTGGGTGGCTCGTCCAGCGTTTTGAAAAGACTTGGCCTCTTGAGTACTGACGTTCCTCAGCTTTCGAAACTCCATGTTTTCCTAATTATCGAATCTTGCAGCGTAGAAGGAGGCCCTTCGAGCGACCGTGCCTGTGCCGGCTTTTTGAAATGAGCCATCCAATTAGTCCCACTCCCCGGCTCTCTCCCCGTAGCCCTGCAAATTTTCTCCTTTTCCAGTATTTATCCCATTCCCTTTTGAAAGCTACTACTGAATCTGCTTCCACCGCCCTTTCAGGCAGCGCATTCTGGATCATAACTCACTGTAAAATCACATCTCCCCCGCCACCCCCCCTCACTCCGCCCCTGCCCTGGTTCCTTTTGCCACTTACCTTAAATTAAAGTTATTTTATGGAAACTTCCATTTAAAAGCAATGCACAGAAATAAGGGATTGGGGGATTCTCCAACCATGGAAGGTTACGACACGGAAGGTGGCCATTTTGCCCGGTTTCTGTGTTGGCTCTCTGCTGGAGCAATTCCGAACTAACCCCACTGCCCGGCCCCTTTCCCCGTAGCCCTATATCCTCCTCTGCTTCAAACGTTTATTTTGAAACTGTAAACCTGTTTTAGTTCTTTTGCCTTTTGAGTCAATAATTCCGAAAGAGTTAATGGTTGGAGAGAGAAAAAAATTTGAATGGACAATTTAAAAAAAAAAATCTACATTTTCCATTTAAGAGTTTTTTTCCCCCTCCAAAATCCCTTTCTTTTTGCCTTTCCCTTTACTTCAGTCCTCACCCCTTACCTAAACTCTCTAATTTGAGTTACCTGAATTGTAAGCTTTAATTGTGCTGAAAGAGTTCAATGTCTCTCAGCAAATCTGAACTTTTAACTGTTCTGAGAAAGGATTCACACTACGGTCAGCCAGGAGCTGAAATATTCTCAGTTATTGCCTCTTCATCTGTGCCTTCATTTAAAAAAAAATACACACACCACCGGTTGATTATGTTGGTTCTTTGCTGTTTACCCTCGCACAACTAGCAATGCACACATTTGTAAGATGCTCAAGTAAGTACCCTTATGCTTCCAGTATTTGTAAGGATCCCAGTTTGCACATAGAAATGGGAAGAATGTGATTCTCGTCCTTTTCCCTTGCCCCAGAAAAAAATCCTGCTATCCCATGTAACAAACCTGAATTGCCACAGACTACTGACTCTAATTCTAGGCAACAGTAGCCAATCTGTATATTAAAGCAAAGCTATTATTGTAAGGAGGGTGGGGGGGGGGGGAAATCACAATTTCCCCCCCCCCCCCCCACTCCTCCTCCCCACCCCGGCGCAAACAAAACTCTGGTAAAAGTTACAGAATCCCATCTTGTAAATCAGGAGCAGCTTTTCCGATACTTGAACCAGTCTGGTCTGCAGTGCTCCAGGGTGCTGTTGTTGAGCCAGACTGGTTCAATGTTAGAACACGGAGGGGTAGGCGTGTGACTGGAGTTCAAGACACTGGGTTTAGCTGGTTAAGCTCCAGCAGTCTTCCTACGCGTGGTAGGGAGGGCCCCCCACCCCGAGCCTTGACCCTGTGGACTTTTGTTAAGTGGGATGTGCTTCTACAGGGAGAGGGTGCGCATTCGCTAGCGGACAAACGAGCAACTGCCCGTGTGGATTTCGCAGTGGCTTGGTTTGGCGACTCCTAAACACGACGATGGGTTTCCGGTTGTGTCAGACCCCTGGCTGACCAAAGAGTGTTTTTTGCTGCCACGTGTAATGCTTTTTTGAATTGACTGACTTACTGACACGACCTCTACCTTAAAAGAGAATTGACACTTTGGTGAGATCAATGATAGACATGTTCTAGACAACAAAGAAAACCCTCTCCTCTCTCTCTTGCTCTCCAACCAAAGAAAGTTTGTGAGCCACCAACTCTTTAAGGTTCCTCTGTAATCAGCTGCCAGACTCTCGCAAGAAACCCGAGGAGATTCTCTCAGATGTATAGAAACCACACAGAGTTTGCTATTTCTTACACCTTTTGTCCTTGAGAGAGAAAGGTCTTGCCTCCAATTGGCACTCGCCCCCCACCCTCCCCCGGCAACGTGACTAACAACGACAACTGACTGCGTGTGGGCGTGAAATCCGTGTTGGCTCTGTGCCACCATTTCCTTGATGAGAAACAGCCCAACACCTTCCTTCAAAAAAAAATGTTGCTTGTAAAGTTAGCATTGTGTTTCTAATCAATGAAATACCGGCCTAACCTGACTAAAATAATATGCAGTTTGTGTGTTGCGTTTCTGAAGGAAATGTTCTTTTGTAAATCTTGTAATGCATTTCAGGGTGAGTTAACAATAAAATCACCGCCATCTCCTGCTGCCGAGGCCTGTGGATTATCGTGTGTTTGGATGTTGTTACTTCGGTTTGAGTTCAGTTTTATTTCGTGTTTTTCCCCCAAATGAAGAGAAATACTAATTATTAGTAATTCTGTCGATCAGCAGAAGTGAGCAATAACGGTCCTCTTTGTAGACGTGGTGTGTTCACTCTTGAGTTATTGGTACTATGTTGGGTGCTTTTTTCCCCCACCCCCCAGCCATTTCTACCCTGAAAATAACACGTTACAGTACTTATCCTTCAATTCGAAGCCAACGGGTGTAACTTTCTCGCTTGCCCGCTGTCAGCGCAGGTCAGAAATTCATGTGGACTTTTGGGCGGTTTGGCCAGGGAGGGTTCCGCTTCTGTAGGGGGGCCAGCGGCGATTTTTATAGTGAACGGGAGCAAACTATGTGGGCTGGTGAACGTAGAAGTGGAAAAAAAAACCCTGGTCTTCCAAGTCTGGGGATCGCTCTCATCTATAAATCAGACTGGAGAGCTGAACTCCATGGGGATCAGCTGGGAACCCGGTGCCACCCGCATACATCACACTGTAAAAGGTCTACAAAAGACTATCATCCAAAAGTCCTGCTGGTTATCAAGCAGTATAAATAAAGAGGATATCTTAACTCTTAGAAAATAATAAAATTAGTAATAATCATACGGCACAGAAGGAGGCCATTCGACCCATCGAGTCTGTGCCTGGCTTTCTGTAGAGCAATCCAGTCAGTCCCATTCCCCCCGCTCTATCCCCGTAGCCCTGCAAGTTTATTTCCCTCAAGTGCCTATCCAGTCTCCCCTTGAAAACATTGAGTGTCTCCGCTTCCACCACTTCCTGTCAGCAGCGAGTTCCAGGTCATCACCACTCGTTGTGTAAAAAAGTTTTTCCTCACATCCCCCCCTGTATCTCTTGCCCAAAACCTTAAATCTGTGTCCCCTAGACCTTGTACCATCAACTAGTGGGAACAGCCTTTCCCCGTCTAGCCTATCCAAACCCGTCATAATCTTGTACACCTCTATCAAATCACCCCTCAACCTCCTTTGCTCTAATGAAAACAAATCGAGCTTCTCCAACCTGTCCTTGTAGCTAAGGTCCCCCATCCCCGGAACCATTCTGGTAAATCTCCTCTGCACCCTCTCAAGGGCCTTCACGTCCTTCCTAAAGTGTGGTGACCAGAATTGGACGCAATACTCCAGTTGTGGCCTAACCAGTGCTTTATAAAGGTTCAGCATAACTTCTCTACTTTTGTACTCAATACCTCTATTTATGAAGGTCATGATGTGGAGATGCCGGCGTTGGACTGGGGTGGACAAAAATGAGAAGTCGCACAACACCAGGTTATAGTCCAACAGATTTATTTAATTTTACAAGCCTTTTTTTAAAAAAAACACCTGGGAAGACCGGCCATGATGTCAAGTCACGTTCTGTATCGTGACATGAACCCGATATCGCGATTGAGGCCCTCCTCATGAGTGCGGAACTTGGCTATCAGTTCTGCTCTATGATTTTGCGCTGTCGTGTATTTCGAAGGCCGCCTTGGAGAACGCTTACCCGCATATCCGAGGCTGAATGCCCCTGGCTGCTGAAGTGTTCCCCGACTGGGAGGCAACCCTCCTGCCTGGCGATTGTTGCGCGGTGTCCGTTCATACGTTGTCTCAGTGTCTGCATGGTCTCGCCGATGTACCATGCTCTGGAGCATCCTTTACTGCAACGTATCAGGCTAACACAAGAACCTACACAGATTGACAGGATATGCAGCCAGCAGGTGGTTTGACACGTTGGACCCCCTGGGACACATCTCATTGTCTTGGCTATGCTCTTTGATGTGGGAAAGATTTGAATATATTTTGTCTGTGTTTAAATTGTGAATTCTGGGAGATTCTCTCACTACTAAACTTACCTGACGAAGGAGCGAACTGCTCCGAAAGCTTGTAAAATTAAATAAATCTGTTGGACTATAACCTGGTGTTGTGCGACTTCTCATTTCTATTTATGAAGCCCAAGATCCCATATGCTTTGTTAACCACTCTCTCAATATGTCTTGCCACCTTCAGAGACCTATACACATTAACTCCCAGGTCCCTCTGTCCCTGCACACTCTTTAAAACTGTGCCATTAAGTGTATATTGCCCGACCCTGTTCCTTCTGCCAAAATGCATCACCTCACACTTCTTTGTATTAAATTCCATCTGCCACTTGTCTGCCCATTCTGCTAGCCTTTCTATGTCCTGTTGCAAAGTATTACGCTCTCTATATCTTGCCGTATCTCAGTGCTTCTGCAAATAAATTGCTTCGTTTTAACCTGTACACATTGGTCCGGTTGTGTGGTACTTTCCACCTTTTGAAGGAGAGAGAAGAATGTCCTAGGCATCCCGTGTGTCCTCCATAAATCAAGACCATAATTAGAGTGTAAGTTACTGAATCCCACGACACGTTATCTAACTTAATACTGTTTTTACTGCATTCTGCTCTCCCTAGAGTGAGGAGGACACATCTTGATTCCTGATGTTCGAGTTGTGGACACCGATCTGGAGATATTACTTTGCGCAAATAATTAGTTGAAAGTGTTCCTCTAAATCTGACGGGCAAATGTAAGTGATACGAGTCAAACGTGGACCTGGAGGACACGGCTCTTAATCTACATGCAGTCAGGCTTTGAAACACAATTCTGCGGCCTGTGAGCAAAGTTTGACTTAACTTTAACTCAAGGCCTAGCTTCCAGCTCTTAAGTTTTTACATCTGCCAAAGTTGCTGCATTACTGCTGATAGTCAAATATACATTACTAGATGAAATAGGGTGGGAGGAGGTATAGATCAGTTGGGCTGAATGGCCTGTTTCTGTGCAGTAGATTCTATGTCATATTTTATGTCTCCTTACCTAAGGAAGGATATACTTGCCTTAGTGAGACCACACCTGGAGTATTGTGTACAGTTTTGGTCTCCTTACCTAAGGAAGGATATACTTGCCATAGAGGGAGTGCAACGAAGGTTCACCAGACTGGTTCCTGGGATGGGGGATTGCCCTTTGAGGGAGAGATTGAGTAGACTAGGCTTTTATTCTCTAGAGTTTAGAAGAATGAGAGGTGATCTCATTGAAACATACAAAATTCTTACAGGGCTTGACAGGGTAGATGCAGGGAGGATATTTCCCCCGGCTGGGGAGTCTAGAACCAGGGGTCACAGTCTCAGAATAAGGGGTCGGCCATTTAGGACTGAGATGAGGAGAAATTTCTTCACTCAGAGGGTGGTGAATCTTTGGAATTCTCTACCCCAGAGGGCAGTGGAGGCTCAGTCGTTGAGTATATTCAAGACACAGATCGATAGATTTTTGAATATTAAGGGAATCAAGGGATAGTTCAGGAAAGTGGAGATGAGGTAGAAGATCAGCCATGATCTTACTGAATGGCAGAGCAGGCTCGAAGGGCCAAATGGCTGACTCCTGCTCCTATTTCTTATGTTCTTATGTTAAATACCAGTGTGATTCTGTAGTACCCAACCACTGCCACTGGATGATGCTAGCAGGTTTGCAGAGTGCACACCAAGTCATCCATGATGCCCATCATTACAATGCGACAGTTAATGACACCCAGTCTGCATCTGCCATCCTGTCATGTGCTGAACTGCTAAAGAACACAGTACGACTAACTGAGCATGAATAAGGAAATGTTACGGGAAAGGAAAGTCTACTGGGAGTACTTTTTGTTAACATGCTCTCCCATTCTATATGGAGAAAGGCTGTTTCTCTAGAGCTCTTGGCTGATGCTTTTTCTATCAAATATCTCACCTGCAAGGAAACCCACCAGGGTCAGGTCTCGTCACTACTGGGTAACTCTGGTGATGTTACCAATAGGAAGAGTCGTGGACTGGCTCCATCGATAGCACTGGGGAACAGCTGATCGAGAGCCAACCAACTCATAGGCCGTGCTACTGCATGGGGATGCCAAAAAGTTATCACTGAGGGTCGATAACGAGAGGGCACAGATTTAAGGTGATTTGCAAAAGAACCAGAGGCGACATGAGGAAAAATGCAATGAGTGGTTAAGATTTGGAATGCACTGCCTGATAGGGTGGTGGATACAGATTCAATAGTAGCCTTCAAAAGGGAATTGGATAAATACTTGAAGGAGAAAAAATTGCAGGGCTATAGGGAAAGAGCGGGGGAGTGGGACTAACCTGGATCGCTCTTCGAAAGAGCCGGCGCAGACTCGATGGGCCGAATGGCCTCCTGTGCTGTACTATTCTATTTACAAAGTGTCCACTTTTCATCCCCTTCAATGATCCCAATTATGTCACTCATTACAGCATTCTCTGATTTCTCAACATAAGAACAGAAGAAATAGGAGCAGGAATAGGACACTTGGCCCCTCGTGCCTGCTCCGCCATTCAATAAGATCATGTCTGATCTTGGGCTCAAAGCCGCTCCCCATAACCCTTCACTCCCTTATCTTGCAAAAATCTGTCTATCTCCACCTTAAATGTATTCAATGACCCAGCCTCCACAGATTTACGACCCTCTGAGAGAAGAAATTCCTCATCTCAGTTCTAAAAGGGCGACCCTCTATTCTGAAACTATGCCCCCGAGTTCTAGATTTCCCCACGAGGGGAAACATCCTCTCTGCATCTACCTTGTCGAGCCCCCTCAGTATCTTATATGTTTCAGTAAGATCACCTCTCATTCTTCTAAATTCCAATGAGTATAGGCCCAACCTGCTAAACCTTTCCTCATAAGTCAACCCCCTCATCTCTGGAATTAACCTAGTGAACCGTCTCTGAACTGCCTCCAATGCAAGTAGATCCTTCCTTAAATAAGGAGACCAAAACTGTACGCAGTACTCCAGGTGTGGTCTCACCAATACCCTGTACAGTTGCAGCAGGACTTCCCTGCTTTTATGCTCCAACCCCCTTGCAATAAAGGCCAACATTCCATTTGCCTTTTTGATTACCTGCTGCACCTGCATGCTAACTTTTTGCGTTCACTTTTCATCCCCTTCAATGATCCCAGTTATGTCACTCATTACCGCATTCTCTGATTTCTCAACAATAAAGGATTCTTAAAAGGGTTGATTCTGAGTGCGAGTGTCCATTAACCAGCCCTTTTCATAGTGTCAAAGCATCAATGCATCGCCTCCGCTGGATCTTTTTAATACAACAACCTTTAATCGAAAGCAAGCTACACACCAGAATTTACAATCATTAGTATAGGTTTTAAACTGTGTAATCTCCCTTATAATTCCCATGTTACCAGTATACCAGCAGCTTGTGTGTGTGTGTGTGTGTGTGTGTGTGTGTTAGTGTTTGGGGGAGCTGCCACCCATTTATCTATAACTCCTTGACAACATGGCTGAGATTGGGAACAGGCCGTGCAAGAATCGCGGCTGTGCTAGTGCATCAACCATTCCACTGCACACAATGTTAAATCATCAGTGCAACCGCACCCCCCCCCCCCCCCCCACCCCCACGTCTTCCTCTTTCTTTTAAATGCAACAACCTCTAATCTAATACAAAAGCAAAATACTGCGGATGCTGGAAATCTGAAATAAAAACAGAAAATGCTGGAAACACTCAGCAGGTCAGGCAGCATCTGTGGAGAGAGAAACAAGAGTGAACGTTTTCAGGTCGACGGCCCTTTCTCAGAACTGAAAAAAGCTTGGAGATGTGACAGGTTTTTAAGCAAGTGCAGGGGGCAGGGAAAGTGGGGGTGGGGAAGGAAAGAACAAAAGGGAAGGTCTGTGATAGGATGGAAGGCAGGAGAGATTAAGAGACAAAAGGGGTGATGGTGCGAGGCAAAAGGAGATGGTAATGGGACGAGTTAAGAAACAAAAGATGGATCTAGATGAGGTGTAAATGGCACTGGCAGAATGAAACCTCAAATCTAAAGCAGTTTCCAAACGAGAATTTATTTTACAATTGTTAGTACAGGCAAACCTGCCAAGCAGAAACTATCATATAATTTCACATTGAGTGCGAATTAAATATAGTTGTTCGATCCAGACACTGGATCTTTGCAGAGTGCATATTCTTCTATTTTGAGCTCCAAAGCAGAACTCTATTGGATTGCAAAAAAAAAAAAATCCATTAATTCATAGCAAGCCAACTGGCCGCCAAGCAATCTATCGGCAATTGGGTTATTTTCTACCTACTACACTGAACTGTTTAAAAAAAAAGAGGAAAAAAAAGAAAAGATAAGATGTGAATACTTATTCTGCAGAGCCCATTACGTCATAAGATACTACTTATACTTCTGGCTGGGTACACATGTCCTTGTAGACTGTTGCCATGGCGTTGCAGGTCTGTTTAAGTTCGGACTCTAAACATCTGATCCTATCCAGGATTTTCAGCAGCTCCTGCAGCGTGTCCTCAATCAATTTGTTCTCATTGTTGTAGATTTCAAACAATCCTTCTTCTATCTTCTTCGAGAATTCTGAAACCTTACAAATGACAAGAGGTTATACTGCAACGTTCCCTCTCATTTTTATTCTCGTGCGCGGTCCCCTTTAAATTTGCCGCGCACAGCGGCACATGGATGGTATCTTCCAGTGGTAACAGCGCGTGAGCAATGTTCCCCTTTAAGCTGCGTGGATGCGCAGCGCTCTGGTGCTCCCGCGCAACCGGCTCACCGGCTTCTAAATGGGGAAAAACTGCGCCCGCGCGGAATTTTGAATGGGCCGCGCACCCAAAAAAAAAAATTAAAGGGAACGTTGCTGGTGAGCGGCCCGCGCGGGACCTCCTGATTGATGCAGCGACCGCGCACCTTAGGGGGACAATAAGTTATATATCTCTTCCCCCAATTCCCCCCCCCCCCACCCCCGGTTCTCACAGCCAACTCTAAAAGGCTAGGGTGCGGTTTCACTGGTGCCTGCAGCCCTCTGGTATCTCTCACCCACGTGGCCGGTCTTCACGTGCGAGTCTTGATAGCGAGGGAGGGGGCGTCATCAAGGTTTTCATCCAACAATCAGACGCGCACTTTCCAGCATGGGAACACTAGACAATGATCAGGAGGCAGATCTGGCTGATTTCACCACCCCACCCCCCCCCACCACCCCGCTCACCTGGGGATACTGAGACCGACTGTAGCACCCCCAACGGCCGAGATCAGCAAGCTCAGTATTGACCTGGAATGCAACATGATGCAGGAGATGCCGGCGTTGGACTGGGGTGGACAAAAATGAGAAGTCGCACAACACCAGGTTATAGTCCAACAGATTTATTTAAAATTACAAGCTTTCGGAGCTATCGCCCCTTCCTCAGGTAAAGTTACAATGAGTGAATCTACAAAAGTTCACAGAACGTGACTTGACATCGTTGTCTGTCTTTCCAGTTTTTAAAAAACAAACACAAAAAAAACAAACCCAAAAAACAAACCCACAAAAAAAACCACTGCAGACAGCAGGATTTGACACGTTGGACCCCCTGGGACACATCTCACTGTCTTGGCTGTGCTCTTGGTGTGTCTTTGATGTAAGGACACCTTCCCTGAAAGATTGTATCTCTGCAGTTTCTGTGTTTATATTCTGTGAACTTTTGTAGATTCACTCATTGTAACTTTACCTGAGGAAGGGGCGATAGCTCCGAAAGCTTGTAATTTTAAATAAATCTGTTGGACTATAACCTGGTGTTGTGCGACTTCTCATTTTTGGAATGCAACAGACACTGTTCTACACATCCCCTAACCACAATCCTGTACATGGGTAAATGATGGTGTGCGGGACTCCCTTTGTTCTACATCACAACCTTTGCTGCACTTGACACCCACAAGGAACAGCTGGCCAGTAAGCTAGGCTGTTCTTCACGGGAGCTACAGAATTCCACAAAGAGCAAGGTCCTGTGAAAGAGATAATTGCCTTGACTCACAGACACATAACACTCTTCACGCAAAAAAGCTGCCTTACATAAATTACGGCTTTTCAATGCTCAGAATGGATGTATAATTACCTTCAAAATAAGAGTGTCCTTAAAGCTGCTCATCAACTTGTGGTCCTTTATCCTGCTTTTGTTTATCTCGTTCACCAGCTGTTTCGTCCGTTCACATAGCCCTTCAACACTGGAATCTGAGGCCGCAAAACAGTTTGAGGGCTTGCCACTGAAATCAAGTGTAGAATCCTCAACATCCGAGTTTGCCGTTACTTCATCAACTAAACTGCAGGATTCCTCTCTGTTGCAGGAGAAAATAAAATACAATCATAGATAGGTAGGTGACTATGATACCTATAGGCAAGTCATTCTTCAAATGAACACAGGTATAGCAGGGTTATCTGCCACAACCATCCAACTGGAATGTGGTGGCAGCATCTGTCCCCTTTAGAGGAAGGAAGAAGACCTTCCCTTCCTGGATTGCATAAGGCACCTCTAGCCAGCCGTCTTTAGTTCTTGTTCTCTGTGAGTGCCATTACAAGAAGTGTTCAAGTAACCCAGGAAGATAAGATTAGTGAGAATGAAAGTTAGAAAGAAAGAAAAAGAGAAAGAAAGAAAGAAGGAGAGAAAGAAAGAAAGAAAGGAGGAGAGAAAGAAAGAAAGAAAGGAGGAGAGAAAGAAGGAGAGAAAGGAGGAGAGAAAGAAAGAAAGAAAGGAGGAGAGAAAGAAAGAAAGAAAGGAGGAGAGAAAGAAAGAAAGAAAGAAAGAAAGAAAGAAAGAAAGAAAGAAAGAAAGAAGGAGAGAAAGAGAGAAGGAGAGAAAGAAAGAAAGAAAGGAGGAGAGAAAGAAAGAAAGAAAGGAGGAGAGAAAGAAAGAAAGAAAGGAGGAGAGAAAGAAAGAAAGAAAGGAGGAGAGAAAGAAAGAAAGAAAGGAGGAGAGAAAGAAAGAAAGAAAGGAGAGAGAAAGAAAGAAAGAAAGGAGGAGAGAAAGAAAGAAAGGAGGAGAGAAAGAAAGAAAGGAGGAGAGAAAGAAAGAAAGAAAGAAAGGAGAGAAAGGAGAGAAAGGAGAGAAAGAAAGAAAGAAAGAGAGAAAGAAAGAGAGAAAGAAAGAGAGAAAGAAAGAGAGAAAGGAGGAGAGAAAGAAAGAGAGAAAGGAGGAGAGAAAGAAAGAAAGAAAGAAAGAAAGAAAGAAAGAAAGAAAGAAAGAAAGAAAGGAGGAGAGAAAGAAAGAAAGAAAGAAAGAAGGAGAGAAAGAAAGGAGAGAAAGAAAGAAAGAAAGAAAGAAAGAAAGGAGGAGAGAAAGAAAGAAAGAAAGGAGGAGAGAAAGAAAGAAAGAAAGGAGGAGAGAAAGAAAGAAAGAAAGGAGGAGAGAAAGAAAGAAAGAAAGAAAGGAGGAAAGGAGGAGAGAAAGAAAGAAAGAAAGGAGGAGAGAAAGAAAGAAAGAAAGGAGGAGAGAAAGAAAGAAAGAAAGGAGAGAAAGAAAGAAAGAAAGGAGGAGAGAAAGAAAGAAAGAAAGGAGGAGAGAAAGAAAGAAAGAAAGAAAGAAGGAGAGAAAGAAAGAAAGAAAGAAAGGAGGAGAGAAAGAAAGAAAGAAAGGAGGAGAGAAAGAAAGAAAGAAAGGAGGAGAGAAAGAAAGAAAGAAAGGAGGAGAGAAAGAAAGAAAGAAAGGAGGAGAGAAAGAAAGAAAGAAAGGAGGAGAGAAAGAAAGAAAGAAAGGAGGAGAGAAAGAAAGAAAGAAAGGAGGAGAGAAAGAAAGAAAGAAAGGAGGAGAGAAAGAAAGAAAGAAAGGAGGAGAGAAAGAAAGAAAGAAAGGAGGAGAGAAAGAAAGAAAGAAAGGAGGAGAGAAAGAAAGAAAGAAAGAAGGAGAGAAAGAAAGAAGGAGAGAAAGAAAGAAGGAGAGAAGGAAAGAAAGAAGGAAAGGAAAGAAAGAAAGAAAGAAAGAAAGAAGAAAGAAAAGAAAGAAAGAAAGAAAGAAAGAAAGAAAGAAAGAAAGAAAGAAAGAAAGAAAGAAAGAAAGAAAGAAAGAAAGACTTGCATTTTTATAGCGCCTTTCAGGATCTTAGGACGTCGCAAAGTGCTTTACAGCCAATGAAGTACTTTTGAAGTGTAGTCACTGTTGCAGTGTAGGAAATAAAGGGAGAACAATTTAAGAACTACACACACAGTAAACCAAATAAAGAGGGACTGGCCTTGGACTGGAAGAATTGTATCGTCAGCCAAAGTGTATAAATTACAACCTGTTTGTTTGGTTTGATATGGTAGCCAAGAATCCTGAGCCAATAGCCGCGATTTTTCCTATTGATGCGGCCTGGGGGCGGGACAGCTGCCTTCCAGGTTCCAGTCCCGCCCCCAACGACATCAGACGCACAGACGCGATTTTGTGTCAATTGGTCTTGTTAAGCCCGCCCTACAGGCTTGCCGGCCAATTAAGAGGAAGTCGGTGTCCGATGACGTCAGTTGATGATGCATCATCTGCCGGTTTTCTTAAAGGGGCCACGCAAAAAAAAAATTGACAGCTGATTTTTCAGTGTTTGACAGCATTGAGGTGCTGCAAACACTGGCAATCACTGTACAAAGGTGAGCCCTTGCACCCAGGCTCTCCCAGGCTAGAACAGATGGCAGCTGCAGGTGAGATTACAGAAGCAATCTGTCACCGGTGAGAGAGGTTCTCCCAATGAGCTGGGACTACACACACAATCCAAAGCTTGTCACCTACAGAAAAGTGTAAATGCATTAAAAATGATTTTCCCAACATTTTCTTACCTCTGAAACTCACCAGTGTACCATTGGATCCTTCACACCACTTCTGCAGCTGTCATCAATGCAGAAACATTACAGTAGACCCACAGCACGCCACACTTACCTGGCGTGGTGTCCGGATGTCGGGAAGCCCGCAGTAGACCTGTCAAAATTGCAAAAAGCCTCTTAACTGCCTGTTAACAACCTGTTAACAAGCAGTTAAGTGCCTATAATCCTCTTCCTGCCGCTAGGTGTCGGGTCCATGCGCAAATCGGGGACCCGACACCTGGGAAGATTGTTTGGAGGTGGCTTGATAGTGGGTTTCCGACCCGCTGTCAATCTTTGCGATTTTGCCAGATGTCCCGCCCCCTGAGCGCCGGCAAAATTCCGGCCAATGAGTTACTAAGAGAGAACCCTATCACAAACATCAGTGGTCAAGAGCCACGGACAGAGGGGGAGGTTATAGGAGCTCAACCAACATGACGTCCCATCGCTGAGCATCTTCTATTAATGGCAATACATCTAGTATACCTAGTGTATGAGTGGGTGTTTCATAAATCATTGCATTGCCGAGTTGAGTCTAATACACTGCATGGACAACCTGGCATGTGGAACTACAAAGATTATCAGTACCATCACGCTGAGGTAGTCTCACAGTCACTCTGTTTCCCAATCTAGAATTTGTCTCCTGGTAGGAAGATCTTTCCCTTGTTCACAGTAAAGCCCAGCCAAGTGTAAGTCTGTATCACACAAGGCGTCAGCTTGAATGCTGATTCCAGTGAACATCTTAGTAATAGGTTATGGGCTACATGTTCCTCTTTTTCTCAAAAATGGATTCAATGCCTCCTTATTTTACCGAATTTAATGACTGACATCAAAACAATGGCTACACATTTTCTGATACACAAATTTGTTGGCAGAAATGACAAAAAGCCAGCCAATCATGGCACGCATGTGCTAACAGAATCACAGAATCATAGATTAGTACAGAACAGAAGGAGGCCATTCAGCCCATCGAGTCTGCGCCAGCTCTTTTGAAGAGCAATCCAGTTAGTCCCACTCCCCCTGCTCTTTCCCCACATCCCTGTAGTTTTTTTCTCCTTCAAGTATTTATCTAATTCCCTTTCTGAAGGATACTATTGAATGTGTATCCACCACCCTATCAGGCAGTGCATTCCAAATCCTAACCACTCATTGCGTAAAAAAGTTTTTCCTCATGTCGCCTCTGTTTTTTTTGCCAATCACCTTAAATCTGTGCCCTCTCGTTATCGACCCTTCAGCCATTGGAAACAGTTTCTCCTTATTTACTCTATCCTAAACCCTTCGTGATTTTAAACACCTCTATCAAATCTCCTCTTAGCACTTCTTTGCTCCAAGGAGAACAACCCCAGCTTCTCTAAGACTGTCCTGGCTGACACTCCTGACGACCAAAGGAAGCTGCAAGGAGATATTGATAAGATGGTGGATGGGCAAACAAAGTGATAAAAGGAATTCAATGCCAGTAAATGTGATGGAACAAGTCATGCTCGCTTGCCCTCTCTCCCTAGCCCTTTACCACTGATGTTTGATGTTGCCACGGTTATATTTTTTAACAGTCGCCTGTCATCATGAAGGCAACATGAATTTATAATTAGAACCTGTTGTACATTTATATAAATTTATGATCTAGGAAAACCAAGTAAAGAAATTATTACAATAACAACTTGTTGCTCACATGAAGGAAGATGTCGCAAGGCAGCTCTACAATAGGGAGGAAAAGAATATGATGGGCACAGAGCATAAGAAAGCAGAAATGTGGAGGTTATGGAAAGCAGGGAGGGTGGTTGCAAGGTAGGAGGAACTGGGCAGGGAGTTCCAAAGGGCAGGAACGTAGTGGCTGAACAAGCAGCTTCCAGCGGTGGAGCAGAGGAAGTGAACGGTGAGAAAACCATCTAGAGGGTGAATGTGGGAACGGAAAGCAAGAGGAGAAAGTAACGGCAAGCTGCCGCAAAGCCACGAGGAGGTTTGAAAACAAGGATGAGAATTTTGAAAATTGGTATTCTGGGGTATGCAAAAGCCTGTGGAGCTTGGAAAGGACAGCGGTGATAGTGCAGGACTTAGTGCGAGTCAGGACAGGGGTGACAGTAGTGTGGGTGAGAATGGTGAGCGGTGGCATTTCGAATGAGTGGAGGCTTGAAGCAGGAAGGCCAGCTCGGATAGTGTTAGAAAAGTCTTATGTAGAGGTGATAAAGACATGGACTAGGGTTTCAACAGGGCAAGAGGGAAGGTACAGGCAGAGAGGGGCAAGGTTGCAGCGGTGGGAGGAAGCGGAGTTCGGCTAGGCACAAGACTTTTATATTTTTTATTGGCAAATGTCTCATGTAGTTGTTCGCGATGAGTTGGAGGTTACGCTGTTGCAAGGCAGATGGTGAGGTGTGCATCTTTGCTGAAAGGATTCGGAAAGCAGCTTGTTAAAAATATGCTCAGAGTCAATGAACTAAGTGTTTTTGATTGTTTCCTGGAAAATAAAAGAGTGTGTTTCCGCACCCACGGCCGATAGAGAAATATGTTTTCTCTATCCAGTATGTTCCCCTCCCATACGACAGTGACAAAAATAAATACATGTGTGCATTTAACAGGGCGGGGGCGGGGGGGGGGGGGAAACAGCTATTTAAATAAGATATCAAATAGGAAAATATTTGTTTAAAGTGAAGCTTTTTATAGCGCTATATTAGATTTATATTTCGATTATTTTTAAACAATACGAGTGGACCTCCCGTGGCTTTGCCCATGTCAAGTCAGGCAAAATGAATTACCCGCCAAGTGCATTAATGAGGCTGCAGGTATAGGTGCAGGATTCTGCAACATGCTGGAACCCTACTTCACTCAGAGGGTTGTGATCTTCACTCAGAGGGTTGTGAAGTCTTTGGAATTCTCTGCCCCTTAGGGCTGTGGATGCTGAATCGTTGAGTATATTCAAAACCGAGACACATAGATTTTTGGACTCATGGGGAATCAAGGGATATGGAGATCAGGGGTGGGGGGGGGGTGGCGGGGGGAAAGTGGAATTGAGGTCGAAGATTAGCCATGGTCTTATTGAATGCCGTATGGCCTACTCCTGCTCCTAATTCTTATGGAGCTAGTGGTTAGAAGGGTGCAGTTGCAGGTGTTACTGTGTGTCAGAGAATGGTGATGTACAAATAAGGAGTGTGTGACATACCTAGAAACATTTACATATTATAGATATAAGTATTAGCTGTGCTCAGTCTTTGAATCTTTGCCAAAGTAACACCAGTTTGTTTAATGCGAGCAGAGGACTCGTGTTTGGATTATATCCCCCCCTCCTTGAAGTTCCGCGCACCATTCTCATTTAACAAAGCCTTATCGGTCCTTCATAAGTAAATTTTCCCTCTAATCTTTTTTAGCCAGCTCATGTCTACTTTTTTGTTATAAATAACAGGAGGAAAATATAGCCCTGTATGATTAATACAGGGTGATTCGTTCCAGTAAAATCAAATTAATCACTTTTCATTCACTGTCAGCTGGCATTATTACATCCAAATCCAACATGACACTGCTTAAAAGAAACACTCACAATGCCCCGTTCTGCATGGCACGACTACCAACGTGCTCCTCTCAGATCAGAAGCTATGTTTCTTACATAGTTATAAATGACACAATGTACCTATAGGCACAGAGTGCTCTCCTCCCCCCAACCCCCCCCAGGCCCGCAAGGCGTCCTTGGGTCTTCCCAGCCTTGCCTCCCCTCTGCGCGCTGACATCGGCCGTCCACACCCTTGCCTAGCATTGACGTTTTGCTGAGGACCGTTCCTTTGGGTCACCGGCTCCCAACCCGATTTCCCGCTCCCTGACCGCAGTCCTGCCGAGCTTCGGGAGGGAGACGGTGCTGCAATATTTAAATAAGGTCCGGGAGTTAAAATGCCCGTATCCTAACTCGCACCAAGTCCCGCTCACCCATCACCCTTGTGCTCGCTGACCTACATTGGCTCCTGGTCTGGCAACACTTCAATTTTAAAATTCTCATCCTTGTTTTCAGATCCCTCCATGGCCTCGCCCCTCCCCATCTCTGTAACCTCCTCCAGCCCTACAACCCGCTGAGATCTCTGCGCTCCTCCAATTCTGGCCTCTTGTGCATCCCCTATTTTAATATGTCCACCATTGGCGGCCGTGCTTTCAGCTGCCTTGGCCCTAAATTCCCTCCCGAAATCTATCCGCCTCTCTCTCCTCCTTTAAGTCGCTCCTAAAACCTTTGACCGAGCTTTTGGTCATCTGTCCTAATATCTCCTTATGTGGCTCAGTGTCAAATTTTGCTTGATAATCGCTCCTTTGAAGCGCCTTGGGACATTTTACTATGTTTTCGGCACTACATAAATGCAATTTGTTGTTGTTAAAATAGCCCTGGCCTCATGCCGAGATCCCCGTGGGGGGAGGGGTTTCGCTCTGACCCGCAACCCCGCCCATCCTGAACACGTGCCCCCCCCCCCAGTAAAAATGGAGGCCTAAGTGTCAGGGTAATTATGCATGAGGAACACCACAGAATGTGTTTGTTTGGACACCCCAGCAATATCGGTACATTGTGGGTCAGGTTTACTTCTGCTCGCCCATAACAGGATAATAACAACTCCAGTCCTCCTCACCTTAAATCTACCTCTGTGTAGAGATTCTTCCTGCAGCCACTTGTTTGTGGTGTGCTTTCATTAACGCTCCCCATCTTTTGCTCACTACCATAATCCTTGTCGGCCATGCTGATCTAAAAGCATAAGCAGAGTTTTAACAGCTTGCATCAGATATAATCAAAACAGACTGCGGATTCAAATATGTGCTTGTTTCATCCAATTATCTCCTCTCCTCAAGGCACTGCCTGATGCTGGGATACAAATCCATGAGGGATTTTCTTCCTGCTCAGCTCCGGATAACTTTGCAAGCCTGACTGGTAGGGTGGTCCGGGCTTGCCCACCCATCTTGGTGCAGAACATAGCACTGGGTGACCTTGAAACAGCCTCCACCACTGGTGCAACTGGAAAGAAAGAAAGAACGACTTGCATTTATATAGCAGCTTTCATGACCACCAGACGTCCCAAAGCGCTTTACAGCAAATGAAGCACTTTTTGAAGTGTAGTCACTGTTGTAATGTAGGAAACGCGGCAGCCAATTTGCGCACAGCAAGCTCCCGCGAACAGCAATGTGATAATGACCAGATAATCTCTTTTTGTTATGTTGGTTGAGGGATAAATATTGGCCAGGACATCTAATGCCACAAGCAGAGATTATATCTGGGGGCATTCTGATTGGTACAGCTCAGTGCACTACATGGTGCATCTACCCATTGAGCTATTTACCCTCACAAGGTGTCCTGCCAGAAGGAGCTCACCCAACATAATAAAAAGCCAATGCGTCAAGCCTCGGTTAAACGTCTCATCTGAAAGACGGCACCTCCGACTGCAGCACTCCCTCGGTACTGCACTGGAGTCTCAGCCTAGATTTTTGTGCTGAAGTCTCTGGAGTGGGACTCGAACCCACAACCTTCTGACTCGGAGGTGAGGGGGGGGGGGAGGGAGGTGAGGGGGGGGGGAGGGAGGTGCTACCCACTGAGCGATGGCTGACGCATTGCTGTAACGTAGGAGGGAGGGAGCTGGATTGCATAACACACCGCGAATCGCAGTCACCAGATCGCATGAACAGAACCAGTGACGGTTCAGGAAAGTTATACATGAAACAAAACCCTCCCCCCATCATTGGAGGGATGGGCTTCAGCGGGCCAAATGACCCCTCGTCCCCGACTGTCCTCTCACCTTACACCGAATGCGAGGAAGCAGTGGTGGGACTTGATACCCACAACCTTCTGACTCGGTGGCGAGAGGGTGCGACCCACTGAACTAGGACTTGACACTCAAACTGGAGGCAGCAATTGGGAGGGTGCCATTCTCCTGCATATAACTATAACATAGTCTGCTGGTGTGTGCATTTGGTACATGGGGACATTTAAGCTCCCCTTAACCCTATTACAATGGAGCCCAGGTTTACCCCACTCTCTGCACTGACCCACCCTCCAGATTGACCATTCGTTTAATTGACCATTAGTTTAATTGGCATTCCAGCCTCACCTCTATTATACAACCTGTGTGCATAGAGAATTAAAAAGAGGGGTGGGTTTTTTTGGGACTCTTCTGGCTCCTCCTTCTGCCTGCCTGGGCCCGTTGCTAAGGGCCGCACCCCTCACCTGACGACGGCCACGCCCCGCCCCTCCCGCCGCCCACGTGACAACGCCATGACGTCAGACGCCTCCCATTCAAGGCGCCTGGTTCTCCCGCCCGCGCCCTCTACCCACGTGGGCGGAATCAAGTGGCTCCTCCCCAACCCTTGAGTGCTGTGTGATGTCCAATATTTGGAAATACGGGTCCTCCCCCTTAAATTTTCACTCTCTCACCCCCACCACCACTTTGCAAAAGTTGGAGGGAATCACCTGCATTCTGCAAGACTTTTTGCAACTCATTGAGATTTAAACTTCTCACCCATTTTGCAAATTCAGGGTTCAAGTAAGGTGTCACCCAGCCACAGACACAGGCAGGCTCCTCATCACTGCTGCTTTGGTCATTTTTAATCCCTGCAGGGGCCTTAACTTCACATTGTGTCCCGTCCCAGCTCTTGATTTCTGGCTGCGCCGCAGCCACTTCTTTTCCCATGGCAATACAAGTATATTGAAATCTTCATCAAAAGCAAAATACTGCGGATGCTGGAAATCTGAAATAAAAACAGAAGATGCTGGAAACGCTCAGCAGGTCAGGCAGCATCTGTGGAGAGAGAAACAGAGTTAACGTTTCAGGTCAATGTCCTTTCGTCAGAACTTCTGACGAAGGATCATTGACCTGAAACATTAACTCTGTTTCTCTCTCCACAGATGCTGCCTGACCTGCTGAGTATTTCCAGCATTTTCTGTTTTTATTATTGAAATCTTCAAACTGATGGTTCAGCGGATGAAGGCAGGATGTGGTGTGGAAGCAAACCCTGAAGATCAGGGAGGTCCCGGGTTGGAGCCCCAGTCTGCGTTGCATTCACTGATCTCGGCCCAGTTGAGAAGCTAGAGTTAGCCGTAGCATCCTGAGCTTGGGAGCAGATCAATTGACCAGAATTTCCACTTCTGATTCCTATCCAGTGAGCAGTGGCTGAGAGCATGCTTGTCTCGCGTTTGGCTGAACACAGGGTCGAGTGTTTGGCGGACATGGCACATGTGGTCAAATAGTGTAAATAAAGCAAGCTGACACCTGAAAAAGGTACACTTGTCCAAGGTACCGGTGGCTCACCTGTGTCTATGGAGCTGTGCCCAGCACGAATCATCACGTTCAGGAGAGAACGATGAGAGGGCAAAACATTACAAAGTAGTTTTTTAGGTCATTCTCTGAGACACCCAATAATAGCCTTACACACAACATTGCTTGTGTCTCCACTCACTGACCATGAGAACCCACTCGTAACATGCAGGGATAATTTTCAGATTACACTTTCATTGGGTCAGACAGCTAAGAGGAGATTTGATAGAGGTTTAAAATCATGAAGGGTTTAGCTAGAGTAAATAAAGAGAAACTGTTTCCAATGGCTGAAGGGTCGATAACCAGAGGGCACAGATTTAAGGTGATTGGCAAAAGAACCAGAGGCGACAGGAGGAATAACTTTATTACGCAACAAGTGGTTAGGATTTGGAATGCACTGCCTGATAGGGTGGTGGATACAGATTCAGTAGTAGCCTTCAAAAGGGAATTGGATAAATACTTGAAGGAGAAAAAATTGCAGGGATATGGGGAAAGAGCGGGGGGAGTGGGGCTAACTGGATTGCTCTTCGAAAGAGCCGGCGCAGACTCGATGGACCGAATGGCCTCCTTCTGTGCTGTACTATTCTATGATTTTGGCATCTACCTATTTGTCTATGTAGCCATCTAATGATTATTTATAAAGACCTTGTGCTTAATATGTCAGTCACACTTCCAAATAACAAAAGTATAACAAAAGGAGAAGGAAAAGTAATCATTTCATGCTGGTTTCCTCTGGCCTGGAGCCAAATATTTATAATCAGCCGCCAATCTGCAAACCTTCCTCACCAACCACAACTTGCATTTATATAGCGCCTTTAACGTAGTATAACGTCCCGAGGCACTTAACCTCTGATTGACTTCAGAATATCCTGTATAGCTGGCAAGTGGACAATATGGCCTTAACGAGACAGACCATATTTAAACACAACTGCACATTAGCCACAGAATAATACATTGTGCATGAGGGAAGTGACACACCTATCATTATGAAACAATGTGCCATTTGTGACCTACTGTGAACAACATTGCAGGAGATACGCTAATGTATTAAAAGTCCAGAGTTTAAATGTGTCCATAGCGCAAAAAAAACCTACATTTTACTGATTTCCCAGGAACCCCAACAAAATACATTGTTTTCACTGTCTGAGCACCTCTCTCACAAATCTCTTTCCAAATCCCGGAATTGCTGGCCAGCTCTGGCCTCGCTTTGTTTCCACTGAACTTACACCATGCCCTACAACCCACCTTGAGCGCCACCACTGGAGGTCCACTACTACCACTGCACGGCAAGAGAGCCCCAGGTGGGCAGAGGAAACGCTTCAAGGACACCCTCAAAGCCTCCTTGAAAAAGTGCAACATCCCTCCGACACCTGGGAATCCCTGGCCCAAGACCGCACAAAGTGGAGGAGAAGCATCTGGGAAGGCGCCGAACAACCTCGAGTCTCTTCGCCGGGAGCAAGCGGAAGCCAAGCGCAAGCAGCGCACGTCAACCCAAGCACCCCACCCGCCCGCCCCTTCAACCACCGTCTGCCCCACCTGTGACAGAGACTGTAGGTGCCGCATCGGACTCATCAGTCACCTGAGAACCCATTTTTAATGTGGAAGCAAGTCATCCTCGGTTCCGAGGGACTGCCTAAGAAGAAGAAGAAGAAGAAGAAGACTACTACCACTAAGAAAGGTCCGTCCGTCAGCTCAGCAGTGAATCCACCCCACTGTTGTCGGTTCTGAACTAGACTGGCCGCTTCAGTCCTCTGTACCCTTTTCTGTGACATGTCACTCTTGACATTGTCTATCCAGGGCTCTCGGTCTTCCTGGGCCTCCTGTTCCATGTCCCTGTGTGTGCGCAGGGCCATGACAGGTAATCTAGCCTGTTTCCGTTCTTGAAACGTGCCCAAACCATCGCAGCTGTTTACGTGTAGTGGAGATCCACTCGTCCTCTATATAAGTTGTTCATCTCAACCTACCTCATGTGACAGGATTCCACTGCGCCTTGACTAATATGTCCACCTGGGACCATTTGTACTGGGAAAAGCGTCCACAATGAGGTAGCTGGCATGCAAGCGAAAGGAAATGTACCCATCAGGTGAAAAATGGCAACATTACGAGTTGACTGTCTCCACAATACATCTGCATCTATGTTGGCACAGATCACTGGGCTGTGGGCTCTGTCTACGAGTAATGTATTACATTTCATAATTTCAAAAGCTTCAGTCGAGTTCGGCTTCACAGAACAATTTGCATCCCTTCATTACAATCTGATCACTTTTTCACACTCACAGCGTGAAATGCTCCGCAGAAATAAAAAGGTGTATGATTTTGTTTCTCTGCCATCGCGAGCGTGTGAAGATCCGCCGTCACGCTGCTGGATGGAAGCTTCCAGAACAATTCTGCCTGAACGGACGCGCTTGCAACCGCAGCGTCAAGCCGCTGGAGCCAGGAACGAGCTGTGCGAGAACGCGCCCAACCTAGCCACGGTCATCGGCAGTGAGCTGCAATACAGTCGCCCCGGCAACCGCCGTCCTTTACAGATCCAATTCACATGCTGTAAGCATCGCCCTTTCAGAAAAGGAAGTGTTGCTTTTCTGCCTCCCGCTCCTGAAGACGATAAAAGACTTGCATTGCTATAGCGACTTTCACGTTCTCAGGACGTCCCAAAGCGCTTTACAGCCAATGAAGTACTTTTTGATGTGTAGTCACTGTTGTAATGTGGGAAACGCAGCAGCCAATTTGCGCACAGCAAGCTCCCACAAACAGCAATATGATAATGACCAGATAATCTGTTTTAGTGATGTTGATTGAGGGATAAATATTGGCCCCAGGACACTGGGGAGAACTCCCCCTGCTCCTCTTCTTCGAAACAGTGCTGTGGGATCTTTTACATCCACCTGAGAGGGCAGACGGAGACTCGGTTTAGCGTCTCATCCGAAAGACGGCACCTCCGACAGTGCAGCGCTCCTTCGGTACTGCGCTGGGAGTGTCGGCCTAGATTTTTGTGTTCAAGTCTCTGGACTGGGACTCCGACCGCGGGTACACTTCCAAGGGAGACAGCAGACCACCACGACCACACCCAAGTGTCCATTCTCTGTCCGTGAGCCCGCACTGTAGGCTGCGACGCTGACTGCCAAGCCCGATCCGCTCCTTGTATGACATCCACGTTGCCCAATTTCCAGCATGGCATTACTGGATAGTGGAAACGGTGGCTGATTTTACCCTCCCTAGTCCAGGGGGTGACAGGCCAAATATAGCCTCCCCGCGCCCCCCCGTCAGATGCTGCCCCAGCTGACTCAACTGAGACTGTCTAGTGCATTAAGCTCAGGACCATCAACATTTACCCATGGAGACAAGGGGTGATAGTCCTGACTCCATTCAATTGTTACCGGGCCTTAATCTTTTTAAAGATGCAAAGTGGAACCACTAATTCACCATCAACTTGCAGCGCACAATTTGGGGTGGCTTGCAAGCCAATAACACCTAGGACGGTAACACCTCCGAACACGACTTCATAAACCCAACAGTTTATAAGAATCATCTCCACCCTTTGATGTGGCACTGCCTTATAGCACATAATACAACGCAATTTTATTCTGCCATTTTTCTCCTAGGTATCTCCTACCCAAGCCCCTCCCGCAACCCAAAGATGCTGACTCATTGCTGTGGTGTGGTTCAATGGGCATTGGCCGTCCTCCAGTGCCTCGCCCTTGGCTGTTCACAAAGCCGCGAATAAGAAAATATTCAGAAGCATCGCTGTAGCAAAAACAGTATCTAGAAAGAAAAGCAAAAAAGACTGTGGATGCTGGAAATCTGAAGTAAAAACGCAAAGTGCTGGAAATACTCAGCAGGTCAGGCCGGCAGTGGAGAGAGAGAAAACAGAGTTAATGTTTCAGGCCGCTTTCGTCAGAACTGGAAGAAGTTAGAGATTTAACAGTTTTAAGCAAGTGCAGAGCCAGGGTAAAGAACATAAGAACATAAGAAATAGGAGCAGGAGTAGGCCAATTGGCCCCTCGAGCCTGCTCCGCCATTCAATAAGATCATGGCTGATCTGATCCTAACCGCCAATCTACTATCACAGAACCATCTCCTGAATCTAACAGAATTGGACACACGAAATAGGAGCAGGATCAGGCTACACGGCCCCTGGGCCCGCTCCGCTACCCACAGGGCCATGACCGATCCGAACCTAGACTCATGTCCAAATTCCTGCCCGCTCCCCGTAACCCTTAATTCCCTTTACTTCTAGGAAGCAGGGTGGGGGGGGAGAAGGGGAGGAAAGAACAAAGGGAAAGGTCTGTGATAGGGCGGAGGGCAGGAGTGATTAAATGACAAAGGGATGATGGTGCGAGGCAAAAGGTGGTGAAAGGTTTGGGCGTATCCATGAGAAGCTGGTTTAAAGCCAAGTGATTAGAGTTCGGAATAGAGTTTGGAATGAATTTTAGCATCTGCAAATTTGTGAAGCGCCCTGGGACGATTTACTCCGTTAAAGGCGCCATATAAATACAAGTTGTTGTTGTTGTACTGGGACAAGTAAAGGAACAAAAGATGGGTCCAAGAGGAGGTGTAACTGGTCACAGCAGAACCATTACCAGCACCTGCTGTCTGAGAAAATGGGAGCACTGGTTATGATCCGAAGTTGTTGCTCTCAATGTTGAAGCCGGAAGGCTGTAAAGTGCCTCATTGAAAGACGCTGTTCCTCGAGCTTGCGTTGAGCAGTATCTAGAAAGGAATACAGAAAATGCTGGGGACACTCAGCAGGTCAGGCAGCATCTGTGGAGAGAGAAACAGAGTTAACGTTTCAGGTCGATGGCCTTTCATTAAATACTTTGTAATACCCTCGGCTATCAAAATCTACCCCAGCCTCAACAGCTTCTTGGGGGAGAGTGTTCCAGATTGATTCCTGGGATGAGAGGGCTGTCCTGTGATGAGAGATTGTGTAGAATGGGCCTGTACTTTCTGGAGTTTAGAAGAAGGAGAGGTGATCTCATTGAAACATACAAGATTCTGAAGGGGGATTGACAGGGTAGATGCTGAGAGGTTGTTTCCCCTGGCTGGAGAGTCTAGCACTAGGGGGCATAGTCTCAGGATAAGGGGTCGGCCATTTAAGACTGAGGTGAGGAGGAATTTCTTCACTCAGAGTGTTGTGAATCTTTGGCATTCTCTGCCCCAGAGGGCTGTGAATGCTGAGTCTTTGAGTATATTCAAGGCTGAGATCGATAGATTTTTGGACTCTGGGGGAATCAAGGGATATGGGGATCGGGCGGGAAAGTGGAGTTGAGGTCGATGATCAGCCATGATCTTATTGAATGGCGGAGCAGGCTCGAGGGGCCGTATGGCCGACTCCTGCTCCTAATTCTTATGTTCTTATTTCCACTACCCTTTGTGTGAAGAAGTGCTTCCTGGCATCACCCCTGAACGGCCGGGCTCTAATTTTAATTTTAAGGTTATGCCTCCTAGTTCAGGACTCTCCCACCAGAGGTAGTAGTTTCCCTCTATCTAACCCTATCAACTCCATTAATCATTTTAAACACAGTTGACTTACGTTGATCTCACAATCTGTCTGTGAATTTATGAATGGAACAAGAGCATGGTTTGCGAGTGATGATAGGAATAAGGAATTGCATGCAGCGTGCAGGCATCAGGTTTCTTCTTGGCTCCAACCATTGAAGTGAAAGGTATGGGCTATCCATGTGAAGCTGGTTTAAAGCCAAGGGATTAATCCCATAGAGTTTGGAATCAATTTTAGTATCTGCAAAGCACCACTCCTAGATCGTTTCTCCACCACAACAGAAGATAACGCGGCGTTTTAAAGACCAAACTACCAAGGCCCCTGGATAGTAGAATGCCGACCTCTTTCAGCCGTGGCTCAGTGGGTAGCACCCTCGCCTCTGAGTCAGAAGGTTGTGGGTTCAAGTCCCCACTCCAGAGTCCTGAGCACAAAAATCTAGGCCGACACTCCCAGTGCAGTGCTGAGGGAGCGCTGCACTGTCGGAGGTGCCGTCTTTCGGATGAGATGTTAAACCGAGGCCCCGTCTGCCCTCTCAGGTGGATGTAAAAGATCCCACGGCCACTATTTCAAAGAAGCACAGGGGAATTAGCCCCGGTGTCCTGGCCGATATTTATCCCTCAATCAACATCACTAAAAAACAGATTATCTGGTCATTATCACGTTGCTGTTTGTGGGATCTTGCTGTGCGCAGATTGGCTGCCGCATTTCCCACATTACAACACTGACTTCAAAAGTACATCATTGGCTGTAAAGCTTTTCGTGACGTCCTGAGGTCGTGAAAGGCGCTGTATAAATCTAAGTTTTTCTTTCTTCTTATCATGAAGAAGCCCGAAGAAAGATGATAGTCTAATACACCACCAGGGTTAAAAAGAGTAGCAGAGATGAAGTAAAGGAAAAGAAAAACTTCTGTTTATGTCGCACCTTATCATAACATCCCAAAGCATTTTTGTCCATTAGTTTTTGAAGTACCACGGATGAGGGAACTTCAGTTACGTGGAGAGACTAGAGAAGCTGGGATTGTTCTCCTTAGAGCAGAGAAGGTTAAGGAGAGATTTAGTAGTGGTGTTCCAAAGGGTTTTGATTGAGTAGGTAGGGAGAAACTGTTTACAGTGGCAGAAGCATCGGTAACCAGAGGACACAGATTTAAGATAATTGGCAAAAGAACCAAAGGGGAGATGAGGAGAAATGTTTTTGCACAGCGAGTTGTTATGATCTCGAATGCGCTGCCTGAAAGGGCTGGGGGAAGCAGATTCAATAGTAACTTTCAAAAGGGAATTGGATATATACCTGAAAAGGAAAAAAAATTGTGGGCTCTGGGGAAAGAGTGGGACTAATTGGGACAGCTCTTGCAGAAAGCCAGCATAGGAACGATGGGCCGAATGGCCTCCTTCTGTGCTGCAGGATTCTATGATTCTATAATGTTCAAAATAATAACTTCCATAAAAACATTTTGTTCAGATCTCCATAGCCACCAGAAAATGTACAAAATGAATTGTACGTCGGGTAAGTGCCCTCCACGAGCCTAATAGGAGCTGGAGTTCTATCACTTCCCACTTCAGTGTTAGCTCCATGACTTGTAACATTATCAGATGGAACTGTCCTCATCTAGCTGCAGTCGCTTTAATGGAGCAAGTGGTAAGTTAAAAGAGAAGTCATAGAGTCATAACGGCACAGAAGGAGGCCATTCGGCCCATCAAGTCCGTGCCGGCTCTCTGTAGAGCAATCCAGTCAGTCCCATTCCCCCCACTCTATCCCCGTAGCCCTGCAAGTTTATTTCCCTCAAGTGCCTATCCAGTCTCCCCCTTGAAAACATTGAGTGTCTCCGCTTCCACCACTTCCGTCGGCAGTTAGTTCCAGGTCCTCACCACTCGCTGCGTAAAAAAGTTCTTCCTCACATCCCCCCTGTATCTCTTGCCCAAAACCTTAAATCTGTGTCCCCTAGTCCTTGTACCATCAACTAGTGGGAACAGCCTTTCCCTGTCTAGCCTATCCAAACCCATCATAATCTTGTACACCTCTATCAAATCACCCCTCAACCACCTTTGCTCTAATGAAAACAAATCCAGCTTCTCCAACCTGTCCTTGTAGCTAAGATCCCACATCCCCGGAGCCATTCTGGTAAATCTCCTCTGCACCCTCTCAAGGGCCTTCACATCCTTCCTAAAGTGTGGTGACCAGAACTGGACGCAATAACCAGCGCTTTATAAAGGTCCAGCATAACTTCTCCACTTTTGTATTCAATACCTCGATTTATGAAACCCCAGATCCCATATGCTTTGCTAACCACTCTCTCAATATGTCCTGCCTCCTTCAGGGACCTATGCACATTAACTCCCAGGTCCCTCTGTCCCTGCACACTCTTTAAAACTGTGCCATTAAGTGTATATTGCCTCTCCCAGTTCCTTCTGCCAAAATGCATCACCTCACATTTCTCTGTATTAAATTCCATCTGCCACTTGTCTGCCCATTCTGCTAGCCTTTCTAAGTCCTGTTGCAGTTGATTGGTATCATCCTCACTGTTTGCCACACCCCCAAGTTTGGTGTCATCAGCAAATTTAGAAATTCTACTTTGTATTCCAATATCCAGGTCATTTATATATATCAAAAAAAGCAGTGGCCCCAGCACTGACCCTTGGGGAACACCACTGTCTACCATCCTCCAGTCTGAAAAACAGCTATTTACCACAACTCGCTGTTTTCTGTCCTTAAGCCAATTCCTTATCCAAGCTGCCACTGACCCACCTATTCCATGAGCCTCAATTTTGTTAACCAGCCTTCTATGTGGTACTTTGTCAAACGCCTTCCTAAAATCCATGTAGACAACATCCATTGCATTCCCTTCATCGATCCTCCCTGTCAAAAAATTCAATTAGATTAGTCAAGCATGATCTGCCTTTTACAAATCCCTGTTGGCTCTCCTTAATTAGCTTAAACCTCTCCAAGTGCCCGTTAATTTTTTCCTTGATTATTGTTTCTAAAACTTTACCCACCACTGATGTTAAACTGTAGTTACAGGAAACTTTCGTTTATCCGGCATCGACGGGACCGGCGTGGTGCCGGTTTATCGAAAGTACCGGATAACGGAGAGTTATATCTACCGAGGCTATTTTTAACAAAGAGACTCCAGGCAGCGCGGGAGAATCAACTCCTGCTACTGCAGTGTTTCGGACTTCCGACAGCGCCAGGAGGCCGAGTAGTGGCACTTTTGAAAAGTACCCCTACTGACTAAATCGGCGTTCGCGGACTTGGACTCGGAATCGGCAACATTGCCGGTTATTTGAGAGGAGTTTTCGGAGCACTCGGCGTTCGCGGAGAATCGACTGCGACTCGGCAACATTGCCGGTTATTTGAGAGGAGTTTTCGGAGGATGATTTTTGCCGGTTAAGCGAGAATTCCGGATATTTGGGTGCCAGATAAACTAAAGTTTCCTGTACTAAGGTGTGTCACTCTCGTGCCTCCTAGCTTCCCTTTTATGTTAACCGCCATTCTACTCTCATATTCTCTCTTTGCGAATCTTATTTTCATCTTCACTTCCCCTCTCAACCTATTGTATTTGGTCTGGTTCTCCCTTGAAGAATTCACCTGACATGCATCAAACACCCTCTTTTTTTGTTTCATCATCTTCTCTATCTCCCTCGTCATCCCAGGAGCCCTTGCTTTGGTTCCCTTACCCTTCCCTCTTGTTGGAATGTACCTAGCCTGTACTTGGAACATCTCCTCCTTAAAAATCACCCATTGTTCCGTTACAGTTTTTCCTGTCAGTCTTTGGTTCCATTTTACCCTGGCTAGATCCCTTCGCATCCCATTGAAGTTAGCCCTATTCCAGTGTCTTCCTCTGAATTCCCTCAGTCCTGAATGTAATACAAGCTACTTCTTTATTGGGTTTCTTGACATGCTGGTGCTATCAGGTCCCATATTTGTGTATCATCTACTCCCTCTGCCACCACCGCATCGTGGCTGCAGTGTGTACCATCAACAGGATGCTCTGCAGCAACTCGCCAAGGCTTCTTTGACAGCACCTCCAAGACACCCAACCTCCACCACCTAGAAGGACAAAGGCAGCAGGTGCACGGAAACATCCAAGCGGCCCTCCAAGTCACACACCCTCCGGATTTGGACAGATATCGGCCGTCCCTTCATCGTCGCTGGGTCAAAATCCTGGAACTGCCTCCATAACAGCACTGTGGGAGCACCTTCACCACACGGACTGCAGCGGTTCAAGAAGGCGGTTCACCACCACCTTCTCAAGGGCAAATAGGAATGGACAATAAATGCCGGCCTTGCTAGGGACATCCATAACCCAAGAATGAATATTTAAAAAATCAGGTTGCCGACAGCGACCCCAAAGTAATGTTGGGTTTGCCAAGGGACACCCAGTAAGAAATGAGGACAAGAGGATTTGTTTTCAAATCCCTCCATGGCCTCACCCTCCCTCCCTATCGCTGTAATCTCCTCCAGCCCCACAACCCTCTGGGATATCTGCTCTCCTCTAATTCTGGCTTCTTGAGCATCCCCGATTTTAATCGCTCCACCATTGGTGGCCGTGCCTTCAGCTGCCAAGGCCCTAAGCTCTGGAATTCCCTCCCTACACCTCTCTACCTCTCTTTCCTCCTTTAAGACGCTCCTTAAAACCTACCTCATCTGCCCTAATATCTCCTTGTGTGGCTCGGTGTCAAATTTTGTTTGATAATCGCTCCTGTGAAGCGCCTTGGGACGTTTTACTACATTAAAGGCACTATAGAAATGCAAGTTGGTATTGTTGTTGAAAATGGGGCACAAAAGAATAGTGAAGTCACATAAAGGTGTGGCTCAAAGCATCTGTTGAGATGCAAAGGATGGACAATCACTTTCGCCTTGACCCTTGTTTAACCTCTGCTGCGGGCTCCAAAAAAAAAACGATGAAAGTTTGGATGGAGAAGCTTTACTGTGAACGAGATGGAGCGTGGCGGAATATTTGTCTGTCGAAATGAAGCTCCAGGAGAATTATTGTGTCGCAGGCTTATATAGAATCTTCGCTGCCACTACAGCTGAAAATAACACCTTATTCTCAATACATTACCGACACTCGAGTGACTAAGTGAGGGAGCATATGAGTCAATGAGAAATGGCATTAATGGCATTCTCCTTTCCCATTTTATATCTATTTTCCCCTTCCCCTCCTCAAGGCGTTGTTGCATCCTTGCGAGATACGGGTTCCACAGGCATCAGTTGCCAGCGGTACCTCACTCAAGTGGCCATTCTTCAAGTATGAGCCTCACCTATGAGCGTCAGCAGGCTATTACCATAGAAAGTACACAACAGCAACAACTTCACATAGCGCCGCTAATGTAGTACAACATCCTAAGGCGTGTCGCAGGAGTGTAAAACAGACAAAGATTGACACCGAGCTAAAGGAGGAGATATTAGGACAGGTGGTCAAAAGCTTGGTCATAGGTGGGTTTTAAGGAGCGTCTTAAAGGAGGAGCGAGGTAGAGATGTGGAGAGGTTTGGGGAGGGAATTCCAGAGCTAAGGGACTAGATGGCTAGTAGGGCAAAGGAATTGGTAGATGCACAAGAGGCCAGAGTTGGAACAATGCAGTGTTCTCGGAGGGTTGGAACATAGAAGTTGGAACATGGAAACAACCAAAACACTTTTGTGTCAGCATTTACCTTCCACGTGAGCAAGTAGTCCTAATCACATTTATCCATCCCATTCCCATATCCCTTCAACTCCATTTCCCTCATCCCCCCTCTCCAATCTAATCGTGACTGTTGACATGGTTCTGCCTCAACCATGAACCCTGGAAGTGAATTCCACAACTCTCTTGTGTAAAGAAGTTTCTCCTGCCCTCTGCTCTAAATCTCTTACATTTAATCTTGTATCTACGGCCCCTCATTCTGCTTCTATCCAGCCTGCTCCATCCTTTCCTAATTTTTAAACACTTCTGTCCTATTGCCCTGTAATCTGTGTTGTTCTAATGAAAAAAGCCCCAATTCTTCAAATCTTTCTTCATATTTATATTTCCTTCTACCAGGCAGCATCCTGGTGAATCTACACTGTGCCCTTTCTGAAGCCTCAATATCCTTCCTATAGTGTGGAGCCCAATTCAGCACACAGTATTCTATGAGGTCTTATTATGGTTATATATAGGCTCAGCATTAACTCCGGGCTTTTATATTCTATACATCAAGATGGCAAACATACAGTGACCGAAGCAGATTCAGCATGTTTAGAAACAGGAATATGGGTGTGCCTACATAGCTATAATATATAGAATGATACAGCACAGAAGGAGGCCATTCGGTCCATCATGCTGGCTCTGTAAAAGAGCTATCCAATTAGCCCCACGCCCCAGCTCTTTCTCCACAGCCCTGCAAATGTTTTCCCTTCCAAGTATTTATCCAATTCCCTTTTAGAAGTTATTATCGAATCTGCTTCCACCGCCCTTTCAGGTCGTGCATTCCAGCTCACAACAACTCAACCCGCTGTGTTAAAAACAAATTCTCCTCGTGTCGCTCCCGGTTCTTTTGCCAATTACCTTAAATCTGTGTCCTCTGGTTACCGACCCTTCTGCCACTGGAAACAGTTTCTCCTTATTTACTCTATCAAAATGCTTCTTGATTTTGAGCAGCTCTATTAAATCTCCTCTTAACCTTCTCTGCACTCTCTCTCTCTCTCATATATATATAGTATCTATACCGATATAGCGAAGATACATGATAACTCAACAGTCATGTGAAACAACCATTAAATTCCTATTGATTTTTTTCTCCTTTTCTTAAGTAGAACATCAGGCAATTATGGAGCCATGTAGGTCAGAAGAAAAGACAATTACAAAAGTCATATGAAAGTGAGTATCATTGATCAGTAAACATATCCCAGAATCAGAGTGCCAAGAGAGAAGGTTGCTAAGGAACTGGCAACAAAGTTGTGTATGATGCTACTCTCCTCCAGTAAGCATCACAGCGTGAGCTCATGTAGGTTCCAATTTTAAGCCCTACTTTGTGCTTTTAGCTGCTCTCATCTGGGGTGGCAGAAAGGGGCACCAAAACTGGCCTCAGCATCCATAAGTTGGAGGGGTTAAATCAATTTCTCCCCTCCCCCCACCCCCGTGTTGCAGTCAGAACAAGCTGTACATCAGGACTAAGCTTCATTGTGATGCCCCAAGCCAAGGTCCATCAAGCTGCCAGCACTCACTGTCCAGAGGCACACATGAAGACCTGTGTCAACCAGCCAACCAGCACCTGCAGAAATGGACAACGAGGAGGAGGCAGCACCTGTAGAAACTCAGAACGAGCAGGAGGTAGCACCTGCGGAAGCCCCGGACCAGCAGGAGGCAGCACCTGCGGAAGAGGAGGCAGCACCTGCGGAAGCCCCGGACCAGCAGGAGGCAGCACCTGCGGAAGCCCCGGACCAGCAGGAGGCAGCACCTGCGGAAGACCCTGACCAGCAGGAGGCAGCACCTGCGGAAGAGGAGGCAGCACCTGCGGAAGACCCTGACCAGCAGGAGGCAGCACCTGCGGAAGAGGAGGCAGCACCTGCGGAAGCCCCAGACCTGCCGCAGGCAGCACCTGCGGAAGAGCAGAAACAAGAGGAGGCAGCACCTGCGGAAGAGCAGAAACAGGAGGTTGCACCACCTGCGGAAGAGCACAAACAGGAGGTTGCACCACCTGTGGAAGAGCAGAAACAGGAGGTTGCACCACCTGCGGAAGAGCAGAAACAGCAGGAGGCAGCACCTGCGGAAGAGCACAAACAGGAGGTTGCACCACCTGTGGAAGAGCAGAAACAGGAGGTTGCACCACCTGTGGAAGAGCACAAACAGGAGGTTGCACCACCTGTGGAAGAGCAGAAACAGGAGGTTGCACCACCTGTGGAAGAGCACAAACAGGAGGTTGCACCACCTGTGGAAGAGCACAAACAGGAGGTTGCACCACCTGTGGAAGAGCAGAAACAGGAGGTTGCACCACCTGTGGAAGAGCACAAACAGGAGGTTGCACCACCTGCGGAAGAGCAGAAAAAGCAGGAGGCAGCACCAGCAGAAGAGCAGAAAAAGCAGGAGGGAGAAACCTGTGAAAAACCAAAACCAGCAGAAGACAGCACAGGTGAAAAAGCAAAACCAGCAGAAGACAGCACTGGTGAACACACAAAACCACTAGGAGATAGTACCTGTGAAAAAGCAAAACCAGCAGAAGACAGCACCTGTAGAAAAGCAAAACCAGCAGAAGACAGCACCTGTGAAAAAGCAAAACCAGCAGAAGACAGCGCTGGTGAAAACACAAAACCACTAGGAGATAGTACCTGTGAAAAAGCAAAACCAGCAGAAGACAGCACTGGTGCAAAAGCAAAACCAGCAGAAGACAGCACTGGTGCAAAAGCAAAACCAACAGAAGACAGTGGCTGTAAATACAAAGAACCAGCTGAAGTCAGCACCGGTGAAAAGGAAAAACCAACAGAAGTCAGCCCCTGTGAAAAGGAAAAACCAACAGAATGCGACCCCTGTGTAAAAACAGCAGAAGACAGCACCGGTGGAAACGCAAGACCAACAGAAATCAGCCCCTGTGAAAAGGAAAAACCAATAGAATGCGACCCCTGTGTAAAAACAGAACCAGCACAAGTTAGTACTGGTAGAAACACAAAATCAACAGAAGTCAATGGCTGTAAATACAGAGAACCAGCAGGAGTTAGCACCCCGAGAAATGCAGAACCAGCAGGAGCCAGCACTTGTAGACACTCAAAACCAGCAGAAGCCAGCAGCTGTGGAAAAACAAAGCCATCAACAGTTTGCAGCTGTGGACACCCAAAACCAACAGGAGCCAGAACCTGTGGATCTGCACAGCCAACATCAACCAAAGCCGGTGGAACTCCAACAGGATTCTGCAGCTGCGGAAACCCAAAGCCAGCAGGAGCCAAAACCTGTGGGAAGCCGAACCAGTAGGCAGCAGGAATGTCCTACATTAAATGGGTTTGGGATAGTCTCAACCCAGCCGCTTTTATGGATGGACCTACAGCACGGAACAACCCTTAATTTGACGATATTACTCAGAGATGTAGCTTCAATTAATGCTATGAAAAATGGAAAAGTGTGACACTTGTGCAATATGGGGCTTGGTTTGGAGGTTGGCGCAGAGCAGGGAACTTTACTCTGCGTCTAACAAGGTTACACCTGAGCTGAGAGTACTTGACTCTGACGCTGTCACTGAAATATTCCATTCCTCAGCACCTTAATGAGCAGAAAACAATTCTCACCAAACCCACCACACCACACCACCTAACCCCGCCCCCAACCACCAAGTCAATGAAGAATATCCATGTCAGCAAGAGGAAGTTCTGAATACTTTTAAAATGGAGTCTTTAATGCAATAAGTGGCGAGATCCACACCTAAGTACCTAGACATCCAAGTTACCATCTCATGGTGTGTGCACATCCAGTGAGGCTATGTACTGTAACAGGAGGAGGGCGCGAGGTAGACACCACAATACCAGGATAGCCCATATGGATCTCCCTTTATCAGATTTCACATTACATGACAATCCACTTGAACACATTGACCTCTCACTCTGTCAGTCACACAAATCTGCCCCGGTGTCTCAGCAAAATGAGTCAGGGATCTTTCTGGTGTGCAGACTGAAAGAGAATCTACCTCACACTTCACCGCTGTTACAGATCAGCGTCTCACTGGGAGTGTTCGGAGCATGAAGACAAATTTAACTGGTATCTAAGGATGGTCCCGACAGAGGATGTTGAAAATGAATGGAAATGATAACTATGTGGGTAAATACTCAGCCATTGATCCCTGGCATTTTTACTTTAATAGCTTCCTTCCTCCCCCTATCCTTATATTCTTCATTTTACTGAGCTTTTGTTTTCTTTGTGTGAATTCTTTGCTCATCTGTCAGTGTCGGAACTCTGAACATCCCCCTATTCTAGAGACACAGTGTCAGCACCAAGTACTCACAAGTCATCACTTGGCTGCAAAGCAACATAGGAACAGGAGTTGGCCATTCAGCCCCTTGAGCCTGTTCTGCCTTTCAGTGAGATCATGGCTGATCTGTTTCCTAACTCCATCCACCTGTCTTGGCTCCATATCCTTTAATACCCTTGCAGAATAAGACTTCCTCTTCCAACAATTTGCCTCAATCCAAACTTCCAAAGTATCGTTCCCCCACCATGTGTCACATTTAGCAATGTCTCACAGCAGCCACCATTATGGATTGGATGGTCGAGAGTGCATCTAGGTCATGTGGAAGGCAGTTAGATGTAAAGTAAAGCTCCCTCTACTCTGCATCAAAGTATCTGCTCAAGATAGTTTTGAATGAAGAAGCTTGTTCAATCCATTTGATCTCATTCTTGCAGAATACCAACCTTACCATCTTCTCATTATAGCATCTAGCTACTTCTTAAATTAGCCCCAATGTCCCAGCCTCAACAAACCTCAACCTCAGAAGAACAGCCCCTACTGCATCAGTGTCACTTTTCTGTCCTCAGTGGCAGGCAGGCATTGTGCATGGACACCCTGGAGTAACATAAGAGATTCATCTTGGAGCACGTGCGAAGTAAACATCAGCCGAAATCGGCTTTGAGGTCCATCCTGGGACTAGTGTTCCTTCTATGCCTCTAGGGTTTATTTCACCTCTTGGAGACATCAGAATCATGGACAAGTACAAGACCATTGCTGCTAACCGTGATCATGTTAGAAAATGTACCACTGTCAATCTTGGTGTGCGATAATACTGACCTCGTGGAAAGTGGTCATTCACAGCACAGCGCTGAGTAAGCTAGCCTGAACTATGTTGGCAATAAAGGAAGGTGCATTGGCTCAGACGGAGGTCACGTGTCTCGGTGTATTTATTTCTGGGGCAGTTAACATGTCAACTCACTGTAATCAACGAAGCAAATATGAATGACGAACTACCTTACTAAATCAATAGAGCTTAAGTCAGTAGAGCTGAACCTCTGCAGTGCTCTGGTCAGATCACAATTTGTAGCACTCAAGTCACGATTTGGTGATGAAGACACAAAGCTCTAGAGGTGACGCAGGGATGCTCATCTCGAATTGAGGTTATGAGATAAGACAGCGGGAAAGGAAGCACCTGAGAAGCAACCTTAGAAAGGTAGATAAGATAGAAAATGGTATGGGTGAGGTCAATCTGGAACAGGACTTCAAGGTAAGTCATGAGAGCAGGACAAGGAGGGCACAGGTTCAAACTGGTGAGAGCAAATGTAAGACTAGCAGCAGGAAGAACTTCTTCACAAAGTGTGACCAACACTTAGAATATATTTCTGAGTTGGGCAGTGGAGGCAGAAGCCATAGAGACATTCACAAGCCAGTGGATACTGCAATGGAGGGACTGCAGGATTTCCTGTCTAGCTCGATGAGCTAAGATGGCTGACTGGTCTTCCTCTCCTGTACATGTTAGAAAGAAAGACGTGCATTTCTATAGCGCCTTTCACGACCACCGGACGTCCCAAAGCGCTTTACAGCCAATGAAGTAGTTTTTGAAGTGTAGTCACTGTTGTAATGTAGTAAACGCGGCAGCCAATTTGCGCACAGCAAGCTCCCACAAACGGCAATGCGATAATGACCAGATCATCTGTTTTAGTGATGTTGATTGAGAGATAAATATTGGCCAGGACACCGGGGATAACTCCCCCTGCTCTTCTTCGAAATAGTGCCATAGGATCTGTTCAGTCCACCTGAGGGGGCAGACGGGGCCCCGGTTTAACGTCTCATCCGAAAGACGGCACCTCCAACAGTGCAGCGCTCCCTCAGCACTGCACCGAGAGCGTCAGCCTAGATGTTTGTGCTCAAGTCCCTGGAGTGGGACTACGAACCCACAACCTTCTGACTCGGAGGCGAGGGTGCTACCCACTGAGCCACGGCTCAACAAAATGTACTCGACAAGGTGAGGGATACCAAGGGAATGCCACTTTTGGTATGCAGTTCCAACATCAAGAACTCCCAGGTTAGGTACAGCATGGCTAGAAGCTCCCTCTACCCTGTCCAAACCATGTGCCTCAGCCCCAACCATTAGCAATGCACCAGAGTGGCACTTTACCCATGTCTCTCGGAATTCAAAAGCAGCGTGAAGTTGTGTTAAACCTGTATAGGATCCCGGTCAGGCCACAGATAAAGAGTACTGTACACAGTTCTGGTCTCCATACTATAAAAAAGGACATAGAAGCACTGGAGAAAGTGCAAAAATGATTTACAAGGATGGCACCAGAACTGAGAGCTTACAGCTAATCGGGAAAGAACGAACAGGTTGGGACTTTTTCCTTTAGAAAAGAGAAGACCTGATTGAGAATTATAAAATGATGAATGGGTTGGACAGAATGCTTACACTTGTGGGAGAACCAAAACCAGGGGCCATAAATACAAGATAGTTACTAATAAATAGGAAATAAGGAGAAATGTCTTTACTCAGAGAGTGGTTAGAATGTGGAACTCGCTACCACAGGAAGTGGTTGAGGGGAATGGCATAGATTCTTTCAAAAGGAAACTAGACGAGTACATGAGACAAAAGGGAATAGAGAGATAGGCTGAAAGGCTGAGAGGAGGTAGATGGAATGGGAGGAGATTCGCGTGGAGCATAAACACCAGCACAGACTAGTTGGGCCGAATGGTCTGTTTATTCTATGGCCTCCATGATGGAGACAATTTGTGAGATGTCCTGAGCTGGACACCATGCCCACGGGGAGCTGGGCTTTTAGACTCTTTTATCATCAACTTTGATTCCATTAGTCTGAGCTGGGCCAAGTATTGGTTTTGCTAGTATAACGTGCTAACTCACAGTACTACTGTGAGTTACAGTACACAGCCTCATTCATGATATTTGCTCTCAATTGTTTCTTTTGATTTGTGCTTCCTTTTCACACACTCAGTCTGGCAACAATAAACACCTTCAAATTGTTCTGGTCTCCATATTACAAAAAAGATATAGAGGCACTGGAGAAGGCGCGAAAAATTATTTACAAGAATGACACCAGAAATGAGAGATTATACCCAGCAGGAAAGACTGAACAGGCTGGGGCTCTTTTCTCAAAAAAAAAGAGAAGGCCGAGGGGTGACCTAATAAGAGGTCTTTAAAATCATGAAGGCATTCAATAGGGTAGATGTAGAGAAGATGTTTCCACTTGTGGGGAGGGGAGTCCAAAACTAGGGGCCATAAACAGCTTTGCTTCTAATTTGTTTATTCCGTGCACGGTTCCTTTTAAATTTGTTGCGCGGGCCGCTCAGGCGCGGTATCTTCCAACGACAGCAGCTGGTGAGCGGCCCGCCCGGGACCTCCCGATTGGTGCACCACCGCGCACCTTGGGCGGGGGGGGGAAATCGCTGGCCATAAATATAAGATAGTCACTAATAAAGCCAATAAGGAATTCAGGAGAAACTTCTTTACCCAGAGTGTTGCTAGACGTGGAACACGCTACCGCACGGAGTGGTCGAGACGAGTGGCATAGATGCGTTTAAGGGGAGGCTCGGTAAGCACATGGGGGAGAAAGAGATATACTGATAAGGGTGAGAGTAGGGAGGAGTAGATGAAGTAGAATGGGAGGGGGTTCGTGTGGAGCGTAAACACCGCCATAGATCTGTTGAGCCGAAAGGCCTGTTTCTGTGCTGTCAATTCTATGTAATATGGGAGACAATGCCCCAGAATGAGAGGAAGGAAGAAAACTCGGGTTAGAACACAGCTTCTTATTTACTTCAGGCTGTCACTTGTTTAAAAAAAAATCACTTACTCATCCTCCTCTTAAGCATCTAATAAATTTCACAGGGCCTCATTACCTCAGGGATTCTCTGCCAATGATTTCAGTCTCACTCCTTTTTTTTATTTCCACTTATGTTTCTTTGTTTCACACACCGACTCCTCGCTCTCAGCACTCATTTTCGCCTGAGTGATGGCAACTTTGCACGGTGGGAACTGCAGCGTGCAGGCGGGGGCCCCGTTGCCGTGGCAACCTGGTCAGCCGACCAGTCTTCACTCAGCGCTGGAACAGGCGGTGCCTGCGCCACCGATGGAGCACTTGAGATGCTCTCGTTCGGCGTGTCCCCCCTCTGTTGGGGTGAAGAGGCAGTGTGGTCACCCAAGCAGTTAAGAGGAAGTCCGGTTAAGTCCCGACTCACGCGGAGATTAAGGAAGAATTTATATAGCGCCTTTCACGACCTCTGTTGGTATCACTCCCATCTCGGAGTTCCCACTCCAGTAGGAAGGCAAATGGTATGCTGGCCTTCATTACAAGAGGATTTGAGTACAGGAGTAAAGAAGTCTTACTCCAATTATATAGGGCCTTGGTGAGACCACGCCTGGAGTACTGTGTACAATTTTGGTCTCCTTACCTAAGGAAGGATATACTTGCCATAGAGGGAGTGCAACGAAGGTTCACGAGATTGATTCCTGGGATGGCGGGACTGTCGTATGAGAAGAGATTGAGTAAACTAGGCCTGTATTCTCTTGAATTCAGAAGAATGAGAGGGGATCTCATTGAAGCATACAAAATTATTACTGGGCTTGATAGGGTGGATGCTGGGAGAATGTTTCCCTTGGCTGGGGAGTCTAGAACCAGGGGCCACAGCCTCAAGATAAAGGGTAGGCCATTCAGGACTGAGATGAGAAGATATTTCTTCACACAGAGGGTGGTGAATCTTTGGAATTCTCTACCCCAGAGGGTTGTGGAGGCTCAGTCATTGGGTATATTCAAAACAGAAGTCGATAGATTTCTGACTAGTAAGGGCATCAAGGGACATGGCGATAGGGCCGGTGAATGGAGTTGAGGCAGAAGTTCAGCCATGATCTCATTGAATGGCGGAGCAGGCTCGAAGGGCCAAATGGCTTACTCCTGCTCCTATTTCTTATGTAGGCTAGGCTGATGCTTCAGTGCGACGCTGAGGAAGTGCTGCATTGTCAGAGGTGCCACCTTTCAAGCGAGACGTTACATTGAGAATCCATCTACCTGTCTGTTCAGTTGGATGTCAAAAGATACCACAGCACTATTCAAAGAAGGGCAGGGAGTTCTCCTGGTGTTCTGGCCAACATTTCTCCCCTCAACTAATTCTGCTGTAAACAGATTAACCTGTCATTTATCTATCTCATTGTTTGTGGGACCTTGCTGTGTACAAACTGGATGCCGCATTACAACAGTGACTGCAATTCAAAAATAATTAATTGGATGCGAAGTCATTTGGGATGTCCCGAGGATGTCATGTTCTGTGCAAATGAATGTTTTTTTTCCTTCTTTCAGTTTCAGAATCCTAGATCTAACAGGTTATCAATAGCAAATCAGCAGAGTTCCCAGTTACCACGGTGATTCCTGTATACACAACGGAACAGGTGTGCTCAGCACAGGGCCGATTACCCCAGCACTGGGTCAGATCTGCAAGTGGATGTCAACATCCTGAAAAGAAAAAAAGAACATGCATTTATCTAGCGTCTTTCACGACCTCAGGACGTTCCAAAGCGCTTTACAGCCAATGAAGTACTTTTTGAAGTGTAGTCACTGTTGTAATGTAGGAAACGGCGGCAGCCAATTTGCGCACAGCAAGCTCCCACAAACAGCAATGTAATAATGACCAGACAATCTGTTTTAGTGATGTTGGTTGAGGGACAAATATTGGCCAGAACTCCCCTGCTCTTCTTCAAAATAGCATCATGGAATCTTTTGCATCCAATTGAGAGAGCAGGGCCTCGGTTTAACTTTTCATGCGAAAGACGGCACCCTCCGACAGTGCAGCGCTCCCTCACTACTGCACTGGGAATGTCAGTATAGATTATATTCTGCAGATGGCATGTGGCCTGGACAGATGGGGATTTTCAGAACAAGTTAACTGAACAATAATGAGCTACGAGACAGATGGTATTTATTTATTATGTAACAAAGCAGCACCAGATTTGCAAAGTTTCGGTACTTTAACTTAAGAGGAATTTGCATTTATACAGCACTTCATCACATCCCAAAGAGCTTTACAACCAATGAATTATGTTTAAAGTGCTGCCACTGTTATGTAGCAGGCACTTTGCTTACAGCAAGGATCCACAAACAGCAATCAGCTGCATGTTCAGTTAATCCGTTCTGCTTTTCGGTTGAATGCTAAATGCTGGCCAGGACACCAGTGGAACTCCCTGCTCTTGGAATTGCGCTGCGGGACCGGTTACATCCGTCTTGGGCACAGAGCGCCTCGGTTTAACGTCTCATCCGAAAGACGGCACCTCCAACAATGCAGCGCTCCCTCAGCACTGGCAAGAATCAGCTGTAGTGAGGCTTAGAACACACAGCCCCCTTCTGTATCCGGGGCAAGAGCACTGCCAATTGAGTCAAGCTGACACTTGCAGCTAGTTTAAGGTTGCTACGTCTTAAACACACATTTTAATGGAGGAAAGCAGATTGGGAGCTGGGAGGCCTGCCGTGTTCCATTAACCTGCTCGAACGACGGAGAGGGTTAATAAAGAGAATGTGTGCGTGAATGAGACTTTGAACTGGATTCCAATTCGAATGGATTTGCTAGACGCACTGGCTTATTATGTTGGGTGAGCGCCTTCTGGCAGGACACCTTGTGAGGGTAAATAGCTCAATGGGTAGATGCACCACGTCGTGTGGTACTGAGCTGTACCAATCAGGAATGCCCCCAGATATAATCTCTGCCTGTGACATTAGATGAACTCAGTCAGAACAGTGGTAGAAACACTACAATGAGCCTCAACCGACATAACAAAAACAGATTGTCTGGTCATCATCACATTGCTGTTTGTGGGAGCTTGCTGTGCGCAAATTGGCTGCCGCGTTTCCCACATTACAACAGTGACTCCACTTTATTAAAAAGTACATCATTGGCTGTAAAGCGCTTTGGAGACGTCCGGTGGTCATGAAAGGCGCTGCAGAAATGCAAGTCTTTCTTTCAGTGCCCCTGGGGTAGCAAGGGATGTCTCCCCGTCTTCATTATCTCCCCAGCGACCACTACGGGAAGGGTCAGGTGTGTGGACCGTAGGTCGGGATTGGATTGGATTGGGTGTTGTGCCCCACCCCACCCTGGCCAAATATCCCAATGCCACTCTCCATCAGAGCTCACACATGAAGAATGGACACTTGTGGAAGGTACCACAGGGCAGGAATTACTGACAGACACGAGTCGCAGGAGAAAAGCTGGAGAAGGATAGAAGAAACACCTTTCTTACTTCAAATAAATGTGTGTTTCATTTACTTTCCTTTATTTAGCTTCTTTGATTATTTTGTTCCACCTCCGTCTCTTTTTCTATTTTGCTTTCCCTGCTTTCTCACTATCTCTCTCGCTTTGTTTCTTATTACATGCAATTATCCTGTCTCTTTTGTCCCCCCTCTCCACTTAATCCTTCATTTTCTGTTCCATGTTACTTCTTTCTAATTTCTGGTCTTATTTCTTTATCTCCCTTTCTATTTGTCTTTCTTTTTTCTCCCTCCCTCTTTCCATACAATCCAAAAAGGATAAAAAGGGACCATCCTTGATCGAGGTGATTAGCTGGTAAACAGCCAATGGCAACCTCAGCAAGGTGGGGGGGGGGGGGCAGCTAGCCTCGGCGAGCATTAATAAGCTCCTGAGCTCTTAAATCCCTTTCACTGGGAGGGACCTGGGGAAAATCATCAGCTCCAGCTATCTGAGGACAGCCAGTCATTACACAGCCTGCAACAGTCAGAGGAAGGTTCCCGAACAGCAGACCGCTCAGAACACAGACTCGTCGTTGAGGGGACTTGCTTACCCACTAGCTGAACATGCCCAGGAGGAGGACTTAGCCTTTTCATCTTGCTACAAAAATATGAAGCAAAGTGGGATCCAAGCAAACCGCACACAAATCTTCACTTTGTAAAACGAGCTCAACTACACTCTTGGTCATCTGGGATCAGGGATCATTTTACTTCCCACATCCCACTTGCAGCATTTTAAAACTAAAACACCTGTGACTCTCTCTTGCAAATTCAAATCGACGTCTCGACGAATTTTCAGCCATGGACCAAGAGTCGACTCTGCTGGCAGGCAACGCTACCAACTTAACAGACGCACTGGGCCATGCGTTTCAGTACTCGCTCTCCTCCGGCGCTGTACTCTACAATGACTATAAACCCCCACAGAGAGAGCTGATCCCTTTGCCCAAGGCTGTGCTCTACCTACTCATGGCCGCCCTGGTGGTGGTAGCTGTGGCTTATGCCATCGTGGGGCATCTCATTAAAGATCTTGCACACGACGTTGCAGGTGAGTTCCCATCAACCTTTGCCGTTTAAGATTGGGTGGGTGACATGTTCTTTGCACTTGCAACTTTAGGTTATTGGGTGTGGAGGGGTGGGGGGGGGGGGGTGGGGAGGAGAAAGGAGATTCAAGGAGACAAATGGTGAAGATGAATTTCCTTTGTAAGTTTGTTTCAGCAGAGTTTATAGTGTAGAGCATCTTTTAACTGAATATCAAGCATTGAATCCTCTAAAATCAACTAAGGGATTGAAGTCAAAGAGTGATAGTCAGTCTGTTTAACTCTCTCCTTTCTATCGCTCTCCTCCACGGCTGAGACTCCAGTGCAGGACCGAGGGACTGCTGCAGTGTCAAAGGTGGTGGATGAGATGTTAAACTGAGGTCCCATCTGCATGCTCAGGTAGACCTTAAAAAAGGTCTTGCGGTACTGTTTGAAGAGCAAGGGGGTCTCGCTGGTGCCCTGGCCAACACTGCTCCCTCAACCACCACCACCACCAAAAACAGATTAACCTGCCCGTTATTTCATTACTGCACAAGATCACTGCCGTGTTTGCCTACAGAGGAACAGTTCATACACTCCAAAAAAGTGATTCATTGTATTGACATGAGGAGCTGTAAAAATCCAAGTACTTAACTATTTGTAACCCAGCGTGTGCGAGTTTGATTTCCTTGTTCGAAACCAAATCTGCTTTGTAGACTTAATCAGCCTAGTCAACTGGGAATCCCCGATTTTACTGATGTGATCAGTAAGCCCCTGGATTAACAGCTCCCTCAATCTGGTGGGCTCAGTAACTCCTCCGAGCTAGGCTCCTCACGCCGTCCGGACAAAACCCGATGGACGACAGATTATACATTAAGATGGGACTTGTGAGGAGCTGAGAGCAGGGAGACACTTTGGGAGTAACAGGCAGAGAAAGCAAAGGGTGCCTGCTTAAGCAAGATGCAGTTGATGTTTGGTCACTGAGGACACAGTCAATAGAGGACACAGTCAATAGAGAATATGACTTCAATATTTGGTTTGAATTGTCTCCTGAAGGTGTGACCCTTGCTGAAATACAGTTGCATGGGGGGGGGGGGGCCCCCAAGTCTCATCCAAACTTCTATACTTTGAATAATCGGCAGGCTACTTGACCATGGGGATCATCACAGTTGAGCCCGTTCCTGTTCCAACTTGCTGTCCTGACCCAAACACAACCCACTTCCCTAGCCCCAGGAGGCTGTGGCCAATGGTGCCTTACCTACCACTGCCTCAGCAGAGGCCGGCTAACTCAGCAGAGACCAGGGAATCGAACCAGAGGACCCTCCCCGGTCCCTATAGCACTGAAACAGACGGGGGAAACATGCATGTATCCATCAGTCCCTGTGCGGAGTACGCTAACCTTTTTAAGACCACGTAATGTAAGTAGGCACATCCTGAGCTCAAGTAGAGGCCAACTGCTCTTGGCTCGGAGCAGTGCTACGAGAGTTCAGCAATGGTTGTGGTCATCTAACACAGAAAGGACCAGGGATTAATTGAACTCTGGACGCCCCAACACACTGGGGAAGTGCATTTACCCATCAAGCTGGGGAGGGGGAATGTTACTTTAAAAGGATGATCTGCTGGAGCAGGATTATTCCGTCAACAGGCTGCTCGCTTTTAACAGCAGCAACTTATCAAGGAGCTTGGCTGACCAGTACTTAATCCACGCTCAAACTAAAAGCGTCCCAGATCACAGTCCGTTTAATAGAAGTGAGGGCTTAATCACCTCACCGTTGGGAGCCTGTTATCATTCAGTATTACGTTTGAGCAATAAAATGACGCTCGTTATGCAAATGTATTATTTGTACTGCACAGGGACCACACTAAATGATTACGTACATGTACAAACACACACAACACTTGCTAATCCCCCATAGCATTGCTCAGAACTCAAGTGCAGTTAGTCTCTAATTGACCTTAGGATGTGCCTGTTCACATTAATCAGATGTTATGGTCTTAAAAAGGGACACCCCAATTACACACAGCTCCACCCACGCAGCAGAATAATTTACAGCTGTGCATCATATGGAGGGATATGGGGAAAGGGCAGGGGAATGGGACTAATTGGATAGTTCTACCAAAGAGCTGGCACAGGCATGATGGGCCAATGGCCTTTATTGCAAGGGGGAGGGAGTATAAAAGTAGGGAAGTCTTGCTACAACTGTACAGGACGTTGGCGAGACCACACCTGGAGTACTGCGTACAGTTTTGGCCTCCTTATTTAAGGATATACTGGCATTGGAGGCAGTTCAGAGAAGGTTCACTAGGTTGATCCCTGAGTTGAAGGGGTTGTCTTATGAGGAAAGGTTGAGCAGGTTGGGTCTACACTCATTGAGTTTAGAAGAATGAGAGGTAATCTTACTGAAACATAAGATTCTGAGGGGGCTTGACGAGGTAGATGCAGGAGGATGTTTCACCTTGTGGGGGAATCTAGAACCAGGGGGGCATAGTTTCAGAATAAGGGGTCACCCATTTAAAACGGAGATGAGGAGGAATTTCTTCTCTCAGAGGGTCGTAAATCTTTGGAATTCTCTCCCCCAGAGAGCTGTGGAGGCCGAGATAGACAGATTTTTGAAAAACAGGGGAATCAAGGGTTATGGGGAGCAAGCGGGCAGGAAAGTGGAGGTGAGGCCAAGATCAGATCAGATTGAATGGCGGAGCAGGCTCGAGGGGCCGAATGGCCTACTCCTGCTCCTATTTCTTATGTTCTTATGTTCTGTGCTATATCATTCTATAATTCCAAGTGATTCATTGGTAGAATACACATCCACTTTAAATTGTGTTCATTTCAAATGTTTCCCCCACCCAATAGATTGCATATTTGGCCTGAAGGAGCAGGAAAGTGGGACTGGCAGTGACCTGAAGTGCATCACACCTGCAACACCCTTGTACCCGCTCCAGGACCAGCAGGAAGTCCACATCCCAGAAGAGGAGACTCTGCATCTACCGCAGGAGACATGACTTTAGAAACGGGAATACGGGGGATGGATTCACCGAAGGAGACGACGAACAGCAAAGGACTCATCCCATCAGTAATACCAACCGAACCTATCAAACTGCATCAGCTGAGCGGTTTTATTGTAACTGATAATTTGCCACAAAAAAAAAATCGGTCACATTCGCTTGCGACATTTTCACTCCACGGAATATATAAATCCTTAATGCATTTCCCGAGCTAGCAGAAGCCAAATAAATAATTGAATATGTATATAAATAAAAAAGAGGCAGGAAATGACAGTAACCATTATACACACAACTTTTGGCCAACACACTTGTGAATAAGCTGATAAGAAGTCAAGGACAAAGAAAGGCCACTCAACAACTTGCATTGATGTAGTACAACGTCCCAAGATGCTTCACAGGAGCATTATTGGACGAATTTACCCTCCAAAACCTGTCCTTTTGGTACTCTAACTCTGCCAGACTAGAATCCAACTGTGTTTTGAATGTCCCTACAGTTTGTGTCTCTACTTCCCTGCCTGCCCGACTATTCCAGATATTTATTACCCTTTGTATGAAGCAGTTCTTTCTACATTTATTTTTCACTAGTTTATACTTAAAGCCATTGGTTCTAATATTCTGCCATATTTAAAAGTAATATTCAGAATTTAAATATTTTATACACTTCAGCAAGGTTTCCCTTTGATTGCAGCCTCGAGTGAAGACAGAGATTAGCATTAATCTTTCCTCTCAGGCTCATCCCTTTTACACTTGGAATCATTTCATGCTGCTACTGTCTGTGCACCTACCCTTAACACTGGCACAACACCCCTGGTGAACACCTCAATTACTGGTAAATTCCGTTTACTTCACGCAAACGTTCTAGGTTTTTGTGTTTGAAATTTGAGCAGTTTCCACGTACAGTGCGGACATTAATCGGGGGAGTCTCAAAGCAACTCAACTGGCGGCCAAGATGGCGGCACTCAGCGCAGCGTGAAAAAGGCGACGATTTGTCACTGGATTATGCTGGTAAAGGGAAGCTGTACTTTAAAAAAAAACTGCTGAAACCCCTCGTAAACTTGGACTTGCGATTTAGTGTGGCACAACATCCTGCGAATTCCTACTTACCGCGTGCTGCCCTTCCCGACTGTTGCGATTATGTATGGACATCCTGGAGACATCTTCCGAGATGCACTTGTTCACATTCCCAGAGATGTCCTTTATTAAACATTCTTGCTCTGCAATACTTACGCTGTATATCAGTCTGTATAGATTCAATGTTTTATAAAAGAAAAATAAACATTTACATCGATACCCAGTCTTGAACAGTCCAAGTGTGAAATTTTCCAGCGTGGGAGTCCTTGATTTCAGCCAACCATAGTTATTCGGATTGCAGTGCAGCTGCACCTCCTCTTCCTACAGTGCACTCAACCCCCCCCCCCCCAGCTGGCACGGGTGGATGATGTCCCAATCAATGGGAAGGTGACCATTCGAGGGCAGCCCCTGCAGGTGGCAAGTTTGCTGCTCGTTCAGCTCCCGTGCCTAGACCCGTGAAAGCCACACAATTAACGGGGATCTCTGCGGTAAATGGCGTCACAAGCCACCTGAATCACGCCTTTGATCCTGCCCTCCGGGGGTTGGTTCCCTGGAACGGAGCGGGTGGGGACAGCAATTCCGCCCCCCCCCCCCCCAGAGGTGGCGACCAATAGGCAGCACTCTTGCTGTGGACAGAGCATCCACAGCATGTCAACCGTTAGCAAGCGTTTTGAGAACTGGTGCCTCAGCGCGAGGGCAAGGCTTGGTTGAGTGCGATAACCCATGGAATGCACGAGACTAGTCATGTATGCACGTAACTGCAGAAAGCACATCAAAACGCGCCGGCCATTCTGGGAAACAGCAGACAATATTCATGCAACAACAACTTGCATTTATATAGCGCCTTTAACGTAGTAAAACGTCCCAAGGCGCTGCACGGGAGTATTTTAAGACAAAAAATTTGACACCGAGCCACATAAGGATAAATTAGGGCAGGCGACCAAAAGCTTGGTCAAAGAGGTAGGTTTTAAGGAGCGCCTTAAAAGGAGGAAAGAGGGGTAGTGAGGCGGACAGGTTTCGGGAGGGAATTCCAGAGTTTAGAGCCTAGGCAACAGAAGGCACGGCAGCCAATGGTTGAGCGATTATAATCAGGGATGCTCAAGAGTGGGAGCAGTCAAACAACAACAACGGCGAAACCGCTAAAGTGACGTCATAACCAGGGAAGGAGCTGATTGGTAAGTAGGACCTGGTGAGTATTTCTACAGTCCAGTAGTTAAAGTAAAAGTAAGGTCTCGAGTTTAGAGTAAGTAGCGTTTAAAGGGAAGTAAGGTCCCTAGTGTATTTAATATTCTTTAATTTAAAGGAAGTAAAGGGAGTAAATTAAGGGTAGGACATGGCAGGGAAGCTCGGCTGCGTGGAGTGCTCCTCCTGTGCTATGTGGGAAGTCAGGGACACCTTCGGTGTCCAGGGCGAACACATGTGCAGGAAGTGTCTCCAGCTGCAGCTACTCGAAATCCGCGTTTCAGAGCTGGAGTTGCGGCTGGAGTCACTGTGGAGCATCCGCGAAGCTGAGATCTTCGTGGATAGCACGTTTAATGAGGTGGTCACACCGCAGGTAAAGAGTGCACAGGCAGACAGGAAATGGGTGACCGCCAGACACAGTAAAAGAACTAGGAAGGTAGTGCAGGAGTCCCCTAGGTCCATCTCCCTCTCCAACAGATTTTCTGTTTTGGATACCGATGGGGGAGATGGTTTCTCAGGGGAATGCAGCAAGAGCCAAGTCCGTGGCACTACGAGTAGCTCAGCTGCACAGGAGGGGAGGAAAAAGAGTGGGAGAGCAATAGTGATAGGGGATTCTATCGTAAGGGGAACAGATAGACGTTTCTGTGGCCGCAGACATGACTCCAGGATGGTATGTTGCCTCCCTGGCGCCAGGGTCAAGAATGTTACTGAACGGCTGCAGGGCATTCTGAAGGGGAAGGGCGAACAGAGGTCGTGGTTCACATTGGTACCAATGACATGGGTAGAAAGGGGGATGAGGTCCTGCAACAAGAATTTAGGGAGCTAGGTAGCAGATTAAAAAGCAGGACCTCAAAAGGTTGTAATCTCTGGATTACTCCCAGTGCCACGTGCTAGTGAGTATAGGAATAGGAGGATAGAGCAGATGAATGCGTGGCTAAAGAGTTGATACAGGAGGGAGGGCTTTAGTTTCCTGGATCACTGGGTCTGCTTCTGGGGAAGGTGGGACCTGTACAAGTCGGACGGGTTACACCTGAACTGGAACGGGACCAACATCCTTGCGGGGAGGTTTGCTAGTACTGTTGGGAGGGGGGGGGGGTTTAAACTAACTTGGCAGAGGGATGGGATACGGAGTGGAGCTATAGTAGGGGGTGATGCACAGCGAAATATAGAGGAAAAAAACAAGTCAGCCTGGAAGGCAGAGCAAATATGTAACGGCACAAGGGAGTATGGCAAGGCTGGATGGCATTTATTTTAATGCAACGAGTCTTGCGAGTAAGGCAGATTAATTGAAGGTGTTGATGAACACATGGGAGTATGCTGTTGTTGCTATCACAGAGACATGGTTGAGGGAGGGGCAGGACTGGCAGCTCAATATTCCGGGGTATAGAATCTTCAGGCGAGACAGAGGGGGGTGTAATAGAGGTGGGGGTGTCGCAATATTAATCAAGAAGTCAATTACTGCTGTAAGGAGGGATGATATCTTAGCAGGTTCCTCTAATGAGGCCACATGGGTAGAACTTAAAAACAAAAAGGGGGCAAGCACTTTGCTGGGAGTGTACTATAGGCCCCCAAACAGTCAGGGGTAGAGAGAGGAAGATATGTAGGCAAATTTCAGAAGTGTAGAAATAATAGGGTAATAATAGTAGGGGATTTCAACTTCCCCAATATTAACTGGGATAGTCAGAGTGTGAAAGGCTTAGAGGGTACGGAATTCTTAAAGTGCATCCAGGAGAGCTTTTTGAGCCAGCATGTAGAAAGTCCTACAAGAGAGGGGGCGGTACTGGACCTAATTCTAGGGAGTGTAGCCAGGCAAGTGGTAGAAGTGTCAGTAGGAGAGCATTTTGGTGACAGTGACCATCATTCGGTGAGATTTAAGGCAGTCATGGAAAAGGACAAAGATGGACCGGAAATAAAGGTTCTAAATTGGGGGAAAGCTGATTTTATGATAAGGCAGGATCTGGCCAAAGTGGACTGGGATCAGCTACTTGTAGGAAAATCCACATCAGAGCAGTGGGAGTCTTTCAGAAAGTAAAGAGAGAGAGTACAACGCCATCATGTTCCCGTAATGGTCAAGGTTGGGACCAACAAGCCCAGGGAACCCTGGATGTCAAGGGATATACAAGAATGGATTAGGAAAAAAAGGGAGGCTTTTGGCAGATACAAAGGACTAAAAACAGTGGAAGCCCTAGAGGAGTATAGAAAGTGCAGGGGGGTACTTAAAAAAGAAATGAGAGCGAAGAGGGGGCATGAAAAAACACTGGCGGGCAAAATAAAAGGAAAATCCCACGGTGTTTTATAAGTATATTAAGAGCAAGAGGATAACCAGGGAAAGAGTAGGGCCCATTAGGGACCAAAGTGGCAATCTGTGTGTAGAGCCGGAAGATGTAGGTGAGGTTTTAAATTAATATTTTGCATCTGTGTTCACTATGGAGAAGGACGATGTAGGCATAGAAATCAGGCAGGGGGATTGTGATATACTTGAACAAATTAGTATTGAGAGGGAGGAGGTACTAGCGGTTTTAGCGGGCTTAAAAGTGGATAAATCCCCAGGCCCAGACGAGATGTATCCTGGGCTGCTGTGTGAGGCAAGGGAGGAGATTGCAGGGGCTCTGACACAAATTTTCAGAACCTCTCTGGCAACAGGGGAGGTCAAAATTGAGAGGTCGCACAACACCAGGTTATAGTCCAACAGTTTTATTTGAAATCACAAGCTTTCGGAGCTATCGATTGCTCCTTCCTCAGGTGAAGTAAATTAGATACAGAATCGCCAAAGCATATATAGATAGAAAACAAAGCATGTGTACCTTACAATTGCAGACCACTAAATTAAATCATCCTGACTATCTGCCGAGGTGTGATAAAGTTAATTAAGTCAGCCAGGAAGGTACCACATCAAAGACATAGCAAGATACAACTGAGACAATGAGGTGTAGTCGCAGGGGTTCTAACGTGTCAAAAGCTGCCGTCTGTATGTAAAACGAAAAGCTTTAAAATGTTTACTTTTTTACTGGGAAAATTTTTACTTTTTTACTGGGAATCACATCTGTGAACAAGCTAACGACGACTCGAGTCCGGATCACGTCATGTATCGTGACATAAACCCAAGATCCCGATTGAGACCGTCTTCATGAGTGCGGAACTTGGCTATCAGTTTCTGCTCGATGATTTTGCGTTGTCGTGTGTTTCTAAGGTTGCCTTGGAGAACGCTTACCCGCAGATCCGAGGCTGAATGTCCTTGACTGCTGAAGTGTTCCCCGACTGGGAGGTAACAATCCTGCCTGGCGATTGTTGCGCGGTGCTCGTTCATACGTTGTCTCAGTGTCTGGGTTTATGTCACGATACATGACGTGATCCGGACTCGAGTCGTCGTTAGCTTGTTCACAGATGTGATTCCCAGTAAAAAAGTAAAAATTTTCCCAGTAAAAAAGTAAAAATTTTAAAGCTTTTCGTTTTACATACAGACGGCAGCTTTTGACACGTTAGAACCCCTGCGACTACACCTCATTGTCTCAGTTGTATCTTGCTATGTCTTTGATGTGGTACCTTCCTGGCTGACTTAATTAACTTTATCACACCTCGGCAGATAGTCAGGATGATTTAATTTAGTGGTCTGCAATTGTAAGGTACATATGCTTTGTTTTCTATCTATATATGCTTTGGCGATTCTGTATCTAATTTACTTCACCTGAGGAAGGAGCAATCGATAGCTCCGAAAGCTTGTGATTTCAAATAAAACTGTTGGACTATAACCTGGTGTTGTGCGACCTCTCAATTTTGTCCACCCCAGTCCAACACCGGCATCTCCGCATCATGAACAGGGGAGGTGCCAGAGGACTGGAGAACAGCTAACGTAGTACCATTATTCAAGAAGGGTAGTAGGGATAAACCAGGGAATTACAGGCCAGTGAGCCTAACATCAGTGGTAGGGAAATTATTGGAAAAAATTCTGAGGGACAGAATTAGTCTCCACTTGGAGAGGCGCGGATTAATCAAGGATAGTCAGCATGGCTTTGTCAGGGGGAGATCATGTCTGACCAATTTGATTGAATTTTGAGAGGGGGTGACTAGGTGTGCGGATGAGGGTAGTGCAGTTGATGTAGTCTACATGGACTTCAGTAAGGCTTTTGACAAAGTCCCACATGGGAGACTGGTCAAGAAGGTAAGAGCCCATGGGATCCAGGGCAATTTGGCACATTGGATCCAAAATTGGCTTAGTGGCAGGAGGCAGAGGGTGATGGTCGAAGGTTGTTTTTGTGACTGGAAGCCTGTGTCCAGTGGTGTACCGCAGGGATCGGTGCTGGGTCCTTTGCTGTTTGTAGTGTACATTAATGATATAGATATGAATGTAGGAGGTATGATCAGTAAGTTCGCAGATGACATGAAAATTGGTGGAGTGGTAAATAGCGAGGAGGGAAGCCCCAGGCTATAGGACGATATCGACGGGTTGGTCAGATGGGCAGAACAGTGGCAAATGGAATTTAACCCTGAAAAGTCTGAGGTGATGCATTTTAGGAGGACTAACAAGGCAAGGGAATACACAATGAATGGTAGGACCCTAGGAAGGACAGATGATCAGAGGGACCTTGGTGTACATGTACATAGATCCCTGAAGGCAGCGGGACAGGTAGATAAGGTGGTTAAAAAGGCATATGAGATACTTGCCTTCATTAGCCGAGGCATAGAATATAAGAGCAGGGAGGTTATGATGGAGCTGTACAAAACGCTAGTTAGGCCACAGCTGGAATACTGTGTGCAGTTCTGGTCGCCACACTATAGGAGGGATGTGATTGCATTGGAGAGGGTGCAGAGGAGATTCACCAGGATGTTACCTGGGCTGGAGCGCTTCAGCTATGAAGAGAGACTGGACAAGCTGGGGTTGTTTTCCTTAGAGCAGAGAAGGCTGAGGGGGGACCTGATTGAGGTGTACAAAATTATGAGGGGCATAGATAGGGTAGATAGAAAGGAACTTTTCCCCTTAGTAGAGGGGTCAATAACCAGGGGGCATAGTTTCAAGATAAGGGGCAGGAGGTTTAGAGGGGATTTGAGGAAAAACTTTTTCACCCAGAGGTTGGTTGGAATCTGGAACTCACTGCCTGAAAGGGTGGTAGAGGCAGGAACCCTCACAACATTCAAGAAGCATTTAGATGAGCTCTTGAAACGCCATAGCATACAAGGCTACGACCAATTGCTGGAAAATGGGAATAGAATAGACAGGGCTTGATGGCCGGCGCAGACACGATGGGCCTCTTTCTGTGCTGCATAACTGTATGACTCTGAGGGCAGAATTAGAGGAGCGCAGATATCCCGGGGATTGTGGGGCTGAAGGAGATTACAGAGATAGGAAGGGGCGAGGCCATGGAGGGATTTGAAAACAAGGATGAGAATTTTGAAATCGAGGCGCTGCTTTACCGGGAGCCAATGTAGGTCAGCGAGCACAGGGGAGATGGGCGGACGGGACTTGGTGCGAGTTAGGACACGGGCAGCCGAGCTTTGGATGACCTCAAGTTTACGTAGGGTAGAATGTGGGAGGCCAGCCAGGAGTGCGTTGGAATAGTCAAGTGTAGAGGTAACAAAGGCATGGATGAAGGTTTCAGCATGATGGTTTCAGGTGGTATCGACCCACTATCCAGAAGGACGGAATCGTGGGACGCACGCAACATAAAGAACCAACACCTCATCACTGACCCAACAGCAGAGGTCCATGGCTTCGAAGACAGTGGACAGCGCTCAACCCAATCCGCACAGGACAGACGATGCGGCCACCTGCGCCACCAGTGGAAGATGAGGGACGATCCTAAGTGTGATTGTGGCCATAAGTCCCAGACCACGGAACACATCGCATCAACCTGCCCACTAAGATCCGCTGCGGGAGGCACCTCATTTCTCCACTTGGCATCTCAGCAGGCTATCGAATGGACAGCCAAACTAGACATCCCATAATAAGCTTTTCCCGTCATATGCAGCAACAACAACTACAGCAATTTCAGGCTCTAGAAGTTGGCACATTCCACCAGCATCACGCATTTGATCCTGCTCATCACTGATGTGGTGAATACCCCAATGGCTTAGCAGGCCAAATGTGGTGCTGAGCCAGACAGACTAGACTGATCCCCGATCAACGTCGAGTTAGCTCAACTCAGCCAAGGTGGCAGTAGGATACTATAATTGACTTCAGCAACCCCGGGCTTGGCGAGTAGGTATTGATCCCTTCTGGAAAGTGTATGCGTGGGTACACGTGCGTATGCATAGCATCATGTGCAACCTCCATGGTTGGACAGTCTGCCAGCAATGTCTAGGTTTGCATGTGAATGGCCACTCAGGGCTTCCTCCTTCCTTCAACGCCTCGCACCATTGCCCCCCCGCCACTCCCAAACAAATTGGCAGAGCGACAAGATATCGGACAAGCCTGGGATACCAACAATAATCTCCCCGTGGCTATTACAGGCATCGAGAGCTAGCAGACGACCAATCTGGACTGATTCCAATCACAAATGTAGATTCTGACCTTTTAAATAAAAAACATTTTTAAAATAAAAAAAAAAGGGATGATAGGATGGCTGACCGACCGAGAGGAGAAACACCATGGAATACACTTCAGTTTTACTTCATTTATTGCCTTAGATTTACAGTTCCCATTTAATTTTCTGAAATAAGACGACGGTTATAAATATACTCCTCAGGAACCAGGAGATTTTAGCATGTGACAATGAGTTGTGTGCTACAGTAATAGCCTTCCAAGAGACCACTGTATAAAACACAAGACCATATTAATCATCAAAGAGGGTTTTCCACAATGACCCAAACCACCACTTCATTTGCTTCATACTGGGTTTTATTTACTGCTAACTAGGCAGGGAGGAACTGATGGTTCCAGTACAGGAAACTCTTTATTAACCGGCACCCAAATATCCGGAAATCTCTCTTAACCGGCAAAATTCTTGAGTAGGTAACTGGGGTTTTCCTTCATCTCTCGTTTAAAATTAACTTTAAAAAAAACCCCGAGGCGTTTGCCTTATATCGGAGCGTGTAGATTGGGAGGAGAATGTGCAGCCCGGGTAGGCAGCGGACACGACAGATGGTCAGCTGGCGGTCCCCGGGGAGACGGAGCTCCGAATGCAGGCGCATGTCAATGTGTACGGGGCTCTCGTACGTTGGGAGATATAACTCTCCGTTATCCGGACTTCTTGATTAACCGGCACCACGCCGGTCCCGTCGGTGCCGGTTAATAAAGAGTTTCCTGTATATTGATCCCTTCATCAGATCAGTTCAGGGAGCACCCAAAACATTAAAGGGTAACATTTAGCTCCGATTAACCTGCAGTACAATTCCGGCTTTCACTTCTATTTTAAGTTGATGTCTCACAAATTTCTACAACAGCCATGTGTAAGCTTGCCAGGTTCCTGCAACATCTCAAGACATCAACTGCAACTAGAAAATGGAATGCGAGGAAGGCTATTTTGCACAAGGAGTTCCGGAGGCGGTGAAAATGGCACATCTCAATGATGGCAAACTACTTCCCGAGCTACAAAGCCCAAACGCTGTTTTATTCTTCCTCCCCCAACCCCCAAACTTAAATAAAGCAAAACCTTTTTTTTTTCAGGCTAAAGAAGTGTCGAGCGCACACTTCAGCAAGAGTCCATTTGCGCTGTGTCCGTGCCGGAATGCTAGGAGTCCAGGCGGCAGACTGGGCTGTCGTACACCATCTGCAGGTTCACCCTGTGCCCCACCAGCTCGCGGATGTTGTTGATTCCGTACTTGATCATGGTCGGTCTGGGAAGCAATAAATTAAACACACGGCTAAATTAAAACGCATCTTGGATTTTGTGTTTCCTGGTCGTTTTCAATTGAGACTGGGGCAAAAGATGGTGGGGGGGGGGGGGGGGGTGAGAAAAGCAAGGGATGTGGAAGGGGGTGAGACAAAGGCAAGGGATGTGGACGTGAGCGAGACAAAGGCTCAAGGGATGTGGAAGGGGGCGAGACAAAGGCTCAAGGGATGTGGAACGGGCGAGACAAAGGCAAGGGGCCAGGGGGGGGTAAGAGAAAGGCTCAAGGGACATGGCGGCAGCAGGGGAGGGAAGAAAGGCACGGGATGTAGGGCCAGACAAAGGCAAGGGATGTGAGGTGGGGGGGAGGAATCAAAGGCCAGGGATGTAGGGGAGCGGAGAGGGGGTAGGGGACAGAGACGGACAAAGCAAGGGATATGGGGTGGGGGGGGGGGGGGGGAAGACGGACAAAGGCAAGGGGGCTGGGAATTCTATAAAGCAGAAATGCAAAATCTTCACTACACATAGCCCTGATGTCAATTGCAGATTAAATGAAACACACAACAATGACAGCCGCGCTTGTGAACCCTTCCATGTGAATACCAAGGAGTTTACCAGCAGATGGTGACCACACCAGAAGCTGCCAAACTCAACACAATCTACTTGTGGTGTTTATGGAAACTATTTAAAGTATATTCTGAGTCAGGGGAGCATGGTGTTGATAAAGATTAGTTCAGTGCCGCTGAAGACTGTTCAGTGAATGTCATATTGTGCAAGAACAGAATGTCTCTAGAATCATGGCGTCTTGCAGCACAGGAGGGCCTTCAGCCCATCGTACCTGTGCCAGCTCTTTGAAAGACCTAGACAGTTAGTCCCACTGCCCTGCTCAAGTATTTATCCAATTCCCTTTTGAAAGTTACTATTGAATCTACTTCCACCGCCCTTTCAGGCAGTGCATTCCAGATCATCATAACTCGCTGTGTCAAAAAAAAAAAATCTCATCTCCCCTCTGGCTCTTTTGCCAATGACCTCTGCTGGTGCTGTGGTTCATTTAACTCAGAACAGGGGTGAGGGGGAAATGGAGCTCATTAACTTCCTGGTTTGCTCAATGCATTCGTTGGGGGCATTTGTTGGTAATGCCTGGTTGAACCAAATATACACTTGCACCAGAGTCAGGAAGGGGTCGAAAGGCAAGGCGTCCCAAGTGGTATTTATGCATCTGCTGAGTACTGGCTCTTTGGGAACAGCTCGTCTGCCCACCTAACCACCCAGGGGATGGTGTGGAGACCAAGAAAGCCAGAAGAGATGGGATAGAATACATTTGATTTTAGAATGCTTCATGTGTAACTTCACAGCATTTCAGTTGGGTATTCAGTTGTGGTTGAAGGAGAGGGCAAGTTCAGACAACACTGGCTGGTTGACAACAAGGAGTTAAGGACAAACCGCTTTTAATTCACTGTCCAAGTAAATCCTCCTGATCAGGCGACAGATGATGATTGATTCTGGCCTATATTTGAAGCTGCTGTCAGCACTTATAAAGTTACAGGACAAAGCTGCGGTTTCTTGCCCTGTAGGAAACACAATCAGGTGAATGTATCTGCGCTATTTATACACGGAATAGAAGGGCCATTGATGTAATGCATTGGGAGTTGAGCAGAGGACGTTCTTTAGACTTGGGCCGGGTGGCCAGTGACCGCTGAAAGTGACTGCGAGTAGTCCCCAAGGGCCTTCTCACTCTCGGCCATTTCCTAATGTTCCTCCCCCCCTTGGCGCCAGCTCTGTTCAGGAACTGCCGATTAGTTAAAGCCAGACGGGCACCGCCGACGTCTTACTGAACAAACGGAATAGCGGCGATGGAGGGGACCTATTTAAAAATATTTCCCCAGGATCGTCACTTGAGATGCCTCGTCTTGGCCCTTGACTGGAGGTCGTTGCCCAAGCAAAAAAAAGTTCTCCGAAAAGAAAATTCCACTACTGCACAGAGTTCGAACTGATGTGGGATTATGGCCAAGGTTCATCTGCTTGCAGTCATCTTTGATTTTTAAAAATTCTTCCCTCCCCGCGCCCCCCAAAATTAAGTCTTGCTGGGTTCGGGCAAACTAGTATCGCATCAAGTGGCCATTATATGAGCAAAGCTGGGAGGGAAGGCACACTTGCATACAAGACTTCCACCCCACTGTAGTTTCTCCTTACTGATGTGAACACATCTGATGTCTCCTCAACACTACTTTGTTCACCAGACTTCCCAAAAAGCACATCTTTCCTCAGTTTTCTTTCTTATCCTTACATGCAGGTGTCAGCCGTGGCTCAATGGGTAGCGCACTCTCGCCCCAGAGACGGAAGGTTGTGGGTTCAAGTCCCACTCCAGAGGCTTGAGCACAAAAATCTAGGCTGACACTCCCAGTGCAGTGCTGAGGGAGAGCCACACTGTTGGAGGTGCCGCTTTTCATATGTGACGTTAAACCAAGGCCCCTGTCTGGCCTCTCAGGATGGATGTAAAAAGATCTGCCCTGGGCCAATATTTATCCCTCAATCAACATCACGAAAAACATGATCACATTGCTGTTTGTGGGAGCTTGCTGTGCGCAAAAATTGGCTGCCACGTTTATACATTACAAGAGTGACTACACTTCAAAAAGTACTTCATTGGCTGTAAAACGTTGTGATGTCCTGAGATCATGAAAAGCACGGTGTAAATGCAAGTCTTTATAGAAACTGGGAGTTCAAACAGATACCCATAGGCACCTATTACTGCCTCTCTGAGCCAGTTGCTGATCAATGCAGGCGGGGCACCTCTGCTCTGTACTTTGGCATGTGTTGCGGAACCCTACTACCCAGAGAGAGCTGGCTGACTGACTGACTGACTGACTTGGGGCGATTCACTTCCTCTTCCAGCCACCCCCCCACCGCCCCCCATAATCTTCCCACTTGGGGGAGCACATTCACTTTCACAGAGGCTTGCCTTTGGTGTACTTTTTTTTTTAAGTTACTTTCTGTGACAAAATAATTGGGAAAAAGTACGAGAGGCTCGACTCGTTCACAGCACAGATGAGATCAGTTTTCAAAGCAGTTTAGCGCGCCCGAGAGCAGCTCATCTGCCCAGGGAAATTTACACATCGTAAAAGAAAACCGGAAGTTTGCTGGAGTTCTTTGAGGATGTAACGAGCAGGGTGGATAAGGGTGAGCCAGTGGATGTGGTGTATTTGGATTTCCAGAAGGCATTCGATAAGGTGCCACATAATAGGTTACTGCACAAGATAAGAGCTCATGGGGTTGGGGGTAATATATTAGCATTGATAGAGGATTGGCTAACAGAAATCAGAGTCGGGATAAATGGGTCATTTTCCGGTTGGCAAACTGTAACTAGTGGGGTGCCACAGGGATCAGTACTGGGGCCTCAACTATTTACAATCTATATTAATGACTTGGATGAAGGGACCGAGTGTACTGTAGCCAAATTTGCTGATGATACAAAGATAGGTGGGAAAGCAAGTTGTGAAGAGGACACAAAGAATCTGCAAAGGGATATAGACAGGTTACGTGAGTGGGCAAACATTTGGCAGATCGAGTATAATGTGGGAAAGTGAGAGGTTATCCACTTTGGTAAGAAAAATAAAAAAGCAAATTACTTAAATGGAGAGAGATTACAAAATGCTGCAGTACAGAGGGACCTGGGGGTCCTTGTGCACGAAACACAAAAAGTTAGTATGCAGGTACAGCAGGTAATCAGGAAGGCAAATGGAATGTTGACCTTTATTGCAAGGGGGCTGGAGTATAAAAGCAGGGAAGTCCTGCTACAACTGTACAGGGTATTGGTGAGACCACACCTGGAGTACTGCATACAGTTTTGGTCTCCTTATTTAAAGGAGGGATATACTTGCATTGGAGGCAGTTCAGAGAAGGTTCGCTAGGTTGATTCCAGAGATGAAGGGGTTGACTTATGAAGAAAAGTTGAGCAGGCTGGGCCTATACTCAATGGAGTTTAGAAGAATGAGGTGATCTTATTGAAACATATAAGATACTGAGGGGGCTCGACAAGGTAGATGCAGAGAAGATGTTTCCCCTCAAGGGGGAATCTAGAACTAGGGGACATAGTTTCAGAATAAGGGGTCGCCCATTTAAAACTGAGATGAGGAGGAATTTCTTCTCTGAGGGTCATAAATCTGTGGAATTCTCTGCCCCAGAGAGGTGTGGAGGCTGGGTCATTGAATATATTTAATGCGGAGATAGACAGATTTTTGAACAATAAGGGAGTGATGGGTTATGGGGAGCGGGCAGGAAAATGGAACTGATCCCAAGATCAGATCAGCCATGATCTCATTAAATGGCGGAGCAGGTTCAAGGGGGCCAAGTGGCCTAATCCTGCTCCTATTGCTTATGTTATGTTCTTATGTAAAAGGCGAGTGGTCTGGAAGTTCGGCATCACTGAAATGGCAACTTACTAGGCCCAGGTTCAAAACCAACAACTGGTTTATGTTACCCAATATATACGAATGGATTTGATAGGGTAGACGTAGAGATGATGTTTCCACTTGTAGGCACAGCAAAACTAGAGGCCATAAATATAAGATAATCACTAATAAATCCAATAGAAAATTCAGGAGAAACTTCTTTACCCAGAGAGTGGTTAGAATGTGGAACTCGCTACCACAAGGAGGAGTTGAGGCAAATAGCGTAGATGTATTTAAGGGGAAGCTAGATAAATACGAGGGAGAAAGCAGCAGAATATGTTTATAGGGCGAGATGAAGAGGGGTGGGAGGAGGCTCGTGTGGAGCATAAACACCGGCATCGACCAGTTGGCCTGTTTCTGTAATTCTAAAGGCAAACGAGATTACGTGTCCAGGGACTGGTTCTTAATTAATGCTTTATGCTCCGAAAACTACATCAGTAAATCGCAGGGATTTAGTTGATAAATAGCCTTTAAGCTTGGTGCTACACAGTGGAATCCAGCCGAGGGCAACACAGTAAGCGGATTAGTGGTGTGCTGAAGGTTTGCAGTACAGTCATGTGCATGATGATTAGATGCTGACAACCTCATCCAATCGCATTTTACACAGAGGTGCTGTGTTAAGTGGGTTTTGTGTTCAAGGCGAAGACCAACTAAATAACGTGTCATGTGAAACAAGTAACGATCAGACTGAGGAGTGCAAATGGAAACTGTGTACATCAGCTCCTGTGGGAAGAGTCTGAGTGCTGGGTGGATGGGAATTGAAAAGTTCCAAACCATTTTCTGTTGATTGAGTAATAGAAACAGCAGAACAGAACAGAAGAATTGGGAGCAGGAGTCGGCCCTTCGAGCCTGCTCCGCCATTCAATAAGATCATGGCTGAACTTCTACCTCATCTCCACTTTCCTGCGCTATTCCCCATATCCCTTGGTTCCCTTAATATCCAAAAATCTATCGATCTCAGCCTTGAATATACTCAACGACTCAGCATCCACAGCCCTCTGGGGTAGAGAATTCCAAAGATTCAAAACCCTCTGAGCGAAGAAATTTCTCCTCATCTCAGTCCTAAATGGCCGACCTCTTATTCGGAGACTGTGACCCCCCTGGTTCTAGACTCCCCAGCCTCATTTACAGGGGGGTAATTCGGGTTGTTAAAACTATTAGTGAATTTTCTTACTGTATTTGGTACTCAAGGAGAGGCTAGCGGTGGGAGTGGAACACATCCTTGTTTCAGGCATCCAGTGTCAGCAGCAAGCACGCCCTAGTCGGGTGCAGCACGAGTTAGGTGCTTGGGGACCTGGGTCTGCCCACACAAACACTTCCCCAGCATGGGTCACAATCAGGAACAGGAATCCAGCCCAATTTTACCGTCACTGTCTGGGGGTGGGGGGGGTGGAGGTGCAGAGAGAGCCCTCGGCTGGATTCCACTGTGTAGCACCAGGCTTAAAGGCTATTTATCAACTAAATCCCTGCGATTTACTGATGTAGTTTTCGGAGCATAAAGCATTAATTAAGAACCAGTCCCTGGACACATAATCTCGTTTGCCTTTAGAATTACAGAAACAGGCCACCACCACCCCCAATTATGACTGTTGGACATCTGGAGAGATGCAGGTTGGTCGTCTTGGGGAGTTACGGGTTAACAGTCAAACTTCTTGGTGTCTTGAAGCAACAGGCTTCCCAATGCAAGCCGGATTACTTTGAAGTGTCGTGAGGAGAAAGCGTGGCTTGTCTTCTGATATGTAAAGTGCTTGTGTAAGGAAATGAGAGTCAGTAATAAAGTGTAACTCTAGGGTAATAAAACATGGGTAGAGAATCCATTAGCCATAGTATGAAAAGATAACAGTTGGTAAGGCTTTTTCCTCAAAGGGTTTAGGGACTGCTACGTCAGGAAGTCTTGTTTAGGGGAAGTAGCTCTGAAGTAAACAACTGCAAACTGATTACATGAATAGTCTGTTTTCAAAGGGTTTGGGAATAGATACGTCATACAGTCTTATCTATGACACTTTCCTTTGATGTAGTCAAAATATGGTGTATAAAAGGATCATGGTTTTCAACAGTATGTCAGGGGGGCTCGAGAGATCGAGAAACCGAAAAGCCACTCTCTGTATACAGTTAAGGCAGATCGCCTGTACTGTGCATCAATAAAGTCTGTTCCACTGCAAGTGTCCCGTGTTTACCGAAACGTATTGCTGTGAACCAGAGGAGGAAGGAGGTTAACTGCTAACAATGATCAGCTAACTGGAGGCTGATCTTGTTACTCGCTGTCTTAAACAGATGGACCATCATCGGGAGAGTGCTGCAGATTAACAGTCAGCACTCGCGGGTGTGAAAGTGCATGTGAAAGGCCATCAAGCTGGTTCGGCTCCAACAGCTTTACTACAAGTGCTAATTTGTGTCTTCAAAACAGTTTTGTTGAGTACTGAAATAAACCTGCTAAATCCCATCAGCTGGTTAAACTGGCTTCTCCCCCCAGAGTCTTTCAATACCACTTCAAAAAGTACTTCAGTGGCTGTAAAGCGCTTTGGGATCATAGAATCATTATAAAGTTACAGCACGGAAGGAGGCCATTTCGGCCCATCGTGTCCGCGCTGGCCAATAAAGAGCTATCCAGCCTAATCCCACTTCCCAGCTCTTGGTCAGTAGCCCTGCAGGTTACAGCATCCCAAGTGCACATCCAAGTACTTTTTAAATGTGGTTAGGGTTACTGCCTCTACCACCCTTTCAGGCAGTGAGTTCCAGACCCCCCACCACCCTCTGGGTGAAGAAATTTCCCCTCAAAACCTTCCCCCAATTACTTTAAATCTGTGCCCCCTGGTTTTTGACCCCTCTGCTAAGGGAAATAGGTCCTTTCTATCCACTTTATCTATGCCCCTCATAATTTTATACACCTCAATAATGTCCTGAGGTTGTTAAAGGTGCGACAGAAATGCAAGTTCTTCCCCGTTTCTTTTAATTCTCGGTCACCTGCTGGCTGGATAAATGTGTTGAGGCAGTGCAGGAGGTGCTCTGAAAGTGGTGAACACATTCCCATTGGCGTCTACAATCAACCTTCCGGCTGCGCCAGTCCAGGGCGCCACTTACCGCTCGAGGGAGAGGCCCCAGGCGATCACGGTCACTCCTTCCGGCAGACCCATCGGGAGCAGCATTTCGGGGCGGAAGACGCCTGAATTTCCAACTTCCACCCACTTCTCGAGTCCTGGAGAAAAGCAGAACATTTCTCTCTTTAAATGCAGCACGAGGATCCTTTGATCAGAGACCATTCCCTGCGTGCGAACAGCTCAAGAGTGGTCCTCAGCCGACAATAAGGACAAAAATTTAAAAAAAATACATCACTACCTAAATCATGCTGTTCATGCCAGTTGTGGGATTTAGTACAGCACCTGATGCCGTTTCAAATTTTTCTGCAAATGTCACAGTTTTTTTAAAAAAAAGTGCAATCTGCTTTTAGCACAGGATTTGTGACCAACTAAGACACCGCATGGAGCTGGGCAAAAGCTAATTATTAGGTGGACAACATGCCCAATTACTGTATTAGCTTGACAGGAGCTGCTTCATGCTTGACCTGGCCCTACTCAGCTTACTAAGCAGAGAGACCCCAACACATCCATTTGTCATAAATTGCACAAAACATATAGGGGGAAAAATTCGGTTGCTTTGCGCCTCCCTTAAGCGCCCTAAAAGGGCGCAAAGCAACTAGTGCCCAGGCACGGCGATGTTTGCGCTGCTCGCAAAACTGACCAGACATTTTGCGGCGGCGCTAAACACTACCGCCACGATCTCCTGCGCCCGCAGATCGTGAAGTCAGTCAAGCGTGCAACGCCCCGGGCCAGATATTGAGTGGCGCCCCCTGCCTTTCCGCCTGCCGCTAGCGACGACAGGTTGAGGGGAACGTTTTGCAGTCGGGAAGGGACTGGGGGAGCGCTATTTAAAGGCGGCCGCTTCCTGCCTTTATTTGTCGGCGACATTTTTGCACCACGCATTCTGAGAGACATAGACTTCTGGAGAGATTCAACGCTGTGTGAAGGAGTTTTGGGCACTGAGTAGCACTTTGCAGGTTCATTCTGATTTGACCTTCCTTGCATCGATTTAGAAGAGACTATGGGGGCTGCACTCTGAGCTCTTTCCCTGGGCCTCTCCATTGTTCTTTCCAGCAGAATTGATGTACAGGTCTCTCCAGGCCGAGATTCAAGGCTGCAATGAGCAGGGTGTGGATGGAGAGCAGGATCGACCCTCCCCTTTAAGAACTGGCCGGCGCCAGTGTGTCTGTGTTCCATGGCCGACTGACATCACATGAGCTTCGCCAGCGCTCTGAGGTAGCACCTCACTCCTCGGCGTTAGCGCCTGATTTAGCGCTCCAATCACCTCCAGGGGCGATAGAAGCCAAGTTTGCAGTCGGAGGCAATAATTAGCGCCAGGCGCTAAACTTTGCGCTCAGCCGATAATTGCGCCCCAAATGGGGCGATACCGAATTTCTCCCCCACAGACTTTGCAGTGATGGATTATAACATTAAAACAGAGGCTCTTGGATGAGACAATAAAATGGTTATTAAAGAAAACGAGTACACCCAGGTTGGACGAGGCATTACCACTGCATGAACTTTGAACCGCTTGTGAGCTACCACATCAGACTTTCAACACTTAATTCTCCATTTCATTCATACCTTCATGATAGCTGAAGATCTCCATACTCGGCTCAGTGTAGGGGTTGAAGGCTGGTTTATAACGCAGTTTGGTTATACCTGTCAACAGGAAAAAGACCCTTAAATGTCACTTTTTTAGATTTTAATGGGAAAATTCAAAGCCTAATGCACACTTTTCAATGATTAAACCTGGATTTTCAATACGAGGGAGGGGAAAAGGTAGTAGAGAAGACAAGATATATCGTAGAATAGTGGTTATATTACTGGATCAATAATCTAGAGAATGCGAGTTCAAATCCCACCCTTGCAGTTTGAGAATTTAAATTCAGCTTAAAAAAAAAATTGGAAATAAAAAGCTCGTAAAAGTGGCCATGTGACACACTGGCTCATCATGTCCTTTAGAGAAGGAAACTTGCCGCCCTTACCCATAACCTCCCAAACCCGCGACCTCTTCCACCTAGAAGGACAAGGGCAGCAGGCGTGTGGGAACACCACCACCTCCAAGTTCCCCTCCAAGTCACACACCATCCTGACTTGGAAATATATTGGCCATTCCTTCACTGTCGCTGGATCAAAATCCTGGAACTCCCTCCCTAACAGCACTGTGGGAGCACCTTCACCACACGGACTGCAGCGGTTCAAGAAGGCGGCTCACCACCACCTTCTCAAGGGGCAACTAGGGATGGGCAATAAATGCTGGCCTTGCCAGCGACGCCCACATCCCAAGAAGGAATAAAAAAATTTTTTTAAAGAATCAATGGCACTACACTTGGAGTTTAAAAGGCTGTGGATTATAGAAGCGAGGGAGATGAGTTACACAATGCTGACATTGAGTTGGATGGCAGGAGAGTTAGAAACATAGAAACATAGGAGCAGGAGTAGGCCATTCGAGCCTGCTCCGCCATTCAATATGATCATGGCTGATCCTCTATCTCAATACCATATTCCCGCTCTCTCCCCATACCCCTTGATGCCTTTTGTGTCTAGAAATCTATCTATCTCCTTCTTAAATATATTCAGTGGCTCGGCCTCCACAGCCTTCTGTGGTAGAGAATTCCACAGGTTCACCACCCTCTGAGTGAAGAAATTTCTCCTCATCTCAGTCCTAAATGTCCTACCCCGTATCCTGAGACTGTGACCCCTCGTTCTAGGCCCCCAACCAGGGGAAACCTCCTCCCTGCATCCAGTCTGTCTAGCCCTGTCAGAATTTTATACGTTTCAATGAGATCCCCTCTCATTCTTCTAAACTCTAGTGAATACAGGCCTAGTCGACCCAATCTCTCCTCATACGACAGTCCTCCCATCCCAGGAACCTTCTGGTGAACATTCGCTGCACTCCCTCTATGGCAAGTATATCCTTTCTTAGGTAAGGAGACCAAAACTGCACAGTACTCCAGGTGTGGGCTCACCAAGGCCCTGGACAACTGTACCAAGACATCCTTGCTCCTGTACTCAAATCCTCTTGCAATGAAGGCCAACATACCATTTGCCTTCCTAACTGCTTGCTGCACCTGCATGTTTGCTTTCAGCAACTGGTGTACAAGGACACCCAGGTCCCTTTGTACATCAACATTTCCCAATCTATCACCATTTAAATAATACTCTACCTTTCTGTTTTTCCTACCGAAGTGGATAACTTCACATTTATCCACGTTATACTGCATCTGCCATGTATTTGCCCACTCACTCAACTTGTCTAAATCGCCTTGAAGCCTCTTTGCATCCTCCTCACAACCCCACCTAGTTTTGTGTCGTCAGCAAACTTGGAAATATGACATTTGGTTCCCTCATCCAAATCATTGATATATATTGTGAATAGCTGGGGCCCAAGCACTGATCCCTGCGGTACCCCTCTAGTTACCGCCTGCCACCCCGAAAAAGGCCCATTTATTCCTACTCTGTTTCCTGTCCGTCAACCAATTTTTAATCCATACCAGTATATCACCTCCAATCCCATGTGCTTTAATTTTGCACACTAACCTCTTATGTGGGACTTTATCAAAGGCCTTCTGAAAATCCAAATACACCACATCCACTGGTTCCCCCTTATCTATTCTACCAGTTACATCCTCAAAAAATCTCCAGGTGGTTTGTCAAACACGATTTCCCTTTCATAAATCCATGTTGACTTTGTCTAATCCCGTTGATATTTTCTAAGTGTCCTGTTATCACATTCTTTATAATAGACTCTAGCATTTTCCCTACTACTGATGTTAGGCTAACCAGTCTGTAGTTCCCAGTTTTCTCTCTCCCTTCTTTTTGAAATAGTGGGGTTACATTTGCCACCCTCCAATCTGCCGGAACTGTTCCATAATCTACAGAATTTTGAAAGATGACAACCAATGCATCCACTATTTCCATGGCTACCTCTTTTAGTACTCTGGGATGCAGATCATCAGGCCCTGGGGATTTATCAGCTTTCAGTCCCATTAATTTCTCCAGCACTATTTTTTTTACTAATACTAATTTCCTTTAATTCCTCCTTCTCACTAGACCCTTGGTTCCCTCGCATTTCTGGGAAGTTATTTGTGTCCTCTTCCGTGAAGACAGAACCAAAGTATTTGTTTTATTGCTCTGCCATTTCCTTGCTCCCCATTATAAATTCTCCCGTTTCTGACTGCAAGGGACCTACATTTGTCTTCACTAATCTTTTTCTTTTTACATACTTGTAGAAGCTTTTACATTCCACTTTTATGTTCCTTGCAAGTTTACTCCCATACTCTATTTTTCCCCTCTTAATCAATCTCTTGGTCCTTTTTTGCTGAACTCGAAACTGCTCCCAATCCTCAGGCTTGCTACTTTTTCTGGCAACTTTATATGACTCCTCTTTGGATCTAATACTGTCCTTAATTTCTTTTGTTAGCCATGGTTGGGCCGCTTTTCCTTTTGTGTTTCTGCGCCAGAAAGGAATGTATAACTGTTGCAATTCATGCATTTGTTCCTTAAATGTTAGCCATTGCCTATCCACCGTCATGCCTTTTAATGAAGCTCCCCAATCTATCATAGCCAACTCACTCCTCATACCATCGTAGTTTCCTATGTTTAGATTTAGGACCCTAGGATTTGACTTCTTCACTTTCCATCTTAATGAAGAATTCTATCATGTTATGGTCACTCTTCCCTAAAGGGCCCCGCAAAACAAGATTATTAATTAACCCCTTCTCATTGCACAATGCCCAATCTAGGATAGCCTGTTCTAGTTGGCTCCTCAACGTACTGGTCTAAAAAACCATCTCGTACACACTCCAGGAATTCATCCTCCACAGTATTATTGCTAATTTGTCTATATGTAGATTAAAGTCTCCCACGATTACTGTAGCACCCTGGTTACATGCATCTCTAATTTCCTGTTTGATGCCGTCCCCTACATTACCACTACTGTTTGGAGGCCTATAGACAACTCCCACCAATGTTTTCTGCCCCTTGGTGCTTCTTAGCTCCACCCAGACTGATTCTACATCTTGATTTTCTGAGCCAATATCCTTTCCCACTATTGCTCTGATTTGAAGTAACATGGCCAGTTGATGCATCCAACAATGACTTATTTCTACTGATGTTAAAATTCAACTTCCTCACTTTAATCCCCACCACTCCCTGCCCCAAGCCTCCTCCCCAACAAGGTCTTTAGCACTGGAATAGCAGTGGAGAATTTTTTTTAAAAACTGGAAACGCAAAAAAAAGTAATATAAATTCTTATTAAATGGGTTCATTACCTTACAAAAAACAATAAAGGGTCACACTTCAAAAAATATGGGCAGGAGCGATTATTTTCCCCGACTCTTAGACAGTTCAGGAGAGAACAGAGAAGGACCACGGAGATACTGTCTCACCTAGTTTGGTAAAGAACTGCTGAAGAACCCCCATCAGGTCGCCCAGGGTCAGATCGTAGTCTGCTACCACCCCCTCGATCTGGTGAAACTCCGCCAAGTGAGTGGCGTCCAGCGTTTCGTTACGGAAGACTCGATCGATGGAGAAATACTTCACCGGTGTGAACACTTCCTGTACAGTTCGGAGGAAGAGCATTACGGAAAAGGTTATTGCATTGGGAAGGCAGCAAGAACTGCATTGGACATGGTGTAGAAGTTGTACCTTGTAACTTTTTTTGTGTAGTTATCTTTCTCTCCCCCCAGCTCAAACTATGGCTGGCCTTCAGACCCATTCAACCAGGTCTTCCCACAGGCCTGCCTAAAGTACACCTAGCAATTTAACATTAGGCTTACCAGCAGTTGAGAGTAGGTGGCCACAGCACCCAACTACCCCAGCAGCTGAGAGAGACCCACATCAGGATCCAGGAACTCCAACACCCCACTAAACCCAGCAACCATGAGACATCCACGTCAGGGGCCAGTGACTCCAGTGCCCCACTGCACCCCATATGAAAGCATCTTTATACTCCCATTTTTACTGTTTGCTAAGAGTTCCCTGACCCCACCAAGTCTCTCAACATCAAAACCTAAGTGGCATTCGGAAGGCAGCGAGTGGAGCTCTGCTATACACAGAACGACATATGTGCAGGATGCCACTCTCCTTGGGCAGGGAGCGTCGCAGGAGCAGTATAACTCTGATCTGGCAGTCTCACACCAGACTCGACAGCCCAGTACATGAACTTGAGGTTACAGTAACCCCATAGTCTGAACTGCCCTCTTCCATTTTATTTTATTAAAACACCTGCTGGAGATTATGCAGTTCCGTCTAATTGCCCACTTTACTGAAGGGAGGATTCGCTCTCAGCTCTGCAGCTAGAGGGTAATAACCAAAAGGTCACTCAACACTTACTGAGCTGCCAATGCTTACAATTTTGTCTTGTATATTGCGTTGGGGGGAAAAAAGGAGAAAGGCAAGAAAAAAAAAACGCCCTCACATCATTTAATGGAAGTGACAATTCAGCCATTTTAGTTTAGAAAATGTAACCCATTTTCATAGATTGCACTCAAAATACTATAAAAAGAATGGTATTCCCAAATGATCACTCTTAACAATAAATATCACTCCTCCTTTTCCTCCTCATTTAGAACTTTAAAAAAATCTGTTTCGCATGTGGTAGAAACATTACTACTTTGGACACAAGAACTACCAAGAATAAGGCAGACCGTGTTGTGCTGTCCTTAGACTGCTACATCCACACACACGTACCACCATATTAAAGGCTTATGGAGGCGCTGTGCTGATGATTTAGCTGGTTAAAGTAGGGAGTAGCTGAACTGCACACACCCTGGGTTTGATCCCTGACCTGTGATGAGTTTGCCGTGAGGAATGTTAACAGTTTAGCACCCCTGGGACTGGGAGGGGAAATCAAGTGGGCCTAGGATTCTCCATCCCGACTATTGCTGTAAATTGCGTTCACGTGGGGCTTGGGGGTAGGTGCGGTAAAGGACTTGCGGGAGGAGTAGCCGCTTGGGCGAAGCACTGGAAACTGCCGACACCTGTGAAAGGGACCCAGCGGGGGAAGGGAAAGAAAATCAACTCACCTTTTGAGCAAGTTTATACAGCATCCGTGCACTGACCGCTGTTGTGTGCGTTCGCAAGAGATTCTTTTGCGCTTCTTCAATCTTCCAGTCATATTTGTACCTGAATACATAGACAAACTGAACATTACTGACGCCACGAGGAACTGAAAAAAAAAAAGTGCAACTTTTGCACGACTTTATTGTGTGGCACACTTCTCTTTAACTTGAACCAGAAACCCTTTTTAAAAGATCCAGCCACTGGCAATACTCTTCTCCCCCTCCAGTTTCTCTTTTTCCCCCCCTCTCCCCCAAGAGCATTGAAACATATGAGATTCTGAGGGGGATTGACATGGTAGATGCGGAGAGGTTGTTTCCCCCCTGGTTGGAGAGTCCAGAACTAGGGGGCATAGTCTCAGGATAAGGGGTCGGCCATTGAAGACCGAGATGAGGAGGAATTTCTTCACTCAGGAGGGTTGTGAATCTTTGGAATTCCCTACGCCAAAGGGCTGTGGATGCTGAGTCGTCGAGTATATTCAAGGCTGAGATAGATAGATTTTTGGACTCTCAGGGGAATCAAGGGATATGGGGATCGGGCGGGAAAGTGGAGTTGAGGTCGAAGATCAGCCATGATCTTACTGAATGGTGGAGCAGGCTCGAGGGGCCGAATGGCCGACTCCTGCTCCTAATTCTTATGGTCTTGTGTTCAACCCGAGTATCATCTAAATGCTGCTTTAAGTTGCATTTGCCAGCAAGAGGGAGAAGATCTAGATAAGGGAACTAAATGTAATATCTCCAAGTTTGCAGATGACACAAAGCTGGGTGGGAGTGTGTGCTGCGAGGAGGATACCGAGAAACTCCAGGATGATTTGGACAGGTTGGGTGAGTGGGCAGAAGCGTGGCAGATGCAATATAACGTGGATAAATGCGAGGTTATCCACTTTGGTGTCAAAAACAGAAAGGCAGACTATTATCTGAATGGAAATAGATTGGGAGAAGGGGAAGTGCAACGAGACCTGGGTGTCCTTGTGCACCAGTCGCTGAAAGTAAGCATGCAGGTGCAGCAGGCGGTGAAGAAGGCAAATGGTATGTTGGCCTTCATAGCGAAAGGGTTTGAGTATAGGAACAGGGATGTCCTGCTGCAGTTGTACAGGGCTTTGGTGAGACCACACCTTGAGTACGGTGTGCAGTTTTGGTCGCCTTATCTGAGGAAGGATGTTCTTGCCATGGAAGGAGTTCAGCAAAGATTCACAAGGCTGATACCTGGGATGGCAGGAATGACATATGAGGAGAGATTGGGTCGATTGGGCTTATACTCGCTGGAGTATAGAAGAATGAGAGGGGATCTCATCGAAACATATAAAATTCTGACAGATCTGGACAAACTAGATGCAGGAAGAATGTTCCAGATGGTCGGAGAGTCCAGAACCAGGGGTCATAATCTAAGGATAACGGGTAAGCCATTTAGGACAGAAATGAGGAAGAATTTCTTCACCCAGAGAGTGGTGAACCTGTGGAATTCTCTACCACAGAAGGTAGTTGAGGCCAAGTCATTAAATATATTCAAGAATGAGTTAGATATATTTCTTAAAGCTAAAGGTATCAAGGGATATGGGGAGAAGGCAGGTACAGGGTACTGAGTTTAGATGATCAGCCATGATCTCATCGAATGGCGGAGCAGGCTCGAGGGGCCGAATGGCCTACTCCTGCTCCTATCTTCTATGTTTCTAAGCAGATGAACAGTGCCCAAAGTCTAACTTGCTTTGACACCAGTATAATTTGTGCATTCTCCAGGGAATCGTTAAATCTAGTGGACGAGCTGCACTTTTCCCTTGAAGTTAAAAGCAAACTACTGCAGATGTTGGAACTCTGAAACAAATACAGAAAATACTGGAAACACACAACAGGTCAGTCTGCATCTGTGGAGAGAACAGACAAGATAACGTTCAGTTCCGAAATGTAAGACTGCCTTCTCCACAGCTGCTGACTGGTCTGCACTTTTCTCAGGACGTCCCAAAGCGCTTTACAGCCAATGAAGTACTTTGTGAAGTGCAGCCGCTGTTGTAATGTAGAAAACGCGGCAGCCAATTTGCGCACAGCAAGCTCCCACAAGCAGTAACGTGATCACGACCAGATCATCTGTTTTGAAGTGGCGTTGGTGGACGACGACACAAACCCAAATGTAAAAGCTCTTCACATTATTGCTCCTCAACATTATGCAAAAGACAAATTAAACACGCAACTCCTAACTTAACACAAGTAATTGGTGCAGTCTTACCCCTGCGATCCATATCCTCCCTCTGAATGGACCCTCTTTACTCTTTCCAGATAATCCATTGGAAATTGTGTCGCAATGGCTGGCTCTGGGAGTGGTTGAAAAGGGAAAGAACGGTGATAATTAAATCAGTAAAATTCCAAAAGAGGGAACTTTTCATCACTTCCTATCCCGCAGAACAGAACATGGCACGATCTAGTGACTCCTGCGCAGGTGTAGGTAATATCACTCCTCCATTAAATCACTGCAGGTTGGTTAACAGGAGTCAGGTCATTCTATATGCAGAAGGGCGCAATATGGGATTGAAACCAACAAAAAAAAGAGACTTGCATGAATTGTTCCCTCCAATTTCTTTTTTTGGGTGCGCGGCCCCTTTAACGGCTGCGTGGCCCATTCAGATTTCTGCACAAGCCAGCAAGCGGCCTGTGCAAGACCTCCAGGCCTCTGTACGGCCGCGATGCTCAACGGGCACGTTGCTTGCATTTAGCTAGTGCACTACTGCATGTCTCAAACTTCTCAAAGTGCTGCACGTGGGTTACTTTTGAAGTGAAGTCGCCGTTAAGGAAGCAAATGTGCAGCCAATTCCCGCAAAGAGCAGCAAGACGAATCACTCGAAAATCTGTTCATTAGTTGGAGGAACGCTGACACGCACAAGGCGAGATTGTGGGGTTACAAATTTAGAAGACCAAGGGTACCACCAAGAGAGATGTGCGCACACAGCAGCAGAGAAAGAGGTACAGGAAACTTTCGTTTATCCGGCATCGACGGGACCGGCGTGGTGCCGGTTTATCGAAAGTACCGGATAACGGAGAGTTATATCTACCGAGGCTATTTTTAACCAAGAGACTCCAGGCAGCGCCGGAGAATCAACTCCTGCTACTGCAGTGTTTCGGACTTCCGACAGCGCCAGGAGGCCGAGTAGTGGCACTTTTGAAAAGTACCCCTACTGACTAAATCGGCGTTCGCGGACTCGGGATCGGCAACATTGCCGGTTATTTGAGAGGAGTTTTCGGAGCACTCGGCGTTCGCGGAGACTCGACTGCGACTCGGCAACATTGCCGGTTATTTGAGAGGAGTTTTCGGAGGATGATTTTTGCCGGTTAAGCGAGAATTCCGGATATTTGGGTGCCGGATAAACGAAAGTTTCCTGTACTAAGGTGTGTCACTCTCGTGCCTCCTAGCTGCGAATTAGAGGAACAAGGCCTGGGAGCAAGTTGCCAGTCAGCCCCTTGACAGGGGGGGGCGGGTGCAAGCATGGGAGGGGGTGAAATAAAAATAATCAACCGATCAAGGCAATATTTGGGAACCACAGCTACTACAAGTTCTCTTGAACCCCATCCTAATTTTGCTCCTTTTCTCCTCTCACCTGGTTTCACAAGTGCAGATATGTCAAACAAATGCCAATTACTCACATGTGAGCCTAGACAACGGTCATCAACAGGCTCCTTGACCATGCTGGACAACACAGCTGAGCCCAACCCCGTCCTCACCCCACGCGCACGTACTTTCCAACGGGCAGCAAGCAGGCAGAGAAGCCTGGCTGATCTTTCCCCTCCCTGGCACCCTCTCAGGGATACCAAATGAACCGATCGCAGATCAGAGAACAAATCTGTTTGAGAAGCTTGGCACCATCCAGGACAAAGCAGCCCGCTTGATTGGCACCCCATCCACCACCTTAAACATTCACTCCCTCCACCACCGGCGTACCGTGGCTGCAGTGTGTACCATCTACAAGATGCACTGCAGCAACTCGCCAAGGCTTCTTGGACAGCACCTCCCAAACCCACAACCTCTTCCACCTAGAAGGACAAGGGCAGCAGACACATGGGAACACCACCGCCTCCAGGTTCCCCTCCAAGTCACACACCATCCTGACCTGGAAATATATCGCCGATCCTTCATCGTCGCTGGGTCAAAATCCTGGAACTCCCTCCCTGACAGCACTGTGGGAGTACCTTCACCACACGGACTGCAGCGGTTCAAGGCGGCAGCTCACCACCACCTCAAGGGCAACTGGGGATGGGCAATAAATGCTGGCCTTGCCAACGACGCCCACATCCCATGAACAAATTTTTTTAAAAAGACTCAGATGGTGTTTTAACACGCTGTACGACCCCAACCCCATCAAAGCGAGAAAGATTTCCTACCAGACAGGAAGAATGTGTCGTGTTGGTCTCGGGCTGGGTGCTGCTGCGGTTGGAAGAGGGAGTCAAAGTTCCAGAATGAACTCTCAATAAAGTTATTGGTCGGCATTTCTGTGAAACTTAAGATTAAGAAAAAAAAAAATGTATAAACCACCCAAGGGGCAGCAGGAATTGTTCTTCCTCATCACGATGTTGTCAAATAATAAAAACACACGGACAGAGAGTGTAGGCACAGCCTGTTAGAGCCGACTCAAAAATACATTAAAAACTGCAATCGGAGACTCACCGACACGATGCACAAAAGGTTATTTTAGTCCTCAACTAATAAGGGCTGCATGTCTTGTATCGAATTGGCTGGAAAAATTTCCAAAATAAAGAGAGAAAATGTGGATATGAAAAGGCAGGTTCACTAGATTGATCCCTGGGATGAGAGGGTTGTCCTGTGAGGAGAGATTGAGCCTATACTCTCTGGAGTTTAGAAGAATGAGAGGTGATCTCATTGAAACATACAAGATTCTGAAGGGGATTGACAGGGTAGATGCTGAGAGGTTGTTTCCCCTGGCTGGGGAGTCTAGAACTAGGGGGCATAGTCTCAGGATAAGGGGTCGGCCATTTAAGACTGAGATGAGGATGAATTGCTTCACTCAGAGGGTTGTGAATCTTTGGAATTCTCTGCCCAAAAGGCTGTGGATGCTGAATCGTTGAGTATATTCAAGACAGAGATCGATAGATTTTTGGACTCTAGGGGAATCAAGGGATATGGAGATCGGGCGGGAAAATGGAGTTGAGGTCGAAGAGGGGCCGTATGGCCTACTCCTGCTCCTAATTCTTCTGTTCTTGTATTTCAGTTCTGATCACTTGGGTCCTTAAAACCAGGGGAGTAGTGCACGGTCTTTTGGGTTAGATGTTAATGGGAGGCCCCGTCTGCCTGTTCGGGTGGACCGAAGAGATCCCAAGGTGTTATCTGAAGAGTAGCAAGGAAGTCGGCCAGAGTGGTTGGAATGTGGAACTTGCTGCCACATCTCCGCATTTGGCGCTTTCGGTCTAACAACACCGTCGCACAATGAGTCACTACTTTTCCCCTGTAGGTAGATGGGGGCTTCCTAAAGCAGAATGACGCCTGTCTGCCAGTCTCCTGGATGGTTCAGTGAGTGAGTGTTTGGGTTGGTCCACTGTTGACGTAAATGAAGCCAGGTAGCCAGTGCTGTGGTCGCAGGTGCGCGCACACAATTCCACGTCAGGGAAGGGAGGGGGGGGTGTCGTACACAATAGGGAGCAAGTGCACCAATTACAGAGGGATCTGGACAGGCTGGGACGAGAATGGAGAGACGTAGTTGAATGTGGAGAAATGCAATGTCAAAGATGGAGGAGCGAAACAAACAAAAGCAAAAAGACACAGGAGAGATCGGGGGGGGGGGGGGCTGTAATGGAAAACACCTTTAAACAGTCAGCACAATGTGAAACAGAGGAGAAAAAGGCAAATGGCCTGGTCTTGGCACGAGTACAGAGAAGGGCAATTAAGTTCAATGTTGAAGGGGGTGCAGCAACACCCGGGGGTGTACGCACACAAATCTTTGAAGGTGCCAGGACAAGGTGCGAAGGCTGTTTAAAAAAAAGCAGCATATACGGTATCCTTGGCTTTATAAACAGAGACAGTACACAAAAGCAAGGAAGTTATTGCTAAACCTTCATAAAAAAAATCACTGGTTAGGCCCCAGCTGGAGTACTGTGGCCAATTCTAGGGCACTGCACTTTAGGAAAGATGTCAAGGCCTTGGAGAGGGTGCAGAGGAGATTTACTAGAATGGTACCAGGGATGCAGGACTTCAGTTATGTGGCGAGACTGGAGAAGCTGGGGTTGTTCTCCTTAGAGCAGAGAAAGTTAAGGGGAGATTTAATAAAAAGGTCAAATCATGGAAGTGTTTTGATAGAGTAAATAAGGAGAAACTGTTTCCAGTGGCAGAAGAGTCAGTAACCAGAGGACACAGAATTAAGGTAATTGGCAAAAGAACCAGAGGCGATAAGGATTTTTTTTTTTTTTAAATAGCGAATTTACCGCCTGAAAGGGCGGTGGAAGCAGATTCAATAGTAACTTTCAAAAAAGAGAACTAGATAAATAACAAAAAAATTTGCAGGGCTGTGGGGAAGGAGCGAAGGAGTGTGACTAATTGGATAGCTCTTTCATTGGAGTTTAGAAGAATGAGAGGGGATCGTATTGAAACATAAGATTCTGAGGGGGCTCAACAAGGTAGATGCAGAGAGGATGTTTCCCCTCGTGGGGATATCTAGAACTCGGGGGGGGGGGGGGGGGGGGCATAGTTTCAGAATAAAGGGTCGCCCTTTTAGAACGGAGATGAGGAGGAATTTCTTCTCAGAGGGTCGTAAATCTGTGGAATTCTCTGCCCCAGAGAGCCGTGGAGGCTGGGTCATTAAATATATTTAAAGGTGGAGATTTTTTACAAGGGAGTGAAGGGTTTATGGGGAGCGGGCAGGGAAGTTGGCTTTGAGCCCAAGATCAGATCAGCCCATGATCTTATTGAATGGCGGAGCGGGGTCGAGGGGCCGATTCCTGCTCCTATTTCTTACGTTTCAAAAAGCTGGCACAGGCACGATGGGCCGAATGGCCTCCTTCCGGACCAATTTAGATGTTTAATACATGAAACTTCACTTACCCCATCTCCAGGAATATCTGTCGGAATTGCGTTCGGACTTTCATCAAGGGGTGAAGGTGGCCACACTCCGGAATAATGCCCAGGGCGTCAAAGTTGTACGGCTTGAACTTTTTACCTTGCCACGAACCGCTGTCAACAGATTTCACATCTTAAAAAAGGACCTCGGTGCTGCTTTCAGCAACATTAACCCACAGAGAGCTGATCAGGCGGGTAGACTCGATTTAATTTAGGGAAGCATAATCAATCATCACACTTTGCGTTTTATTATGGGTACAAAAGATTAGTAAATATTCTAGTTTAGAAGAGGAACGAAACTGGGTGAAGAAAGACTTGCATTTTTTACGGCGCCTTTCACGACCACCGGACGTCTCAAAGCGCTTTACAGCCCAACAAAGTACTATTTGAAGTGGAGTCGCTGTTGTAATGTGGGAAACGCGGCAGCCAATTTGCGCACAGCAAGCTCCCACATACAGCAATAATGTGACAATGACCCAGATCATCTGGTTTAGCGATGTTAATCGAGGATAAATATTAGCCCAGGACACCGGGGAGAACTCCCCACCCTGCTCTTCTTCAAAATAGTGGCCGCGGGATCTTTTACGTCCGCCTGAGAGAGCAGGCGGGGCCTTCGTTTTAACGTCTCATCCGAAAGACGGCACCTCCAGACAGTGCGGCGCTCCCTCCGTACTGACACTGGGAGCGTCGGCCGAGCTTTATGTGCTCAAGTCCCTGGAGTGGGGACCTGAACCGACAACCTTCTGACTCGGAGGCGAGTGTGCTACCCACTGAGCCACGGCTGAGGTGGAACAGCAGTTTATGTCAAGAAAAAAAAAAGCGAGACAAATTCAGACTGCTGTTTGTAAGTGTACTACTTGGTGTGGTTCGGAGCCACACAGAGCAGGACAGTACCCGCTCCAATGCCCATTTTGTGTTGCTGGGCGATCTCCCCCCCGCCCCGCTCCCCCGGAGCATCAGACGGACTATTACAACTGGCTTCAGCACCAAGCGGAGAGGAACAAATAAAAAAAAATCAACCAAGGTTTCCGCTCCCAATTACTATCCCGTGACTCTGCTACAGAGTGTGCGCAACTGCGCGGCCTTTCTGCGCTCCAACTGCACGCCGACGCTCACCACCCAGCGAAGCGCCACTTTGACCATGTACTAAAGACCGGCTGGCCTCCCAAGGCAGGGTCAGTGCTGCACTTCTCAGGGAGACGGATGAAAGAGAAACTGCAAAGAAACCTCTCCTATTTAAACTCAAACTAATGCTCCAGCACGGCTCACAAGAGCAAGTTTTCCAACTGCTTAGTTTGCATCTCCTATTCGGAGGCTGCTGGGGGCCACTGCTTCGTTAGTGTGCAGTCTGGCCACAGCACGATCCCATACTGACCTACCCATGACAGCTGCCAGCTTCATGGTGCGTGAGCCTGGGGCACAGGCCCATCACAGAGCCTTGACCACTGCTGATGGGTGTTAAATAGAAATAGGTTCCCGTTTAAGCCACAATGCCATGGACACTTATTTACTGTGAAGACCTTATGCCAGTTTTGACAGCTCAGAACTCTTACTTGGCTATCATCTCCGGAGTAAGGTCAGTATCCTGTTTCACCACGGTGGTGCTGAACGAGCTTCCTTTGGTGATCCAGTAGGTCTTCACAGTCCTACAGAAAAGCAGAGTGCAATGGTTAGCTCACGGGAATATAGGTGACTTTCATTTTTGACTACTCTCGTTTTTTCCCCCTCCACACCATAGCATGAGCAGAGAGGCAGGCAGGTGAGTTTAGGCCTCTGCTTGATGCCATTCTGCAGCCTACCTCCCAGAGCAGTGCGAAGAAAAGACTTGCATTTCACGACCTCAGGACATCCAAAGCACTTTACAGCCAATGAAGTACTTTTTTGAAGTGGTCGCTGTTGTAATGTAGGAAACGCGGCAGCCAGTTTGTGCACAGCAAGGTCCCACAAACAGCAACGTGATAATGACCAGATAATGTCTTTAGTAATGTTGATTGAGGGATAAATATTGGCCCCAGGACACCAGGGATAACTCCCCCTGCTCTATTCCAAATAGCACCATGGGATCTTTTACGTCCACCCGAGAGAGCAGACGGGACCTCGGTTTAACGTATCGTCCGAAAGACGGCACCTCCGACAGTGCAGCATTCCCTCAGCACCGCACTGGGAGTGTCAGCCTAGATTTTTGCGCTCAAGTCTCTGGAGTGGGACTTGAACCCACAACCTTCTGACTCCGAGGCGAGAGAGAGAGCTACCCACTGAGCCACAACTGACACGTATAATGTTGAACATACATCCCCAAAACCAAGCAGCTCAGACTTGGCAAACGTGACTCTTGATGGAGTAACAAATTTAAAGAGAAAAAGAGGGGAAAAAAATAAAAATCGGCATGTACAAATCCTGCAGAGAGACAGGACAAGGGGGGGGTCGTCACTGGGATGAATACAAGAAAGTGTAGAAACATGGTAAAGGTGTGATCAGAGGGGCAGAGAGAGATTGGGAAAGAGGGATAGCAGCTTAGACCAAGTGTAACAGTACAAAATTCTCTCAGCACCGTACCGATAAGGGCAGTCAGAAAAGAGGTGAAGACCATACAAGATGCAAAGAGGCTTGAAACGGAGGATGAGCATAAAGCAGTAAATATTCTGAATGAATACCTCCGCCAAATATTCACAACCTACAACCCTCCGAGATCTCTGCGCTCTTCCAATTCTGGCCTCTTGCGCACCCCCGATTTTAATCGCTCCACCTTTGGCGGCCGTGCCTTCAGCTGCCTGGTCCCCAAGCTCTGGAATTCCCTCCCCAAACCGCTCCACATTTCTCCCAGCTTCAAGACGCTCCTTAAAAACCTACTTCCTTGACCAAGCTTTTGGTCGTCTGTCAGAATATCTCATGCGGCTCGGTGTCAAATTTTGTTTGATAATCGCTCCCGTGAAGCACCTGGGGATGTTTTACTATGTTAAAGGCGCTGTATAAATACAAGTTGTTGAGACATGAGCAACATGGCCTCTCCACAAAGTTATCCCAAGTAAAATCAGTGACTGTTATAAATAAGACAGAGGTCCTAGGGAGGCTAAACAACTCATCTCAGTCTGGTCCGGCACCGAGAAACAGCAACAACAGAGCTCATCACAGGTGTGGACGGAGGTGTGTAGAGAAATAGTGTTAGGGAAATTGACGGGATTGAAGGCCGATAAATCCCCAGGGCCTGATAATCTACATCCTAGGGTACTTAAGAAGTGGCCCTAGAAATAGTAGATGCATTGCTGGTCATCTTCCAAAATTCGAAAGACTCTGGAACAGTACCCATGGATTGGAGGGTAGCTAATGTTACCCCACTATTCAAAAAAGGGTGGTAGAGAGAAAACAGGGAATTATAGACCGGTAAGTCTGACATCGGTAGTAGGGAAAATGCTAGAGTCCATTATAAAAGATGTAATAGCTGAGCACTTGGAAAACAGTGACAGGATCGGACAAAGTCAACATGGATTTACAAAAGGCAAATCGTGCTTGACTAATCTACTGGAATTTTTTGAGGATGTAACTGGTAAAATGGATAAGGGAGAACCAGTGGATGTGGTGTATTTGGACTTTCAGAAGGCTTTCGATAAGGTCCCGCATAAGAGATTAGCGTGTAAAGTTAAGGCACATGGGATTGGGGGCAAGGTATTGACTTGGATAGAGAACTGGTTGGCAGACAGAAAGCAAAGAATTGGAATAAACGGGTCTTTTTCCGAGTGGTAGGCGGTGACTAGTGGGGTACCGCAGGGATCGGTCCTAGGACCCCAGCTATTCACAATATATATTAATGATCTGGACGATGGAATTGGATGTAATATCTCCAAGTTTGCAGACGACACAAAGCTGGGTGGGAGTGTGTGCCGTGAGGAGGATGCCGAGAAACTCCAGTATGATTTGGACAGGTTGGGTGATTGGGCAGAAGCATGGCAGATGCAATATAATGTGGATAAATGCGAGGTTATCCACTTTGGTGTCAAAAACAGGAAGGCAGATTATTATCTGAATGGCAATAGATTGGGAGAAGGGGAAGTGCAACGAGACCTGGGTGTCCTTGTGCACCAGTCGCTGAAGGTAAGCATGCAGGTACAGCAGGCGGTTAAGGTGGCAAATGGTATGTTGGCCTTCGTAGCGAAAGGGTTCGAGTACAGGAACAAGGATGTCTTGCTGCATTTGTACAGGGCCTTGGTGAGACCACATCTTGAGTATTGTGTGCAGTTTTGGTCGGCTTATCTGAGGAAGGATGTTCTTGCCATGGAGGGAGTGCAGCGAAGATTCACAAGGCTGATACCTGGGATGGCAGGAATGGCGTATGAGGAGAGATTGGGTCGATTGGGCTTATACTCACTGGAGTTTAGAAGAATGAGAGGGGATCTCATTGAAACTTATAAAATTCTAACAGGACTAGACAGACTAGATGCGGGAAGGATGTTCCCGATGGCCGGGGAGTCCAGAACCAGGGGTCACACTCTAAGGATAAGGAGTAAGCCATTTCGGACTGAGATGAGGAGGAATTTCTTCACCCAGAGAGTGGTGAACCTGTGGAATTCTCTACCACAGAAGGCATTTGAGGCCAATTCATTAAATATATTCAAGAAGGAGTTAGATATATTTCTTAAAACTAAAGGGATCAAGGGATATGGAGAGAAGGCAGGGACAGGGTACTGAATTTGGATGATCAGCCATGATCTCATTGAATGGCGGAGCAGGCTCGAGGGGCTGAATGGCCTACTCCTGCTCCTATCTTCTATGTTTCTATGTAGAGTTCCACTCTTCCCGCCCCACCCCAAGCAGGTAGGTGGCAATGTTGGGAGAGAGAGCGTATTCTTTCACAACACCCATATGAAGTTTTAAAAGCTCCCAGGTGCTTCAACAGATCATTTAAGCATATTAAAATGCAGCTTTTCACCAGATGAGTGTTATACTGTAGGCAGTGCGGACTCAGAGCAGCGGGAGATGGCCGCCTAGAGGCAGCTTCACACCACTTGGCTTCAGTGCAGTTGGGAAACTTATAAGATTTTCTCTTGGCCACGGAGTTTTTCTAGTTTATTTTAAACAAAAGAAAGGTTAGTTCATGGAAGGCAACTGCCGAGAGGTTGTGTGTGCACCACCTGCTGGTCAAGCGTTGCTACAACACAGCAAAGCTACACACAGTACCTACTGCCATCTGCAGGAAAGAACTTGCAATTACAGCTTCCCTCTCTTCCCCCCCACCCCCAAGTCCCTTTATTTTTCTCTTGGATTCTTCTGGCCTCATAGAGCAGCAACTACCTGCAACTAACCTACTCCAATACCTCCCCCGCCGCCCCACCCCACCCCCATCAGTGCAGACTGCTTAGCATGCAATAGCATGCCAGGGAAGGACTCTGCTGCCCCTCCTGGGTGGGAGGCTCATGGTGCACAGACAGAGTTAAGAAAATATACAGCGCCTTTCTCGACCTCAGGACGTCTCAAAGCCAATGAAGTTCTTTTTGATGTGTAGTCACTGTTGTAATGTAGGAAACGCGGCAGCCAATTTGCACACAGCAAGCGCCCACAAACAACAATGTGATAATGACCAGATAATCTGTTTTTAATGATGGTGATTGAGGAATAAATATTGGCCAAGACATCAGGGAGAATTCCACTACTCTTTAAAATAGTCATGATGCGGAGATGCCGGTGTTGGACTGGGGTGGACAAAAATGAGAAGTCGCACAACACCAGGTTATAGTCCAACAGTTTTATTTGAAATCACGAGCTTTCGGAGCGCTGCTCCTTCGTCAAGTAAAGAAGGAGCAGCGCTCTGAAAGCTCGTGATTTCAAATAAAACTGTTGGACTATAACCTGGTGTTGTGCGACTTTAAAATAGTGACATGGGTTCTTTAACATCCACCTGAGAGAGCAGACGGGGCATCGGTTTAACGTCTCATCAGTAAGACGGCACCTCCGACAGTGCAGCACTCCCTCAGTACCGCACTGGGAGTGTCAGCCTGGATTATGTGTTCAAGTCCTATTAACGCTGAGTGATGAACAGGCAGCCAGGACGTACCAGACTGTCGAGAACCTTGGTGCAAACAGGATTGGGAAAGCTAGAGTGGGTTTACAGTGCAAGGTTAACAAATTCGAGCAAATTGCCAATTTTCTCCCGACAATGCCGGCTGATGTTTGGTGTAAGTTCCACGGGCAGCGGCAGGCTTCGGGTACCCTGCCCAGGCGGCCATTTTCCGCGCAGGAGCCGCGGCAAGAAGCTACTCTGACGGCACACGTACGGACTTCTGGATAGAACGGATTGGATCCGACTCTGCTGGTTCCAGCCGCCCGTCGAAAATCAAGCGGCACAGATCGGACATCACCAATAGGGAATTCAGGAGAAACTTCTTTACCCAGAGAGCGGTGAGAATGTGGAACTCGCTACCACAGGGAGTGGTTGGGGCGAATAGTATAGATGCATTTAAGGGGAAGCACATGAGGGAGAAAGGAATAGAGGGATATGTTGATGGGTTTCGGTGAAGTGGGGGTGGGAGGAGGCTGGTGTGGAGCATAAACACCGGTATGGACCAGTTGGGCCGAATGGCCTGTTTCTGTGCTGTACATTCTATGTAAATTGCACTGAAGCCAAAAGGTGCCACCTCGCACTGCTCAGAGTCCGCAGTGCCTACAGTATGACTCTCGTCTGGTGAAAAGCTGCATTTTAGAATGCTTAAGTGGTCTGTTGAAGCACCTGGGAGCTTTTAAAATTTAATTGTGTGTGTGTGTTGTGAAAGAATACAGCCTCCACGCCCTCCTTGCCAACATTACCAAATTGTGAGGAGCTCTGGTTATTGCTGCTTCTCAGGCTGAGGCCAGTTTGCTCACATCATGGCTCTGATGCCTCCCATGGTCAAATAGCCTGTTGACACTTTAGGCAAAAAAGTTAAAAGGGGGGGGGGGGGGTGTTGTTTGGGGGGGGGGGGGGGATCTAAACAACACAGGAGGGACATGAACAGAATAAAGACACACGGAGGCAAAGCCTTTGGAAGACTTACACCTCGCTGAGCAGCTTCCTCTTCTTCAGCTCATTCTTCTCCTTGTCGTCCAGGCTGCTGCCCTTCCCCCGCTGGACCAGCAGCAACTTGGTTCTGACAGCATCTTCAATGCAATCGGCCTATCAGAGGAAGGCAAGTTATACCCGAGCGTTAGATCGGAGGAAAGCAGGCAACAACAAAGAAATCATCATTTAATTTGGACTCGCTGGACAACGAGCACACTACAAAATTCATTCGAAGCAATTATTCCACGCCGGGTACTCGATCTTGGAACAGAGTATCATTAAAAACCAGTTAACGCCAGGTCAATTAACACCTTTGTAAAGGAACTGGATTAACAGTTGTTGTGAAAGGCGATCGACGGTTATTGCTCAGAAATTTATGGCACCAGAAAGAGACCAGTCAGCCCGTCGTGTCTGCACCGGCCGAAAAAGAGCCATCCAGCCGAATCCCACTTTCCAGCTCTTGGTCCGTAGCCTTGTAGCCCACGGCACTTCAAGTACTTTTTAAATGTGATGAGGGTTTCTGCCTCTTTCATGGTAGATGCAGAAAAAGGTTCTCTTCAACACCCCTCTAATCCTTCTACCAATTACTTTAAATCTGTGCCCTCTGGTTACTGACCTCCTTCCTATCCACTATCTAAGCTCCTCATTACAGCTTACTGGATTGAATAGATTTACATATGGCTCAGAAAGTAAATACGGAGATCTGTTTGGTTGCAGGGGGGAGAAAGACCCTGACTGAGGGAATCGGGTATAGACTGCAGGGCTTGATGGCTGAATGGTCTTTGCTTTGTTCCAATTTGCAATAAAAGAAAAAAAAAACAGGTTTGCAGGAGCGAAGCCCCCCTCGCCTCCCTGTTTTTGAACTTGTTCGCTACCCCCGTCTGCCCCAACCAAGAGGACAGATAAATGACTGGCTGTCAGGCTCACTATTGAGCCACCTGCTGGGAGGCACAGAGGACTGAGAGCTGGTGCCCACTGATTTCCCCTCCAGGAGGACACCGGTAATGAGCAAGACAAGGAATTCACCACTCTGGCAATCGCAGGCGCAGCCTCTCGCACCTCGCCAGCTGTGCTTCAGGTTCAAATCACTGTGTTTACCGAGCTAGGCGCTGCAGGCAAGAAATCATCCAATGCGTTTCTCTACGTTCATCGTGTCTGGAGGATGAAGGAGTTGAAATGGCACTGTGACTATTAGCATCCAAACACTTAACACATTCATGTCCAACTCCTTTTAAATGGAAGAGTTAACCAACACATTTTAAACAGGTTAAAATAGTGGACAAAGGAATTGCATAAAGGCTCCTTGTGGTGTTAATATTCGCACAGCGCAATTCCACAGTCCAAATTCCGGATGCAGGGATTCTCACTTTGGAATATCAGAATAAATGCAATTATACGTATTTATATTAATTATCCTGTGATCTAACACTGTTAAAAAAAATCAGAGAGTGGGTGAATTTGCGCAAGACTGCAGATAACGCATCTGCAATGGTTAAGTTGTTGTGAGCACTGGACACAGACAAACAAACCGGTAAGGGCCCTGGTTCAATCACGTGTCTCTGCTGACCTTACTTAAGGTCACAACAGGGGCACTGCAATTGGACTCCGCACCCTGAAGTTCAGGGAAGAGAAATTAAAGCTATTCGGGGTTCCTGCTCGTGATCGCTTATCCGGTGACTCCTGCAGGCACATGACTGCATGTAGACTTCAGGTGAGAGAACACAAGATTACAGAAGGGGGGGAAGGAAGAGGGGACAGAGTATCAGTATTCAAGAGTACAATGAATTTAGAGCAAAGAAAATAAAAGAGAAAACCTATTTTTGGAACAATCACTACTTATTATTTATTATATGCTGCCTGGTGATACTGATTCAGGCTTGTATCGCGAGGTTTACCAAGCTAGGCACTGGTGTAACAAGATTCTGATCACGGCTCTGCCATCAGTGGGAGGCACTGAGCCAAGGCTGGATGCTTCTCCCCAGACAGGTACAGAGTAGTACCAGCAAAATAACTGACCTGCTCAGCAGGACATGGTGGTGTTGACAAGAGCCCAGTGGTGCGTGGACACTGACCACAAGAACATAAGAAACAGGAGCAGGAGTCGGCCATTCGGCCCCTCGTGCCTACTCCACCATTCAATAAGATCATGGCTGATCTTCTACATCAACTCCTACTTCCCACCCTATCCCTCGAGTCCCTTAGTGTCCAAAAATCTATCGCTCCCTGTCTTGAATATACTCAACGACTGAGCATCCACAGCCCTCTGTGGTAGAGAATTCCAAAGATTCACGACCTTTTGAGTGAAGAAATTTCTCCTCATCTCAGTCCTAAATGGTAGACCCCTTATCCTGAGACTATGACCCTAGGTCTAGACTCCCCAGCCAGGGGAAACATCCTCCCTGCATCGACCCAGTCAAGCCCTCGAAGAATTTTGTGTTTCAATGAGATCACCTCTCATTCTTCTAAACGCCAGAGAATATAGGCCTAGTCTACTCGCTCAATCTCTCTTCATAGGACAATCCGCTCATCTCAGCAATCAGTCTGGTGAACCTTCGTTGCACTCCCACTAAGGCAAGTATGTCCCTCCTTAGATAGGAAGACCAAAACTGTACACAGTACTCCAGGTGTGGTCTCACCAGGGCCCTATACAACTGTAGCAAGACTTCCCTACTTTTAAACTCCAATCCCTTTGTAATAAAGGCTGACATACCATACGCTTTCCTAATTGCTTGCACGTTAACGTTCTGTGATTCGTGTACAAGGACCACGAGTCAAAAATAAGGGACACATCACAAAAAGGAGCTGGTTGACAATTAGGACAAATATCATGTCAATCAGGGAAGTTATTTGGCTTCATTATCAGATCACCTGACTAATTCTGTGTTGTAATTGATCTGCACTTACATTCACTGATATTCTTCCATTCAGAGTCCCTATTTCTAGCTCGATGTAATGGCTTTACAAATGCTTTACTCAAGTTATGGTAAATTGATTTAGGATTTATCAGTTTGGATGAAGACATTCGATCGCTGCCTTTCAGAATACAAACACACGGTCTTCCTAAAAAGGCAGACAGGACATAGAAACATAGAACAGTACAGCACAGTACAGGCCCTTCGGCCCTCGATGTTGTGCCGAGCATTGTCCGAAACCAAGATCAAGCTATCCCACTCCCTATCACTCTGGTGTGCTCCATGTGCTTATCCAATAACCGCTTGAAAGTTCCTAAAGTGTCCGACTCCACTATCACAGCAGGCAGTCCATTCCACACCCCAACCACTCTCTGAGTAAAGAATCTACCTCGGACATCCCTTCTATATCTCCCCCCATGCACCTTATAGTTATGCCCCCTTGTAACAGCTACCTCTACCCGAGGAAATAGTCTCTGAACATCCACTCTATCTATCCCCCTCATCATCTTATAAACCTCTATTAAGTCGCCTCTCATCCTCCTCCGCTCTAAAGAGAAAAGCCCTAACTCCCTCAATCTTTCCTCATAAGACCTCCCCCCCAAACCAGGCAGCATCCTGGTAAATCTCCTCTGCACTCTTTCCAATGCTTCCACGTCCTTCCTATAGTGAGGTGACCAGAACTGCACACAATATTCCAAATGTGGTCTCACCAAGGTCCTGTACAGTTGCAGCATAACCTCACGGTTCTTAAACTCAAACCCTCTGTTAATAAACGCCAACACACCATAGGCCTTCTTTACTGCTCTATCCACTTGAGTGGCAACCTTCAGAGATCTGTGGATATGAACCCCCAGATCCCTCTGTTCCTCCACGTTCCTCAGAACCCTGCCGTTGACCCTGTAATCCTTATTCAAATTTGCCCTACCAAAATGAATCACCTCGCACTTATCAGGGTTAAATTCCATCTGCCATTTTTCGGCCCAGCTCTGCATCCTATCAATGTCTCTTTGCAGCCTACAACAGCCCTCCACCTCATCCACTACTCCACCAATCTTGGTGTCATCAGCAAATTTACTGATCCACCCTTCAGTCCCCTCCTCCAAGTCATTCATAAAAATCACAAACAGCAGAGGACCCAGCACCGACCCCTGTGGCACACCGCTGGCAACTGGTCTCCAGTCCGAAAATTTTCCATCCACCACCACCCTCTGCCTTCTATGAGATAGCCAGTTACCTATCCAATCGGCCAAATTTCCCTCTATCCCACAACTCCTTACTTTCTTCATGAGACGACCATGGGGAACCTTATCAAACGCCTTACTAAAATCCATGTATACGACATCAACTGCTCTACCTTCATCTACACACTTAGTTACCTCCTCAAAGAATTCAATCAAATTTGTTAGGCAAGACTTACCCTTCACGAATCCGTGTTGACTATCCCTGATTAAGTTGCCTCTTTCCAAATGGTCATAAATCCTACCCCTCAGGACCTTTTCCATTATCTTACCAACCACCGAAGTAAGACTAACCGGCCTATAATTACCAGGGTCATTCCTATTTCCTTTCTTGGAGAGGAACAACATTCGCCACTCTCCAGTCCTCTGGCACCATCCCCGTGGACAGTGAGGACCCAAAGATCAAAGCCAAAGGCTCTGCAATCTCCTCCCTTGCCTCCCAAAGAATCCTAGGATATATCCCATCTGGCCCAGGGGACTTATCGACCCTCAGGTTCTTCAAAATTGCTAAAACATCTTCCCTCAGAACATCTACCTCCTCCAGCCTATCCACCTTTATCACACTCTCATCCTCAAGAACATGGCCCCTCTCCTCAGTGAACACTGACGAAAAGTATTCATTCATCACCTCTCCTATCTCTTCTGACTCCATGCACAAGTTCCCACTACTGTCCTTGACCGGCCCTACCCTCACCCTGGTCATTCTTTTACTTCTCACATAAGAGTAAAAAGCCTTGGGGTTTTTCTTGATCCGACCCGCCAAGGACTTCTCATGCCCCCTCCTAGCTCTCCTAAGCTCTTTTTTTAGCTCATTCCTTGCTACCTTGTACCCCTCAAATCGACCCAACTGAACCTTGTTTTCTCATCCTTACATACGCTTCCTTTTTCCTCTTGACTAGACATTCAACCTCTTTGGTGAACCATGGTTCTCTCACTCGGCCATTTCCTCCCTGCCTGACAGGGACATACCTATCAAGGACACGCAGTAATTGCTCCATGAAAAAGCTCCACTTTTCGTTTGTGCCTTTCCCTGATAGTTTCTGTTCCCATCTTATGCTCCCTAATTCTTGCCTAATCGCATCATAATTACCCCTCCCCCAATTATAAACCCTGCCCTGCCGAATGGCCCTATCCCTCTCCATTGCAATAGTGAACGTCACCGACTTGTGGTCACTATCTCCAAAGTGCTCTCCCACATACAAATCAAACACTTGGCCCGGTTCATCACCCAGTACCAAATCCAATGTGGCCCCACCTCTTGTCGGCCTATCCACATATTGTGTCAGGAAACCCTCCTGCACACACTGTGCAAAAACTATCCCATCCGAATTGTTTGACCTATAAAGGTTCCAATCAATATTTGGAAAGTTGAAGTCACCCATGACAACTACTCTGTGACCTCCACACCTATTCATAATCTGCTTTGCAATTTCTTCCTCCACATCTCTATTACTATTTGGGGGGCCTGTAGAAAACTCCTAACAACGTGACCGCTCCTTTCCTATTTCTAACTTCAGCCCATATTACCTCAGACGGCAGATCCCCCTCGAACTGCCTTTCTGCCGCTGTTAAACTATCCTTGATTAACAATGCTACTCCTCCACCTTTTTTACCACCTTCCCTACTCTTACTGAAACATCTATACCCCGGAACTTCCAACAACCATTCCTGTCCCTGTTCTAACCATGTCTCCGTAATGGCCACCACATCGTAGTCCCAAGTACCAATCCACGCTCCAAGTTCTCCTACCTTATTCCGGATGCTCCTTGCATTGAAGTAGACACACTTCAAGCCATCTTCCTGTCTGCCGGTACTTTCCTGCAACCTTGATACCCTCCTCAGTACCTCCCTACACTCACCTTGGAGTTCAACATTTTACCCAAAGGAAGGCACCTCTGACAAGGCTGCATTCCTGCAGTACTGCACTGGAGTGCCAGCTTACATCCTGCACTCGAGTCCCGCGCAAGGTTCCAACTCACAACCTTCCGACCCAGAGGCGAGCGTGGCGCCAACCAAGCGGAGCTGAACCATGTGAAATAAAAAAGAACTGTTCGAGTGCCGTTAGGTTAAAACGATCGCCACTTTTAAACTCAGTTCTGAGGAAGGGCCCATACCCAAAATGTTTTATCTGTTCTCTCCCAAGGATGCTGCCTGACCTGCTGAGCGTTTCCAGGGTTCGAAGTTTCAGATTTCCAGCACCTGCAGTATTTTGCTTTGTCTACAACATTTAAACTGTTAGTTTCCCCCCAAAAAAACTCCCCTTTGCTTGAATGTAGCTGTCATGGGCATGTCCAAGACCCCAATGGGAGCATACTATGTTTTTATACAATGTCTTCTCCTGCATAAGAGTACACTCAATGAGGATTTACAATGAACACTGCAGTGATAAGTGTGTGTGCAAGCACTTACAAACATTTTTTTTTATATAGCTTCATCAAGAAGACGACCGAAAACCCAAAAGCGGCCTCCCAGTTTGAAAAGCACGAAAGTGCTCCTGGTTACAGAATCCACAGAATCACAGAATCCCCACAGTGCAGATAGAGGCCATTTCGGCCCATCGAGCCTGCACCAACACATATCCCACCCTATCCCCGTAACCCCACATATTTAATCCCCCCTAACATATCCCACCCTATCCCCGTAACCCCACGTATTTAATCCCCCCTAACACTAAGGGTCAATTTATCATAGCCAAATCAACCTAGCCCACACATCTTTGGACTGTGGGAGGAAACCGGAGCACCCGGAGGAAACCCACGCAGACACGGGGAGAATGTGCAAACTCCACACAGACAGTCAACCGAGGCCGGATTCGAACCCGGGTCCCTGGCGCTGTGAGGCAACAGTGCTAACCACTATGCCACCGTGTTACCATCCAGCTCACCCTGCAATATCCCTTGAAATCTGGGAGGATGATTTGCAGAAGAGGGATAGTATTCTATAACTGAGAATTGAAACCAGTAAATGAACAGATTCTCTGTACAGATGAAAAAGAAAAGAAAAACTGCAATTGCTGAAAATTTGAACAGAGACTGGTGGAAACACAGAGAGCAGGTCGGTCAGCACTTGAGGGGTGGGGGGTGGGGGGTGGGGGGGGCATTGTCGGGTAGACACTCCAGAAAGGTCTCCACCTGAAACCAGACTATTAACCTGACTTTGCGGAACACCTCCGTTCAGTCCGTAAGGGTGACCCCGAGCTTCTGGTCGCCTGTCACTTTAATTCTCCGCTCCTCTCCCACTCTGACCTCTCCGTCCTCAGGCCTCTTACACTGCTCCAATGAAGCTCAACGCAAGCTCGAGGAACAGCACCTCATCTTTCGATTAGGCACTTTACAGCCTTTTGGACTCAACATCGAGTTCAACAATTTCAGACGATAACCCCTGCCCCCATTTTTCAGGCTGATTATGATTTTGCCATCCCCATTTGCAACATTTAATCTCTCCTGCCTCCTACCCTAGCACAGAATGTTCCTTCAACTCCTTCCTCCCCCTCCCCTCCCCCTTTCCCTGCCTCTGCACCTGCTTAAAATCTGTTCCATCTCCAGCTTTTTCCAGTTCTGACGAAGGGTCCCAGACCTGAAACGTTAACTCTGTTTCTCGCTCCACGGATGCTGCCTGGCCTGCTGAGTGCTTCCAGCATTTTCTGTTATTATTAACCTGACTGGTCTGTTTTCTGTTGCTGATGGCCCTGCTGAGCATCTCTGGCATTTTTTGATTTCATCCCTCAACCAAGATTACAGCCCTGGGAGAGGAGGGGGGGGGGGGGTGCGCCAGAGAAATCCCATTTCAAAAGAGAATGTTGCCATCAGCTGATTAAACCTGGACAGCTCTGCAGGCGTTAGAAGAGACTCAAGTTATACAGACACAAGGGAGTCTGGGGTCAACCCATCTACCTACAGCCTTATAGATCCGAGGTCCCCCTTCAGCGTTCTTGTCTATGCGGATCCACTTGTTAGACATGGCCTTGCTGAACCCCACTTTTCCACTTGGGAGTTTCTGTGCAAATGTCAGAAAGAAAAAAAAAGGGTTAGTTTTTGAAAGCAGCACTTAATCCTGTGCAAGAAATGCTGTTAAACTTGGGATCTGTCGCAAATGCAATTTAAATATACACAGCATTAGAGGTTGACCGGACATCACTCAATACGCGCCCAAGGCTTCTTAAAATGCACAGTAACCGCTGCAACGTGCTCACCATCAGGTTACTCTGAGTCATTCCGTTTGGCGGAATGGCATCGAAGACTCGGGCTTCATGGCTGCCTTTCTCCACTATCTCCTCCCTTCGTCGGTCAGCTCCCAGTGCTTGCTGGAGCGCAGCTCCGCCTCAATTATCTGCAGTGGGAATAAACCGCAATGTGAGCTCAGCAGGGAAACATTTATGCAGCATCGATATTCCAACGTCAAGCATCTCCCACTGGCTCCAGTTGGTAAAAAGCAGCTTGCAATGGGGGCACAAGACCAGAAGGTCCCCCGGTACAACGCTCAGCCTGTGCTGAGTTAGCCGAGCACCAGATGGGCGACAACAATTCTCCTCGGTGCCATGAGGAGGGGAAGAACATAAGAACACAAGAAATAGCAGCAGGAGGCGGCCATTCGGCTCTTCGAGCCTGCTCCGGACGGCAGGGGGAGGAGGAAATTAGGCGGGTTCCTGTCCTAACCTATGACCCCTGTTGTGGAGCGTGCACATATGGAGTTTGGGCAAGGTCACAGTTGATGCCCTCTGCAGCTGAACAACTGGATACGAATTCAGCCGACGATTTGCCCAGAGAGAGTGCTGAGAATGTGGAACTGGCTACCACAAGGAATAGTTGAGGCGAATAGCAAAGATGCATTGAAGGGGGAAGCTAGATAAACACAGGAGGGAGAATGGGTTATGCTGATGGGGTTAGATGAAGAGGGATGGGAGGAGGTTCGTGGGGAGCATAAACACCGGCATGGACCAGTTGGGCTGTACATTCCATGTAATTTAGGAAGTTGAGAAAATCTCCAGTGGTCCACCATAGTGTATGATGTGGAGGGGTACTTGGAGTACAACACTTGTAATACCAGTAAGGCGCGATTGCAGCATGACAAGTTTACTCTGGCAGTTTTCATTCAGCAGCCTACAAGATATCCACGCTGTTACACCGGAAACTTTGGCCTGGATATCTGACTTCGATATTGACATTTGATTTGCTTTGCTGCTACCGTACGAAAGAAGAAATTAGAAGTTAATTTACAATAGAAAAGAGATGACAGTAAATGCATGCAGATATAAAATATCCAATACATTGTGGACAGAGAAGTTCCTGCAGACCTGCACCATTGTAATAGAGCACTGACGTCATAGGGCCCATTTTACAGCAGAAAAATCCCAGGAAATTATGGAGCAAGTGACTCAGAAAGTGTAACTTATAAAAAGGTTCATGCTATACTCCTTGTTCTATTCACAGCTTAGCATTTACTTAGCTAACTGTCTGACGATAGGATCACATTATTGAGAGCCAATACTCTGGACCAAAACAGCAGCAGAGAGCTTCATCCAGTAAGTAACGAGTAGCAGCACATACATTGCAATGGCTTTTTGCATTGGCTGCACCGGTTCTGATTTGCTGCAGTTTTGCAGCTAATTTTGACAAAGTCGATGCGGTCTATTATGGAGTTCGTCGGCAACATCATAGTTGCAGGAGATTCCCACCACACCGTGTCTGCAGTGTGTACCATCTACAAGATGCGCCACAGCAACTCGCCAAGGCTTCTTCGGCAGCACCTCCCAAACCCGTGACCTCTACCACCTAGAAGGACAAGGGCAGCAGGCGCATGGGAACACCACCACCACCTGCAAGTTGCCCTCCAAGTCACACACCATCCGACTTGGAAATATATCGGCCGTTCTTCATCGTCGCTGGATCAAAATCCTGGAACTCCCTCCCTAACAGCACTGTGGGAGCAGCTTCACCACATGGACTGCAATGGTACATAAAGGCAGCTCACCACCACCTTCTCAAGGTGGGCAACTGGCGGCAAGCAATAAATGCCAGGGCGCCCTCAACCCGAGAATGAATTAAACTAAGATCCAATTCCCCGCCTCGTAATTACAGTACAGAATTATACTGTCAGAGACAGACAGAGGAGGCCCCCATGTGTGTAAGAGTTGGGGGGACACTGTCTGCCCGATTGAACGGTTCGGAACTGGGACTGTTTCTCCCACCCTCTCTCTCTTCCTCTTTCTCCCACACGCTCTGTTTGTTTCTCTTTCTCCCACCCTTCCTCTTTCTCCCACACGCTCTGTTTGTTTCTCTTTCTCCCACCCTTTCTCTCTCTCTCTCCCCCCACCCCTCCCCTCCCCATCTCTCAAAGGCCTCATTGAGCCACCTCCCCCCCAGCCCCAGTGTACTCTTTTGTTGGGGTGATTAACCAATTAGTCTGTAAATTAATATAACTTTAAAAGAACCTTAACAAATTAAATTAAAATTGTGTTGGCCGGGGTGATGATGCACTCCAGGCCCCGTGGCGCCCACCGGTCGCGGAAGGCCTCAAGCGTGCCGGCGGACACCGCGTGCTCCATCTCCAGGGCCACCCGGGCGCGAACATAGCCGCGGAAGAGAGGCAGGCAATCGGGCCGAACGACCCCCTCGACCGCCCACTGCCTGGGCAAGTTGATGGCTTTTTTTGGCCAGGCCCAGGAGCAGTCCTACGAGGAGGTCCCCCGACCTGCCCGCTCCCCTCCGCACCTGGGTGACCGAAGATCAGGAGCGTGGGACTGAAGTGCAGCCAAAAATCGAGGAGCAGCCCCTTCCAATAATGGAAGAGGGGCTGCAATCTCTCACATTCCATGTATACATGAAAATCGGACTCCTCCAGGCCGCAGAAAAGGCAGGTGGTCTGGGAGTCCGTGAACCGACTTAAAACCATATTGCACGGGACTGCTCCGTGCAACACCCTCCAGGCCAAGTCCCCAATAGCCCACCCCAGTGTAAAGTCAATGAATGACAAGCTGCTTCCGCCCCTCTTCCCTTAAAACCACTTACATCGCCCAGCGTCTGCAGGCTCTTGACGGCGCCCACCACCTGCTGGTGGTCGAGGCCCAGGCTGGCGGCCAGCTGCCCGCTGTCGGCGCCTCCCTCCGCATCCTGGAGCCGCAGCAGCAACGCCTCGAGCAGCGCCCGCTCCGCCATCTTGCTGCAGCCGCCTAACCTCTGACCCCCCACACACCGCCCTCTGACCCTCACACTGTTGGGGGTGGGTGAGAGTCACCGAGAAACAACAGTCAAATCGACCAAATAAACATTCCTCACAGCTCCTCAATAACCATCGCTCCAACCATTTGAAATTTCTGCTCCAAATAAAATATTTAATTTCTGATTGGTTTAAAACCGATCACGTGTCATCTCTGATCACGTGTCACCTGCATGGCGATTCAAAAGAAGCTCATGTGGTTTATATTTTCTATTTTTAACTTATTTTTATTATTTATTAATAATCATACATTACATTGGTTTTATTCAAAAGAGCTTTCTTCCTGTATTTATTAATTGCAGTAGAATTTTCATCCCCATCAATCAATCATTAGGGTTGCCATGCCAACCCTCCAGGATTGTACTGGTAAAAACAACCTTAATTTACCCCCAAAAAAGTGTACTTTTCTTTCATTTTTCTCTCTCAACACTTTCATTTATTAGTAGGCTTCTCAGCTCCGGTCGGGTGTATTCCTGGAGGTTTGGTCGCATTTCATCAGGTGCTGTCCCCTCTCCAGAGACTAAGAGCTCAAAAACAATCCAGGCTGACTCTCCCAGTGCCAGCGCTGAGGGAGCGCCGCGCTGTCGGAGGCGCCGTCTTTCAGATCAGACGTTAAACCCAGGCCCCAGGGTGTTGCACGGAGCAGTCCCGTGCAATAAAGTTTTAAACAGGTTCACGGACTCCCAGGCCACCTGCCTTTTCTGCGGCCTGGAGGAGTCTGTTTTTCATGTGTATATATAGAATGTGAGAGGTTGCAGCCCCTCTTTCATTATTTGAAGGGGCTGCTCCTCGATTTTTAGCTGCACTTCAGTCCCACGTTCCTGATCTTTGGTCACCCGGTGCGGAGGGGAGCGGGCAGATCGGGGGACCTCCTCGTGGGACTGCTCCTGAGCCTGGCCAAAATAGCTATTAACTGGTCCAGGCAGCAGGCGGTCGACGGGGGTCGATCGGCCCGATTGCCTGCCTCTCTTCCACGGCCATGTTCGTGCCCGGGTGGCCCTGGAGATGGAGCACGCGGTGTCCGCTGGCACGCTCGAGACCTTCCGCGACCGGTGGGCGCCACGGGGACTGGAGTGCATCATCACCTCGGCCAATCAAATTTTAATTTAGGTTGTTAAGTTTTATTAGTTACAGATTATTTGTTTAACCACCCAAAACCAGAAGAGTACACTGAAAGCACTAAACCCAGTCTGCTCTTTCGGGTGAACATAAAAAAATCCCCTGGCACTATTTCGAAGAAGAGTGGGGGAGTTATCCCCGGTGTCCTGGGGGCCAATATTTATCCCTCAAATCAACATCATTAAAAAAGCAGATTTATCTGGTCATTATCACATTGCTGTTTGTGGGAGCTTGCTGTGCGCAAATTGGCTGCCGCGTTGCCTACATTACAACAGTGACTCCACTTCAAAAAGTACTTCATTGGCTGTCTTTAATCATACCTGTACTTTTACACTTAATGGGTTGTCCTGGTGAACACGGGTCAGAAAATTGGGGCTTGCCACCATGAGGTTCTCTGCTGGGACCAGAACATTGCAAGATTACTCCCTCAATGTAAGACCATTTTTTTCTCACCCCTTAGCCCCTGATTTTTTTTAAATTCTGTTTTTATTTATTAATTCTTGGGATGTGGGGTGTTGCTAGCAAGGCCAGCATTTATTGCTCTTCCCTAATTGCCCTTGAGAAGATGGCGATGAGCCACCTTTTTGAACCACTGCAGTCCGTGTGGTGAAGGTGCTCCCACAGTGCTGTTAGGGAGGGAGTTCCAGGATTTTGACCCAGCGACGATAAAGGAACGGCGATATATTTCTAAGTCGGGATGGTGTGTGACTTAGAGGTGGAACTTTGAGGTGGTGGTGTTCCCATGCGCCTGCTGCCCTTGTCCTAGGTGGCAGAGGTCACGGGTTTGGGAGGTGCTGTCAAAGAAGCCTTGGCTAGTTGCTGCAGTGCATCTTGTAGATGGTACACGCTGTAGCCATGTTGCGCCGATAGTGGAGGGAGTAAATGTTTAAGGTGATAGATGGGGTGCCGATCAAGTGGACAGCTTTGTCTTTGAGCGGAGGATAATGTCAAATGAGTTGAAGGCAGTGCGAGAAAAGCTGGGGAGGCAGAGAAGTCTCCACGGATCTCCAAATGTTTATGGAGTGAGGACCACGGCTTCAGTGGTGCAGCAGAAGGGGCACATGGCATCTAACTGGCAGTGCTGCTCATGCAGCCAGTGCCATCAGATCACCATCAGGGCTTGATGGCCGGCGCGGACACGATGGGCCTCTTTCTGTGCTGTATAACTCTATGACTCTATGACTATGACCAAACACTCGTGTAGAAACCACTCCACAAAGATGAACCAGGAATGGGCAGCTCTGCACTAATGGAAAACCAAGAAAGAGCATGTACTCGGCCTCCGCCTGTCCCCAGAGCAGTTCCCTGCCAAGTGCAGAAACCCCTGGGTACCAAATCCAGGCAGGGTGATGGGGAGCGAAAGGGGAGATTGAGTAGATTGGGCCTATACTCTCTGGAGTTTAGGAGAATGAGAGGTGATTTACATGCTCCATCCACCCACGCCTTTTTAGTAAGAAACACTCAATAAAATAAATATTTTTGGTATTTTTTCCCCCCAATATCTAATTGGATTCGCTGCAATTTGTAACAAAAATAATGGAAAGACAGCAATAGTTTTAGACATATTAGTCGATCTCCCGTGACATTGACTGAAAGCGAGTCCACAGGTGGAGCAGGGTTAGAGGGCAAGGGATAATTGGCCCAGAAAGCATAGAGGTAATTCAGTCCCCATTTTAAAGTCATACATTCTGCCCTTATTTTTATATTTCTATTATATATTCCCATGCCCACTGGCAGGAGGCTTTATTAATTGCGTGACAATTTTACATAGGCAATCTCCATTATAAATGTGGACGTAGAAATTTATAACGGAAAATTATGTCAGGAAATGCTCGCAGAAGTAAGAATTTTAATTTGCAATTGTGCGTTGTTTCAGAGTGAACACAAGAACATAAGAATTAGGAGCAGGAGTCGGCCATACGGCCCCTCGAGCCTACTCCGCCATTCAATAAGATCATGGCTGATCTTCGACCTCAACTCCACTTTCCCACCCAATTTCCATATCTCTCGATTCCCCTAGAGTCCAAAACTCCATCTATCTCAGTCTTGAAAATGCTCAACGATTCAGCATCCACAGCCCTTTGGGGCAGAGAATTCCAAAGATTTATAACCCTCGGAGTGGAGAAATTCCTACTCATCTCAGTCTTAAATGGCCGACCCCTTATCCTGAGACTATGCCCCTAGTTCTAGACTCTCCAGCCAGGGGAAACAATCTCTCAGCATCTGTCAATTCCCTTCAGAATCTTATGTTTCAATGAGATCACCTCTCATTCTCCGAAACTCCAGAGAGTATAGGCCCAATCTACTCAATCTCCCCTCATAGGACAACCCTCTCATCCCAGGGATCAATCTAGCGAACCTTCGTTGCACTGCCTCCAAGACAAGAATATCCTTCCTTAGATAAGGAGACCAAAACTGTGCACAGTTTGTCTTTTACAAGAGAGTGTCTCTTGTGTCTTTTATAATTTCAACTATTTGGGTCTGTCATAAAATATCCGTATTATACGGTTGTCCATCCTTTGAGAGTATTTGTAGGACCTGGTTTCACTGTAGAGATAGATGATAGAGATATTTAAAAACTGCTTGTACTTAAGGGAGCCACCTATTTAACTTTTAAGCGAATGACTATTCTTTTTGCAGAATGATACACCACAGAAGGAGGCCATACGGCCCATTGTGCCTGTACCAACTATTTGAAAGAGCTATCCAATTAGTCCCACTGCCCTACTCTTCCCCCATAGCCCAGCAAGTTTTTCTTTTTTGAAATATTTATCCTATTCCCCTTTTGAAAGTTACTATTGAATCTGCTTCCACCGCCCTTTCAGATCATAACAACTCGCTATGTAAACATTTTTCCTCATGGCGCCTCTGGTTGTTTTACTAATTACCTTAGATCTGTGTCCTTTGGTTACAGACCCCTCTGCAACTGGAAACAGTTTCTCCTTATTTACTCTATCAAAACCCTTCAAGATTTTGAACACCTCTATCAAATCTCCCCCTAAACTTCTCTGCTCAAAGGAGAACAACCCCAGTTTCTCTAGTCTTTCATTTCTGATACCAGTCTTGTAAATCCCCTCTGCACCCTCTCTGGGGCCTTGACATCTTTCCTAAAGTGTGGTGCCCAGAATTGGCCAACAATACTCCAGCTGGGGCCTAATTACTAATCTTACAAACAACCTGAATCCAGTTCCAATCATACAGGTTAAACAGCATTCCATTGGCTGGTGAGTTGTGTAGGTGCTCAATGAGTTTAATCAATTATATGGCACTCTCAATATGAGGCTCTCAATTATAAGCTTATCTCTATAGGCTAACAAACTTTGCCATGTTTGCATTTTGGATTTCAAGTTTTGTTAATAGTAATTCAATATAGCATCCAGCTTGTTACCACATGCAAAATCCTCTGTGACGGCATTCCAATAAAAGCAGAGTGCACTTTACAGTTTATTAACATTAATTGTAATAAAGAAGGGTAGTTTAATATGAATGAAATTATTTGCAAACCTAGTGTACTCTTTTTGATTGGGTACTAAACCAAATATCTGTAACTCAATAAAACTTTAAATGAAATTTAATAAACCAAATTAAAATTTGGTAACCCGGGGTGACGATGCACTCCAGTCCCCGCGGCGCCCACCGGTCGCGGAAAAACTCAAGCGTGCCGGCGGACACCGCATGCTCCATCTCCAGGGCCACCCGGGCGCGAGCATGGCCGCGGAAGAGAGGCAGGCAATCGGGCCGAACGACCCCCTCGACCGCCCGCTGCCTGGACCAATTAATGGCTTTTTTAGCCAGGCCCAGGAGCAGTCCCACGAGGAGGTCCTCCGACCTGCCCGCTCCCCTCCGCACCGGGTGACCGTAGATCAGGAGCGTGGGGCTGAAGTGCAGCCAAAAATCGAGGAGCAGCCCCTTCAAATAATGAAAGAGGGGCTGCAACCTCTCACACTCCGTATAAATGTGAAACACGGACTCCTCCAGGCCGCAGAAATGACAAGCAGCCTGGGAGTCCGTAAACCTATTTAATACCCTATTGCACGGGACCGCTCCGTGCAACACCCTCCAGGCCAAGTCCCCAATAGAACAAGGGAAGACTCCCGCATAGAGAGCCCTCCATTGGGGACCTTCGCCTCCGCCGGACGGCAGGATGGCACGCCAAGGCGTGTCCGGACGGCAGACGAAGATGGCAAAGTGGAGAGTGTGCAGTAGCATCCCGTACAGGAAACGCCTCCGTGCGGAGCAAACCTAGTGTACTCTTTTTGATTGGACACTAAACCAAATTAGCTGTAAATCAAATAAAACTTTAAATGAGACTTAATAAATCAAATTAAAATTTGGTTGTCCGGGGGTGACGATGCACTCCAGTCCCCGCGGCGCCCACTGGTCGCGGAAAAACTCAAGCGTGCTGGCGGACACCTCGTGCTCTATCTCCAGGGCCACCCGGGCGCGAACATGGCCGCGGAAGAGAGGCAGGCAATCGGGTCGAACGACCCCCTCGACCGCCCGCTGCCTGGACCAATTAATGGCCTTCTTGGCCAGGCCCAGGAGCAGTCCTACGAGGAGGTCCTCCGACCTGCCCGCTCCCCTCCGCACCGGGTGACCGTAGATCAGGAGCGTGGGGCTGAAGTGCAACCAGAAATCGAGGAGCAGCCCCTTCAAATAATGAAAGAGGGGCTGCAACCTCTCACATTTGAGAAATATGTGAAAGACGGACTCCTCCAGGCCGCAAAAATGGCAAGTGGCCTGGGAGTCCGTGAACCTATTTAAAACCCTATTGCACGGGACTGCTCCATGCAACACCCTCCAGGCCAAGTCCCCAATAGAACAAGGGAAGACTCCCGTGTAGAGAGCCCTCCACTGGGGACCTTCGCCTCCGCCGGACGGCAGGATGGCACGCCAAGGCGTGTCCGGACGGCAGACGAAGATGGCAAAGTGGAGAGTGTGCAGGAGCAGCCCGTACAGGAAACGCCTCCGTGCGGAGCAAACCTAGTGTACTCTTTTTATGCATACCAAATCAAATATCTGTAACTCAATAAAACTTTAAATGAAACTTAATAAATCAAATTAAAATTTGGTAACCCGGGGTGACGATGCACTCCAGTCCCCGCGGCGCCCACCGGTCGCGGAAAAACTCAAGCGTGCCGGCGGACACCGCGTGCTCCATCTCCAGGGCCACCCGGGCGCGAACATGGCTGCGGAAGAGAGGCAGGCAATCGGGCCAAACGACCCCCTCGACCGCCCGCTGCCTGGACCAATTAATGGCTTTTTTGGCCAGGCCCAGGAGCAGTCCCACGAGGAGGTCCTCCGACCTGCCCGCTCCCCTCCGCACCGGGTGACCGTAGATCAGGAGCGTGGGGCTGAAGTGCAACCAGAAATTGAGGAGCAGCCCCTTCAAATAATGAAAGAGGGGCTGCAACCTCTCACACTCCGTATAAATGTGAAACACGGACTCCTCCAGGCCGCAGAAATGACAAGCAGCCTGGGAGTCCGTAAACCTATTTAATACCCTATTGCACGGGACCGCTCCGTGCAACACCCTCCAGGCCAAGTCCCCAATAGAACAAGGGAAGACTCCCGCATAGAGAGCCCTCCATTGGGGACCTTCGCCTCCGCCGGACGGCAGGATGGCACGCCAAGGCGTGTCCGGACGGCAGACGAAGATGGCAAAGTGGAGAGTGTGCAGTAGCATCCCGTACAGGAAACGCCTCCGTGCGGAGCAAACCTAGTGTACTCTTTTTGATTGGACACTAAACCAAATTAGCTGTAAATCAAATAAAACTTTAAATGAGACTTAATAAATCAAATTAAAATTTGGTTGTCCGGGGTGACGATGCACTCCAGTCCCCGCGGCGCCCACCGGTCGCGGAAAAACTCAAGCGTGCTGGCGGACACCTCGTGCTCTATCTCCAGGGCCACCCGGGCGCGAACATGGCCGCGGAAGAGAGGCAGGCAATCGGGTCGAACGACCCCCTCGACCGCCCGCTGCCTGGACCAATTAATGGCCTTCTTGGCCAGGCCCAGGAGCAGTCCTACGAGGAGGTCCTCCGACCTGCCCGCTCCCCTCCGCACCGGGTGACCGTAGATCAGGAGCGTGGGGCTGAAGTGCAACCAGAAATCGAGGAGCAGCCCCTTCAAATAATGAAAGAGGGGCTGCAACCTCTCACATTTGAGAAATATGTGAAAGACGGACTCCTCCAGGCCGCAAAAATGGCAAGTGGCCTGGGAGTCCGTGAACCTATTTAAAACCCTATTGCACGGGACTGCTCCATGCAACACCCTCCAGGCCAAGTCCCCAATAGAACAAGGGAAGACTCCCGTGTAGAGAGCCCTCCACTGGGGACCTTCGCCTCCGCCGGACGGCAGGATGGCACGCCAAGGCGTGTCCGGACGGCAGACGAAGATGGCAAAGTGGAGAGTGTGCAGGAGCAGCCCGTACAGGAAACGCCTCCGTGCGGAGCAAACCTAGTGTACTCTTTTTATGCATACCAAATCAAATATCTGTAACTCAATAAAACTTTAAATGAAACTTAATAAATCAAATTAAAATTTGGTAACCCGGGGTGACGATGCACTCCAGTCCCCGCGGCGCCCACCGGTCGCGGAAAAACTCAAGCGTGCCGGCGGACACCGCGTGCTCCATCTCCAGGGCCACCCGGGCGCGAACATGGCTGCGGAAGAGAGGCAGGCAATCGGGCCAAACGACCCCCTCGACCGCCCGCTGCCTGGACCAATTAATGGCTTTTTTAGCCAGGCCCAGGAGCAGTCCCACGAGGAGGTCCTCCGACCTGCCCGCTCCCCTCCGCACCGGGTGACCGTAGATCAGGAGCGTGGGGCTGAAGTGCAACCAGAAATTGAGGAGCAGCCCCTTCAAATAATGAAAGAGGGGCTGCAACCTCTCACACTCCGTATAAATGTGAAACACGGACTCCTCCAGGCCGCAGAAATGACAAGCAGCCTGGGAGTCCGTAAACCTATTTAATACCCTATTGCACGGGACTGCTCCGTGCAACACCCTCCAGGCCAAGTCCCCAATAGAACAAGGGAAGACTCCCGCATAGAGAGCCCTCCATTGGGGACCTTCGCCTCCGCCGGACGGCAGGATGGCACGCCAAGGCGTGTCCGGACGGCAGACGAAGATGGCAAAGTGGAGAGTGTGCAGTAGCATCCCGTACAGGAAACGCCTCCGTGCGGAGCAAACCTAGTGTACTCTTTTTGATTGGACACTAAACCAAATTAGCTGTAAATCAAATAAAACTTTAAATGAGACTTAATAAATCAAATTAAAATTTGGTTGTCCGGGGTGACGATGCACTCCAGTCCCCGCGGCGCCCACCGGTCGCGGAAAAACTCAAGCGTGCTGGCGGACACCTCGTGCTCTATCTCCAGGGCCACCCGGGCGCGAACATGGCCGCGGAAGAGAGGCAGGCAATCGGGTCGAACGACCCCCTCGACCGCCCGCTGCCTGGACCAATTAATGGCCTTCTTGGCCAGGCCCAGGAGCAGTCCTACGAGGAGGTCCTCCGACCTGCCCGCTCCCCTCCGCACCGGGTGACCGTAGATCAGGAGCGTGGGGCTGAAGTGCAACCAGAAATTGAGGAGCAGCCCCTTCAAATAATGAAAAAGGGGCTGCAACCTCTCACACTCAATATACATATGAAAAACGGACTCCTCCAGGCTGCAAAAATGGCAAGCAGCCTGGGAGTCCGTAAACCTATTTAACAACCTATTGCACGGGACTGCTCCGTGCAACACCCTCCAGGCCAAGTCCCCAATAGAACAAGGGAAGACTCCCGCGTAGAGAGCCCTCCATTGGGGACCTTCGCCTCCGCCGGACGGCAGGATGGCACGCCAAGGCGTGTCCGGACGGCAGACGAAGATGGCAAAGTGGAGAGTGTGCAGGAGCAGCCCGTACAGGAAACGCCTCCGTGCGGAATGAAAGGGCACAGAGGGCATTTCCCCGAGAAGGCTCAAGTGGTGAGGCGGCGGCTCCCGAGGGAGCAAACCTCGTGTAAAGTGTCACATATTTAATCACGCGCTTGGATGCTGTCTAATTCCACAACCCGACATCTAATTGCCTTCACTCCCTTTTGTATTCCATTCCTCTGCTTATTCTATCTTAACATCCTTTCTCCTCATTCTCTTCAGCGTCCTTTCGTTATTTTCCTGTGTTCTTCCCAAATAATTGTTACCTCTATTACTCCCTCCCTTAAGCCATCCCTCAACCAGACGATGTTATATCTGAATATTTGAGAAGTCCCACATAAGAGACTGTTATCTAAGGTAGAAGCCCACAGAATTAAGGGCAAATTATTGACCTGGTTAGGAAATTGGCTGAGCGGCTGGAGACAGAGTAGGGATAATGGGTAGGTATTCAAATTGGCAGGATGTGACTAGTGGCGACCCACAGGGATCTGTGTTGAGGCCTCAGCTATTCACAATGGGCCGTAATTTGCAGCCCCTATGGGTGCGTGCGAGATGCGTACGCAGCCGCAGGGGCCGCGCATGTTCCGGGTTTAGGCGTGCGCGGCACATACGCTAAAACACGGAGCTTGCGATCTGTCAAGAATTCTCTTGACAGATGATCCGCATCCCCGGAAAAAGGGCATCCACGGGCGGGGAGTTGTGCTTCTGCCCAGCGAATGCCCGTGAAATTCTTATGCCTGGTAAAAGCAGGCGTAGGGCCTGCTTTTTCCAGCGTAAGAGTTTTAAAAAACAGAAAAATAAAATTTTATCAATAATTTATACATTTAAAAACTTGTTAAATAAGGTACGTTTATTTTTAGCCCCTTTAAAACATGTAAATTTATTTTTCAAAAAATAAAATTTTTGTTTTAAATATTTAATTAAATGCAATTTTAATTAATTTTAAATATGTGGTTTTTAAAAAATTCATTTGATGCCTAGGTGTATTTTTTGGGGTATTCCCATTCATACTTATGGGGATTCCGTACATATGTGGGCCTCTACCTGCGCGTACCCGAGAGGCCCAGGACTGCGAGTCTCCGTGGTTCCCGAGGCCCCAGGTACGCGGACATTTTATTTGCGGATCGGAGGCATGTCCCAGCAGGAAGCCTCCGACCCCAAATTCAGGGCCTATATTTATTAACGACTTAGGTGATGGCACAGAAAGTCATATATCCAAATTTGCCGATGTCACAAAGATAGGTGGCATTGTAGGCAGTGTAGATGAAAGCATAAAATTACAAAGGGATATTGATAGATTAAGTGAATGTGTAAAACTGTGGCAAATGGATTTCAATGTAAGCAAATGTGAGGTCATCCACTTTGGACCTAAAAAGGATAGAACAAGGTACTTTCTAAATGGTGAAAAGCTAAAAACAGTGGAGACTTGGGGGCCCAGGTACATAGATCATTAAAATGTCATGAACAGGTACATAATCAAAAAGACTAATAGAATGCTGATCTTTATATCTAGAGGACTAGAATACAAAGGGGTAGAAGTTATGCTGCAGCTATACAAAACCCTGGTTAGACCACACCTGGAGTACTGTGAGCAGTTCTGGGCACCACACCTTAGGAAGGATATATTGGCCTTGGAGGGAGTAGGTTTACCAGAATGATACCCAGACTTCAAGGGTTAAGTTACGAGGAGAGATTAAACAAAGGGTTATATTTCCTGTAATTTAGAAGGTTAAGGGGTGATCTGATCGAAGTTTTCAGCATATTAAGGGGAACAGATAGGGTAGATAGAGAGAAACTATTTCCGCTGGTTGGGGATTCTAGGACTAGGGGGCATAGTCTAAAAATTATAGCCAGACCTTTCAGGAGTGAAATTAGGAAACACTTCTACACGCAAACGGCAATTGATGCTAGATCAATTGTTCATTTTAAATCTGAGATTGATAGATTTTTTTTTACCAAAGGTATTAAGGGATATGGGCCAAAGACGGGTATATGGAGTTAGGTCACAGATCAACCATGATCTCACTGAATGGTGGAACAGGCTCGAGGGGCTGAATGGCCTCCTCCTGTTCCTATGTTCCTGGTCTATTTATTACCTCTTAACAACAACAACTTGCAATTATATAGTGCCTTTAACGTAGTAAAGCGTCCCAAGCAATGTTCCCAGTAATTTTTTTTGCCGCGCGCGGGCCCTTTAACTGGCTGCGCGGCCCATTCAAATCTTCGCGCATGCGTGGTTATTCCCATTGAAAAGCTGGTGAGCGGCCTGTGCGGGACCTCTAGACTGGCCGCACAGCTTTACAGGAACGTTGGTCCCAAGGTGCGCTTCACAGGAGCGCAATCAGACCAAAAAATTTGACACCGAGATAAAGAAGGAGACATTAGGACAGCTGACCAAAAGCTTGGTCAAGCAGCGTCTTAAAGCAGGAGAGAGAGAGGTGGAGAGGCGGAAAGGTTTAGGGAGGGAATTCCAGAGGCTGGGGCCTCGACGGCTGAAGGCACGGCCGAGAATGGTGACGGCGAAGGAAGTCGGGATACACAAGAGACCAGAATTGGAGGAACACAGAGTTCTCAGAGTGTTGTAGCCCTGGAGGAGGTGACAGAGATAGGGAGGAGCGAGGACCATGGAGGGATTTGAATACACGGATGAGAATTTTAAATTTGTGGTGTTGCTGGACCAGAAGCCAATGTGGGTCAGTGAGCACAGGGGTGATGGGTGAACAGAACTTCATAAACTCACCATGAGCAGATTTGCATCTCTGCTGGATTGACTATGGAGTGGAAAGAGAGTCTCATCAGATGAGTGCATCTCTAACTATTTTTTTTTGTTTATTAGGTGGCATAATTCCAGCCATCTCATCGGTGCTGTGAGCACAGAAAGGCTTGAAGGATTCTGGTGGAGCACCAATGGATAAGTCACAGATTTCCCACAGCCCGGTGGTGCTGGTAATATGGTCTGCGGGCCACTTAACGCTGCCCGCTCATTACCTGTGACACTCAGCAGACCTGCTGCTCTGTACGCCTCTGGTCTGGTATTTATGTAGAATGTACAGCACAGAAACAGGCCATTCGGCCCAACTGGTCTAGGCCGGTGTTTATGCTCCACATGAGCCTCCTCCCACCCGACCCCATCTAACCCTATCAGCATATCCTTCTATTCCTTTCTCCCTCATGCACTTATCTAGCTTCCCCTTAAATGCATCTGTGCTATTTGCCTCAACTACTCCACAGGGTAGCAAGTTCCACATTCTCACCATTCTCTGTGTAATGAAGTTTTTCCTGAACTCCTTATTGGATTTATTGGTCCCTAGTTTGGAACTCCCCACAAGTGCAAACATCTTCTCTATGTCTACCCTATCAAACCCCTTCATAATTTTAAAGACCTCTATTAGGGCCTTCCCATTTCTGGAGAAAAGAGCCCCAGCCTGTTTAGACTTTCCTGATAGTTATAACCTCTCAGTTCTGGTATCATAGAAACATAGAAAAATAGGAGCAGGTGTCGGCCATTCGGCCCTTCGAGCCTGCTCCGCCATTCAATATGATCATGGCTGATCCTCTAACTCAATACCATATTCCCGCGCTCTCCCCATACCCCTTGACACCTTTTGTGTCTAGAAATCTATCTATCTCCTTCTTAAATATATTCAGTGACTTGGCCTCCACAGCCTTCTGTGGTAGAGAATTCCACAGGTTTACCACCCTCTGAGTGAAGAAATATCCCCTCATCTCAGTCCTAAATGTCCTACCCCGTATCCTGAGACTGTGACCCCTTGTTCTAGACCCCCCAGCCAGGGGAAACATCCTCCCTGTATCATCCTTGTAAATCTTTTTTTGCACCTTCTCCAGTGCCTCTAAATCCTTTTTGCAATATGGAGACCAGAAATGTGCACCGTACTCTAAATGTGGTCGAACCAGGGTTCTATAACCTCTCTGTTTTTTCAATTCTATTCCTCTCGTAATGAACCTCAGTGCTCTATTTGCATTTTTTATGGCAGTACTGAGCCTGTGAGAGGCCTCCTGAAACAAGAAAGCTACGATTACCTTTCCAGAACTCACTGAAAAAACAGGGAAACGTTTCAATACAATGGCTTGCTCATTTACATTGTGGTCAGTAAAGTGCGATGCAAAGTGGACTAAATGGCCTACCTTGTGAAATTTGCAAGTTGATAGGATACGCTTGACATCTTTTCTTTTGCCTGTTTTTCTGTAGAGAGAATTTTCATCCTTGTTTTCAAATCCCTCCATGGGCCTCGCCCCCTCCCTATCTCTGTAATCTCCTCCAGCCCCACAACCCCTTCCCCCGAGATATCTGCGCTCCTCTCATTCTGCCCTCTTGAGCATCCCTGATTATAAATCGCTCAACCATTGGCGGCCGTGCCTTCAGCTGCCTGGGGCCTAAGCTCTGGAGTTCCCTGTCTAAACCTCTCCGCCTCTCCACCTCTCTCTCCTCCTTTAAGACGCTCCTCAAAACCTACCTCTTTTGGTGGCTCGGTGTCAAATTTTTGTTTGATAACCACTCCTGTGCACCGCCTTGGGACGTGTTACTACGTTAAAGGTGCTATATAAACACAAGTTGTTGTTGTTGTTGAGTTTAAATGCTGGTCAGGATATCATCACTAGGGATCCTGCTTTGCATTGTGTAACAAATAAAGTACATACAATATTTCAGCAAAGTTGTAATATCACAGGTAAGATTATTTCTAAGTTGAAACACACACACACGCACACACACACGTATATATCTATATTAATATATTGAAATTCTTACATATAGCTGGAATTCCAGTTTCTGTTACACATACTTCCTCACCCGGTGCGGATGGGAGCGGGCAGGTCGGGGGAGACCTCCTCGTAGGGACTGCTTCTGGGCCTGGCCAAAGTGGCCATCAACTGGTCCAGGCAGCGGGCGGTCGAGGGGGGTCGTTGGGCCCGACTGCCCGCCTCTCTTCCGCGGCCACATTCGCGCCCGGGTGGCCCCTGGCGATGGAGCACGCGGTGTCCGCCGGCACGTTCGAGGCCTTCCGCGACCGGTGGGCACCGCAGGGACTGGAGTTAATCATCAACCCCAGTAACCAAATTTTAATTTAAATTGTTAAGTTTTCTTTCATGGTTTTTTAGTTACCGTTTATTTGTTTATAGTGTGCACCAAAAGAGTACACATACTTCCTGTCACATTTTAACCATCACACTTCCAATGTCACATTTTAGTCTATCCACTGTGAGCAACACGTGAGATCTGCTAGTAATTTAAGAAAAGTTTTATGTATAAAACGCATTTTCTGTAAGTTGCCACACTTACTTCCTGTAACAGTCCCAAACCCGCGACCTCTACCACCTAGAAGGACAAGGGCAGCAGGCGCATGGGAACACCACCACCTCCAAGTTCCCCTCCAAGTCACACACCATCCTGACTTGGAAGTATATCGGCCGTTCCTTCATTGTCACTGGGTCAAAATACTGGAACTCGCTACCTAACAGCACTGTGGGAGCACCTTCACCACATGGACCTCAGCGGTTCAAGAAGGCGGCTCACCACCACCTTCTCAAGGGCAATAAATGCTGGCCTTACCAGCAACGCCCACATCCATGAATGAATAAAAAAAAGTCAAACTTTGATGATAACACCCCATCATATCCTCCAGATCACTGTGACAAACACCATGCTGCATATATGTTATATCTGCATTCAAGTTGCAGTGAGATGTTTATTCCATTTGTGAAGAAGCTCTCTTGGTTTCAATCCTGAATGGCCTAGCTCCATGATTAAAGGAATTGATAGCGTAGATAGAAAAACAGAGAGAAACCGCTTCCTCTGCCACGCTTCCTACATTACACAGTGACTAAACTTTAAAAAAGTACTTCATCGGCTGTAAAGCGCGTTGGGACGTCCTGAGGTCTTGAAAGGTGCTATAGAAATGCAAGTTCTTCCTTCCTTCTTCTCCTCCCTCCCTCCCTCCTTCCCTCCCTCCCTTCCTTTCCCTCCCTCCCTTCCTTTGGATCCTTCCCTCCCTTGGGATCCTTTCTATTATATTTCTTAAGGCTAAAGGGATATGGGGAGAAAGCAGGGACAGGGTACTGAATTTGGATGATCAGCCATGATCGCATTGAATGGCGGAGCAGGCTCGAGGGGCCGAATGGCCTACTCCTGCTCCTATCTTCTATGTTTCTATGTTTCCCTCCCTTGGGATCCTTTGGGCTGCTTCCAACACTTCCCTGGTGTTTGTCCCCTGATGGGAAATCAATGAGTGCTTTGGAACGACCTGCCATTTTGGGATCATTCCCTCTCTGCTTTCCCATGACACACACATCGAACTGTGAATAATCATTTTGAGTCACACTCTCATCAGCCCTGATGCAAGCTTAAACATCAATGAATCGCACAATACAAATAAACTTCCACCCTAGGCCTCTTAGCTCATTCTGGTCCCCAGTCTGTGCTTGTGGGTACACTGCCTGTGAAAGGAGTCATTATGGAAAGTTATGGAGGAGCTTCAAACAGTCAAAAAGTGGAAACGGTAAATAGAGAGATCAAAATATGCCTATATCTGTTAACGCTCCTGTGAAGCGCCTTAGGACGTTTTACTACGTTAAGGGCGCTATATAATTGCAAGTTGTTGTTGTATCCGAACAGGCAGAGACATCTCATCCAAAAGACAGCACCTCTAACCTTAAAATGGTGAAAAGCTAGGAACAGTAGAGGTCCAAAGCGGTTTATGGGTCCATGTACACAGACCACTAAAATGTAGCAGTTTGGTACAAAAAAAATCAATAACCATTAGCCTTTATAACAAGAGGGTTAGAATGTAAAAGGGAGGAAGATTTGCTGCAGCTATACAAAACCCTGGGTCGACCACATCTGGAGTACTGTATACAGTTCTGGGCACTGCACCTTAGAAAGGATATACTTGGAAGGAGTACAGCACTGATTCACCAAAATGTTACCAGGGCTCCAAGGGTTAGATTATGAGGAGAGATTGCATAAACTAGGCTTGTATCCCCTTGAAATATAGAAGATTAAGGGGTGATTTGATTGTGGTTTTTTGGATTTTGAAAGGAATTAAAAGTGCAGATACAGAGAAACTTATTTCACTGATAGAGGAGTCTAGGACAAGGGGACATAACCTTAAAACGAGAGCCAGTCCACTCAGGAGAGAAGTTAGGAAACACTTCTTCATACAGAGGTTGGTAGAAGTGTGGAACTCTCTTCCACAAAAAGCAGTAGATGCTAGATCAATTAATAATTTAAAATCTTGCCTTAGAGGCGGTGCAATGACGGTTCACTAGATTGATTCCAGGGATGAGAAGGTTGACCTATGTGGAGAGATTGAGTAGAATGGGCCTATATTCTCTGGGGTTTGGGAGAATGAGAGGTGATCTCATTGAAATGTATAAAATACTTTGAGGGCTTGACAGGGTAGATGCTGAGAGGCTGTTTCCCCTGGCTGGAGAGCCTAGAACTGGGGGTCACAGTCTAAGGATAAGAGGTCGGCTATTTAGGACTGAGATAAGGAGAAATTTCTTCACTCAGACGGTTGTGAATCTTTGGAATTCTCTAACACAGAGGGCTGTTGTTGCTCAGCTGTTGAGTATATTCAAGACTGAGATCGATACATTTTTAGACACTAAGGAAATCAAGGTATATGGGGATAGGGCTGGAAAATGGAGTTGCTTTAGAAGATCAGCCATAAGACATAGACATAAGACGTAGGAGCAGGAGTAGGTCATTTGTCCCCTCGAGCCTGCATTCAATAAGATCATGGCTGATCTGATCTTGGCCTCAACTCCATTTCCCTGCCCGCTCCCCATAACCCTTGACTCCCTTATCGTTCAAAAATCTGTCTCTCTCCACCTTAAATATATTCAATGACCCAGCCTCCACAGCTCTCTGGGGAAGAGAGTTCCAAAGATTCACGACCCTCTGAGAGAAGAAATTCCTCCTCATTTCCGATTTAAAAGGGTGCCCCCTTATTCTGAAATTATGCCCCCTAATTCTAGATTCCCCCACAAGGGGAAATATCCTCTCTGCATCTACCCTGTCAAGCCCCTTCAGAATCTTATATGTTTCAATAAGATCCCCTCTCATTCTTCTAAACTCCAATGAGTATAGGCCCAACCTGCTCAACCTTTCTTCATAAGATAACCCCTTCATCTCCGGAATCAACCTCGTGAACCTTCTCTGAACTGCCTCCAATGCAAGTCTATCCTTCCTTAAATAAGGAGACCAAAACTGTATGCAGTACTCCAGGTGTGGTCTCACCAACGCCCTGTACAGTTGTAACAGGACTTCCCTACTTTTATACTCCATTCCCTTTGCAATAAAGGCCAACACTCCATTTGCCTTCCTAATTACTTGCTGTACCCGCATGCTAACTTTTTGTGATTCATGTACAAGGACCCCCAGATCCCTCTGTACCTCAGCATTTTGTAATCTTATTGATGATCTTATTGAATGGCGGAGCAGGCTCGAGGGGCCGTATGACCTACTTCTGTTCCTAATACTTATGAGATTGATAGATTTTTGCTAGACAAGAGCATAAAAGGATATGGAGCCAAGGCAGGTGGCTGGAGTTAAGATACAGATCAGCCACGATCTAATTGAATGGCGGAACAGGCTCGAGGGGCTGGATGGCCTACTCCTGTTTCTATCTAACAATGCAGCACTCCTTCAGTACTGCACTGAAGTGTCAGCCTAGCATTCACTGCTACCATTTACTGTCTAGGCTGAAACTTTGAGAATGACTGCTATGAAGAGGTAGCGCGGATGGTGGTCACTGCCCACTGAATTGTACCCTAGCATGAATCAGTACCTTTAGGAAAATTGGGGGAGAAAGCAGTGTTCCTGTTAAAATGCCATGTTAATATCTCAGGAAAGAATGAATAGGCTGGGTCTCTTTTCTCTTGAAAAGATAAGGTTGAGGGGTGACCTAATAGAGGTCTTTAAAATTATGAAAGGTTTTGATAGAGTAGACAGAGAGAGAGCGTTTCCAATTGTGGGGAAGAGCGAAACTAGAGGCCATCAATACAAGATAGTCACCAAGAAATCCAATAGGGAATTCAGAAGAAACTTCTTTACCCAGAGAGTGGTGAGAATGTGGAACTCGCTACCACAGGGATTGGTTGAAGCGAATAGTATTGATGCATTTAAAGGGCGGTTAGATAAGCACATGAGGGAGAAGGGAAGAGAGGGTTATGCTGATGAGGAAAGACGGGAGGAGGCTGGAGTGGAGCATAAACGCCGGCATGGACTGGTTTAAAAAAAAACAAAAAAGTATTTCATACTCTTATTTGCAGTTTTTTGTTGAAAACATTATTTTTTAATTTGTGTATTTTGAAATTACAATTTGTGATTCAGCATTTCTGGATCAATCCCAATTAAATGGCCTGTTTCTGTACCGTATGTTCTATATATGCTGGAAAATGTAAAAAAATTACTTTGGTGGGCTTTCCAGCATGACACGGTGCAAAATATATGTTGCTGTGCATCTTGCATTTGAGGTGTTTTGCAAATTCTAGCATTGAAAGCTGAAAAAAATGCTCCTTTGTGACTTAACCTGATTGACAGGCGCAGCGACCAATCAGGCGCGACCGCCCGGGGCAAGGGGGCGGGCCTCCGAGCCGCGCCAGCGTCTGAACATGTGGTCGTCACCCATTGGCTGGAGCCCGTCGCCATGACGTTGCGCCCAGCCAATAAGCTACAGCCATCTGGGCAGCCGCGCAACCTAGCGTGGCTGGCCTCGGCGGCCTCAGAGCGACAGCGGCTCGGACCAACCGGGAGGGAGGAAATCACCCGCAGTGTGAGTCGCCGGCCAATCAGCGCGGCGAGATGGTGTTGGGAGGGCGGGACTTAAGAGGGGTGCGCAAGTTTGAGTGACGCGAGCTGTATAAAGCCTGAGTGGGAGCTGCTTCATTCCTGCTGCTCGCATTTGTGTCAAAGGTGCTTCCAGTCGATGCATTTTCCCCCCACAGTTAAACAAAAAAAAAGTGAAATCATTTATAAAAGGCAAAAAAATATATAATATATATACCCAAGGACAAGATGAAGACTAGGTTGCTGCTTTGCCTTCTGGTTGCCCTGGCAGCTGCAGATCCAACAGTTCATTTTAAGGAGGAATTTTCTGATGGAGGTGAGTTGAGGCTGAGAGGAGCAGGAGGCCATCTCCTTTTTTTTAAGAAAAAGAAAGTATTTCATGCTCTCTTTTTTAGTTGTAGTTTTTTGTTGGAAAATACTATTTTTTAATGTGTATTTTGAAATTGCGATTTGTGATCTAGCATTTTTGGATCAATCCCAATTAAATTCAGGTTGGGGGTTGGGAAAATTGTGAAACTACAGGGGGAAAAAGTGGGATTTTAAAAAAAAAAATCTAAAATTGTACTTTGTATAAAGGATGCTTCCTTTGAAACGAGCTTGCATTAAAATGGTGGTGGTAAGTAAACTTTTTTGTTTCACTTTCTCTCTTTTTTTAAATTTTGAAAGCGCCAATAAATTTTGAAAATTAATCCTTTTTTAAAAATTCATCATTTAGTAACCTGCAGCAAGTGACACTACTACCCCCCCCCCCCCATCTCTTGTATTTTTTGCGAGGGTGTATAGTTGCATTAATAAGTACTTTTTAATTTTTTTAAACTGTGTTTGAATTTGAAAGGGCCATTAGCTTTCTATGAAAGGTAAAACTGAGACCTTGGAACTGGAGTTTGGGGGAAAAAAGGTCCCCCATTTTTTAAATCTTAATTATTTAACTCCATGGAGTGGGATTACTTCCTTGAGTTCTTCAGTACTTGAGGTTCTTGGCTTTCTCTCCACCACAGGTGTGTCTATTTATCCATCCAAATAAAGCTTTAATGGGTAAGTTTTGGACCTAAATAGAAGTAGTTTTTTTTTTAAAGTCAGAATGTCAAAGTTGGAATTTTTTTTCTCCCTGTTTAGAAACAAATTTACTTGTGCTTCTTCTTTGCAGTAAATGCTGCCACTAAATCTGCTGGTTTGCATGCGCTGTGACCGTTGTACTGGTTTTCAGGCTCGTAAGAAGGCATTGTGAAGTGGTAAATCTATATATCCAAGACTTATTTTATTGTCTTCATCTTGACCTCAACGTCAGTGACTAATAAAGCAAGTTTTTTTTAGGGGGGTGGTTTCCCCAAGATGGTTGTCACATCACAAGAGATGTGAGATACCATATGAATGGGTAAGTATTGAAGACCCTTCACAACTCTCAGCCCCAGTGTATTAAACAGTTGTCAATGGAGTTAAGGCAGAGTAACTCACTTGTTACTATTGTTCCTTAGCTGATCTGGCTTGGTGTGGCAATAAAAGCTACTTCTGTGTTTTTTTTCTGATGTCCCAGTCATTAATAAGTGTGATACTGAGACATAGAGAGCAGGAAGGTCCCAGCCAGGTCCAAGCCTGTTCTTTGCTGAATTAGTTTAAAGTGGCTGGGTGACCGAGGGAATGCTACAATTGGTTTTGGTTTCCTTGGGCTGGGGTGGGGGTGGGGGGGGGTGGAGAGAGAAGGAGGGAAATCGGCTAATGTCTGGCTTCTAATCCCTATTCAGCGACTCCTGCAAAACGGGTCAAATTCAGTTAGGTTGCCCCCCCTCTTCCTCCCTTGTCCCAAAGCCTGAAGACACGTAATATGTAAGGTTGCAAAAGCAAACTGCCAAGTTGTGCAATACAGGATGGCTGCTGGCACTTGTTGAATAACGTGGAGAACCGATTGCCTTTGGGAGGAATGGGAATCCTGTTTTTAATGGATGGCTATAACCTATTTCAATTTTTTGTTTTGAGTTTTGCCTCCAGTTTCTGTTTGTGTAACCTACAAATCCCTTTTTGGGAATGTTGTGGCATTGGTATTCCTTTGTGTTCATGCCCAAGTCATGCTGCCTGCCTTGTTTTGGAGGATGAGCTTGTCCACAATTGGCTCAGTTGTCAAGTGGGAGGATAGGGCTGACCTCTGGGTTGGGGGGGTATCCATCTCTTCACTGCTAACAACATTGTGCATTTATGTAACGCCTTTAACGTAGTACAACGTCCCAAAGCGCTTCACAGAAGCATAATCAGACAGAAATTGACACCAAGCGAAAGAAGGTGGATTTGGGTCAGGTGCTCAAACTCTTGTCAGAGGTTGTTTTTTTAGGCATCTTTAAAGGAGGAGAGGGGTGAAGAGGGAATTCCAGAGCTTAAGGCTAAGTCCCACTCCTGAGGGGTTCATTCAAAAGTAACATGGGTTGGGTGTGATCTATGAACTGTACTAAAGATAGCATGGCTGAAAGGAGATTACTCTGGAAAATATAATTGATGGTCTGGAATAACTTGCTGATATGAATGTGAACCCATTGGATTTGGAGCCAATAATCTCGACTCAATAAGACTATAAAACATGTAGTCATAATCAGTTATTTTATGTGCGCTAACTAAAGCAAGGTGTAGTTAGTTGTGGCGAGTGACTGGTATGTTGGATTGAGTTGACTGTACGTAGGGGAGCGGATGGCCAGGTTTCTTGAACAGCGTGAAGGATGTTTGTTGTCCGAGGTAAGCCTGGACTTTCTGAAGTAACAAGGTACCGTTTACAAGGATATAAACTAGTTCAGGAAATGAGTGATTCAAATTCCTGTTTTTCCCCCCTTAAGCTATCTTCTCTCAACCCTGCATTCCAGAAATGACAGGCGACCAGTTCCCCAAACTCAACTAGCACAAGAACTCTCCTGGTGCTGAAACTATCTCCTGTGTCTGGAGGAGCGAATGGCTGCTCTTCGTCTTTTTGTGTTCCCCCTTCTCTCTAGGCAGGAATGCCTGACCCGAGTACTTGCTTCTGTGGCAAACATTTAATTGTTACGGTGTGGTTGGGGGGGGTGGAAACCAAGATTGCTGAAGTGCCAATGCTGGGCCAGAACAAATGCTGGGACTCCTCCTTCCAGTTACAGATAAGATCTTAATCTGAGTTGGTAAAGAGCAGTCATTTCCAGATAGATAGGTTTCTTCTACGGCAGCAGTTAGTGCTGACATTGCTAGATGTCCTATGTGGTTCCAAGGCTAACTAATAAATGGGCAGGCTATGGGCGAAGTTGATCAATGAATATGGTAGTGTCTCGCAGTTGTGCATCTTTGTCATGAGTGTGAGGAGCAGTCTTGTGCTTAATTGCACAACAGCATATTTAAATAGATGGATTTAACTTGAAATGTATTGATTCAACCAGCTCTTGAGCATTCTTATACTCTCGTGAAGATGCGATTAAAGGTGAGCTTGTGCGCACTTCAGTGGCTAGATGTTAATGTAATATATAGGAGGTGTAAGTGCTCTTGAATTAAAGCTTCATTTAGCCCTCCAAGCTTGCAGCTGCCAGCCTTTCCATAGTTGCTGGAATACTTGAAGCCTGCTAGCTTTGAACAAAATTTTCACACATGCGCAGATTCTTCCATGCAAAAGCCGGTGAGCGGCCCGCGCGGGACAAAAGCTAAATACTGTCAATGTTGGGAAATCTGAAATAAAACCAGAAAATGCAGGGAAATACTCAGCAGCTCCAGCAGCATCTATGTAGAGAGAGAGAGACAGACAGAGGTAACGTTTCAGGTCGGTGACCTTTCGTCCAGTTCTGATGAAAGGTCGTCTTAACTGAAACGTTCACGCTCTCCACGGGTGCTGCCTGACCGACTCAGTGTTTCCAGCATTTTCTGGTTTTATTATTAAACACCAGCAACTGCTTTTGGACTGTCCTTCCCTTTTACTTTGTAATTTGGAGTCTTGGCAGCCCAGTGTCTCTGAGCCGGCTCCTGATGCTTGTTTAAAACCAGTTTTCCCTGTATGGGCGGCAGTCTTGTAGACCCAGTTTTACTTTAACCTGGTAAACTGGGCTCTTGGAATCTGAGCGAACAGTATAAAAGCAGCTTTAAGGTTTTTTTTTGCGTGGCAGATGCTAGCTCCAAGAGTATATATGTTCTGGTTCTCTTGTAGATCTTCTGGGAATATAACCAGAAGCAAGGTGTGAAGGTCAGTGATCCAAGTGCATGGACCACTTGCTCCTTAGCAGACAGGTCGTCCTTTTCAAAGGACTGGAATCCCTCAATTGCGTCTCTAATTTTAAGCTGTGGTCTGTTGTACTTCAGCAGGCAAAAAATTGCAATCTCTTCCACTTAAGTACATGCAAGGTTTACAGCAGGGCTAGTTTATATAGCACCAGCTCCCTGCTGTGCGTGGGTCTTTGAAGTGTTGCCAGTTCCAAGTAGCTGCTTACCATGTGTGTGCTGGTCCTGGTGAATTTACCAGCACTTCAGGGTATTCCCATCTCCTTTAATCTCCCAGTAAACCAACAGGACCAATGTAACAAAGAACATATCCTATTGTGTATTTCCCCCTTCTTTCTTTAAATTTTTGGTTGTGCTTTCTATTGTGAACTTTTTGCTTGTGGGGAGTTGGGGGAACATGAGACAATCTATATATTAAAAAAAATAATAAAACCGGTAAGTGGCTTTCTATTTCGATTCTAAGCTACACAATCTCCACCTTAATAACAGGTTCTGATGAAAGGTCGTCAACCAGAAACGTTTACTCTTTTTTTTTCTCTCCCCAGATGCTGCCTGACCTGCTGAGTATTTCCAGCACTTTGTTTTTTTATTTCAGATTTCCAGCATCCGCAGTATTTTGCTTTTTTTAACAGGTTTAAGTTTAATATACGGGGGTGGGGGAATAAATGGATGAGTGGGCTAATATTCACCTGGGTCTCATAACCAGTTAACTGGGTTGCTAGAACTTCTCAAAGATCCCAAACGTTAATCTTTCTCTTTCAGATACTGACAGTCCTGTGCATTGCCAGCACTTGCCGATGCACGTTTTAAAAAAAAAAAAAAAAAAATTTCACTTCCAATTCTTAGGATTTTGTCTCTCCACTAGAACAATGATGTGGCCTTTTACCCCCCCCCCCCCCCCCCCCCACACACACACACAATGTCTTCCCCTCGCCTCTGCTGCTTCCCTCTGCCCCTGAGGGTGTTGAATCCTTATTGTACAGTTCCACAGGTGCTGGCCACCCTTTTTGGACCTCACTCCAAGCATCCACTATTCACCGGGGAGCCCCAGCAAGCTACCCACATGGTGCATCACCCCTGTTCTAGCATGAGATCCACACAGGAGCCCCTTCAGTGGAAGTCATTGGGTAGTGATTTTTTAAAAGTTGTTCCTGGGATGTGGGCGTTGCTGGTAAGGCCGGCGTTTATTGCCCATCCCTAGTTGCCCCTTGAGAAGGTGGTGGTGAGCAGCCGCCGCCTTGAACCGTTGCAGTCCGTGTGGTGAACGTGCTCCCACAGTGCTGTTGGGGAGGGAGTTCCAGGCTTTTGACCCAGCGACGATGAAGGAACGGTGATATTTTTCCAAGTCCAGATGATGTGTGACTTGGAGCTGAACTTGGAGGTGATGGAGTTCCCCTGCGCCTGCTGCCCTTGTTCTTCTAGGCGGCAGAGGTTGCGGGGTTGGGAAGGTGCTGCCGAAGAAATGGGAGCTCACGTGGATTTTTATGCCTCTAGCCCAGGGACACGAGACCCTTTGTCATAACTCTGCCAGCACCAAGTGATTCAGCATCACGCCTTGGCCCTTCATTGTCTTTATGGGTCAAGTATTCACTGGATCAACTCGTTATGCAATTGGGGAATCTCTTGGCTATTTTTAATTTTAAGAATCCACACAATCAGAAATTAATTTCACGCTTCAAGTTAATGAATTGGGATTATACCGTTTATAGTTAATTCACATTTATATTAATTTGTAATCAAATTACACAGCTCTACCTTTCTAATCTGGTCTAAATGTTGACTTGCACATATTTTCAGTGCATCTTTTAAATTCTGGTACAAAGTAAATTTTAAGTTTGAATAGTTGCGGTAAAATCCAGGTTGAGTATGTTGGGCATTAATGTCTCATTCCGCTCGTCCACTTTTTAGTGGTATAAATGTACAGCTGTAGGCATTACTTAACTGATGGCTCGATAATGGGAAAATCCTATTGAAATGCCACCTAGAGGCCTGACCAAATGGTGCAGATGTGCATGTACTGAATCTATTGCCTATCAACCTTTGTACTTGGTTTTACTACAGTGAGAAGGTTTCAGAAATTCTTGAAGTAATATTCTTTTTGGCTTTGGGCCTATATTGTTTTATTTACATTTTTACAGTGTAGCTGTATTTTCTATTCTTGTGCAACAGATGCCTGGACACAGAGATGGTCTGAATCGAAGCACAAATCCGATTACGGAAAGTTCAAGCTGACTGCTGGCAAATTTTACGGTGATGCCGAGAAAGACAAAGGTAGGAGAATTTCCCCCCCCCCCCCCTCTCCTTGGTTTAAACTCCTAATAGATGGTGAATGGTGTGTGCTCTTTCCCATTTCTTGCCTCCAGTTGCAGTAAAGAAGGAGCTCCCGTGCATTATCACTGCGTTGCTGTCATAGGTATTGTTGGATATTTCCAGCTAATCTTTCCCTGTCGGGAGCCTCTTTGTCTCTTCCAGCAGCCAAGCTTCCTTTCCCGGCTGTGGGGGTAGGATGACTCTGGCATATTGACCTCTGGTCGCTGTCGATGACTAAATGCCCATGAGTAAGATTGGTCCTCCACATTCTGGATGAATCTTAGAACGGTTACAGCACAGAAGGAGGCCATTCGGCCTGTTGAGTCCAGCCCATGCCGGCTCTCTGCAAGAGCACTTGAGCTAGTCCCACTCCCCCTACCCTTTTCCTGTAGCCCTGCAAATTTTTTTTCCTTCAGCTACTTATCCAATTCCCTATTTGAAAGCCACGATTGAATCTGCCTCCACCACTTTCAGGCAGTGCATTCCAGATCCTAACCACCTGCTGTGTAAAAAAAAAAAGTTTCCCCTCATGTCGCCTTTGGTTCTTCTGCCAATCACCTTAAATCTGTGTCCTCTGGTTCTCGACCCTTCCGCCAATGGGAACAGTTTCTCTCTACTCATAATTTTGAACACCTCTATCAAATCTCCTCTCTGCCTTCTCTGCTCCAAGGAGAACAACCCCAGCTTCCCTAGTCTATCCGCATAACTGAAGTCCCTCATCCCTGGAACCATTCTCGTAAATCTTTTCTGCACCCACTCTATGGCCTTCACATTCTTCCTAAAGTGCGGTGCCCAGAATTGGACACAATACTCCAGTTGAGGCCAAACCAGTGTTTTATACAGGTGGTTCATAACTTCCTTGCTTTTGTACTCTATGCCTCTATTTATGAAGCCCAGGATGTGAGATCTTAATTTCTTTAAAAAAAAACCCAAGTGTTTAAAATCATGAAGAGTTTAGACAGAGTAAATAAAGAGAAACTGTTTCCAATGGCTGAAGGGTCGATAACCAGAGGGCACAGATTTAAGGTGATTGGCAAAATGACCAGAGGCAACATAAGGAAAAACTTTTTTACACGACGAGTGGTTGGGATTTGCCTGATAGGAGGATGGATACACATTCAATAGTATCCTTCAAAAGGGAATTGCCTAAATACTTGAAGGAGAAACAGATTGCAGGGCTGTGGGGAAAGAGCGGGGGGAGTGGGGCTAACTGGATTGCTCTTCGAAAGAACCGACGCAGACTCGATGGGCTGATTGGCTTCCTTCCGTGTTGTACTATTCTGATTTCTATAATACCATACCTGAGAGAAGTATTGAGGGGGAGGGGGCGCAGAGGGAATCCAACCCCAACAAACACTCTCCCTAGTGTTGTAATTGTCTGACTTCTAGTATTGGTGTGGGACTGAACCCTTACTCAGTTATGCTGAGAAGACTAAAAGGACGGTTCAGTTGCTTTGGAAAAGGTAACTCAATGGAAAAAATTATGCATTAAATGAAAGGTCTGGGGTGCATTTCGAGGCAGTATTGTTGCATCAAGAGATTGAGATGGGGACACACTACAGGACTGAATCTTGTGGCTTTGCCACCTGGTGATGTTGCTGCCTTGCAATGTGCTCTTGCTCACAATGTGTAGCAGTATAATGACATGCCTATTTTTACAGCTATGATGTATATGTTATTTCAGAAAAGCACTTGCCTGGGCTGAATCTCCAGACTTCAGGTTTCTAGTTAAGTGCCATGTGACTCAGCTGCCAGGAAGATTTGGATGTGGTTCCTTTTTGCTGCTAGTTTCTATAGAACTTCTGCCTTTCCCCTTCTTCCCACCCCCCCCCCCCCCGCCAAGATTTTTTTCCCTGCCTCCAAGTTCTCTTTTTAACTAGAAAGGCAATCTGCACCCAAGTCTTCACTTATCAGCTTCTCACTGACTAGCTGAGTGAGCAGTTGAGTTGCTGTGGGGTGAGGCAACCTCTTGTCTGTTTTTTTTTTTGGTCGTCTTGTACATTAGAAGGGATGCCTCTTCCCAAAAGGTTTCCCATCAGCTGAGAACTGATGACTGTTCACCACCACGGGTTGCTGGCAGATGAGTTGCTGGGCAGCCTCCGCATGACTTGAACTCCCGACAGCAGTGCTGTGGCACATTGCAAGCCAGTTGCCAATCCAGACCACACTAACACACTTTTTGGGGAATCTGGAATGTCAATGCGAATTTCGAGTTAGTCGGTCTAATCCGAATCCAATATCTTCCTTTCTCGTACATTGAAACGAGGAGAATTGACTTACTTTTGGGTTTGTGAATGTTGTGCTCTCAGTAAATTACATATAGTAAATTACAAAACAAAAATAAAGATGACTGGAAGCCATTTGCCATTTTTTAGGTGCTTTATGCAACTGATGCCAAATGTGGTTCTCTGGGCATCGTTACAAATATAAACAGCTTGAATTTTGTCGTTCAGAGTAGAACAGGCCCTTTTTATTTGTTCATGGGATGTGAGAGTCGCTGGTAAGGCCAGAATTTATTGCCCATCCCTAACTGCCCTTGAGAAGGTGGTGGTGAGCCGCTGCCTTGAACTGCTGCAGTCTGTGTGGTGAAGGTGCTCACAGTGCTGTTAGTGAGGGAGTTCCAGGATTTTGACTCGGCGATGATGAAGGAATGTCGATATACTTCTAAGTCAGGATGGTGTGTGACTTGGAGGGGAACTTTGAGGTGGTAGTGTTTCCCATGCGCCTGCTGCCCTTGTCCTTCTCGGTGGAAGAGGTCGTGGGTTTGGTTTGGGTAGGTGCTGCTGAAGAAGCCTTGGCAATGGTACACACTGTAGCCACGGTATGCCAGTGGTAGAGGGAGCAAATGTTTAAGGTGGTGGATGGGGTGCCAATCAAGTGGGCTGCTTTGTCCTGGATGGTGTCGAGCTTCCTGAGTGTTGTTTGAGCTGCACTCATCCAGGCAAGTGGAGAGTATTCCATCACACTCCTGACTTGTAGCTTGTAGATGATGGAAAGGCTTTGGGGAGTCAGGAGGTGAGACACTTGCCTGGTAGGTCGAATGTGTTTCTGCTAGATGTGTTGGTTCCACTATGCCTGGTACCTGAAGAATGGTGCTGGATGGAAATGTTGAGAGGTTGGTATAGCTGGTGTCCTGAAACCAGCACTGCAACGTAAACTCACCATACATCTGTGTTGGAGTCCTGTGACTGGCATTTATTGGCTGGTCACTGTTTGGGAGTGTTAAAATCTCCAGTCTTGCAGAAAGATTGTGCAAACTACTTGATTTATTTAACTTCGTGTGCTCATTATCTTCTGTTCTTCCCACCACTTCCCAATTCTAGGACTCCAGACGAGCGAGGATGCCAGATTCTACGCGATGTCTGCAAGGTTTGAACCCTTCAGCAATGACGGGAAGACCTTTGTTGTTCAATTCACAGTCAAGCACGAGCAGACCATCGACTGCGGAGGTGGCTACGTGAAGATCTTCCCATCGGACCTTGATCAGTCTGATATGCACGGAGACTCCAACTACAATATTATGTTTGGTAAGTGTTTCATTTTTTTAAGGTAGAACCCTATCTCTTTTTTTTTCTCCACCTCCACCCTAGCCTCTGAGCACTGAGTGCCTGTGTGAGGAAGCAGTTGTCTCCCCCTCTGTCCACAGGAGCTGGGATGAGACTGGAAACACTGCACATTGGAAGGCTGAAGGTTCCACCTCGCCTTCCATTGTTCCATGGTGCAGTCGTTGCTCTGTGTCTCTCCTCCCCATTGCATCGATTCCCAGTTTTAAAGAAAAAGAAAGACTTGCCTTTCACGACCTCAGGGCATCCCAAAGCGCTTTACAGCCAATGAAGTACTTTTTTTTTAGTGGAGTCACTACTGTAATGTAGGAAACGCAGCAGCCAGTTTGCACACAGCAAGCTCCCACAAACAGCGATGTGATAATGACCAGTTAATCTGTTTTAGTGATGTTGATTGAGCGATAAATATTGGCCACAACACTGGGGGTAACTCCCCTGCTCTTCTTCGAAATAGTGCCATGGGATTTTTACATCCACCTGAGCAGACGGGGGCCCCGGTTTAATGTCTCATCCGAAAGATGGCACCTCTGACAGTGCAGCTCTCCCTCAGTACCGCACTGGAGTGTCTGGCTAGATTTTTGTGCTCAAGTATCTGGAGTGGCACTTGAACCCATAACCTGCTGACTGAGGCAAGAGTGCTACCCACTGAGCCACAGCTGACACTTTTGTACAAAGAGCCCGAGAACTCTAACCCAATGGAATTCTTATTGATAAGAGGGAGAGTGGTCATAGGATGGTTCCCATCCACCACCGTCCCTCATAAGAGTTTGTACTTTATGCCTCAGTTTGCGTTCGCTGCTACTTGTAGTGCATACTATGGCAGCTATAGTTTGTACCTTGAGATGGTCTATGTAATTTCTTAATTGTATGCTCATTAAACTGTGCACAGTTTTGATCTCCTTATCTGAGCAGGGATTTAGTTGCCTTTGAGACGGTGCAACAAAGGTTCACTAGATTGATTCCTGGGATGAGGATTGTCCTATGAGTAGATTGGGTCTATACTCTGGAGTTTAGAAGAATGAGAGGTGATCTCATTGAAACATAAGATTCTGAGGGGGATTGACAGGGTCGATGCTGTTTCCCCTGGCTGGAGAGTCTAGAGCGAGGGGGCATATCTCAGGATAAGGGGTCGGCCATTTAAGACTGAGACAAGGAAGAATTTCTTCACTCGGAGGGTTGTGAATCTTTGGAATTCTCCACCCCAAAGGGCTGTGAATGCTCAGTCATTGAGTATATTCAAGGCTGAGATCGATAGATTTTTGGACTGTAGGGGAATCGAGGGATATGGAGATTGGGCAGGAAAGTGGAGGTGAGGTCGATGGTCAGCCATGATCTTATTGAATGGCGGAGCAGGCTTGAGGGGCCATATGGTCTACTCCTGTTTCTAACTCATGTTCTGTTCTTTAAAAGGATAAGGGATTTCAGTGATACATCGTGTATCCTGTTTATAATTGGTTTTATGGGCCTGTACGAAGTAAAGTTCCAATTATATCCCTATACTGTGCTACCTGTCTAAAAGTTTAGGAACTGTATAAAAAAAATTACTGTGAAACGACTCCCAATGCTGAGGGAGCCATAACATGACTCTGCATTGTCAAACATTGTAGGATATTGCAGAATGCCATAGTGAGTGAGGGATGGTTATTTACTGTTCATGTAATTCCAGGTCCTGACATTTGTGGCCCAGGAACCAAGAAAGTCCACGTCATTTTCAGTTACAAAGGAAAGAATCATTTGATTTCCAAGGATGTTCGTTGCAAAGTAAGTAATTGCTTCGCCTTTCTGTATTGGGAGCTACAGCAGCCATTTTGACTAAATGTGAAATAAAAGCAGAGGCTGGAAAAATGCACAACAGTGCCAGCATCTGTGGGGTGGGTGGGGGTGAAATTACTTGGGTTAATGTTGAGGTGTAAATTCCTCGTCCGGTTGGGGGGGGCGAAGTGAAGCTGAGGTTCATTGTTTCATTAACATTGAATATGTTAAAGTAAGAATATTGTACGATTCATTGGGCATATTGTCTGGTATGTAAAGTCAGAGTCCCATTCCTGCGCTCTATAATATCCATGCTTCTGCTTCAGCATTGTTTTTTTGTTGCTTCTTGCATGGATCTGTCTTCAAGAGCTGGTAGATTGAGTAGAGCTCCTTTTTCAGGGGCTATATCTGATTTTGTATAATGACTTTTTTTTATTGGAATAGTCTATGGTAATTGATCTCCTGTGGCATCCCCTGCGGCCAAAATGATTGGTTTGGAACTCTTTGGAGTAATGGACAGAGAAAGAAATTGTACAGGAAATGGCCACGTCGCAGTGGTGTTGGTGGAATGGAAGCAAAGTTAATAAAGTGCTTTGTGGTATACCTTTGTGTTTTGGTGTGCACTCCATTCCCTGGTTGTACTGATGCCCACCCAGCACCATTGACCAGATAGCTGGTCTGTGTCTCTTGTGAAACTACCAGCTGGTGAAGGTACAGTCTAGTAATGCTGCATTGTCTATCCCTGTCATATCCGGGTGGTGTGGCTTGTCAGAAGACGGATGATCTCCTTCAGCGCCACACCCCCCCACCCCCCGGGATATCTGCGCTCCTCTAATTCTGCCCTCTTGAGGATCCCTGATTGCTCAACCTTTGGTGGCCGTGCCTTCTGTTGCCTAGGCCCTAAGCTCTGGAATTCCCTGCCTAAACCTGTCCGCCTCGCTACCTCTTTCCACCTTTTAAGACGCTCCTTAAAACCTACCTCTTTGACCAGGCTTTTAGTCACTTGCCCTAATTTATCCTTCTGTGGATCAGTGTCACATTTTTTTGTCTTAAAATACTCCTGTGCAGCACCTTGGGATGTTTTACTTCGTTTTAAAGGTGCTATATAAATTGTTGAAGGGAGTATATGTGCACAAGGCAGACCCAGGGCTTTTGGAAAACCAGCAGCACTAACTGTTGGGCCAAGTTGGTTAATGCAGCTCTTAAACAAAGTCTGGAGGGCCCATGCAGGCTGCTTGCCAGCTTTCCAATGGAAAAGCCGTGCACGAGTGGAGATTTGAATGGGCCGCGCGCCCAAATAAAATTTACAGGGAACATAGGCTCTAAACCCTTTTTTTAAACCTAGGATGATGAATTTACACATCTCTACACCCTCATCGTTCGTCCAGACAACACTTACGAAGTGAAAATTGACAACCAGAAAGTTGAATCGGGCAGTTTGGAAGAAGACTGGGACTTCCTCCCAGCAAAGAAAATCAAAGATCCGGAAGCCAAGAAAGCCGAAGACTGGGATGAACGTGCAAAGATCGATGATCCCGAGGATAAAAAACCTGAGGTAAGTCCAGCTTTTACAGTAATGGGAATGCTGCAAATTTAGATGGGGACGGGGGGTGGGCTTCCTTGCTTGCCTCCTTTGTTCAACTAGGATGCTTAACTGTTTACTTTTCCATCAGGACTGGGAGAAACCCGAGCACATTCCTGACCCTGATGCCAAGAAACCCGAAGACTGGGATGATGAGATGGATGGCGAATGGGAGCCACCTATGATTCAGAACTCTGAATACAAGGTAACGGCAGAGACCTTTTAATGTATAAAGAGCTCATCTATTTGTGTTCTGCATTGATTTTATTGAATTGAGTTGTTCTGCATCATGAGACTGTCAAAATACCTGACTCAGGCATTGTTACCCAGATTACACTGTTACTTGGATACCAGACTGTCACATCTGGTTCATTGTTAACCTCAATGAACCTGATGTAATAGTCTGGTATCCATTGTTCTGTTTAAAGTTGCAGGCTGTAGTCTAATCCATTGCTGCATGGTATTTTCATAAGGGACACCTGCAAATCTGTTGCAGGCTGTAATCTAGTTTTGGAGGGGAGGTGGGGGTATTTAGAAGACTTTGGGGCCAATTTTCAATTTCGGCACAGGTGGAAACTGGCAGTAGCAAATCGCCCGCCTGTTGTGCACTCCACCCGATTTGCCTTGCCATTGGATCAATGTTCCCATTAATTTTTTGGGGGGGTATGCGGTCCCTTTAAGGGGCTGGGCAGCCCATTCAAAATACTGCACGTGTGGTTTTTCGCATTGTAGAGCCAGCTCCACCGGAGGTACAGGAGAGCTGCGCAGCCGTGCAGTTTAATGGGAACATTGCATTGCATCAGTGCTGAGTGTGTGAATGAATAGGTGTATAACTGCTGTCCGACCCTCGATTGCCAGTTTTTCGAGCGTGCCAATAGTGTAAATGACTCTACATGTTTGACAGTCTTCCAAAACCTGAGTTTGGGTAGGAGCTTTGCAATCCCTGCGGTTGTCTTTATTGCATAGGGACTACTTTTGAGATGACTTAATTTTATTCTGTCTTATTGTGCTGTGGCAAGTGCCAGACATTCACTGGTGTGAGAACTGCCTGTTTATCGAGTGGTTTTGTAATTGTTGCCACGAACTTCTGTAAGACACTGAAGTTGTGAAGCTCTGTGGTATCTCATATATATTCAAAGTACAATCTACTAAAGTTTTGGATTGGCCTTGGTCCTTAAGATCAACTTTGATATGAAGTAATTTTGTGACTTCACTAATCTGTAGTTGCTTGATCTTCCTTGATTTACCAGTTAAAACAGACTGAAGCGTATCGACTGTACCACTTGCTTTAAATGACATGGTAGCCCTTCCAGACCCATTCTACTGTCCCTCCGCATGAGACTGGGAATCACAACTGTTGGTGATTTTTATGTCATTGGCCTTCTCGATTTGAATGGTGCAGATCCAGTATCTGGTTTGTTAATCGCTGTTTGGATAACCTTGTTCTGTCTATATTTGGATTTTTTATTTTTGCATCGTTTAGACGCATTGTACCTCCTTCCCTAGTATAAGGTTCAGGAAAAAATACAAAGCAGATAGAACAATTATTAATCCTGTGCTCTGAATGTAATGTGTATTTTTTTTTGTTGCACTAGGGTGAATGGAAACCACGTCAGATCGATAATCCAGATTACAAGGGGAAATGGATTCACCCTGAAATTGATAATCCGGAGTACACGCCAGATCCCAACCTTTACAGTTTCAAGGATATTAGTGTGATTGGTCTAGATTTGTGGCAGGTTAGTGCAACACCTTTTCCCCCCTCTGGCAGACAGTCTAAACAGGGAAGTTTGTAGTAACGTTTCCTGTTCAAAGCCTCTGTTCTGTAGGCGCATTGTAACTGGGTGTCTGAATCACTGCTTGGCTTGCAAGACTTTTTTTTGTGGCTGGCAAAGCCTTGTAAAGGCTGTTTCTATCGTGCTTATTTCTTGCTTTGTTCCTCTTGTCCTGTTTTTGAAGTTGATGACCCAGAGGCATGGAAATTTCCATTCTTAGTCATTCTCTGATTTGGTGTTTTTTAAATGTAACCATCTTGAGACCTGCTAATTAATGGAAATGTTAATTAACTATGGCCTGCGGTGCTTCACAGTAAGCACCTAAGTGGCCTGTAAAGGCACACTTTGGACAGTCCTGCGCCACAGTGAACTATTGATGAGGCCAACTGTGTCCGTAAGATGAATAACCACTTGACTGTGCGCACATGAGCTTTAATAGTTTAAAAAAAAATTAAATGCTGTATTTTAATTCCTGTTTACTCTGCAAGAGTCATTGGGGAGGGATCAGCACAAATCTGGGGTAGATTCCCTGAAAGGACTAGGATGGCCTGTCCTCGTGCATTTGTCCAAGATATTTCTTCCATAGTTCATTCAAGGGGTAAACAATACAAGTAGTAATTTGTGTTGAACTAGGTGTTCAAATTCATGAAGTAAATAACAGAAACTGTTTCCACTGGCCGTACAGCCAATGTGAGCCGGCATCATTTTCTCTTCCATTTTATCATTTTTTTTTGTAATTTGTTTTCCCCCTCTTTTTTTGGAAACCAGCATTGTAGGGGCTAGATGCACATAGCGTTTTAATGTCCAGTTCTGAAGACCTGGGAGTAAGTTATCTACCTTGCACCCAATTGCCACTCTAAATTTTTTTTTTTGGGTGAGCAGCCCCTTTAAGGGGGTGCACGGCCAATTCAAATTTCCACGCATGGGCGGTTTTTCCATTTAAAAGCCGGTGAATGGCCTGTGCGGGACCTCCAGATCGCTGCACGACCACACAGCTTAACAGGAACATTGCTTGCACCACACCCTTCCTTTCTGTTCTCCTCTCCCCCCCCCCCCCCACCATCCCAAACCAGTTATCTCCCCATCTCCATGGAGGGGAGTGTCTTCCATAGAATTTTTGTCTGTACAGATGTGACCAAGTTTTTTTAATTTTTTAAACTTATTTTTCAGGTTAAATCTGGGACAATATTCGATAACTTCCTAATCACAGATGACGAAAAATATGCTGAAGAAGTTGGAAAGGAAACCTGGGGAGCAACTAAAGTAAGAGCGTAACAGATCTCTGCAGGAAGGCAAAGGATTGGCTGCAGGAGGCAGTATGGGAGCGGGATTATAAAAATTGAAGCCTGATTTGAAACTTGTTTCCCAGCCCTTGATTCTCTGTCCTTTCCCTTCTGGGACTTGTGTCCCATCTAACTGGGACTGGAATGAAAGCTCCCTCTAAAGGTGTAACGGCTGTATGAAGTTGTTCAGGCTGTTGCTGCCTGGTTCTTAGTAAATGCCAGTTCACAGCACACAACTGCCAATAATTCAGTGTGAATAAGCACTGAATTGGCAGTCAGTAAGAATAGCTATGTGCATGAAGTTGGGGATTTGGGACAAGCTCGTTTTTTTTCCCCCAATGCTGACATCTCAAATTTTAGTACACGAGTTCTAAACTAACAAATTGAAAAGATTTCCATCCCATGTGTGTACAATTTACAGTGGGATTTGCCGATCTAATAATGCCTGCAGGTAGGGCTGATGTCCCTAAAAATTGGGCATTTGTAATTCAGTAACTATCCTGCAGCAAATATATCTTGTGGAATAGCGTTATCAATATCTATGTTTAGTGTGGGTTCTAACACGACACAATCAATGTTCCCTTTGGCTCCCGCGCAGCCGACTCTCTGGCTTTTTAAATGGGGGAAAACTGCGTATGCATGGTATTTTAGGGAACATTGGACACGATATAGGAAAATTAGGCTTCAATGTTGTGCCAATATGTGTAATTTCACTGTACCACCATGACCAGTGATAGGCTTGCCAGTAAGCACCAGTACTTCACCCTTGTGTTGTGGAGATCAAAATGGTCTCTTTAGATGAAACTCCAGTATTATAAATGTGAGAAGTCGCACAACACCAGGTTATAGTCCAACAGCTTTATTTGAAATCACAAGCTTTCGGAGCGCTGCTCCTTCGTCAGGTGAAGTGAAGAGATGCATATAGGCACAGCATATATAGACAGAGAACACTGCCAGATGATTACAGTTAATCTTTCCAACTGCCCTTTATCACACCTCGGCAGAGAGGGAATTGATTGCTTACTGTTGTTGTTGTCCTTTGTTCAGGATCCAGAAAAGAAAATGAAGGAGCAACAAGACGAAGAGGAGCGAAAGAAGCGAGAGGAGGAAGAGAAGAAGGATAAGGAGGATGATGCTGAGGGCGATGACGACGAAGAGGAGGAGGAGAAAGAAGAAAAAGAGGAGGAGGAGGAAGAGGAGGAAGATGATGATGATGATGAAACAGAAACTGCTCCAAAGGATGAGTTATAAAGATTGTAATATAAATACATGTTGGGAGAATGAATGGCAGCAGGGCAACGTGCAGACAAGAACCTTTACACAAAGCAATTGGGACCCCTTATTGGAATGTGCTCTTGTTTACGAACAAGATTAGAAAAATATGGCTTAGGGTCTTTAGTTTGGGAAAATGAAGAAAGGGAATGAGATTTAATTCCCACTGAAAATACATTCACTGAGGGACTACTGAGATTTCTCAACCTTGAGTAGTAAAATATATTCAGCTCACTATGTATCACAATAATTGGGGGGAGGGGGGAATCTAATCTGATAGTGGAACTCAGACTGTCGTGTGTTGCACTCTGAACACATCAACCTGACTGGGTGCAATGAACTAGCCAATTTGAGCCTGGAAATCATCGTTCACGCACGAACTGGCTTGCATCAATTTCCTTTTCTTTTCCTGCTGTTTTTTTTTTAACCGAGGTGTTAACTCTTATTTTAAATGGGTCAACCCCTCAGTTAAAATTCGGTACAAGCCCCTTCACACTGGCTGCCAGTACTTTCCAGGCTTGGGTCCCCATGCTGTTAGGTTAGCTTGTTTTAAAGTATCTACTTGGCTAGGTAAATGTAATACACTGAACAGTGTACTTGAGCGTGTCTGGGATTTTACAGTTGATGCCAGTTAGTTTCCAGGGAGCACTGCTTGATAAGGGGTTTTTATTTTGAGAACCGCTCAATTCCCAAGTGTAATTAAAAATCTGGTGATGGGATTTTACATAATGGGGATGATCTAAACTAAATTGGAACAATTTCACTTCCATCAGGGGTTTTTTCCCCCCATTTAACCGGCTTCAACTGTAAGTGTAATTGTACAACTGCCTTTATTCATTCAAAGAACAATTGGATCTAGCAGGACTGCACTGGTTATACACATGGCTGTTTTATTGGCTCTTTCCAAATCCAGGGTCAACTTTGCCTTTGTATTTTACATTCTTTATATAGGGGTTTCAAGAGGAGGGGGGGGGGAAAAAAAACAATCTTTATTTCCAACAAAATTCAAAAAGGAAACTTAAAATTTCTGTACAGACCAAGGCTAAAGTTTGTCATTTTAATCAGTTATTTAAATGTTGTAAATTGGTGATTTAATCGATAACCGTGTTTTTGGAAAACTTAAGTTCTCTGTGTGCAATACAGAAATACGTTTGATCACATTTCTACAATAAATATACCAATGGAAGTGAAATGAGTATTGAAGATTTTTGTTTTCTTTTTCTCTGGGTCTAGTTTGGCTTGTAACTGCTCGTAGTCGGTGTTCTCTCTTTCCCCCTCCTCTTCCCCCCAAAGGTGCGTGGTCACGCACCAATCCCGAGCTCCCGCACAGGCCGCTCGCCAGAGATGCCGTGTGTGCGGAGCAAATTTAAAGGGCCCACACAGGAGGAAAAAGTTAGAGGGAACATTGCTCCTAGTCCCTTGTTTCTACAGCTTGAGGCATTCTTGTGAGTGCTGAGTTAGGATCACAGCTCACCTGAAGGGTTCATGGCCAAGGTCTGTCCTATACTTGCTATTGTGCTCCACTTTGGTTTTTATCTTTTACCCCAGGTTGGCCCTATTGGGTATCCTCTGCTGATTGATAATTCTCTCTTTCTCCTCCCCCCCCCGGTCTTGAAGGTGCTGAATCATTGAAGCAGAATATTACAGCACATTAGGAGGCCAATTGGCCCATTATGCCTGTGCTGGCTCTCTGAAATAGTTAATCCACTTAGTCCCACTCCCCATACTGTCCCTTTCAAATATTTATCTACTTCCCTATTAAAAGCTATTCTAGATTCTGCTTCCACCACTGTTTCTGGTGGGGCACTCCATGGCCTAACAACCCTCTATCTGCCATTTATATAAAAAAAAATACAACAAACTCCTAACCCCCTCTTTGTTGTTTTTGGTGATTTTCAATTTATGCCCTCCAGTCACTGACATAACCAGACCTGTGTGGGTTTTTTTGGCAGATGAATTTTCTGAATATATTGAAATGTGGTGAGAAATACACTTCTGACAATATGATTTTTGGAACATTGAGTCTAATTACCAGAAGTTGGTGGCTTTTTCTACTATAAGATTTCTATGACACAAATTATGGATGCTCCTGTAATGTTTAAGCCATTTTCTAAGCACTGGAGAATGCTGATGCAGTCACTTGCTTCCTAAAAGAAGAACCCCTCCTGGGTTAAGGAGCTTGGAGGGTGGTTGGCTGCAGTGCTTGTCAAACCCCGGTACAAGTCCTGAGGGGCCCGACACATTGTGTAGCCTCAATGGATCGGGGGGGGGGGGGGGGCGTTTAACAGGGAGAAGATAAAATTGTGGATGAACGAGCGGATATAACTGGACTTTGCATTGCTCGAGGATGATTGCACAACACAAGTCAACATGCTCCGAATTGCAGTATATTGACGCAGTAAGATGGCTCTGCTCCCATCTGTCCATTGAGTCAATGGGTTGTTGGAACCTTTTTTGAAGTGGAGAAGTTGTGCACGTGGTAATGCTGGCGGTCGATTAAGAACAATGTCACATTGGTCGTTGTGCTAGTTTATTCTGACCCAGCTGCTGTAGTTGTGGACACTGCATATATTTTTTTTTCCTTTGGTAGAGTGAGATGCAAAGCAATGGAGAAAACCCAAGTGTTGCTCATTAACAGTTACTTGAGCTTGGTAATGCAGCTTATTGTGACACAGGTCATTCTTTAAAAAATAAATGCGCAGTCAAATGAGTTTGCAAAATGTCACTCCTAACACCTCAGCAGCCTTCGGCTCTAATTCAGATAGGAAAATCTTCTTGCTGGATATGATAGGCGAATTTTCCTAGGATGAGTAGGACATTTGACTTTGTGCCTTCTCTGCCGTTCAATAAGATCACAGCTGATTATTTACCTCAACTCCACTTTCCCACCTGATTCCCATAATATTCAAATATTTATTGATCTCTGGAAATATGCTCAATGACTGAGCATCCACAGCCCTCTGGGGGTAGAGAATTCCAAAGATTCACGACCCTTTGAGTGAAGAAATTTCTCCTCATCTCAGTCCTAAATGAGACTATGACTCCTAGTTCTAGACTCCCCAGCCTGGGGAGAACATCCTTCCAGCATCTATCCTGTTGAGCCCTAAAAGAATTTTGTTTCAATGAGATTACCTTTCATCTAAATTTTAGGGAATATAGGATATAGGCCTAGTCTACTCAATCTCCCCTCATAGGACAACCCCTCAATCAGTCTGGTGAACCTTCATTGCACTCCCACTAAGGCAAGTATTTCCTTCCTTAGGTAAGGAGGCTAAAACTGCACACATACTCCAGTGTGGTCTCACCAAGGCCCTGTATAATTGCAGTAAGGCTTATTTACTCTTGTATTCCAATCTTTTTGTAATAAAGGCTAACATACCATTTGCTTTCCTAATTGCTTGCTGTACCTGCATGTTAATTTTCTGCAATTTGTGTGCAAGGACACCCAGGTCCCTCTGAACACCAACATTTCCCAATCTCTCACCAAGTGGATAGCTTCACATTTCTCCACATTATATTCCATCTGCCATGTTCTTGTCCACTCACTTAACCTGTCTATATCCTTTACAGCCTCTAGCATAATGGGCTCAAGTCCCTGATGCTGCTTTTGAAATATGGAAGATTTCAATGTGTGGCTGTCATTTATGAGTCATTAACCCGAATTTCCCATTGTTAGAGGGGGTAGAGCCCTTCAATTCAAATGTAGTTCATTGTGAAATGCTTTGGGATGTTCTGAGAATATGATCAGGCACAACTTAAATGCAAATACTTAGTGGCACTTGGCAAAACTGAGCATATTCCACATTCAAAACTCGAGTAACTTTATAGGAATGTCATCATAAAAGATGGAGAAAAGTTGAGTGACTTAAATGGCACAGACTCACATCTTGATACTTGTTTCACAGATGAATTAATACTCCAATGACCTATTGGTATAAGGAGCTTGGAAAGCAATGGACAGTAGTTTAGCAGAGCAACTGGTGTGTTAAGAATTTTGTTAATAAAAATAGTTTTGATAAGAGTAAAAGAAAAGGGAGAAAGATCTTAAACCCAATGAAACCAAACATGCATAAAGCTGGGTGCAGAGGGCAAATCAGATGACCACCTTGTGGGCCTGGTCAAGGTAGCCATCTATCGGTCCAGGTTGGACGTGGCCCATGGGGGTGGTCACTCTGGCTGCCCGCCTCTCTGCCGCGGTCTTGTCCGTGCCCGGGTGGCCCTGGAGAAGAAGCACGCAGTGTCTGCCGGTACGCTCGAGGCCCTCCGCGACCTGCTGGGCCCTGGAGGGCATAATGGACACTGGGAATAACATTATTTAATTTTAATGTTTCTTTTGCTTTAATAAGGTTCAGTTCCTTATTAGTTGTGCCCCTCTAAAAAGGGGGCATTTTTGTTGGATGACACTGGGGCAATTCAGTTTCTCCTTATTTAGCTTTATTTAGAAAACGTATGAAGCTGTGTGCAAGTAAACTATGTTGAAAGTTTGAGATAAATTACTACTCGAGTGTACCATTACTGTGTTGGATGTCTCCTCACTAAAATAATGATTTAAGAACACACCACTCGGTCCATTAAGTGTCAGCTGTAACTCAGGGGTTCAAGTCCCACTCGAGACTTGAGCACGGAAATCCAGGCTGATGCTCCTAGTGTAGTACTGAGGGAGCGCTGCACTGTCGTAGGTGCTGTCTTTCGGATGAGACGTTAAACCCAGGCCCTGTCTGCTCTCTCAGGTGGACGCAAAAGATCCCGTGGCACTATTTTGAAAAAGATCTGGGGAGTTCTCCCCAGTGTCCAGGCACAATACTTAACCTCTCAACCAACATAACAAAAAACAGATTAAATGGTCATTATCACGTTGCTGTTTGTGGGAGCTTGCTGTGTGCAAATTGGCTGCCGCGTTTCCCACATTACACACAGTTCAAAAAGTACTTCATTGGCTGTAAAGCGCTTTGAGACATCCGGTGGTTGTGAAAGGTGCTGTAGAAATGCAAGTCTTTCTTTTCTTCTTTCACACATTTTCTACCTGCTCCACCCCATTTAAAATATACATATTAATTGGCTACAATTTAAAACTGAAAGGTAAGTGGCTATTGTTAAAGGAGTGAATGAAAGATTTGCACAAAGCTCTCTCTCTATGTGTGAGTGGGGCAGTGACTTGTCACTCTGATTCTTGCTAAAAATAAAAGCTGGCGGCCATTTTGATGGCCGCACGTGACCCCGGCCAGTCAGATGATGGCCGGTCTTCCCCATGGCGACGACGTTACGCGCTGACGTAGCCCGGCGCGCCGCCTCAAGATGGCGGCGGTGTGAGGTGCGGACACTTGTCGGGTGTTGGAGGACGGTGGAAATTTCCAGCAAGTTCCCGAAGAAGAAAGCAGGATAGAAGAAGATAGAGGAGAGAGAGAAAAGAAAAAAGCGGGATCGCCGGCCAGATTTCCCTTCCCCCTCCCCCCCGGCCGGGGGGGACTCCACCATGCTCATCACCGTGAAGACGCTGCAGCAGCAGACGTTCAAAATCGAGATCGACCACGAGCAGACGGTGAGAAGCGGCCGGGTGTCTGCGGGAGCTTACTGCGCGCAAAAAATCGGCCGCCTTACAACAGTGACTGCGCTTCAAAGGTCGACCGAAAAATATCCTATCGAAGAAGAGCGGGGGGGGGGGGGGGGGGTTGTGTTCTCCCCCCCCGCCCCCCACCTCAGTGGGTCGCACTCTCACCTCTCTAGAGTCCGCATCATGACCACTCTCTAGAGTCAGAATGGTTGTGGGTTCAAGTCCCACTCCAGAGACCTGTGCACAAAAATCCAGGCCAACGCTCCCAGTGCAGTGCCGAGGGAGCGCAGCGCTGTCGGAGGTGCCCTCTTTCGGATCAGATGTTAAACCCAGGCCCCCCCCCAGTCTGCCCTCGGGTGGACGTAAAAGATCCCGCGGCCACTATTTCGAAGAGTTATCCCCGGTGTCCCGGGGCCAATATTTATCCCTCAACCAACATCACTTTAAAAAACAAACCAGATTATCTGGTCATTATCACATTGCTGTGTGTGGGAGCTTGCTGTGCGCGAATTGGCTGCCGCGTTTCCCCCATTACAACAGTGACTACACTTCAAAAAGTACTTGCATTGGCTGTAAAGTGCTTTGAGACGTCCGATGGTCGTTAAAGGCGCTATATCAATGCAAATAATATGACTCCAGACCCACAGCAATGTGGTTGACTCTTAACTGTCCTCTGAAATGGCCCAGCAAGCCACTCAGTTGTACTAAACTGCTGCAAAGAAGTATCACGGACTGCAGCGGTTCAAGAAGGCAGCTCACCACCACCCTTTAAAGGGCAATTAGGGATGGGTAATAAATGCCGGCTTTGCCAGCGATGCCCGCATCCTGTGAACGAATAAAATAAAAAAAATATTAACACTGTTTAAGGTCACTAGTGCCCATATATAATTCACTTCTACTAACCCTATATATTAGAATTGGTGATACAACACAAGCAATGATACTGCTGGCAAGTGAAAGATAATGAATACTCCTGCACATCAGTGAAAAAAAGAAAGACTTGCATTTATATAGCGCCTTTCACGTTCTCAGGACGTCCCAAAGTACTTTACAGCCAATTAAGTAATTTTTTTGGCGTGTAGTCACTGTTGTAATGTAGGCAATGCGGCAGCCAATTTGCACACAGCAAGCTCCCACAAATAACAATCTGATAATGACCAGCTAATCTGTTTTCGTGATGTTGGTTGAGGGATAAATGTTAGCCAGGACACCAGGGAGAACTTCCCTGCTCTTCTTTGAAATAGTACCGTGGGCTCTTTTATGTCCACTTGAGGGCAGTAGGGATCTCGGTTTAATGTCTCATCTGAAAGACGGCACCTCCGACAGTGCAGCGCTCCCTCAGTACTGCACTGGGAGGAGTGTCAGCATAGATTTTTGTGCTCAAGTCTCTGGAGTGGGACTGGAACCCACAACCTTCTGACTCGGAGAAGAGGGTGCTACCATGAGACACCTGAGACACTGGGACTGTTTCCACTGGGGCAGATGCTTTTAAAATCATGGAAGGTTTTTGATAGGGATTTTTTTTTCTTCTGAGGTTGAAGAGTCGGCGATGAAGTCGAGGATTCGTCAATTTAAAACTGTCCTGAGAGGGGTTAGGAGAAATCTCTTTTCCCTGAGGGTCGCTGGAACATGGAATGCTTTGCCACAGGGATAGTTGAGGCAGAGACCATTGCATCTTCAGGGACAGTTGGATAAATAATTGTAGTAGAGGAAGATATAGGGGTACGGGAGCAAGATTAGTTTTGGGTTGCTCTAACAGCACCTGCTGTAAAATTATGTATGGGGTTGTCTTGTGCTCGTCAAGCTGAGTAACAGACCCTACACTTAAGAGTAATTCACTCAGAGTGAATAGATGTTTCTGACAGATGCGATGGAGCCTCAATAAAATGACTCCTTTTGTGGAAAGATTGGGTTGTGGAGTAACCCTGCCTGCACTTAACAAGTAGGGTGGCATGAGTTGGACAAGCAAAGGAAAGCTTGCCAGATCTCTCTGCTCGTAAGCAGCCTGGTTTTAGTTGGATAAACTCCAGAAGTACCCTTGTGAATACCTAGAAGTCTAAAACTTGGCTGTTACTAACCTGGGTCTCTGGAGAGAATGTGTGCACTCCATATCAGGCAAACGGAAACTACTTACGTGGATTTCTCAGCACGGTCCATTGATAATTTGAAGTTTTTTCTGTACTAAAAATTCAAATGATCTAATTAAGAGAAGTAGACTGTAAGTTGGTTTGACGATACTTCAGTATGAGGATTAATGGGACCTGGATAGGTAGGTGTGTCACTGGAGGCTGGGATACTTCCCACTTGGCTCCAGATAATTCTGCATTGTATTGTCTTAATGGACAGTGTCATCCTAGCTGGGCAGTGGGAAGCTTACTAGTGCCCAGGTGCTGGTAAGATACCTGGTTTTACATGGATAAACTCCAGCAGTACCCATATGCACCCTTACGAATCCTTAAGTTTCACCCTTGTCGACCTCTTGCCTTGAGTTTTTAGGTAAATGGGGTATGCCCCAATCGGGAAAGAGTGTGCACTCCATATCGGGCCAGTAGAAACTCTACTTGTGTCCCGCTTCCCAGTAGTTTGGTTTGGAGGCTCTTAAGCAAATGTGATGGGGTTCCGTACCACCAGTCAGGTCAGGCAAAAGAACAAGATGAGGAAAGTCAGTGCTGGGGAATGGAACACTTTTCCCACTGCTGGCATCAAACACTCCTAGGTCAGGTATATAATAATCAGATAAATCTGCCTCTACTCTGCCCCAGCCTCAAAAGAATGGCACTTACTGCTCCAACTGTGAGTGTCAGCTGTGGCTCAGTTGGTAGTACCTTTGCCTCTGAGTCAGAAGGTTGTGTGCTCAAGTCCCACTCCAGAGACTTGAGCACAAAATAATCTAGGCTGACACTCCAGTGCAGTACTGAGGGAGTGCTGCACTGTCGGAGGTGCAGTCTTTCGGATGAGATGTCTGCTCTTTCAGGTGGACATAAAAGATCCCATTGCACTATTTAAAGAAGAGCAGGGGAGTTATCCACGGTGTCCTGGTCAATGTTTATCCCTCAACCAACATCGCAGAAACACATTGATCGTCATCACATTGCTGTTTGTGGGACTAATTAGTAGAAATCTGCGGGAGTATTGATGCTGGATCCATGGCAGCACTTAGTACCTCTCTGCATAAGATGTATTCAGCTGTTGGGATTATTAACCTGTATCACATGGCAGTAAGTGTTTCAGTGCCACTGCTGCCACTAGCATGACTCAATGGCCGCACTCTTGCCTCTGAGTCAGAATGTTGTGGGTTCAAACTCCATTACGGACTCGACCGTATTATCTAGGCTGACACTTGGGTGCAGTAGTGAGTGCAGCGTTGTTCCGAAGTACTGCCATTCACATGAAACATTAAATTCAGGCTCTACCTGTTCAGATGGATATAAAAGATCCACAGCACTTTTTCAAAGAAGAGTAGGAAGTTTTCCCAGAAGTTTGGCCAACGTTTATCCCTTGGTGACCTTCACCAAGATGAACTACTCATTCACCCCATTGATGTTTGTGGAACCTTGCTGTGCACAAATTGACTGTCACATTTGTCTATGTAACAACAGTGACTACACTTCAGAAGAAATTCATCGGCTGTAATCTTTGGGAGTATGAATACCTAGAGGTATCTTCAAGGATGTGCTTCGGGACATCCTTTCTACCTGTTTTTTTCACTGATGTGCAGGAGTATTCATATCTTATATGTTAGGATATGTTAGGGGGAATTAAATACGTGGGGTTACGGGGATAGGGTGGGATATGTGTTGGTGCAGGCTCGATGGGGATTCTGTGAGAGAAAGCAGGGACAGGGTACTGCATTTGGATGATCAGCCATGATCGTATTGAATGGTGGAGCAGGCTCGACGGGCCGAATGGCCTACTCCTGCTCCTAGTTTCTATGTTATGAGGTTGGCCATTTAAGACTGAGATAAGGAGAAATTTCTTCACTCAGGGTTGTGAATCTTTGTAATTCTCTACCCCAAATAGCTGTGGATGCTGAGTCGTTGAGTATATTCAAGACTGAGATAGGTAGATTTTTGGACTCTAGGGGAATCAAGGGATATGGGGATCGGGCGGGAAAGTGGAGTTGAGGTCGAAGATCAGCCATGATCTTATTGAATGGCGGAGCAGGCTGGAGGGGCCGTATGGCCTACTCCTGCTCCTAATATTTTTTCACGCGCCAGAAGTATTGTTGCTTGTGTTGTATCATCAATTCTAATATATTGAGTGTTAATAGAAGTGAATTATATATGTGCCCCTTAAACAGTGTTAATAACTGTTATATGCCAACATTTTTTTTTCATGTATTCCTTAAATTGCCATTCGTAGAATTACCAATAGAACGATTTGAACTCCCTGATTATTGGCAGCAAATATAATGTAATTAAAATTATATTTTAGATTATTTATATTATAATTTTGGCCAATGGTGTCTTTTTCCCCTTACTCTCTTGAAGCCACTGATTCTTGTGGCATGGTTCCAGTGGCACCACCAACCCTGCCCTACTTGCCCATAGGCAAACAGTCAGCACTGGAAACCCTAGCTGGGTGTTTTGCTTCCCTAGCCCATGGGCACAGGGGCTATTTGTAGAGCTCCCAACTGTTTCCCTGGCTGGTATCAGCTAACTCCCAAACCCGTGACCTCTACTGCCTAGGAGGACAAGGGCAGCAGGCACATGGGACCACCACCACCTGCAAGTTCCCCTCCAAGTCACACACCATCCTGACTTGGAAATATATCGGCCGTTCCTTCATCGTCGCTGGGTCAAAATCCTGGAACTCCCTCCCTAACAGCACCGTGGGAGCACCTTCACCACACGGACTGCAGCAGTTCAAGAAGGCGGCTCACCACCACCTTCTCGAGGGCAATTAGGGATGGGCAATAAATGCCGGCCTTGCCAGTGACGCCCAAATCCCATGAACGAATAAAAAGAACTCGGTACAGACCAGGAATTGAAGCTGGGAGCTTTTGGTCTGTGTGCCTCAGTAAAACATTATGCAGTGCTTAAAACCTGAAAATTAGAAGGGAAATGCTAAAAATGCATCTTTTATTAAAAAAAAAAGACCATCAAGGGGACATTCAGGAGGTTGCTAAGCACAACATTTAATGTGATAAACTCTTGGGTTCAGCTCTTGACTGGAAGGGTCACTGTTCTGATTATTCTCAATGATATGTTGTCAGTGTCTGACTGTTTATTAATGTTTTATTTGACAGGTGCAAGCATTGAAAGAATGTATTGAAGCAGAGAAGGGCACCAGTTTCCCTGTTGCTGGTCAGAAACTCATATATGCCGGAAAGATTCTAAACAATGACGTGCAACTCAAGGAATACAAGATCGATGAGAAGAATTTTGTTGTTGTTATGGTAACAAAGGTGTGCAATACTTTTGGGGTTTCTAGCAGCATTGCCTTTCACATGAGCTATTTAAAATGAGATAATACCTGCTTCTTCAGCTGGACAATAAAGATCCCATGGAGGGGAGGTTACGCTAGTGTCCAGGCCGATGTTCCCCCTAATTTTTTTTTGGGTACGCGGTCCCTTTAATGGGCTGCACGGCCCATTCAAAATTTCGCGCATGCACGAAGTGTCGCATTTGGAAAGCCGGTCCCGGGCTGCATGGGACCTCCAGACAGCCGCATGGCTGCACAGCTTAGCGGGACGTTGTTCCTGGCTAGTTACCCCAGCGCCCTCCTTGTCACCTGTTATTCCCAGAACCTCTCCCCCCTTCACCCCCCCCCCCCCCCAAGTGCAAGATGCTTGGATCTGTATTCTAGTGTGGATGATGTGTTAAGTTGTTTGGATATCAGTAATGCACAAAGTAGTTGAGATGTTGCTGTAAAATTTGAAATTTGAGCTGTTTCCCAATGTGCTCTCACCCCCTGTTGTGTTACTGCTCTGAAACCCACTTTAATTTCTGTTCTTTGTATTGTATATGTGCAGGTAGAGTTTGTCAGTGGGGGCTGCGACTGTTACCTCTTTAGCAAGATTTGTGTTTTGTTTATTTTTCATCCAATTTCCCACTCTCCTCGCATCATGAACTCCTTCATCTCATTTCACCATGTTACAGGGGAATGATGCATTCTTTGTACGTTATAACAGGACATCTAATTGTTAATTAACTGAATGACTTTGGATAGCGACTCAATTAAGAATGTCTCTTTTTTTCCCAAAAATCTGCAGCCTAAAGGTACTCCCACAGAAACGGGATCTGTTTCTACAGTTGTGCCGTCAGCCACCCAGTCACAGCTAGAAGGCGAAGAGAAACAGAATGCGGATGATGGAAGCCAGGCCCAGACTATTACCAGCTCTGTTTCAATATCCAGGTACGAGGTGATCACACAAGATCAAACCAGCGGCTCTCAGCTTTCCGAGAGGAGCAAAAAAAAATGCCCTGATGTGTTTTTTTCCCCCAAGGTTTAGAAAAGCCTCTTTGACTTGCTGAAAGATGCAGGGGCACTTGTGAGTTTACTGTTGTGTCTCCAGGGGAAGCTCCCCTTCTTGCTCAGAGGCTGTGCACACCCTGGTACATTGCCGAGCCATGCAGACTAGGAGGCTCCTCGGTTAAATCTGCAGCAGTGCTGTCTTAGTTGATCTCAGACTGGCAGTGGTGAGGACTCTATAGTTGGCCCCAGTGCCCTGGACTTTAAAAAAAACATTCGTTCATGGGATGTGGGCGTCGCTGGCAAGGGAGGGAGTTCCAGGATTTTGACCCAGCGCCGCCGATGAAGGAACGGCCGATATATTTCCAAGTCAGGATGGTGTGTGACTTGGAGGGGAACTTGGAGGTGGTGGCGTTCCCATGCGCCTGCTGCCCTTGTCATTCTAGGTGGTAGAGGTCGCGGGTTTGGGAGGTGCTGCCGAAGACGCCTTGCCAGGTTGCTGCTGTGCATCTTGTAGATGGTACACACTGCAGCCATGGTGCGCCGGTGGTGGAGGGAGTGAGTGGACTAGGGAGGCGAACAATGCCAAGCTTCCAGTTCTTGATCACTATTCTACAACCGCCGCCAGAAAGTGCGTGATTGTCAAATGAGGATAAAATCAACCTGGGCTGTGTGATGACTTCCAATGAAGAATAGCTCATTGGTGCTCTCAGTCCAGCCTTGAATGTAAGGATGCCAGCCAGCAACTGTGAAACTGCTCCATCATCAGTGACCGCCTTTTAGAAGAGGAGTGGAGAAACCAGGAATAGAAGAAGGAGGAAGGTGGGCAAACCTGTCTCTGGAACAAGTAATTCAGGGCTGTGTTCCTTTTCAGCTGTTTCTAGGTGGAATTCAGTTAAAACTGAGACATGGGACAGCGCCTTGGTGGTGCGTCAGAGCTCCAGCGCACTCTGCTACAGATAGTGGGATTTGTGTATACAGAAATATGCTTCATAAATTGCATCAGTTTTTCTCTGCTGCCTGACCTGCTGAGTATTTCCAGCATTTTCTGTTTTTATTTCAGATTTCCAGCATCTGCAGTATTTCTCTCTCTCTTGTCTTTAAAATCGTGAAGGGTTTAGAATAGAGCAAATAAAGAGAAACTGTTTCCAATGGCTAAAGGGTCGATAACCAGAAGGCACAGATTTAAGGTGATTGGCAAAAGAACCAGAGACGACAGGAGGGGAAACTTTTTTACGCAACGAGTGGTTCAGATCTGGAACGCACTGCCTGATAGGGCGGTGGATGCAGATTCAGTAGCAGCCTTCAAAAGGGAATTGGATAAATACTTGAAGGAGAAAAAAATTGCAGAGATATGGGGAAAGAGCGGGGGAGTGGGACTAACTGGATTGCTCTTCGAAAGAGCCGGCGCAGACTCGATGGGCCAAATGGCCTCTTTCTCTGCTGTACTATTCTATGATTTTAAGGCATTGACTCCTTGCTGGGGTATGGTTCTACGAGCAACAAGCACTTTCCAGTAGCTCGTCGAAATGGCCATTCTTTACCTGTGAGCCTGGACTGTGATTGTGAACAGGCTGTTTGACCGTGATGTCAGCTGACAGCTAGCTGAGGCTCCTCTTGTCTTCACTAGTAATCCAGAAGCCTGCAGCATAATCCTTGAATTTGAGTTCAAATCCCACCATGGCAGTTTGCGAATTTAGATTCAGTTTAAAAAAAAAATAAATAAATCTGGAAATAAAAAGCAGGTATCAGTAAAATAAAAAGTCGGATTTTCGTAACAACTTTAGGGAAGGAAACCTGCCGTCCTTGCCCGGTCTGACCTGTATGTGACTCCAGTACCACTCAAATATGGTTGACTCTTAGCTGCCCTCTGAAGTGGTCTAGCAAGCCACTCAGTTGTCCCAAAACGGCCCACAACCACCTTAACAGGGCATCTAGGGATGGGCAATAAATGCCAGCTTTGCCCACATCCTGTGAATTCATTTATTTTTACTTCCGATTCTGGGAGACAGGTGTCGGTGAGCCAGCTCTCTCCACTTCCACTACTAAATCTGCCTCCCGTGTCCCAGCAGCAAAATCGTAGCCCCACAGATACCTGGGTCTGCGATTCTGCCATCTGGATAAGAGATGCAGGAGTGCCAGTGCAGGGAGCCAACTGGCGGTCATTGATATCTTGGAATCTGAACTAAACAAGCGCCAGTGTCATAGAGGCTTTAGAACGATTTGATGCAATTAAAATTATTGGGTAAAGATGCCTCTTAAATTTGTGTTCGCAGTTCAATGCCCTCTTCAGGGAGTGACATACTCTCTGCCCCATTGTCAGTCAGCGATCTGCTCCCTGCACCAGTATCAATGATCGATTTACTCTCGGAGCCAGGTTTGCAAAGTGACGTGCCTGAGGAGCTGCCCCATGATGGTGCTAATACGACACCAGGTCAGTAAACCCATAATTTTCTCTTTTTTTTTATAAACGCAAGGCGTAGGACCGAGACAAAACAGTAAGCCTGCAAATATCTATTATTTAAAAACCTTCTGTATTGTCAACTTATGATTTACTACTGCCATGAAATGTCCTCCACAGTTGGAATAAATATAAACCAGTGGTGGACAGTGACAGCAGGATTCTACAATCATAAACTGCAGGAGGGAACTGTAGATATTCACAACTGTCGTCTGATTGCCTGATTATTATTAGTGCCAGGCAATTAATCCTACATAAAAAAGAAATATATTTATAAAATGTCTAATATATTGAAATGAGAAGTCGCACAACACCAGGTTATAGTCCAACAGATTTATTTAAAATTACAAGCTTTCGGAGCTATCCTGCCCCTTCTTCAGGTAAAGTTACACTGAGTGAATCTACAAAAGTTCACAATATAAACACAGATACTACAGAGATACAATCTTTCCTTACATCAAAGACACACCAAGAGCACAGCCAAGACAATGAGATGTGTCCCAGGGGGTCCAACGTGTCAAATCCTGCTGTCTGTAGCCGATCTCTCTCCATATCCCTTCCTCTCTCTCCGTCTTTTTTGGGGTTTGTATTTTGTGTTTGTTTTTTTGTGTTTGTTTTTTAAAAACTGGAAAGACAGACAACGATGTCAAGTCACGTTCTGTAGCGTGACATGAACCCGATATCCCTATTGAGGCCGTCCTCATGAGTGTGGAACTTGGCTATCAGTTTCTGCTCGATGATTTTGCGTTGTCGTGTGTCTCGAAGAACGCTAACCCGCAGATCCGAGGCTGAATGCCCTTGACTGCTGAAGTGTTCCCCGACTGGGAGGCAACTATCCTGTCTGGCAATTGTTGCGCGGTGTCCGTTCATACGTTGTCTCAGTGTCTGCATGGTCTCGCCGATGTACCATGCTCTGGGGCATCCTTTCCTGCAACGTATCAGGTAGACGTTGGCCGAGTCACATGAGTATGTACCATGTACCTGGTGGGTAGTGTCCTCACGTGTGATGACGGTATCTGTGTTCATGACAATCACAAAATACAAACCCCAAAAAAGACGGAGAGAGAGGAAGGGATATGGAGAGAGATCGGCTACAGACAGCAGGATTGGACACGTTGGACCCCCTGGGACACATCTCATTGTCTTGGCTGCGCTCTTGGTGTGTCTTTGATGTAAGGAAAGATTGTATCTCTGTAGTATCTGTGTTTATATTGTGAACTTTTGTAGATTCACACTTTACCTGAAGAAGGGGCAGGATAGCTCCGAAAGCTTGTAATTTTAAATAAATCTGTTGGACTATAACCTGGTGTTGTGCGACTTCTCATTTTTGTCCACCCCAGTCAAATGCCGGCATCTCCGCATCATAATATATTGAAAGTCTTGTGCTGTAGTTTGCACTTCCTGTAAGTGTCACACCTACTCCTGGTAACACTTTCTCTGCAGTGTTCCCTTTAAGCTGCACGGCCACGCAGCGCCCTTGAGCTCCCGCGCAGCCGGTGAGCCGGCTTTTAAATTGAAAAAACGTGTGCGCGGAATTTTGAATGGGCCGCGCAACCTGTTAAAGGGGCTGCGCGGCCTAAAACAAATGACGGAACAATGGGCCGTATTTTCCGATCGGAGGCTTCCTACGTGCGGAGGCCTCCGATCTGGAAAAAATCTACGGACTTACCTGAGGGCTCCCGAGGTCTGGACACTTCCGCTCCTGGGCCTCTCCAACTCGAAATGCGGAGGGCCCAGGTATCCCAGGGGCGCATGCAGTTCGCAAGCGTCCCTGGGATCATGTGGGCCATGGGGAGCCAATCAAAGAAGGGAATCTCCCTTCATACCCTTGACAGATAGACCTGTCAAATATGTGAATGGAGATCACCCCCCAAAACACTGTAAAACAGTAAAAAAAAAAAAAAAAAAAATTTTTTAAATGAGTTGAAATTACAATAAATTAAATATTTTAAGCAAAAATGTAATTTTTTGAAAAAAATAATGAAAGTTTTTTTACGGGGCTAAAAGTAAACTTACCTTTTTAAAAAGTATTTTTAAATGATAAATGAGTGAAAAAACTTTTTTTTAACTTTTTTCAAATCTTATGCTGGTAAAAGCAGGCCTATCCGCCCGCAGAGGCCCTTCTCCAGGGCAGGTGTCCGATCTGTCAAGAGCATTCTTGACCGATCTGAAATGACGGTTTTCAGCGCATGCGCTTGGCATGCCTGAAACCGGCGTTTCCGATGTCCATACGGGTGTGTGCACAGCGCGTACACACCCGTAGGTCTTGGAATATACGGCCCATTGTTTCTTTGTCGCACTTTGGTAACACCCCTATTATAAAACAGTGCATCCTCCATGGAAGTTCTGCTAGTGCGTGTGTTTATTATATATGTAACCTGAAAGTTGGCGAGTGTCCTGTTCAACATTGATCGCTGTGTTGCCCTCGGTAATTACTGGAAATTGACGGCCGTACTGAAGGATGTCATTTTGCAAGTGATTACCGGCACACCACACAAGTGTATTTATGTTCTAACACATTTAATTGCTTTATTGCTTCTGTTTCCCTTTCCAGTGACGAATCAGGCTTACGAGACCATGCTGTCAGAAATCATATCGATGGGCTACGAGCGAGAGCAGGTGGTGGCAGCACTAAGGGCCAGCTTCAATAACCCACACAGGGCTGTGGAGTACCTGCTAACGGTAAGGTGTGTGTGTGTGGCGGGGTTGGGGGCAGCGTTCCCAAAAAGAAAATTAGAGGGCACGCGGCCCCTTCACACTTCCGCGCATGCGCGGTTTTTCCATTGAGAAACCGGCATGCGCGGGAGCTTCAGGCGGCCGCGCAGCTAAACGGGAACGTTGGTTGGGTGCTGCTCACACCATTGACTGCAAATTTCTCTGACTGCTCCAAGCAAAGTAACGAGGAGGCTTGTCCTCAGTCTTCTTTCTTTCGTATGGTAGTAGCAAAGCAAATCAGATGTCAATATTTAAGTCAGATATCCAGGCCAAAGCTTCCGGTGCAACAGTGTGGATATCTTGTAGGCTGCCTGCGAATTTCCTCCGAGGGCAGTGCTCCATGATGTGCTCCAGGGTCTGATCAGGAGCTCCACAGTCACATGATGGGGATGCTTTAATCTTCCATCTTACGGAGAAGGTGGGCAGCATCTACCATGACCGGTTCTGAGGCGGTTGATGGTTGTCCACTGTTTGCGAGGAAGGTTTGATCCTCGGTAAAGGATGTTAGTTAAACTACCATCTGCTGAAAAAAGATGTGCGCCATTAGTCTATGCACTTTGGGTTTGAGTCATGTTGACCTTGTCTAAGCTGTAATGTTGTGCATGGTAATAAGGGAGTGTAGCAAGTGCAGCCTTTCCTGTATTTACAGTGCATTTTACTAAATAATAATCAGTATTTTGTACAGACTTTTTAGTGATGGTGTGTGGGCTGGTGCAATGAAATAAATGAAGGAGGGCGCGTGAGTTGTGGAGAATGCAGCATTTATACCAGATCTCACTGTTGTAAAATTAGTTATTTGATCTAGCTGGCAGAGCCACATTGAACCTCTGTTGCCCTCTTTCCTTTTGTTTACAGGGTATGCCTGATACTTCAGTGCAGGAGAGTGCAGTGCCCCAGGACAATCCTGTGTCTGGTCAAGTAACTAACCCAGAACCACTAGGTAAGGGACACTGTGCACTGTCTTTTGCAAATAACTTGACAAAGCTTCCGTTTGTTTATCTGGGTTACATATACTGAAATATTTGTGGGTGTTTAGCAGAATTTTTTTTTAACTTTGACAATTTTTCCCCCCTCCTTTCTTGATGCTGTGTCTCCTTGCTGGGGTAGAGTGCCACGGGTGCTGTGGACCCTCCTGTAGGGTCATTATTTATGCGTATGTCGAGACAGTGAACTATGTGACCGTCTGAGCTATTACCTGAACCTGATATCCAGACATGTACTTCCAGCAGGGTTCGCTGGAGCCCTGGACAAGTTCCTGCCCCTAACTGATTCTACTTGTGCCCTGGCTGAGATTGTTTATTTGCTGCCGGTTTTCTATGCCTTCCTTTCTCTCGTGATTCCGTGCCGGTATCTTGACGGTGAATGTCAAGAGACTCTTCGGCCTCGGGGAGCATCACTGCTGAGTAGGATCCTGTTGCCACCTGACTTCCAGTGGGGTCACTGTGGATAGTGATCAGGAGTGGGAACCCTAGCTTCCTTTCCCCTGCCCCCTAACTCGAGGACACCAAAGCCGGTCTTACTGCCCTCTTCTGAGAGCGCTCATTCACTGAGGACCAGGGAGTCAATGTGGGACAGTTGGGTTTGTATAGCTTAGTGCTTCGCCAGGCAATGTACTTGCGCTCTAGGCCATCCGAGGTGCTATTTTGCCTTTTGTTATCAGGGTTTTAATTGTTTTTATGCACAAGTAACATAACACTAGAGCACAAACAACATCTATCAAACATTGCAATACAAGGAGTTAGAAATTGCTGTCACAGCTATGAAATTTCAGTCCTATTTGCTTCCTCCTCCTGCTACACGGAGCGCCTCATTAGAATTGCAAATGTAGCTGCTCGTCATCTTGTGGTTAAAACCTTTTTAAGATATAATTTGTTTACCATGCCATGGCTTAGTGATGGCACTCTTGCCTGATTCAGAAGGTTATGGGTTCAAGCCCCACTCTGGAGGCGAGCATGTACTGAGGGAGTGCTGCACTGTGGGAGGTGCCGTCTTTCGGATGAGGCGTCAAACCGAGGCGCCTCGGGTCGACGTAAAAGTTCCCATGGCACTATTTGAAGAAGACTAGGGGAGTTCTCCTGGTGTCCTGACCAACATTTATCCCTCAACCAACATCATTAAAACAGATTATCTGGTCATTTGATTGCTGTTAGTGGGACCTTATTGTGTGCAAATTGGCTGCCATGTTCTCTTATATTACAACAGTGACTACACTTGAAAAGTACTTCATTGGCTGTAAAGCACTTTTAGACGTCCTGAGATCATGAAAAGCGCTATATAAATGCAAGTTATTTCTTTCTATGGGCATTATTCTTGGTTTTATACATACAGCTGAGGGCAATTTACTAAGTTGATCAAGCAGCTCTGACGGTAAAATATTTGTCCGTACACCACCTCCAGTGGTCCTGTTGGTAAATGCACTACCCACTATGGATGAACTATACTGATCAGAAGAGTGCTTGGTTCAGTCTCTCATCTGTATTGAATTAGCTAATCTCAGTGGAGAAAGAAAGACTTGCATTTCTATAGCACCTTTCACGACCTCAGGACGTCCCAAAGTGCTTTACAGCCAATTAAGTACCTTTTGAAGTGGAGTCACTGTTGCAATGTAGGAAACGCAGCAGCCAATTTGCGCACAGCAAGCTCCCACAAACAGCAATGTGATAATGACCAGATAATCTGTTTTAGTGATGTTGATTGAGGGATGAATATTGGTCAGGACACCGGGATAACTCCCCTGCTCTTCTTCGAAATAGTGCCATGGGATCTTTCATGTCCACCTGAGAGAGCAGACGGGGCCTCAGTTTAACATCTCATCCGGCAGACGGCGTCTCCGACAGTGCAGCGCTCCCTCAGCACTACACTGGAGTGTCAGCCTAGATTTTTGTGCTCAAGCCTCTGGAGTGGGACGAACCCACAACCTTCTGACTTGGGCGCGAGAGTGCTGCCCGCTGAACCACGGCTGCCTTGGGTTAAGGAGTGTCGGGGGTGGTGTTTTTGTGTCAGCTTTACCTCTGACTTCTGAGCGGTTCGAATCGCTCCCACTCCCTTGGTTCTAGACCTTGGACTTATTTGGGGGTTGAGATACAAAAGGTCCAGCAGACAACTGAGTTTGATGAAAGAACTTCAATCTTTATTAAAAGGTAAAACACAAATGACAACACTCTTAACACTCTAAAAGTGGGGAACACTTCGGTACAAGCGAGGGAAATAACATTAGGAGAATACTTCACCCTTCCCAATCCCACTTCACTAGCTAGGTTGGACTCTGGAGAACCAGGGATAATGCTCACCAAACGAATCCTTGACAGTTGAGAGTTAGGGTTTAGAGTCTTTTGAGTAAAAGTTTCGTAAGGCCCTTGTTGCCGCGAGGTGTCCGATGGTCACTGAGGCGGTCGCTCTGGTCTCTTCTTGCGTGTCGGCCTACTTCTAGAGCTGTTGGCCTTCTTTGTTGAACTACTTTCTGTTGAACTCTGCCTCTGTTTAAACTGTCTTCTTTAACTGCCCAACTTGCTTCTCCTGAACTCTGTAATTCCAGCACTGACTTCTGCTGAAAACAGGCTTTCAAATTGAACTTGAAAACTGCAGAACTGCCTTCTGTTGAACTTGAACTGTTGTTACTGCTGAACTGCTTGATGGGCCTTCAGTTATACTAAATTGAAGTGGCCTTATCAAAACCAAATCAAATCCCGGTCATTGTAAGGCCTCGTTAACAGTAACGACTTTACTAGTGTGTTAACTGGTTTTTGTAAATGTGTGAAGTGGTTTCAGGATAGCTCCATCCTGTTGATCTGTTGTTTAATCGGAGTTTGAATTGTCCTCATGTTTTGGGTTTCTTGACTGGGCCTAGGACTTCTATAGAGTATTTGTTTTATGCATGTCTTTAATGGGTTCTGTAAACGGTTTTGATGGGACCTGTTGTTTTGGGTGGGACTGTCTTCTCCTAGGGTCTATTCTCAAAATGTTAGTGCTTGCTAGGGCTTTGAGTGAGGTCATCCCGGTTCCCCAGACAATGCAATTAACTGCAATACCCAAAACTGCTTTTACAGAGGTCGATCCCAACTTCCTTCACAGCTTTTCTCCCTTTACAGGCCCAGACATGTTTTTAAAATGCCAAAACTTGGTTTTTGGTCTTAAATTCCTTATGTTAGGCCCAAATGCATTTTTATCACTCTGAGGTAGTTCCAAAGTCCTTTTTCCTTAGGTTTTGGGGATCTGTAAATTTTGGAAACCTTACAGGAGAGCAAAGACCAGCCAGTGTTCCCGCTCCGTTCTTCATCAAGTGACTGGCTCGGCGTGACGCCTGCGCAGTTCTGCATTAACCATGTGATTTGCTGCCCCAGTACCGCAATATTGCAACAGTACATTTCCTGCTGTAGCAGGTCACCTCCCCTCATCGTCTAATGTACCTCATTTACAACTTTACTGCAGGGCTGGGGGCAGAATGGGAGTAAAATAACATTTGCATTCGAAGCAAGAGCTCTTTCGAGGATATTAAAATGACAGTTGAAATAACTCAATTTCTTCTTTTTTTTAACTTGGTATTTTCTCTCTTCAAGTACTCGTCATCTTCCGAGATTGTGCTTGACCAGATTGCAAGCCTCTGCCAACACTGCATGGAGAGCAGCCACTAGGAGGAGGCTAACTCTGTTTCCTTCTCTTCCGTCCCGCCCTATAGTACTTAGTCTGTGCTTGGCAGCTCCCTGCAGTCGCACGAGTTCAGGAACTTAGCAGTTTGGTGCAGGCAATACGTCCACCATTCTGCGGACCAGCAGGCCGGTTCTCCTTATTTTATTTTTTCATCCACCCTTTTGTTTGGCCTTTTTTTTCCCTCCCAGAAGCTGGCAGCTGTCCTTCATTCTGCCAGCGCAGTTCACACTTCATCTAGCCTCTACCTGTCACATTACCACCTCCTCTTGCCTTGATTATCTCTTTATGTCTCTTAAGTTCTCCTGCTTTCTATCCCACCACTGACCTTGCCTTTTGTTCTTTCATCCCCTCCCCCTTTTCCCAGCATTATACTTGCTTTAAATCTATTTAATTTCCTGCTTTTTTCCAGTTCTGACGAAAGGTCTTCGACCTGAAACGTTAACTCTGTTTCTCTCTCCACGGATGCTGCCTGGCCTGCTGAGTTTTTTCAGCGTTTTCTGTTGTTAGGCCGGTTCTCCTGTTTGCTGCTCCAGTTATGCTGCCTAACTTAAACATTTTTTTTAAATTCCCGTTCTTCTCTTCCCCCTCCGCTTAGGTGAGAGTCCTCTGGAGTTCCTCCGAGATCTGCCCCAGTTCCAGAACATGAGGCAAGTACTTCAGCAGAACCCGTCAATGTTACCAGCCCTACTTCAGCAGCTGGGCAGAGAAAACCCACAGCTACTGCAGGTAAGGGTGAAAATCTAACAGGAGCTTTAGGAAAAGTGCATTGTTTACAACAACCTAACCTTAGAAACAGAATATAGAGCGAAAGATGGCTTTGACTAAGCTTGACACAACGGTGGCTCACTGAGTAGCATCATCGCCTCTGAGTCAGAAGGTTGTGGGTTCAAGTCCCACTCCAGAGACTTGAGCGCAAAAATCTAGGCTAACACTTCAGTGCAGTGCTGAGGGAGTGCTGCACTGTTGGAGGTGCTGTCTTTTGGATGCGACGTTAAACCGAGGCTCCGTCTGCTCTCAGGTGGACGTAAAAAGATTCCATGGCACTGTTTCGAAGAAGAGCAGGGGTGTTATCCCAGTGTCCTGGCCAATATTTATTCCTCAATCAACATCACTAAAATAGATTTTTGGTCATTATCACATTGCTGTGTGCAAATTGGCTGCCGCGTTTCCTACATTACAGCAGTACTTCATTGGCCTGAAAGCACTTTGGGACGTCCTGAGGTCGTGAAAGGGGCTATAGAAATGCAAGTCTCTTTTTTTTTAGTTGCGATTGCAAGAGTGTGACACCATTTAGGGTTGAGATATGTTGGATCTTATTTCTACATCTAATCCATGCTTTATCCCACCTGGGAGTGTTTGATGATGGAACTGAATGTGGGGGTGGGGGGGGAAGTGGCAAAATAACCCATTCCCCAGGATAGAGGTACATAAGGTAGTTAATGGTGCAGAAAAGGTAGATCTACTTCAAGTTAAACTATGACAGTAGGACAAACGTGTGACCAGCAAAAGGACTGAAGTGGGGGAATTCGTCACGCACAGAATGATCAATTTGCGGAATGGATAGTGGAGGCATAAAACGTAACAATTTAAGAAGCACTCGGAGGGGAGGGGAGGGAAGTGTAGGGTTTTTAATCAAGCTAAACTAAAGTAGAGGAGTGGCCTTCCTCAATATATCTTACCTGGTGACCTTAGTGTGCACAAAAAACAATAAATGAGGAATATGTACTCAGCTGTGCTGTGGTCTCAAAGTATCATTGCTGTGGGGATATAAAATTCCTTGCAATGGTTACTGCCACACACATTGGGGTGGGGGAATTGTCTATCTGAAATTACAGGAAAGAGGCTCAATAATATTCCAACGTCCGTCACCATTGCTTCTGTGTTTCCGTGTATTTTGCTTATCTTTGATCAATGATTACTTCTGACCAGCTTCTTGTCTGAAGTGATCATTTGTTTGATCTGGTTAAAGTTTAATTGACTGGTTCACCTGCCAAAAATTTCATTTTAAGCAAGTTTTCTTTCCATAGTGTCTGTGCGTGTGCTTTTTAATTTAGTCTTGAGATGTGAGCGACATTAGCAAGGCATCATTTAATGTCCTCGGGGCGACTAGGGATGGACATTAAGAGTCAACCATTAGGGTCATTCATGGTCATTCATGCTTGTCCGCAAATGACCACGTTTATTGAATTCAGTTTCACAACATGGTGGGACTTGATCTCAGCACCCTAGGTTCTTAATCCATTGCCGTAACCATGAGGCTACCGTGCCCTCTGGTAGGCATAAGTTTTGTAATGAATGTTGCATTGACATCATGTGAAAAGAGGTAGGCCTACAGAGCAAGGTCTTGTACCACTAAGGAATGAGTTGGAGACATGGCAGAAAATAATTTGAAAACATTTTATTTCCTTCCCCCGCTACCAAAAAAATTGATTCCAGCACTAATCCAACAAATCATTTATAATGGGGGGTAGCCTGCATGTTGCATTGCAGTTGTTCTTGCCTTTAATGGTATCAGCTTGGCTTAGTTGGTAGCACTCTCGCCCGAGTCAGGTTGTGGGTTCAAACCCCACTGTAGGCTTCAGCACATTAAGCAGGCTGGCACTTCAGTGTTACTGGGGCAGTGCTGCCTTGCCGGAGGTGCTGTCTTTCAGATGAGATACTAAGCTGAGGCCCCATCTGCCTTCTATTAAGTGGGTGTTAAAGATCCCACGGCACTATTTGAAGAAGAGCAGGGGAGTTCTCCTGGTGTCCCGGCCAACATTTCACCCTCAACCAACACCGACAAAAACTGGTCGGTGAATCATTTGCTGTCTGTGGGACCTTTCTGTGAGCAAAATGGCTGCTGTGTTTGTCTACATAACAACAGTGACTACACTTCAAAAGTGATGCATTGGCTGTGAAATGCCTAGGAATGTTCTAAGGATATAAAAGGTGGTATGTAAATACACAAGCTTCATATCCTTTCTTTGTTAATTGATAGAGGGTAGCCTTGAGTGGTGCATTTCTGCCTTTAATCAGGTATTCTCCCAGTCTCTCCTTTTGTCTTATAACACTCCTGTGAAGCGCCTTGGGACGTTTTACTACGTTAAAGGCACTATATAAATACAAGTTACTTGTAGTATGCAGGTACAGCAAGTAATTAGGAAAGCTAATAGAATGTTATTGTTTATTGCGAAGGGAATTGAGTACAAAAGTAGGGAGGTTATGCTTCAGTTATACAGGGCATTGGTGAGACCACATCTGGAGTACTGTGTACAGTATTGGTCTCCTTATTTAAGGAAGGATGTAAATGCGTTGGAAGCAGTTCAGAGAAGGTTTACTGGACTAATACCTGGAATGGGCGGGTTGTCTTATGAGGAAAGGTTGGACAGGCTAGGCTTGTATCCGCTGGAGTTTAGAAGAATAAGAGGTGACTTGATTGAAACATATAAGATCCTGAGGGGTCTTGACAGGGTGGATGTGGAGAGGATGTTTCCTCTTGTGGGAGAATCTAGAACTAGGGGTCACTGTTTAAAAATAAGGGTTCGCCCATTTAAGACAGAGATGAGCAGAATTTTTTTTCTCACAGAGGGTCGTGAGTCTTTGGAACTCTCTTCCTCAGAGGGCGGTGGAAGCAGAGTCTTTGAATATTTTTAAGGCAGAGGTAGATAGATTCTTGATAAGCAAGGGGGTGAAAGGTTATCAGGGGTAGGCGGGAATGTGGAGTAATCAGATCAGCCATGATATTATTGAATGGCGGAGCAGGCTTGAGGGGCCGAGTGGCCTACTCCTGCTCCTAATTCGTATGTAAGTTGATGTTGTTGTCTTCAGGCCACTATTTCTCTTCAGCAATGCCACCAAGAACACACACAACCTGTTTGCGGAATGTTTCCATCACAGATTGTTCGCCAACTTTACCTGCATCAAAACAAGTCATTGCATTTCAAAATGAATTCCTTGTATATGAAGTGCTTGTAGATGTTTTGACGTAATAGGGTGCTATATAATTGCAAATATAATCATCATTAATGACTTGCCTGCAGCAAATCAGCCAGCACCAAGAACACTTCATCCAGATGTTGAACGAGCCGATGGAGGATGTTGTTGAGATCGAAGGGGAGATGGGAGCGGTCGGAGAGGATGCATCGCAGGCGAACTACATTCAGGTTACACCCCAAGAGAAAGAAGCCATAGAGCGGGTCAGTGAAAACCAGTAAAGAAACGTAGCTATACTAGAAGAGAGCTTTTCATAGAATTGAAAACAGACCCTTCCTACGTCCTGTGGAGTCCTGACTCTCTCAAATCAGTCGGTGGGATTTTCAGTAGTGGGCTATTTAAAACAAAGATAGGGTAGATAGAGAGAAACTATTTCCGCTGGTTGGGGAGTCTAGGACTAGGGGGCATAGTTTAAAAGTTAGAGCCAGGCAATTCAGGAGTGAAGTTAGGAAACACTTCTACACGTAAAGGGTGGTAGAAGTTTGGAACTATCTTCCACAAACAGCAGTTGATGTGAGATCAATTATTAATTTTAATTCTGAGATTGATAAATTTTTGTTAACCAAAGCTATTAAGGAATATGGGGCAAAGGCGGGTATATGGAGTTAGGTCACAGATCAGCCATGATCTCATTGAATGGCGGAACAGGCTCGAGGGGCTAAATGGCCTACTCCTGTTCCTATAAAGACACCCAACGTCTCACGTCGACTCTTCAAACATTTTCAAGGTGGAAATTTTTCAGAAGTGACGTTTTTTGTGCTTTATCTTTTCTCCCCTCCTTTCAGGAAGGTATTGACTCGTGTTGGGTCTGGTTACATAGGGTGCCAGACATTCTCCAGTACCTTGTCCCAGGGGCCATTCTTCATGAGTGTCAGCAGGCTGCTCGACTGTCGGAGCCAGACCCGATCCTAACCTCACCCAGTAATGGCACACGTACATCCCCAGCAGAGTCATGGAGAAAGGAGCAGGAAAAGGAACCCTGGCTGATCTTTTTACCTTGACTTGGCATTTCAGCCATGGCTCAGTGAGTAGCACTCTCACCTCTGAGTCAGAAGTCCCACTCCAGATACTTGAGCACAAAATTCTAGGCTGACACTCCAGTGCAGCGCTGAGGGAGCGCTGCACTGTCGGAGGTGCCGTCTTTCAGATGAGATGTTAAACCGATGCCCCGTCTGCTCTCTAAGATGGATGTAAAAGATCCCATGATACTATTTGGAAGAAGAGCAGGGGAGTTCTCCCCAGTGTCCTGGGGCCAATGTTTATCCCTCAATCGACATCACTAAAACAGATTATCTGGTCATTATCACATTGCTGTTTGTGGGAGCTTGCTGTGTGCAAATTGGCTGTCGCAATTCCTACATTACAACAGTGGCTACACTTCAAAAGTACTTCATTGGCTGTAAAACGCTTTGGGACGTCCTGAGATCATGAAAGGTGCTATATAAATGCAAGTCTGTCTTTCTGTCAGTCACTCGGGGGCTGCAATTCACAGTGGCCACGTAGCTTTTTCTCAAATCTCAAACTTGGTTCTCTTAATCCCATGAAGGTAGAAATGGTCCTTACAGATACTTTTAAAAATTCTGTTTTTTTTTTGTGTGTTTCTCGACTGAAGATTGGATGATTTTTTTTGTTGGCTATTATCCAATATTACTGCAGTAACCCTTCAGTAAGAGTGATTACGCTGCAGAAGTACAGCTGCGGGAAGGCACCATATGGGCCCACTCTGGCTCGGATGACTCAGACTAGAGAAAGGGTACAGGACAGATGGCAGTATATTATGAGGCTGCAGTCTCATCAGCTGATACAAGTCACAAGGTGGCATGTTCTTGGACAAAACAAAGCAGAGGGCACCGAGAGTCAAGCACATGATGGTTACATATAGACCAGATCAAGTAAAGATGGCAGGTTCCCTTCCCTGAAGGATATTTGTGAAGCACAATGGATTTTTACAACCGTGCAGCAGCTTTCCTGGTCATGCTCTGGTGCCAGCCCGCAATTTATTGAATTTAGTCTCGCCACTGGCCACAAGTGGGATTTGCATTCGCAACCTCTGGATTGGTAGCTTAGTACCATAAGCTACCATACCCGTCTTCCCCCCCCCCCCCGAGAATAAGAACATAACAAGAATTAGGAGCAGGAGTAGGCCATACGGCTCTTCGAGCCTGCTCTGCCATTCAATAAGATCATGATGTGGAGATGCCGGTGTTGGACTGGGGTGGACAAATGTGAGAAGTTGCACAACACCAGGTTATAGTCCAACAGTTTTATTTGAAATCACAAGCTTTCGGAGCGCTGCTCCTTCACCTGACGAAGGAGCAGCGCTCCGAAAGCTTGTGATTTCAAATAAAACTGTTGGACTATAACCTGGTGTTGTGCGACTTCTCACAATAAGATCATGGCTGATCTTCGACCTCAACTCCACTTTCCCGCCGATCTCCATATCCCTTGATTCCGTTAGTGTCTAAAAATCTATCAATCTTGGCCTTGAATATACTCAATGATTCAGCATGCATAGCCCTTTGGGGTAGAGAATTCAAAAGATTCACAACCCTCTGAGTGAAGAAATTCCTCCTCATCTCAGTCTTAAATGGCCGGCCCCTTATCCTGAGACTATGCCCCCCGCACCCCCCCCCCCAGTTCTAGACTCTCCAGCCAGGGGAAACAACCTCTCAGCATCTACCCTGTCAATCCCCTTCAGAATCTTCTATGTTTCCATGAGATCACCTCTCATTCTTCTAAACTCCAGAGAGCATAGGCTCAATCTCACCTCATAGGACAATCCTCTCATCCCAGGAATGAATCTAGTGAACCTTTGTTGCACTGCCTCTAAGGCAAGTATGTCCTTCCTCAGATAAGTAGACCAAAACTGTGCACAGTACTTCAGGTATGGTCTCACCAAATCCCTGTACAATTGTAGTAAGACTTCCTTAATCTTGTGCTCCCAACGCTCTTGCAATAAAGGCCAATGGATTGCTGACTGCAATGCTCTTTCAGATGTCCAGTGATGTAAGGAACTTTATTTGATGCCTTCATAAAGGTGGACTCCAATAACACTGATGGCAGCCACTGCTTTAGATCGTGTGGGTCCAACTTACAGTCAAGCCGTTCTGAGGGTACGGTCGACGTAGGAAACTTTAGTAATTTTGATGATAAAGTAGGGTGTGACCTGTGCCCGATGGATGCAAGCGTTTGTTTCTGGCCCTGCACAGTCCTTTGTTCCTTAGGAAATTCAGACGCAAGAGGAGGTTTACTTAAGTATCGCTAATGATGGTAATCATGGCCGTCTGGAGCTTATTTGATTTCTTTAGGGACTTGGGCAGGAGTTTCCCAGTCTTTTTTTCTGAAATGGGCCAGTTTTTTTGCCTCCCCCTCCCCCCCCCCCCCCCCCCCAAACCAGGTGTTGCCATACTAATGGTCGGGAGGCTGGTGTCAGCAGTGGCAAGCATGATGAGAGCCTTGGGGCACTTTACTACGTTAAAGGTGCTATATAAATACAAGTTGTTGATGGTTCCGATGATCTTTTCTTGTCTGTGAACTCCAGAGGAATTTATCGTCTGTATCACATGGACACTTCTGGCGGGCTGTCAAATTTGATGAACTGGTTACTAACAAGAGTGTAAAACTTTTGCCTGATTCCTTTTTCTTCCCTCCTGTCTCAAAGGCGCTGGCTTGTGCTGCGTATTTTACTACAGACGTATTTTACTATAGCCCTGCGGATCTTAAGTGACTATCCTGCCCGGTTGTAGGCAGACTGCTTGACCGCCCTGACCTGACGTCCATACACATGCACTTCCTCTGGCTGATCACTATATAGCAATTCGGAAAGGGAATCCTGCATTGTTTTCTCCTCTGCCCTGCTCTCCCCACCCCGGGGTGCAGAGGACAATTACAGTGCCCTCTCCCACCACCTCCGGTGAAAGCGAGCTGCAGACCAGTGATCGACAAGTGTCCGTACAATATTTCTATTAAATTGTTAGCATTGAGATCGAGTTATAGTCAGTAGATCATTGCAAGCAATTAGTTGCTCATTCATAACTGAACATAATTCATTTTTTAATCTCTCTATATAATTATAAAATGACAGGGAGAGATATAGAGACAATTTAAGGGAAACGGTTTAATTAAAATGTAATATTTTAATGCAGCTTGTATTTAAAAAAAATTTGCACCTCAGCATATGAAAAAATGGGTTACATTTCAAGTAGAAACCCTAATTCAGAACTGATGAAAGGTCCCCACTCGAAGCCTGCCCGATGGGCCTGTTTTGCGTTTAAAACATTTCTTGCTTTTTTACTTCCGGTTTCCTGCATTTGCAGTTTGGTGTTCCTTTTCCTTTCCGTCTTTGTTCAAATTCTCATCCTAATTTTCAAATCCCTCCATGGCCTCGCCCCTCTCTATCTCTGCAACCTCCTCCAGCACTCAAACCCTCCGAGATCTCTGCGTTCCTCCAATTCTGGCCTCTTGCGTGTCGCTGATTTTCACCGCTCCACCATTGGCGGCCGTGCTTTCAATTACCTGGGGCCCTAAGCTCTGAATTCCCTCAGATGTTCCTTTTAAAATTTACCTCTTCGACCAAGCTTTTGGTCACCTGTCCTAATTTCTCCTTATGTGGCTCAGCGTCAAATTTTGTTTGATAAAAGCTCCTGTGAAGCGCCCTGGGACGTTTTAATCTGTTAAAGGCACAATATAAATGCAAATTGTAGTTTGTACCTGTTTGTCATGTTGCTTTTCCCCTTCTCTCTCTTGCACAGTTGAAAGCCTTGGGATTCCCCGAAGGCCTAGTCATTCAGGCTTATTTTGCCTGTGAGAAGAATGAAAATCTGGCTGCAAACTTCTTGCTGCAGCAGAACTTTGACGACGAATGAAGAACAGGAAAGAAGCTTTTATCAGCGCATCTTCGACGTCCGATAATCTGCTCTCCCAGCGCGTAAACCAACTTTAATTGATAGAAAAGCTGTCATTTGGCTCTGTACGTGAATAATGAGGTAGAAATGACTATTAGAGACTGTACATTACAGTTTATTGGGGGGGCGGGTGGGGGGGGGGGTCTAGAAACACAACTAATTTTAACCTGGAAGGCTGCAAATTGAAGAGGGTGGGGGGGTTCCTCAATATTAAAGCAAAAGGAAAGTATAAATATAACTTGTTTACTGGGTTTAAAGAGATCTATTTGTTTTCACGTGATACAATTCAAAATTAAACCCCAAAAGGGGGGAGCAAGGCGGTGTAGGAGCAGTGTACCCACTAAGCTGCGCGCAGCAATCTTGAAGGTACTGCGCAGTCCGCTCACAAGCCCTCTAATACCGCGCACGCGGTAGCGCATAAAAACGTAAAGATGCCGCACGTTGGAAAAAAAACTGGCCGCGCGCAACAACGAAATTTTAAGAGGGAACGTTGTGTCGGAGGATCTGTACTGACCTGCCTGAATAGTAAGATCATTCCCCGTACGTTTGTGAATCCCGGAGCACCAGTGCACTAACCGCCTGCTTCGATTGGGGGGGGTGGGCGCTTCTTAGCCGGTGAGTACAGGACAAATCGGTACTTGACTGGACCTTGTTACTGATTTTCCTTCCACTCCTTAATTACCACGTTCACTTTTTTTTTGTGTGTGTGTACATGTTTAGTGGAATATCTCGCGCCAGGACCATGGCGCCACAACAGTATGTAACGAAGTCATCGCAATTACATTGTAAAGTGGTTCATTTCTTACACAACGGCTATGGTCTCCGGGCCTGTGGGGTATGTTTTTTTTGTTATCCCACTAAAATGGATTAAGACTGATGGGATAGAACTTTGTTTTCTTCATGGTGTCATTATCGCTTTCTCATGACAAAGACACCTAACTGTCTTCAAGTGTTTCCGTGTAATTAAAAGTTATTTTTAATTAATATGGCATCGACGTGTGTTAACTTTTTGCCTGTGGTGTGAAAGCATTACATAGTGCGCTATTGTTGGGTGCCCGTGATGTGGTACTGAACCACAAAGGCCAAGGTTCGCTCACTATTTTAAGCGGAGTTAGGTGATCTTAGCTGGGGCAGTTGTTAGGGTGCATGGTCCTCTCTTGTGTTGGACAGGTATACACACGTGTTAGCTGTGTCTGAGTCAGAATGTTGTGGGTTCAAGTCTCACTCCAGAGACTTGAGCATAAAATTCAGGCTGACACTCCAGATGTTAACCCGAGGCTCCGTCTGCCCCCTCAGGTGGACGTAAAAGATCCCTCGGCACTATTTCAAAGAAGAGCAGGGGAGTTCTCCCCGGTGTCCTGGGCCAATATTTATCCCTCAACCAGCATGACAAAAACAGATGATCTGGTCATTATCACGTTGCTGTTTGAGGGAGCTTGCTGTGCGCAAATTGACTGCCGCGTTTCCTACATTACAACAGTGAAATCACTTCAAAAGTACTTCATTGGCTGTAAAGCGCTTTGGGACGTCCTGAGCGATGTTGTAGAATGCAAGTCTTTCATTTTCTTTTCACTTGATCCACTTCAGAAAGATTAGAAGGCTGAGTGAACCGTTCAAGAATTTGAACCCATAATTGTTTCTGAGCCCATGCTCATCCCAACTCCACTGTAGTCAGAATAATTTCTCAGAAGAGCCTACAGCAAAATGAAGGCTAAGGCTAACCAATCAAATAAATTACGCCCCTTTGCTTGCCATTCTTTAACCCAGTAACAAATTTGTAATCTCCAAAAATAAGATTTTCAACTGAAGAATTTTTTTTTTTTTTTAAAGTTTCACATTTCACAATAACATGGTTAAATTCACCATTAGAATTTCTGTACTTTAATCATAGAATGATACAGGAGTGTGATGGAATACTCTCCACTTGCAGCATGATGCAGCAGAGGAGGCCAAAATGGATTATCCATGCAACACTTCTGACTGAAGATGGTTGCAAACGCTTCAGCCTTGTCTTTTGCACTCGTGTGCTGGGCTCCACCATCATTTGAGGATGGGACTGTTCATGGACCCTCCTCCTCCCGTTAGTTGTTTAATTGTTCACCACCATTCACGACTGGCTGTGGCAGGACTGCAGAGCTTTGATCTGATCCGTTGGTTGTGGGATCACTTAGCTCTGTCCATAGCATGCTGTGTTGCAGCTTCCCCAGGTTGGCACCTCATTTTTAGGTACGCATGGTGCTGCTCCTGGCATGCTCTTCTGCACTCCTCATTGAACCAGGGTTGGTCCCCTGGCTTGATGGTAATGGTAGAGTGAGGGCTATGCCGGGCCATGAGGTTACAGATTGTAGCGGAATACAATTCTGCTGCTGATGGCCCACAGCGCCTCATGGATGCCCAGTTTTAAGCTGCTAGATCTGTTCTGAATCTATCCCATTTAGCACGGTGGTAGTGCCACACAATACGTTTTTTTCTTCTCCGTGTGAAGACGGGACTTCGTCTCCTCAAGGACTGTGCGGTGGTCACGGCTACCAATACTGTCATGGACAGATGCATCTGCGACAGGTAGATTGGTGAGGACGAGGTCAATTAGGTTTTTCCCTTGTGTTGATTCTCTCACCACCTGCCGTGTGTGTGTATATATGTATACGTGCACATATATTGCTGAGGAAAAAAATAATATCACAGTGGCATCTTGAGGTAGGTACTTGTCATTTAGTTCACTTACCCAGAGATGGCTTCTTTAAGAGGCCCACAGCACTATAGGACACCAGAGAGAGTGTGGGGGAAAAAATGGAGCTACTGCAATTGTGTGGTGCTGAGTTGACTTCTAACCTGTTGATCTCAGCCAGGCAGCAGGGAGGGGCAGAATGCGGTGGGGTGCTATTATTGACCTCGCTAGGCCGAGCCAGAGGAGGGGTGAATCGCTGGTGCCCTCTGCTGGAAACTGCATGCATATCGACCTTGGGTAAAAGATCGGATCAGACTTGGCTGTGATTTTTGTCCCTTTTTTCCACCGGTTGAATATCTGGATGACCAGAACGGTAGCATAGTGGTTATGTTACTAGTAATCCAGAGGCCTGGACTAATCCAGAGACATGAGTTCAATTCCCACCACGGCAGCTGGGGAATTTAAATTCAGTTAATTTAAATAAATCTGGAATAAAAAGCTAGTGTCAGTAATGGTGACCGTGAAACTGCCGGATTGTCGTAAAAACCCATCTGGTTCACTAACGTCCTTTAGGGAAAGAAATCTGCCGCCCTTACCCGGTCTGGCCTATATGTGACTCCAGACCCACAGCAATGTGGTTTACTCTTAACTGCCCCTCTGAAATGGCCTAGTAAGTCACTCGGTTGTAACAAACCGCTAATAAGAACAGCGGTTCAAGAAGGCGGCTCACCAGCACCTTCTCGAGGGCAATTAGGGATGGGCAATAAATGCTGGCCTTGCCAGCGACGCCCGCATCCAATGAATAAATACATTTAAAAAAAAATGACACTCCTCATCTAGACTCTTGCATAAAGAATACTCTCTTGGCTGAGGTAGTTAGTGTTGGATCACTCGTGGCATAAGTAACCACCTTTAGGAGAGGGGGCACAGAAGGCGTATAGGCTATCTGGAGTTGACACTTCGGGAATGGAAATCTTTTAATAAAAGTTGTCTGTTTTGCCACTGTAATTAATGACCTGTTAATGGAATCCCATTCTCCGAAATATCATATTTTATAATCATGTCGTCGCACTATTTCATTACTGGTTCATTAATTACAGAAAGAAACCAGCATTAAAAGTAGAAGCCCATCATTGTATAGAGCGTTTCAGAATTGGTTTCATCGGGAGCTTGTCAGCCGTGGCTCAGTGGGCAGCACTCTCTCGCCTCTGTCAGGAGGTTGTGGGTTCATAGTTCCACGCCAGAGACTTGAGCACAAAAATCTAGGCTGACACTCCCAGTGCCGCACTGCAGGAGTGCTGCACTGTCGGAGGCCCCGTCTGCCCCCTCGGGTGGACTTAAAGATCCCTTGGCACTCTTTTGAAGAAAATCAGGGGAGTTATCCCTGGTGTCCTGGGGCTAATATTTACCCTCAATTGGCATAACAAAAACAGATGATCTGGTCATTATCACATTGCTGTTTGTGGGAGCTTGCTGTGTGCAAATTGGCTGCTGCGTTTCCCACATTACAACAGTGACTACACTTCAAAAGCAGTTAATTGTTGTGATGAGGTGCCAACCATTGGAGAATTGGAGGAAGGGATTCCTTGCACTCCTCCTGGTGGCCACTATCAGAATGCAGTGTCACATTCCTGTCTTCTTGACTGTGTTGGTTCGTAGCCTGGGGAGATCACCAAATGAGAATGCAGGGTGGGGGGGGGAAAAGAAGTATCAGGGAAAGAGTTGGTCTCGCCCTCGAAAGAAAAAGAAATTGGATGTTGAGGTTGCAACATTCCCTTTTGACAATCATGTTGAGATTGACAGTTTGCCACAGTGGGAGGGGAAAAGCCTGGGGAAATAGTACGGGTTAAACTCAGAGTAAAGGTATTCAACATTGCACTTTTAATAGCAGCCTCACATATTCTTTGCGCATTCCACCTGCAGCTTTCCCTGTGGCCTTCTCTGAGTGAGACTATAGGTTCACTGCCAAATCAGGTTTATGCAGTGAGTTCCTGCCCAGTATGGTCAGGCTCGAGACTGTCCAAGCTTAAGAAATATGTTTTGAATAATTTAAGTCCTTTTATCCTAGCTTTAAAGAAGTAATAATTTATGCCACGCTGCCATACTTGCCACTTTTAGGTCAAACAATGTTGCATTTATCTGTCAACCAACCGTAAATAAAACATGGTGACTGGTATTTGGTTTTAAGTTTCAGGCCCTGCCCGTCATTAACAAGATCCTTCTACAAATCCACAATCAACCCTGCAGCCTTTTTTTTTAAATGGCTATTAACTGCCCAGTGTTTGAAGGAAGGATGAAATAAATGTGTGAATGCCAGGAAGTGGAGGTGGAGCTGTACAAGAATGCAACAAGCTCCCCAGCCCTTGAGTGTAGCGATTTATAAAGGCAGATTTACCTTGCTGGTAAAATAAATTCAGGGTTTATTGAAGTAGAGCTGTGTCTCTTACGCCATGCTGCTCTCTGCTGTTTATTTTCTCACCTGGTGTTACTCCCTCTATGATCACTTGTTCCAGCTAACACCTTTGCCTATGAGTCAGAAGGTGATAGGTTCAAAGCTCACCAGGATTTCAGAACATAATCTAAACTGACACTATGGTGCGTGACTGAGGGAGTGTTACAAAATTCTCCCAGCCAAGATTAATCCCTCAATCAATCCCATTTTACAGATTAAAAACAAATTAACTGATCTTTTGTCTCAGTACTATTTGTGGGTCCTTGTGTCGAAATTCTGGACGACATTCAGGCTTGGGCTGGTAAGTGACAAGTAAAATTTGTGTCAGGCAATGACTATCTCCAACAAGAGCGAGTCTGACCACCGCCCCTTGACATTCAACGGCATTGCCATCGCTGAATCCCATACCATCAATATCCTGGGGGTCACGATTGACCCGAAGTTTTAACTGGACCAGCCACATAAATACTGTGGCAACAAGAGCAGGTCAGAGGCTGGGTATTCTGACTCCCCAAAGCCTTTCCACCATCTACAAGGCACAAGTCAGGAGTGTGATGGAATACTCTCCACTTGCCTGGATGAGTGCAGCTCCAACAGCACTCAAGAAGCTCAGCAGCATTCAGGGCAAAGCAGCCCGCTTGATTGGCACCCCATCCACCACCTTAAACATTCACTCCCTCCAGCACCGTGGCTGCAGTGTGTACCATCTACAAGATGCACTGCAGCAACTCGCCAAGGCTTCTTCGGCAGCACCTCCCAAACCCGCGACCTCTTCCACCTAGAAGGACAAGGGCACGGGAACACCACCACCTCCAAGTCACACACCGTCCTGACTTGGAAATATATCGGCCGTTCCTTCATCATCGCTGGGTCAAAATCCTGGAACTCCCTTACATCACTGTGGGAGCACCTTCACCACACGGACTGCAGCGGTTCAAGGCGGTGGCTCACCACCACCTTCTCAAGGGCAATTAGGGATGGGCAATAAATGCTGGCCTCGCCAGCGATGCCCACATCCCACGAATGAATTAAAAAAAGTTGGAAGCTGCGCTTGTCTAGAAACAAGCGACTGCACTTCAAAAAGTAATTCATTGATGGTGAAGTACTTTGCGGAATCCTGAGCTTGCGAATGGCACTATGTAAACACAAGTCTCGCCTCTGAGTCAGAAGGTCGTGGGTTTGAGTCCCACTCCAGAGACTTGCCCATAAAATCTAGGCTGACACTCCCAGTGCAGTGCTGAGGGAGTGCTGCACTGTCAGAGGTGCTGTCTTTCGGATGAGATGTTAAACCGAGGCCCCGTCTGCCCTCTCAGGTGGGCATAAAAGATCCCGCGGCACGATTCAAAGAACAGCAGGGGAGGGAGTCTTGGCCAATATTTATCTCTCAACCAACATCACTAAAACACATGATCTGGTCATTATCACATTGCTGTTTGTGGGAGCTTGCTGTGCGCAAATTAGTTGCTGCGTTTCCTACTTTACAACAGTGACTACACTTCAAAAACAGCTGGTTGTAAAACGCTATGGGACATCATGAGGCGCTATATAAATACAAGTCTTTCCTTACGATTGCAAGAGAACTATGCAGAAAGCCCATAATCCCTTTGATTCCTCTTATTAACAGAGCAGGTGCTATGGGGCACTTGTCGGTCTCTGTGACTGATGGAGGTTAGTGCTGCGTCTTAAAAGGTGAATATTTGACTCCCAATAAAAATGAGTTACAAGCTCTGGATTTCTTAGTGGGTAAATGTAGTCTGGTACATTAAGAGGTCATAAAGATTCCAGGTACAAATCCTGCTTTGTAGCTGAACTTATTTGGGACATTACAGGTGACCTCAGCGTTCACGGGCAAGGATAGGGCAAAGTCAGCCAGAATTCCCAGTCCTGATCACTACACAGTTACCCCTGATGGAAAGTACATGGATATTTAATGATGACGGGCTCATGTTCGGCTCTTTAGCATCCCCCACCCCCTAGTCCCCCACAGTCTGCCAACACTCACTGGCTGGTGCCACAAGAAGTTCAACGACCGTACCAGGGCAGGCAAGGTAACATACTTTCCCCTTTTCTTCCTTGCTCTCTCTGGGAACCAACGCACTCATCTCACCCTATTAAAGCGACACTTGGACTACTAACCCTTCGCAAGGTGAAAGACGGCCACTTGGGCAAGGTGCTGGTGGAGCAGTACCCCAGCATGAATCAGTGCTGTCAGGGAAGACCAAGTGCGGTAAACAAAGGCTGCAAAGTAAATATTATCAATTTTTGCCACGTAAGTACCATGTAAGAGTGTGCTGAGGAAGCGCTGCACTGTCGGAGGTGCCATCTTTCGGATGAGACATTAAACTGCTCTCTCAGGTGGACGTAAAAGATCCCATGGAACTATTTGGAAGAAGAGCAGGGGAGTTATTGTCCTGGTCAATATCTATCCTCAACCAACATAACAAGAACAGATTATCTGGTCATTATTACATTGCTGTTTGTGGGAGCTTGCTATGCACAACTTAGCTGCCGCGTTTCCCACATTACAACAGTGACTGCGCTTCAAAAAGTACTTCATTGGCAGTAAAGCGCTTCGAGACGTCCGGTGGTCGTGAAAGGCGCTATATAAATGCAAGTCTTTCTTTCTAAGATTGGGTTACTGTAGAAATAAGAGTCATGAAATCTGGGCTTTGTGGGGCAAAGCAGCTTTAGGCTAGCTCAAAAGAAAATGCTCCTCGTTACAGAAGCAGGGCAAACAAACAAGAGCTCTTACATGGTGTAGCATAGTCTACAATCAGCGCACACCTTCACATGCTTAATTTCTACTGATACCTATGTTTGCCTTGCCTCAAGCAGTGTGGGTCACTGTGTCTTCTTAGGCAGTCCCTTGGAACCGAGGATGACTTGCTTCCACATTGAAAATGAGTTCTCAGGTGACTGATGAGTCCAATGCGGGACCTACAGTCTCTGTCACAGGCTGGGGCAGACGGTGGTTGAAGGGGACGGGTGGGTGGGGTGCTTGGGTTGACGTGCGCTCCTTCCGCTGTTTGCGCTTGGCTTCCGCTTGCTCCCGGCGAAGAGACTCGAGGTGTTCTGCGCCTTCCCGGATGCTTCTCCACTTCGTGCGGTCTTGGGCCAGGGATTCCCAGGTGTCGGTGGGGATGTTACACTTTTTCAAGGAGGCTTTGAGGGTGTCCTTGAAGCGTTTCCTCTGCCCACCTGGGGCTCTCTTGTCGTGTCGGAGCTCTGAGTAGAGCGCTTGTTTTGGGAGTCTCGTATCGGGCATGCGGACGATGTGACCCGTCCATCGGAGCTGATCGAGCGTGGTCAAAGCTTCGATGCTGGGGATGTTGGCCTGAGCAAGAACACTGACGTCGGTGCGCCTATCCTGCCAATGGATTCGCAGGATCTTGCGGAGGCAGCGTTGGTGGTGCCCCTCCAGTGCTTTGAGGTGCCTGCTGTACATGGTCCATGTCTCATGTCACTGTGTAAACACAAGTTGAAATACCTGAGCTCTTGGGTGAATGTGCTATATATTTGGAATCATGAGGTTCTTTTACAATTACACGTTCTGTCGGCTGATGGGAGGGAGACCATAGTGTGAACCCTGATGACTGAAGTGCAGGCCCACCAAAATAGCAGCCAGGGTAAGGGAGCCAGTTTTTACAAGGAATTACAAAGAAATTACAGCACACAAACAGACCATTCAGCCCATCTGGTCTATCCCAGCGTTTATGCTCCACACAAGCCAACGCTCCCCCCACTTCATCTCACCCTATCAACATATCCTTCTATTCCTTTCTCCCTTGTGTGCTTACCTAGCTTCCTCTTACATGCATCTGTCGCCTCAACCACTCCATGTGGTAGTGAGTTTCACATGCTCACCATTCTCTGGGTCACGAAGTTTCTCCTGAATTCCTTATTCATAGAAGATAGGAGCAGGAGTCGGCCATTCGGCCCTCGAGCCTGCTCCGCCATTCAATGCGATCATGGCTGATCATCCAAATTCAGTACCCTGTCCCTGCCTTCTCCCCATATCCCTTGATCCCTTTAGCCTTAAGAAATATATCTATCTCCTTCTTAAATATATTTAATGAGTTGGCCTCAACTGCCTTCTGTGGTAGAGAATTCCACAGGTTCACCACTCTTTGGGTGAAGAAATTCCTCCTCCTCTCAGTCCTAAATGGCTTACCCTTTATCCTCAGACTGTGACCCCTGGTTCTGGACTCCCCGCCATCGGGAACATCCTTCCTGCATCTAGTCTGTCTAGTCCTGTTAGAATTTTATAAGTTTCAATGAGGTCCCCTCTCATTCTTCTAAACTCCAGCGAATCGACCCAATCTCTCCTCATACGTCATTCCTGCCATCCCAGGTATCAGTCTGCTGAATCTTCGCTGCACTCCCTCCATGGCAAGAACATCCTTCCTCAGATAAGGCAACCAAAACTGCACACAATACTCAAGATGTGGTCTCACCAAGGCCCTGTACAACTGCAGCAAGACATCCTTGCTCCTGTACTCGAACCCTCTCATTACGAAGGCCAACATACCATTTGCCTTCTTAACCGCCTGCTGCACCTGCATGCTTACCTTCAGCGACTGGTGCACAAGGACACCCAGGTCTCGTTGCACTTCCCCTTCTCCCAATCTATTGCCGTTCAGATAAGCCGTTAGTGACTATCTTATATTTATGGCCCCTCGTTCTGGTCTCGCTCGCAAGTGGAAACATCTTCGCTCCGCCTACCCTATCGAAACCCCTTCAGGTCACCACTTTTCAATGTAGGGAGCCCATCTCATGTAAAAGCCGAGCCCAGTGCAGCTACGGAGACCAGGGGCTGAATGTCCACGCAGTGAATTTGTGCCGCTGGAAAAAGATCAGCGCAGGAGGAGGCCATTCGGCCCATTGGGCTTGTGCTGGCTTTTTGAAAGAGCTGTCCAATTAGTCCCACTCCCCCGCTGTTTCCCAATAGCCCTGCAAATCTCCCCTTAATCTTCTCTGCCCCAAGGAGAACAGTCCCAGCTTCTCTAGTCCCTCCACATAATTGAAGTCCGTCATCCCCGGTACCATTCTGGTAAACTGCCTCTGTACCCTCACCAAGACCTTGACATCCTTCCTAAAGTGCGGTGCCTAGAATTGGACACAATACTCCCAACTGGGGCCTAACCAGTGATTTATAAAGGTTTAGCATAACTTCTATGCTTTTGTACTCTATGCCTCTATTTATAAAGCCGAGTCATAGAGTTATACAGCACAGAAAGATGCCCTTCGGCCCATCGTGTCCGCGCCGGCCATCAAGCCCTGTCTATCCTAATCCCATTTTCCAGCACTTGGTCCGTTGCCTTGTGTGCTATGGCGTTTCAAGTGCTCATCTAAATGCTTCTTGAATGTTGTGAGGGTTTCTGCCTCTACCACCCTTTCAGGCAGTGAGTATCCTGTATGCTTTTTTAACAGCCTTATCAACTTGCCCTGCCATCTTCAAAGGTTTCTGTTCGTAAGCCCCCAGGTCTCTCTGATCCTTTAAAAGTGTACCGTTTAGAGAATATCTAAGAATACACCTTTTAAGAATGTCCAAAACTGGACCCTCTGCAGCAAGCAGCCAAAGAAGATGGGAGCAAGGAAGAGAGGAATGCAGAACTTTCCTGACTCTCCTGAAGGAAACTGAGGAGGCACCAAGCCTTGGGTTTCCATGCCAACAACCCTGCCTGGAATCTCACCCGTGCCACCCGGATGGAGGTGGTACGAGCACCTCATCCCATCGAGGCTGCCCAGGAACAAGCTCCAAAGAGGCAACCAACGGTGGCTCCCTGGTCAAGCTGCTATGAGAGGAGGGCCTCCTCAATCTAATGACCCTTTTATCGAGCATTGAGCAACCAACCACCTCTCGCAATACAGACCCTTGGGTTGCACTGGGAGAAGCACCGGAAATAGGTGAAAGAAAGGCACATGCGACCACTCAGGAGGTAGGAAAGAGGAGGTTGGCTTCTGTTCACTTTGGACTACATTGGCTCTTGGGCCGGCAACGCCTCGGTTTTAAAGTTCTGATCCTTGTTTTCAAATCCCTCTATGGCCTCGGACCCCCTCCCTATCTCTGTAGCCTCCTCCAGCCCTACAGCCCTCCGAGATCTCTGCGCTCCTCCAATTCTGGCCTCTTGCGCATCCCTGATTTTCATCGCTCCACCATTGGCGGCCATGCCTTCAGCTGCCTGGGCCCCAATCTCTGGAATTCTCTCCCTAAACCTCTCCGCCTCTCTCTCCTCCTTTAAGACGCTCCTTAAAACCTACCTCTCTGACTAAGCTGTTGGCCACCTGCCCTAATATCTCCTTATGTGGCTCGGTGTCAAATTTTGTAAGAAAACATTCCTGTGAAGCGCCGCGTGAAGTTTTACTCCGTTAAAGGTGCTATATAAATGCAAAGTTATTTTTGTTGTTCATTGTCATCATGCATTCATCCTTCGAAATTCGATCCTCCTTGAAATATTCAGGGAAGAAAATCCAATCAATGGATGGCTATTGGAAGACAAAGCCTAACCCCCTGCACCCATAGATAATGACCCCCAGTAAAAGTGGTCCGAACAGCAGCAGAGGCACACATGCCTCTGGCTGTGGCTCAGTGGGTAGCACTCTCTCGCCTCTGAGTCAGAAGGTTGTGGGTTCAAGTCCCACTCCACGGGACTTGAGCACAAAAAGGCTGATACTCCCAGTGCAGTGCTGAGGGAGTGCTGCACTGTCGGAGGTGCTGTCTTTCGGATGAGACGTTAAACCGAGGGCCCCGTCTGCTCTTTCAGGTGGATGTAAAAGATCCCATGGTACTATTTGAAGAAGCGCAGCGGGAGTTCGTCCTGGGGCCAATATTTATCCCTCAATCAACATCATTAAAAACAGATGATCTGGTCATTATCACATTGCTGTTTGTGGGAGCTTGCTGTGTGCAAATTGGCTGCTGCATTTCCTACATTACAACAGTGACTACACTTCAAAAATACTTCATTGGCTGCAAAGCGCTTTTGGACGTCCGGTGGCTGTGAAAGCGCCATAGAAATGCAAGTCTTTCTTTTACTAGATTGTCCATTAGGAGGACCACTGGGGGTCCTGGACAGATTGGAGGGATATGCTCCAGAAAGTGTGTCATGAATAGTTGTAGCCTGTTGTGCCCTTCACAACTTCGCTATTCAAAAAGGGCTGAACTTTGACCTACCTTGGTACTATTTGATGGAGCAGGGAGTTCTCCCATGGTGCTGACCCTCATTCCTCCCATCAGCTAACGCCGCTAACTAGTCATTCATCTCAGTGCTGTTTATATGAGCTTACTAGGCACAAAACGGCTGCTGTCTCAGTCCACATAACAAGAGTCAGTTGTAGGTAATTTTCGACTTCACTGCCTGGGCAGTAACCTGGCGAGCCTATCGCCCGCCCATTGTCAAACCCGCCCGATTTTCATTCCAATTTTTGCAATGGTTGGGTTATCTGCTCTGCCAGGATATCTCCCAGGAGGGGAAGTTGAAAATGACCCCCACTGAGCTTTGAGATGTTACTGAAACATAATAAGGTTCCACGTAAAGGCTTTCTTCTATAGCCCGAGATTGTAGTTTTATTTATATCACACATTATCCTGGTGGCGTAATCAAAATGATACTCATTGCTTGGCACTGAGCCGTATAGACCAGCTCGGTCTCCAGCTCGGTCTCTGGTCTGTCCTGAGTTAGTTAATCGCACCTTGGGAGGCAGCAGTGGTGCTAGGGTTAGTCTCAGCGCCCCTGAGCTAGGAAGGCTGAAAATCACTCAGCGTTTCCACTCCCAGTCGCTGTCCAGTAACTCCCGCTGTCTTCTTCTCAGGCAGTCCCTCGGAACCGAGGATGACCTGCTTCCACACTAAAAATGAGTTCTCAGGTGACTGATGAGTCCAATACGGGACCTGTCGCTGTTGGGGTTGTCCATGAGGGTCCTGACGTTCCAGGTCCCGAACTTCATTTTAAAGGGTGGAAGATGCCTGTGCGTGAATTCTTTTAACGTGGGGTGGCCGTTGCACACCAGCTACCACACGGGCTTGACAGAGCAAGGTCTTGGTCCAATGGCAAGGGGATCCAAGACGATTGGAGACCAGGCTCTGCTACATCGGCCTAGCACACACACAAACATACTGTGTGCATGTGTGTGTGGACATGGGGACCAGGACGGGGAATCAGGCTCGGCTGTGATGCCCCACGCAGTCAAACAGTCTGCCGATAGTTGCAAGGCGGTCTCGCTCAAGGAGATCGCCAACTTGGGGGGTAAAAGTGATTGGAGGGCAAGCTAATGTCCGGCATGAATTGTGGGGGGAGGGAAATTGGAATAGAGAAGAAAATAATGAATAAAACAGTGCCCACATATATGTCTACTGGTGGAACAAGTTTCAAATTGAACTTTAGTAACCTCACTCTGGAGGTACAGTCAGTTCAAGACAAACAAGCTTCTGTATGCTCCCAGGAGTGTTTCAACACTGCATTCGTTCACTAAAGCAGTGATGTTTTCCCTGGAACCATTAGGATAACTCTGTTGGTAACTTATTATGCAGTGTATCCTAAATCGCACCAAGTCCTGTTCACCCATCGCCCCCTGTGCTCGCTGACCTACACTGGCTCCCGGTCCGGCAACGGCTCAATTTAAAAATTCTCATCCTCGTGTTCAAAACCCTCCACAGCCTCGCCCCCCCCCCGCGTATCTCTATAATCTCCTCCAGCCCGACAACCCTCTGAGATATCTGTGCTCCTATTCTGGCCTCATGCACATCCCTGATTTCCTTTGCTCCACCATTGGCTGCCGAGGCCCTAAGCGCTGGAATTCCCTCCCTAAACCTCTCCGCCTCTCTACCTCTCTCTCTCTCTCCTCCTTCAAGAAACTCTTTAAAAAACCTACCTCTTTGACCAAGCCCATTCCTATTATCTCCTTATGTGGCTCGGTGTCAAATTTTGTCTGATAATACTCCTATGAAGCGCCTTGGAACGTTTTACTATGTTAAAGGCGCTGTATAAATACAAGTTATTGTGGTTGGTTTTAAACTCTATTATTATGGGCTACATATTGGTGCCTCCCCTTTTTGGATTGGGTGTTCTGTTCTTTCTGAACCAAACAATATTATGCAAGACTAAGGCTGCCATTTTTGTTAGGTTCAGTACTGGATGGGACATTTTAAGGGCTCTCCCAACATGTTAGTAATATTATCTTATTTCTGTGTTGCATAACTGAGGTATTCGATTAATTTTCAGCAACAGCAATACAAACCTGAGAACGCAAACCATGATCTCACCCCTTGTACTGCCCTTATTCTACCCTCTGTCCGAATGATGGCAATGCCAATGCGATGATAGTACATGAGCTCTCATTTTAAACAAACTACCTTGCGTGAGGCGTGGTCCCAGGACGGGTGCTTCCCCTCTCTGTGGGAGGGGAGTCACCTCAGGCAGCTGTTTGATATTCCCTATCTGTTAGTTAAAAATGCAGCATTGAAATAGAAAGACTTGCATTTCGATAGCGCCTTTCACAACCTCAGGACGTGCCATAGCACTTCACAGCCAATGAAGAACGTTTGAAGTGGGGTCACTGTTGTAATGTAGGAAACGCGGCAGCCAATTTGCGCACAGCAAGCTCCCACAAACAGCAATGCGATAATGACCGGATAATCTGTTTTTGTGATGTTGAGGAATAAATATTGGCCCCAGGACACCGGGGAGAACTCCCCTGCTCTTCTTCGTGGGATCTTTTACATCCACCTGAGAGAGCAGACGAGGCCTTGGTTTAACATGTAATCCGAAAGACGGCACCTCCGCCAGTGCGGCACTCCCTCAGCACTGCACTGGAGGCCTGATGCCCCTCTTCTAGGCCAAGGAAGATCTTTGCTGCATGGGCTGTGTATGGCCAGAGTTTCATGGACTGTGTATGGCTACAGGTCACAGCTTGTACACCACCGAGATAGGTATGATAATTTATGAACTTTGAAACTGGGTGGAAGGAGACAGTAGTTTTTCCCGGTCTTGTTCATTCCTATATTCCAAGACTTGAAGTGTTTTTATATATTGCACCTAACAAGGTGCTGGAGGCAACTCCCAGCAGACGGGTCAGTGGACTGGTAACCCCAACATAAACCTGTGGATTCACTAATGCCACCAGCCAGGAAGACATCATTCATAAAACATAAGAAATAGGAGCAGGAGTAGGCCATATGGCCCCTCGAGCCTGCTCCGCCATTCAATAAGATCATGGCTAATCTTCGACCTCAACTCCACTTTCCCTCCTGATCCCCATAATCCTTGATTCCCTTAGTGCCCAAAAATCTATCGATCTCTGTCTTGAATATACTCAATGACTGAGCATCCACAGCCCTCTGGGGCAGAGAATTCCAAAGATTCACCACCCTCTGAGTGAAGAAATTTCTCCTCATCTCAGTCCTAAATGGCCAACCCCTTATTCTGAGACTGTGCCCCCTAGTTGTAGACTCCCCAGCCAGGGGGAAACAGCCTCTCAGCATCTACCCTGTCAATCCCCTTCAGAATGTTAGACATTTCAATGAGATCACCTCTCATTCTTCTAAACTCTAGAGAATATAGGCCCAATCTACTCAATCTCTTCTTATAGGACAACCCTCTCATCCCAGGGATCAATCTAGTGAATCTTTGTTGCACCGTCTCTAAGGCAAATATATCCTTCCTTAGGTAAGTGTCAGCTATGGTTCAGTGGGTAGCACACTCGCCTCTGAGTCAGAAGGTTGTGGGTTTCAAGTTTCACTCCCGGGATTTGAGCACATAAAGCTAGGCTGACACTCCCAGTGCAGTGCTGAGGGAGTGCTGCACTGTCGGAGGTGCTGTCTTTCGGATGAGACGTTAAACCGAGGCCCCGTCTGCTCTCTCAGGTGGACATAACGGATCCCATGGCACTATTTGGAAGAAGAGCAGGGGAGTTCTCCCTGGTGTCCTGGGCCAATATTTATCCCTCAACCAACATAACAAAAACAGATTATCTGATCATTATCACATTGCTGTTTGTGGGAGCTTGCTGTGCGCAAATTGGCTGCCGCGTGTCCCACATTACAACAGCGACTCCACTTTAAAAGTACTTCATTGACTGTAAAGCGCTTTGAGACGTCCGGTGGTCGTGAAAGGCGCTATAGAAATGTAAGTCTTTCTTTCTTTCTAAGGAGTAAGGAGACCAAAACTGTACACAGTTCTCCAGGTGTGGTCTCACCAAAGCCCTGTATAATTGTAGCAAGACTTCCTTACACTTATACTCCAACCCCCTTGCAATAAAGGCTAACCAGCTTGTCTCAGTGGTCGTACTGAATCCACCAAGTTTACTCTGGGATTATCGCCTGCTGCACAAGACCCTCTCCCCCCACCCCCCGCCCCACACACATCAGATTTGGGTGGCCCACCACCCCATTACACACAGTATAAAGGCGGCTTAAAGTTGGCCTGTGAGATCTAGAGTGCACTGGTCCATCCTTCAGATCAGCCGCGATCTCACTGAATGGCAGAACAGGCTCGAGGGGCTGAACGGCCTGCTCCTATATTCCTCCCAGTAATCTCACCTGAATTCTTTGCTGGAACTTGGCAGCCGTTAAAAGCTGGCCTGCTGAGAGAACGTTCAGAGGTGGGGATAGAAGGGGATTCACAACACAGTGCGACCTTGAGACCCGCAAAAGTGATTGAACTAGTTTCTCTCTCACCTGCGTTTCGTTGAGTCTACTCGATTTGACCCCTGCGTAAAAAAAAAGACTGGTGGTTTATACGAGATTTCTCTCTAAGGTCACTTTCTCATCAGATCCTGTTTTTCTAGTCTGGCAGCTTCACCCTCCATTCCAAAAGGGGAACTGCATCAGCCACTAGCACAAGCATTTATAGGCTTGTCTGGTTACCAAGATTAACTGACTCAGGTCATACTGACATCAAAGTGGTGCAAAAACTCTCTGCATTGTGTTGGTTAATACACAGTGGGGTTTTATTTCATGCTAGTTGTCAAGTCAGCTGTGGCTCAGTGGGTAGCGCTCAAGCCTCTGAGTCAGAAGGTTGTTGGCTTGGGTCCTGCTCCAGAGACTTGAGCACATAATCCAGGCTAACACTCCCAGTGCAGTGCTGAGGGCGTGCTGCACTGTCAGAGGTGCCCCCTTTCAGATGAGATGCGAAACCAAAGCCCCGTCTGCTCTCTCAGGTGGACGTAAAAGATCCCATGGCGCTATTTGGAAGAAGAGCAGGGGAGTTCTCCCCAGCGTCCTGGCCCAATATTTATCCCTCAATCAAAAAAAACATTATCTGGCCATTATCACATTGCTGTTTGTGGGAGCTTGCTGTGCGCAAATTGGCTGCTGCGTTTCCCACATTACAACAGAGACTACACTCCAAAAGAAAGTATTTCATTGGCTGTAAAGTGCGTTGGGACGTCCGGTGGTTCTTTTTGTCTCCCCTATTTCCTGGTAGGCATCGACACCTTGCTGGGTTACGGTTGCACAGGTGTTAGCAGCCCTCCCATGCTTCACCCAAATGAACGTTCTTCATGTGTGTGACTGTTGAACTGCCGGTGGCATCGCCGCCAACCTCGATCGTGCCCACACCCGGCGTCTGCATGCACGCAATTCCATCAGGGGTGAACCCTGGCAGATCTTCAACATCCCTACCGCGGGGGGGCACTGAGAAGCAATTTTAGTCCCACGACTGCTACCCTAGCCGAGACCAGCTAAGTCAGCATCGAATCCTGGGATCTTCCTGAGCTATATATATGGCTCGACAACTTGCAAAAACATCCCGAGGTGATTCACAGGACAGTAAATCAGACAGAAATTGACACCGAGCCAAGGAAGGAAACATTAGGACAGGTGATCAAAAGCTTTATTTTTTATTCGTTCATGGGATATAGGCATCGCTGACAAGGTCAACATTTATTGCCCATCCCTAATGGTCTTGAGAAAGTGGTGGTGAGCCGCCTTCTTGAACCGCTGCAGTCCGTGTGGTGAAGGTGCTCCCACAGTGCTGTTAGGGAGGGAGTTCCAGGATTTTGACCCAGCGACGATGAAGGAATGGACGATATATTTCCAAGTCAGGATGGTGTGTGACTTGGAGGGGAACTTGGAGGTGGTGGCGTTCCCATGCGCCTGCTGTCCTTGTCCTTCTAGGTGGTGGAGGTTGCGGGTTTGAGAGCTTGGTCAACGAGGTAGGTTTTAAGGAGCGTCGGAAAGGAGGAGAGAGAGGTAGAGGGGCGAAGAGGTTCGGGGAGGGAATTTCAGAGCTTGGGGCCGAGACGGCTGAAGGCACGGCCGCCAATGGTAGAGTGAGGGAAGTGGGGGATGCGCAAGAGGCCCAGAATTAGAGGAGTGCAGAGGTCTTGGAGGGTTGTAGGGCTGGAGGAGGTTACAGAGATAGGGAAGGGGTGAGGCCGTGCAGGGATTTGAACATGAGGATGAGAATTCACTGGTGACGCTCACTGAGATGACGGGAAAGCAGCTTTTCCCCTCCCTGCTCCTGACTCATGCTGGGTGTGGTAGCCCGGGCACAAGCAGCTCTTTGCTCTGTTGCACAAATGCCCATTTCGCAATATGAGTCCAGACAGCAACAACAACAACAACTTGCATTTATATAGCGTTTTTGTCGTAAAACATCCCACGGTGCTTCACAGGAGCGATTATCAAACACAATTTGACATCGAACCACATGAGGAGATATTAGGACAGGTGGCCAAAAGCTTGGTCAAAGAGGTAGTTTTTAAGGAGCGACTTAAAGGAGGAGAGAGAGGCGGAGAGGTTTAGGGAGGGAATTCCAGAACTTAGGGGCCCAGGCACGGCCGCCAGTGGTGGAGCGATGAAAATCGGGGATGCATAAGAGGCCAGAATTGGAGGAGTGCAGAGATCTCGGAGGGTTGAAGGGCTGGACGAGGTTTCAGCAAGTTGGAACTTTGGGTGATCTTGACCCTACTACTCCAGGGACACTGAGGCCAATTCCAGCGACCCCTTTCAGCACAGGGAGACCAAAAGCGCCTTGGAACGTTTTACTACGTTAAAGGCGCCACATAAATGCAAGTTGTTGTTGAAGATCGATTCTAGGTGGACATAAAAGAACCCACGCCACTATTTCAAAGAGGGGCAGGGTAGTTCTCCCCGGTGCCCTGACCAGTATCTACCAACCGACATCACTAAAACAGATGACATGATCATTATTACATTACTGTTTGTGGGATCTTGCTGTGTGCAAGCTGGCTGCCGCGTTTCCTACAGGGACACCACTGTCAAACTGTTGGAAAAAGATTATCTCCCTGACATGTTAGTCTAATGACCGCATAGTGACTATTCTCCTTGGGTGGGGGGTGGGGGGGGGAGGTAAGGGTAGTGTAATTGGCTCCAAGGCAATGAGAAAATCGGAACCGATTCAACTCTGTGTGGCAGATCTGGTAATCCGGTGTATTAACCAGCAAAGACCTGCAGTACACCAGGATACCATTGGTGATGATCGACCAGCCAGCTTTAACCTTTGATATGGCCTGAAGGGGTAGACCTCTCATCAGGGGCTGGGATTGTTCCCACCCGGCTCCAGATAATCCTCGGAATTCAATGGGAAGGGTGCTTCTAGCCGGACAAGCGGCTGGTGAGCTTAACTTTGCTCTGTGGGGAGGGGGGGCGAGATGCATGGTTTTTAAAGAAAGAAAGACTCGCATTTCTATAGCGCCTTTCATGACCACCGGACGTCCCAAAGCGCTTTACAGTACTTTTTGAAGTGAAGTCACTGTTGTAATATAGGAAACCAATTTGTGCGCAGCGAGCTCCCACAAACAGCAATGTGATAACGACCAAATAATCTGTTTTTGTGATGTTAATTGAGGGATAAAAATTGACACGGGGGAAGGCCCCTGGTGGGTGCCATGGGATCTTTTACATCCACCTGAGAGAGCAGGCAGGACCACAGTTTAAATATCTCATCTGAAAGACAGTCACCTCCGACAGTGCAGCGCTCCCTCAGCACTGCACTGTAGTGTCAGGGTAGATTTTTGTGCTCAAGTCCCTGGAGTGGGACTTGAACCCACAACCTTCTGACTCAGGGGCGAGTGTGCTACCCACTGAGCCACAGCTGACACAGTCCATTCTTCAATGACTTGGTCTGGAGACACTGGTGCGTGTCCGACATCTGAATGACCAGAAACAAAATATCAATCATGTCACAAGATCGCCAGGCTATATATATTAAAAAAACAATTTCCCAGTTCCCTTCCTCCTCCAAGCGTGATGATTTCCCTTTAAACTCCTCCCCCATTTTACATTTAACTAACAAATTGAACGCTGCAGAATGGCCAGGAGCTCAAAAGGCATCTTTTAAATGGAATGTTTTCTGGGCGGCGTCACTGATGGATTGATTGATTGATGCAGACGCGACGTGGATCCAGATGTGACGGGTGCAGGTGGAGGCGAGCAGCTGGCCAGCTGTGCGTGTTGTTCTTTTTTTAAAAAAAGAAAAAAAGGTCTGCGGTGCAGCGACCATCGGCAGTCGGCAACCCCCTTCGAGCCGGCCCCTGGTGAGTGCCGAGCACCAAGTGGCTCCGGGCTGAGCGACTTTTTTGCGCTGTGCATTGTGTCAATTCGCAAGGCTGGTGTGTCGATGTCACTGAACCTGCGGGGGGAAGCTGAGCGCAAGAAAGTGGCAAGAAAGCATCTGGAGAGGGACCCCCCCACCTCCCAACAGCACCCCCCTCTCCAAAGCATTGGATTGACTTGCCATCAGGACCATTGCTTTTACTTGGCTTTTAAATCTCTTCCAACAGCCTGGATTGGGTGCAGCTGGAAATGGCTAACTCCAAGGACTCCCCACCCAACAGGCAAGTATTTGGGGAGTGGGGTGGGGGTAAAAAAAATATCAGCTTGCAACTCCTAGCGTTGTGGGCAGAGTAACCTGCCAACGTGTGCAGCACCTGAGTTACAATTATCAAGGTGAAATGCTTGATGACTGCGGGTTATTGTTTACAGATACTGTTAGCCTCAGCAACAGCGTTCAGGACGTTTTTTAAAAAAATTCTCTTCTCTCTCGGGAGAGGCACCCGTTGCATGCAAAAGCCTTTTTTTTCTGACTTTTTAAGCCAGCCTGTTGAATGTTGCTCGAAGGATGAGCCCAGCCCTGGCTCAGCCAGCTGGTAACGTTGCCCTTTTCTGCCCTGCTTGCTTGAAAAGTTGCCACATGGCCATTTATGTTAATGCGCTGACTGTGTAGGGAGGGGTAACCAGTACGCAACAGGTGCGACGCACTCCGAAGGAGCAGGATCCCACCTGAGGAAAGTTGTTTAGCACAAGGTGGATTCCATTGCCTTTCTTTGGGGAGGGGGAAGTCATTTCATCCATCCCTCCCTCCTTTTCTTTCCCCTGTGGTTTTTTTTATACTTAGAATCGTAGGGGGTGAAATCGGTCTGTGCAACAACTTGCATTTATATAGCGCCTTTAACGTAGTGTGACGTACCCAAGGCACTTCACATCAGGCATAATTTGATACCGAACCGCATCAGGAGACATTGGGACAGGTGACCAAAAGCTTGGTCAAAGAGGTGGGTTTTAAGGCCTATCTTAAAGGAGGGGAGAGAGAGAGAGAGGTAGACGAGGTTTAGACAGGGAATTCCAGAGCTCAGGGCCCAGGCTGCTGAAGGCACGGCCGCCAATGGCGGAGCGATGGAAATCGGATCTGTACAAGAGGCCAGAATCGGAGGAGCCCAGAGATCTCGGAGGGTTGCCGGGCCGGAGGAGGTTACAGAGATAGGGAGGGGGGCGAGGAGGCCGCGGAGGGATTTGAAAGCAAGGTTGAAAATTTTTTAATCGAGGCGTCGCCGGACCGAGGGTCAATGTAGGTCGGCGAGCACAGATGGGTGCGAGCTAGAATAAGGGAAGCAGAGATTCGGATGAGCTCAAGCACGTTGATAGGGTGGGATGAAGTAGGGATGGGAGGAGGCTCGTGTGCAGCATAAACACCGGCACGGACCAACTCGGTCGAACGGCCTGTTTCTGTGCTGTACATTCGACGTAAAAATGGGCTGATTTTCTTTCTGTAAACTTTAATGGAAAAGGGCGGGGTGTAAAACGGGTCGCCGATTCATTATTTCGTGCTTCCGGCATAGACCGATTTCACCCCCTTAGAGTTTTGCGGCACAGAAGGAGGCCATTCAGCCCATTCCAGCTCTTATCTACTTCGTCCCTTTCCCCTCTCCCCAGATCCTTTGAAATAATTTTTTCCAGATATTTACCCACATTCCTGTTGCAAGCTATTGTGGATTCTGCTTCCACCATTGATTCCAAGTCCTAACAACTCCCGTTTCTTTTTAAAAATCTTCTCACTGATTCCTTCATTCTTTCGGTGATCATCTCAAATTTATGACCTCCAATTACTGTCTCACCACACAGTAACGTTTTCCCTATTTACTGTATCGAAGCTTCTCATAACCTTTGTAGACTTCTATTAGATCTCTTTTGTTCTGATGTAAGGAGCCCCATTTTCTCTAGTCTCTCCTCATAAACAATTTGGCCTAGAAATCCAGTGGTAACACTCACCACTGTATTTCGGGCGCCCAATATGGCGGGTATGGCGGGCAGGACGGGCGCGTGCTCATTATGCGGCAGAGGTGCGCCGCCTGCTGTATTGGTAACGTCAGAAAAAGAGACGCCCAGGGCTCCTGCCTGAAACAGGCGTTGGGCCCTTTGCATGTACACATAGTGGGGTCTAACGGGCCTGTTTGAGGCCACTTTTGCAAACTTGGGCTGCCTCGAATGCACTGACTCAGGACAAAGTGGTCTACATGCCGTCCAACCAACGGTCCTTGAAGGGACGGTCGGAGGCCACCGCCAAAAAAGTTAAGTTTTGAAAAAAATAAAATAAGTTGCCTGAATGTGGAGCCGGAATTGCTCCTCCCGGGTCCATTGCAGCGCCTAAGACCGTCGCTGGCCCCCAATCGCTTGCCCCCCTCCCTTACCCAATCCTGATCGCTTGCCCCCTCCCTCCCAAACGCTCATGCCCTCTCCCCGACCTATCTGAGGGCTACAGCCCATGACGTAGCGGCCCGAAATTGAAATCCTCTTTCCTGCTCTCATGTAAATGAGGCCCGAGGTCCAAAAGTGGGCGTGCCATAGGCCGACTCGTTCCAGGGCGAACCAGTTTCATAGAATGATACAGCACAGAAGGAGGTCATTCGGCCCATCGTGCCTGTGCCAGCTCTTTGAAAGCTATGCAGTTATCCCTCTCCACTGCCCTTTCCCTATAACCCTGCAATTATTTTCCCCTTCAAGTAGCTATCCAATTCCCTTTTAAAAGTTACGATTGAATCTGCTTCCACCGCCCTATCATGGAGTGCATTCCAGATCACAACAACTCGCTTCGTTTTAAACAAAAAAATTCTACTCCTCTCCCCCTCTGGTTCTTTTGCCAATTACATTCAATCTGTGTCCTCTGGTTACTGACCCTCCTGCCAGTGGAGACAGTCTCTCCCCATTTCCTCTGTGAAAGACCCTCATAGGCCTACCGCAAAGCCAAGATCTGCCCCATGAGCCTTGGTTTCACCACAGACAGGATGCAGGTTGGAGAATGAGCGCATTCTGTTAGCAGAGGAATACACGCTGATGCAATCAGTGACACGACACGTTCTGGGGCTTCCAAATATTTTGAGAGAAAATAAAAATCCCAAGCACCATTAATGAGAAAGAAGCACTTGCATCTTGTCCCATCTCTCTGAAACATCCCCAACGCTTCACCTACAGTTAATTACTTTAAAGTGCAGTGACTGTTATGCGGGGAGATGACAACAACTACTTAAAAAAAAAAAAAATCATTCCCAAGAAATGAGCGTCGCCGGCACAGCCGGCATTTATTGCCCATCCCTAGTTGCCCTTGAGAAGGTGGTGGTGAGCCGCCTTCTTGAACCGCTGCAGTCCGTGTGGTGAAGGTGCTCCCTTAACACAGTTGGGTAGGCAGTTCCAGAGTTTTGACCCAGCGACGATGAAGGAACAACGATCTATGTCCAAGTCGGGATGGTGTGTGACTTGGAGGTGGTGGTGTCCCCATGGCCTTGCTGCCCTTGTCCTTCCAGGTGGTAGAGGTCGCGGGTTTGGGAGGTGCTGCAGAAGAAGCCTTGGAGAATTGCTACAGTGCATCTTGTAGATGGTACACACTGCAGCCACGGTACGCCGGTGGTGGAGGGAGTGAATGTTTAAGGTGGTGGATGGGGTGCCAATCAACAGACTGCTTTGATCTGGGTAGTGTTGAACTTCTTGAGGTTTACAGCTGGTATTCCATCACACTGACTTGTGCCTTGTAGGTGGTGAAGAGGCTTTGAGGGGGTCAGGAGTGGGCAATGGTAATGCCATTGAATGTCAACAGAAGGTAGTTAGACTCTGTATTGTCACAGTGACAGTCTTGGCTGAGTGGGTAGCACTCTCGGCTCTGAGTCAGAAAGTTGTGGGTTAAAGTTCCGCTCCAGAGACTTGAGCACAAAATTCAAGGCTAACACTCCCAGTGCAGTGCTGAGGGAGTGCTGCACTGTCAGAGGTGCCGTCTTTCAGACGAGATATTAAACCAAGACCCCCTCAGGTGGACGTACTGGAACCCATGTCACTACTTAAAATAAGAGCAGGGGAGTTATCCCTGGTATCCTGGCCAATATTTATCCCGCAGCCAACACCCAAAACAGATTATCTGGTCATTATCATTTGTGGGAGCTTATTGTGTGCAAATTGGCTGCTGCATTTCCCACATTACGACAGTGACTACACTCCAAAAGTACTTAATTGGCTGTAAAGCGCTTTTGGATGTGAAAGGCGCTATATAAATGTAAGTCTGCCTTTCTTTTTGATGGAGATTGCCTTGTGGCGCGAATGTTACTTGCCACTTATCAGTCCGTACATTTTTGTGTAGTGGGGGGTGGGTGCTCGCGTTTCTGTGCATTTATATAGCACCTTTTAATGTAGAAAATCATCCCACAGCGCTCCATAGAGGTGTGAGGAAAAAAAAAATGGACCAAGTCTTTACAAAGCAAGATCCCACAAACAATGAAATGAATGACTGGAAAATCTGCTCTTGGTGATGTTGGTTCAGGGAGGCTGAGACACCAAGAGAACTCCCCGCTCTTCCAATAGTGCTGCAAGATTGTTCGCATCCACCCGAGCTGGCAGAGAGGACCAGGGTTTAGTGTTCCATCCAGAAGATGGCACCTCTGACAGTGCAGCACTCCCTCGAGTGTCCCTGCAGTGTTGGGCTAGGTTATGCGCTCAAGTCTCTGGAGTGGGGCTTGAACCCGCACCCTTCTGGCTCGGGTGAGAGTGCTGCCCACTGAGCCAAGCTTTCACTTGGAACCCATGGGTCAGTTTTTCAGAGTTGGGTGGGAGGTGAAGGAAAGTCAAAGTAAAGTGGGTTCAATGATCTTCCCCAATTCTTTTTGAGAGCGAGAGACAATATTTGAACTGCATTCTTATAGATTCGCTTTACTGTTTCCCTTGTATTGAGATGTTAAAGGAGAAATAGAGTGGGGTGATAATGACGGACATTTAGTGATGGGAAGGGCCTACGTGGGTGTTATGACTGCACTGCTTTGACGGAGCTATGAAATCAGATGAGACGTTGAACCAAAGCTCCTTCTGCCTGTTCAGGTGTATGTTGAACATCCCACGGCACTATTTGAAGAATGCAAGGAATTCTCCCAGATTTTTGGTCAACATTCCTCCCTTGAGCGACGCCACACACAAAAAAAAAACAGATTAACTGGTCTGATGTCTGCCTGTGGGATGTTGCTGCAGCAGAATGGCTGTCTCACTTGCCTGTGCAGCCAAGTTATTGCGACGTTCAAGGAGTAAGTGAGTGGGGTAATATGACAGACAAGGGCGTTCTGTGATGGGAAGGTCCTAATGTGGGTGTTAGGATGACACTGGGGAGAGGGCGTTCACCTGCTCCGTGTGTGGGAAGGGATTCACTTGTATCGTATCACCTTATTGAACTCTAACTTGTTCACTCTGAGGCTTACATAGAACGCACAGCACAGAAACCTGGGCCAGCTGTAATTCCAGCTCTGTGCCCCGCGCTCATGTCACGTAACGCTATGCTCCATGAACGCTACATTGTAAAATTTATCCTCCAACGCATTGATATGAATGATTGCAAACCATGTGAGTTCCACTGTCAGGTCTTTGAACTACACTGTGAGAATGTTGGTGCACATATACTAATGCAATCGTATGAAGCTCCTTCCTTGGCTAGTTCAATGCAGGACTCCGAGTCAGGACATGGCTGGCTCACGCCCCACTGCAAAACTTCACATAATCCAATCTGACCCGTCAGCACAGCACTGAGGGAGTGCTGCATTGTCAGAGCTGCCGCCCTTTGGGTGAGACGTTAAACCGACTGAGAGGAACGTTAAATGCCCCATAACACCATTCGAAGAAGAGTAGAGTTTTCCTGGCATCTTGGCCAATGTTTCTTCCTTTTAAAGGGTGGGTTAAATTGTCACTCATCTCATTGCTGTTTGTGGGTTCTTGCTCTGTTTGCCTACGTGACAAAATTTGACGATGATACCAAACTTGGAGCTGTGGTAAACAGTGAGGAGGATACCAATCGACTGCAACAGGACATAGATAGGCTAGCAGAATGGGCAGACAAGTGGCAGATGGAATTTAATACAGAGAAGTGTGAGGTGATGCATTTTGGCAGAAGGGATAGGGAGAGGCAATCTAGATTTAATGGCACAGTTCTAAAGAGTGTGCAGGGACAGAGAAACCTGGGGGTTCATGTGCATAGATCTTTGAAGGTGGCAGGACATATTGAGAGAGTAGTTAGCAAAGCATATGGGATCTTGGGCTTCATAAATAGAGGTATTGAGTACAAAAGCAGGGAAGTTATGCTGAACCTTTATAAAGCTCTGGTTAGGTCACAACTAGAGTATTGCGTCACCACACTTTAGGAAGGATGGGAAGGTCCTTGAGAGGGTGCAGAGGAGATTTACCAGAAAGGTTCGAGGGTTGATGGATTTTAGCTACAAGGTTAGGTTGGAGAAGCTGGGGTTGTTCTCCTTGGAGCAAAGGAGGTTGAGGGGAGATTTGATAGGGGTGTACAAGATTATGACTGGTTTGGATAAGGTAGACAGAGAAAGGCTGTTCCCATTAGCTGATGGTACAAGGACTAGGGGACACAGATTTAAGGTTTTGGGCAAGAGATACAGGGGGGAACGTGAGGAAGAACTTTTTTACGCAGCGAGTGGTAATGACCTGGAACTCGCTGCCGACGAAGGTGCTGCAAGCGGAGACGATCAATGATTTCAAAAGGAAATTGGATAGGCACTTGAGGGAAATAAACTTGCAGGGCTACGGGGATAGAGCGGGGGAATGGGACTGATTGGATTGCTCTACAGAGAGCCGGCACGGACTCGATGGGCCGAATGGCCTCCTTCTGTGCCTCTATGAACGGGTGACTGCACTTGATTCTCTACACGTCATTGAGATGGTCCTGAACGGATGAGAATGCGGAATTTAAATGCAAGTCTGTCTTTCCTACAGTACAGATTTGTCTGTTGTTCCCTCAGACATTATCCTGGTGATGGACTTCTACAGCAAAGCCCTTGGTATTTTTACAGACTGTAAGAGCTGTCTTGGCCCCTTCTACTTTTTTCTAACACAATTAAGCAACTCAGTTTAGCTCATGACCACGTGAGTGGCACTTGAGTGCTTTGTAACTGCATGGGAGCCCAGCGATTGTGTTGCTGTCTTTTTAACACAGTCCCAGCCACGTGATATTATTAACTTGTGTAATTTGGTTTATCTTTGGAAAAAAGCTATATTTAAACCAGAGTTGTTGCGGGCTGCTGGGGTGAATGGCACCTTTTCTTTCATTCCCATGGGCCTCCAACCTGTGGAAAGAAAGTGGTTTCCAAAAACAGACGAGCAGGGTCATTTGCTTCATTGCTGTTTGTGGGATCTTTCAATGCGTGAGATGGCTGCGGCATTACAATAGCAAGAGTGACCGCACTTCAACTTAACTTGTCCTGAGAGACATCACAGTGACCGTTCCAGCATCTTTTCATTCTTTCCCAGGATCTCGGGACTGTGGCGTTCCTTGCCTCTCTCTCTCTGTCCGTCCTCCCTCCCTCCCTCCCTCCCTCCGTCCTTCCTCCCTCCGTCCGCCCTCCTTCCTCCCTCCGTCCCCCTGTCCTCCTTTCCTCGTACAACCTACTGGTCCTTCTCGACCTCTCTGCAGCCTTTGACACGGTTGACCACGTCCTCTCCTCCAACGCCTCTCGTTCATTATCCAGCTGAGTGGGACTGCCCTTGCCTGGTTCCACTTTTTTTTCCCTCCCAGAAGCTGGCAGCTGTCCTTCATTCTGCCAGTGCATTTCACACTTCTTTTAGCCTCAACCTGTCACATTAACACCACCTCTTGCCTTGATCATCTCTTAATGTCTCTTAATCTCTCCTTTTGTTCTTTCATCCCCTCCCCCTTTTCCCAGCTTTATCCTTGCCTTAAATCTATTTCATTTCCTGCTATTTCCAGTTCTGACTAAAGGTCTTCGAACTGAAACGTTAACTCTGTTTCTCTCTCCACGGATGCTGCCTCGCCTGCTGAGTTTTCCCAGTGTTTTCTGTTGTTATTCCACTTTTACCTATCTAGTTGTAGCCAGAGAATCTCCTGCAATGGCTTCTCTTCCCACCACTGCACCGTTACCTCCTGAAGTCCCCCCAAGGATCCACCCTCTCCTATTTCTCATCGACATGCTGCCCCTCGGCGACATCATCTGAAGACACAACGTCCGCGGAGTTCCACGTTGTACGCTGACGAAATTCAGCTCTACCTCACCACCACCGCTCTCGACCCCTCCACTGCAAGTTGCTGTTGTTGATGACTCTCTTGGAGTTTGATGCCCCTGGTGCCAGGTTTCCTCCAGTATCTCGCCCAAATGGCCATTGCACACCTGTGAACTTAGACAGCGAGTGCTGGCAGTGAGTGACCGTGGGCAAATCACAGCTGAGGTACCACCAACGCTGCCTCCGCAAGATCCTGCAAATCCATTGGCAGGATAGGCGCACCAACGTCGGTGTTCTCGCTCAGGCCAACATCCCCAGCATCGAAGCTCTGTTCAGCTCCGATGGACGGGTCACATCGTCCGCATGCCCGATACGAGACTCCCAAAACAATCGCTCTACTCGGAGCTCCGACACGGCAAGAGAGCCCCAGGTGGGCAGAGGAAGTGACCCCTCAAAGCCTCCTTGGGAAAAAGTGCAACATCCCCCCACCGACAACTGGGAATCCCTGGCCCAAGACCGCACAAAGTGGAGGAGAAGCGTCCGGGAAGGCGCCGAACACCTCGAGTCTCTCCGCCAGGAGCAAGCGGAAGCCAAGCGCAAACAGCGGAAGGAGCGCACGTCAACCCAAGCACCCCCACCCACCCGCCCCTTCAACCACCGTCTGCCCTACCTGTGACAGAGACTGTAGGTCCCGCATTGGACTCATCAGTCACCTGAGAACTCATTTTTAGTGTAGAAGCAAGTCATCCTCGGTTCCGAGGGACTGCCTAAGAGAGAGAGATCACAGCTGAGCCTGATCATGTTCTCCCCTGACTTCCACGCGCATTCCCTTTCCAGCGGGGATCCGGTGCAGGAAGCCTGGCTGATTTTCCCATCCTGATCCGGGGCCCTGTAGACCAAATTGTACCATGGCTGAAATCAGTTAACTCAGCACAGACTGAGAATGAAACCTGAGTAGCATCTGGTCTCTACCACCCGGCTACACACTGTCCTTGCCAAATATACCATTAGGAGAACTGTCCTGAGATATATAAGTTGCAATAGAGGAAGTACCTAACCCGTCATTTTTAATCAAGACCGTTGGGTTGGGCTTTTTCCTGGAAAAATGGATGAAATCCTGGAATATAAAAAAAAAAATTTGTTCCTGGGATGTGGGCGTCGCCGGCAAGGCCAACATTTATTGCCCATCCCTAGTTGCCCTTGAGAAGGTGGTGGTGAGCCGCCTTCTTGAACCGCTGCAGTCCGTGTGGTGAAGGTGCTCCCACAGTGCTGTTAGGGAGGGAGTTCCAGGATTTTGACCCAGCGACGATGAATGAACGGCCGATATATTTCCAAGTCAGGACTGTGTGTGACTTGGAGGGGAACTTGGAGGTGGTGGTGTTCCCAAGCGCCTGCTGCCCTTGTTCTTCTAGGTGGAAGAGGTCGCGGGTTTGGGAGGTGCTGCCGAAGAAACCTTGGCAAGTTGCTGCAGTGCATCTTGTAGATGGTACACACTGCAGCCACGGTGCGCCGGTGGTGGAGGGAGTGAATGTATAAGGTGGTAGAGGGGGTGCCAATCAAGCGGGCTGCTTTGTCCTGGATGATGTTGAGCTTCTTGAGTGTTGTTGGAGCTGCACTCATCCAGGCAAGTGGAGAGTATTCCATCACACTCCTGACTTGTGCCTTGTAGATGGTAGAAAGGCTTTGGGGAGTCAGGAGGTGAGACACACTCTGCAGAATACCCAGCCTCTGACTTGCTCTTGTTGCCCAAGTATTTATGTGGCTGGTCCAGTTAATACGATCTCCAAAGCCCTTGTTTCAATTCCCGGAATGCATTGTAATAAAAATGGAACTTGATTTATTCTGTCCTGCTCTTAAGCAATTGTAACCCACACAAGTTGAATGGGTAGCTCTATTTACATGAGGGTGGGTGCCATTTAGAGAAGCTGTTGTGTAATATTTACTCTTGGAATGTTACCATATTATTTATGACACACTTTTCTCAATCAGAGAGGGAAGTCATGTTTTTCTCATGGCCACTCTCCTGAAAAAATGTTGGGCCAAACCTTTTTCAAATGCCTCACGTCACTTGCAGCCGAACAAGTCGATGCATGGCTTCTTCTGACTACTTTACTTTCATTCCCAAAAAGGGAGATTTAACTAACACTTCTTCGTAAATACAGCTGCTCTTTAATGAGCCTAGGCTGGTTTTTAATGGCTTTATATTTTCTATTTCTGTTTTTTTTTGTTCCAAGAATGTTTTCCCTCTGGTGATTTCTGCTGCTCAACCAGTCACCTTTAAGCGCGCGAGAGCAGGCCTGGAGGCATCGGTTAAGAGTGGGGAACCCCTGCTCTACCCATGGCTTAGTGGGCAAGTCCATCGATGTGGTCTGACACTGAGCTATACAGATCTAGAAGGTCCACCAAAGCACGTCTGAGTTAGCCGATCTCTTCAACACAGTAGTGGCATGGGCAAAGGATGGGACTACCAGCCGAGATTCCTGTTCCTGATCACTTTATAGTGGCCCAGTTTTGTAAAGTGCATGCAGATATCAGATGGGGGTAATATCAGATGGGGGCAATATCGGGCTCAACTGTGTGTCCATCCACCACTATGACACGACCTATGATGGAATCAAGGCAGGTAGATGGAGTTGAGCTGCAGGTCAGCCATTATCTAATTGAATGGCGGAACAGACTGGAGGGGCTGAATGGCCTCCTCCTGTTCCTATGGCCTCCTAAAACTAAAACTGAAGAATAACTCGGCTAAGTGCAGGCTGCTGACGCCCCCATAACTACAGCCCGGCATAAGTCACCACCACTGGGATGGAAGAGGGGAGAAAACTGGGGCGGGGGAAGGAATGGGAAATCTGGCTGAGTTTTCATGACTGCCAACTTTCCTCCCTCTTCTCATGAAAGCTGCTGTCTCTTTATTGAAGTACTTGATCATGGGAAACATCAAAGCCCCAGCTCGGGAGAACTCCCTACTGCCAGCCTGGCCAAGATCATTATCTGGTGGCTCCTGCTTGTTTATATATTCAGCACTGATAACTCAATAAGGGACAGCATTTTCATGCAGAGAGGGGAGGAAAATGCATAGATATCATAAGAACATAAGAAATAGGAGCAGGAGTCGGCCCTTCGAGCCATTTGGCCATTCAATAAGATCATGGCTGATCTTCTACCTCATCTCCACTTTCCTGCACTATCCCCATATCCCTTGATTCCCTTAATATTCAAAAATCTATCGATCTCTGTCTTGAATATACTCAATGACTGAGCCTCCACAGCCCTCTGGGGTAGAGAATTCCCAAGATTCACCACCCTCTGAGTGAAGAAATTTCTCCTCCTCTCAGTCCTAAATGGCCGACCCCTTATTCTGAGACTGTGACCCCTGGTTCTAGATTCCCCAGACAGGGGAAACATCCTCCCTGCATCTACCCTGTCAAGCCCTGTAAGAATTTTATATGTTTCAATGAGATCACCTCTCATTCTTCTAAACTCTGGAGAATATAGGCCTAGTCTACTCAATCTCTCCTCATAGGACAATTCCCCCATCCCAGGAACCAGTCTGGTGAACCTTCGTTGCACTCCCTCTATGGCAAGTATATCCTTCCTTAGGTAAGGAGACCAAAACTGTACACAATACACTGACATGAGTAGGCTGTCCTAGTAGCTGCTGACTCATTGGTGGTGGTTTGGGAGATGGGTTACAGTAAGCAGACAAAGATTTCACAAGGGCTTCCAGAAAAGAGAAGGAAAGGAAGACAAACCCTGATTGGAAAAAGCATTGAGGGATTGGATGGTGCAGTGGGTTAGACATTAGCCCTTTCATTACCTTGAATTTTTAATATGGAAAATTACGTCATCTAGTACTTTTTAAGGAATCCATCTTCAGGAACATTGGGGGCTAAATTTGGTTGATTTGCGCCTCCCGTCATCGCCGTGCGCAGCGCAGCGCCCCGCTCGTGCCCCGGCTGTAATATTGGGTGGCCCCCCTGACTTTCCAGCGGGGATCAGGAGCAGGAAGCCTGGCTGATTTTCCCATCCTAATCCGGGGCCCTGTAGACCAAATTGTACCACGGCTGAAATCAGTTAACTCAGCACAGACTGAGAATGAAACCTGAGTAGCATCTGGTCTCTACCACCCGGCTACACACTGTCCTTGCCAAATATACCATTAGGAGAACTGTCCTGAGATATATAAGTTGCAATAGAGGAAGTACCTAACCCGTCATTTTTAATCAAGACCGTTGGGTTGGGCTTTTTCCTGGAAAAATGGATGAAATCCTGGAATTTAAAAAAATAAATTTGTTTATGCGATGTGGGCATCGCTGGCAAGGCCAACATTTATTGCCCATCCCTAATTGCCCTTGAGAAGGTGGTGGTGAGCCGCCTTCTTGAACCGCTGCAGTCCGTGTGGTGAAGGTACTCCCACAGTGCTGTTAGGGAGGGAGTTCCAGGATTTTGACCCAGCGACGATGAATGAACGGCCGATCTATTTCCAAGTCAGGATGGTGTGAGACTTGGAGGGGAACTTGGAGGTGGTGGTGTTCCCATGCACCTGCTGCCCTTGTCTTCTAGGTGGAAGAGGTCGCGGGTTTGGGAGGTGCTGCCGAAGAAGCCTTGGCAAGTTGCTGCAGTGCATCTTGTAGATGGTACACACTGCAGCCACAGTACGCCGGTGGTGGAGGGAGTGAATGCTAAGGTGGTGGATGGGGTGCCAATCAAGCGGGCTGCTTTGTCCTGGATGGTGTCGAGCTTCTTTGGTGTTGTTGGAGCTGCACTCATTCAGGCAAGTGGAGAGTATTCCATCACACTCCTGACTTGTGCCTTGTAGATGGTAGAAAGGCTTTGGGGAGTCAGGAGGTGAGACACTCTCCGCAGAATACCTAGCCTCTGACTTGCTCTTGTTGCCTAATTATTTATGTGGCTGGTCCAATTAATACGATCTCCAAAGCCCTTGTTTCAATTCCCGGAATGCATTGTAATAAAAATGGAACTTGATTTATTCTGTCCTGCTCTTAAGCAATTGTAACCCACACAAGTTGAATGGGTAGCTCTATTTACATGAGGGTGGGTGCCATTTAGAGAAGCTGTTGTGTAATATTTACTCTTGGAATGTTACCATATTATTTATGACACACTTTTCTCAAGCAGAGAGGGAAGTCACGTTTTTCTCATGGCCACTCTCCTGAAAAAATGTTGGGCCAAACCTTTTTCAAATGCCTCACGTCACTTGCACCCCAACAAGTCGATGCATGGCTTCTTCTGACTACTTTACTTTCATTCCCAAAAAGGGAGATTTAACTAACACTTCTTCGTAAATACAGCTGCTCTTTAATGAGCCTAGGCTGGTTTTTAATGGCTTTGTATTTTCTATTTCTGTTTTTTTTGTTCCGAGAATGTTTTCCCTCTGGTGATTTCTGCTGTTCAACCAGTCACCTTTAAGCGCGCGAGAGCAGGCCTGGAGGCGTCGGTTAAGAGTGGGGAACCCCTGCTCTACCCATGGCTTAGTGGGCAAGTCCATCGATGTGGTCTGACACTGAGCTATACAGATCTAGAAGGTCCACCAAAGCATGTCTGAGTTGGCCGATCTCTTCAAGACAGTAGTGGCATGGGCAAAGGATGGGACTACCAGCCGAGATTCCTGTTCCTGATCACTTTATAGTGGCCCAGTTTTGTAAAGTGCATGCAGATATCAGATGGGGGCAATATCAGATGGGGGCAATATTGGGCTCAAGTGTGTGTCCATCCAATCACTATGACACGACCTATGATGGAATCAAGGCAGGTAGATGGAGTTGAGCTGCAGGTCAGCCATTATCTAATTGAATGGCGGAACAGGCTGGAGGGGCTGAATGGCCTCCTCCTGTTCCTATGGCCTCCTAAAACTAAAACTGAAGAATAACTCGGCTAAGTGCAGGCTGCTGACGCCCCCATAACTACAGCCCGGCATAAGTCACCACCACTGGGATGGAAGAGGGGAGAAAACTGGGGCGGGGGAAGGAATGGGAAATCTGGCTGAGTTTTCATGAGTGCCAACTTTCCCCCCTCTTCTCATGAAAGCTGATGTCTCTTTATTGAAGTACTTGATCATGGGAAACATCAAAGCCCCAGCTCGGGAGAACTCCCTACTGCCAGCCTGGCCAAGATCATTATCTGGTGGCTCCTGCTTGTTTATATATTCAGCACTGATACCTCAATAAGGGACAGCATTTTCATGCAGAGAGGGGAGGAAAATGCATAGATATCATAAGAACATAAGAAATAGGAGCAGGAGTAGGCCATTTGGCCCTTCGAGCCTGCTCCGCCATTCATTAAGATCATGGCTGATCTTCTACCTTATCTTCACTTTCCTGCACTATCCCCATATCCCTTGATTCCCTTAATATTCAAAAATCTATCAATCTCTGTCTTGAATATACTCAATGACTGAGCCTCCACAGCCCTCTGGGGTAGAGAATTCCCAAGATTCACCACCCTCCGAGTGAAGAAATTTCTCCTCATCTCAGTTCTAAATGGCCGACCCCTTATTCTGAGACTGTGACCCCTGGTTCTAGACTCTCCAGCTAGGGGAAACATCCTCCCTGCATCTACCCCGGGGCGGCGCTAGTTAAAGGGGAGGTGGTGGGCGGCCATTTTTGTTGCTGGCTGCCTGCCTGCACCTGCCCCCGTTGCTGTCCCCGGCTCCCGTGAAGCCCCCAATTTTTACCCCATTATTTTTTGGGGGAGACCTGGATTCAAATTCAGCTCTGACTGATGGGTTGATGGTCTGTTCTGCCTACTTGCTGTAAGAGGCCCTATGTAAAGTGACTTTGAGGGGTTTCAACCCAGTTCCCACTGAGCATGGGTCCACAATATAAAACTACATCTAACTTGGTGCTAAATCGGCAATGTCACTTTGGGATAGCTGATGTGGGAAATAGAGAAATATCACGCTAAGTGCAGTAGCGGGGGATCTCTGCTTGGGTTAGAGCTCCAATGAGATTTGAGACATGTAGTTGGGGCAGAGTAGAGGGAGCTTTATTCTGCATCTAACTGCATTATTGCTTATAGGAAGGCATCTATGGAATTCTCTACCCCAGAGGGCTGTGGAGGCTCAGTTGTTGAGTATATTCAAGACCGAGATCGATAGATTTTTGGATACTAAGGGAATCGAGGGATATGGGGATAGTGCAGGAAAGTGGTGTTGAGGTAGAAGATCAGCCATGATCTTATTGAATGGCGGAGCAAGCTCGAGGGGTCGAATGGCCTACTCCTGCTCTTATTTCTTATGTTCAATACCTTGCCTCACCATTCGTTTCTCTGTGTTCAGAAGCCTCCTCAATACGTATTTGTTTGACCATATTTCGGTCACCTCTCGAACTTTCTGCTTGGTATCTGTGGCTCCTCCCGTAACGATGGGCAACACGGTGGCATAGTGGTTAGCACTGGTGCCTCACAGCGCCAGAGACCCGGGTTCGAATCTGACCTCGGGTGACTGTCTGTGTGGAGTTTGCACATTCTCCCCGTGTCTGCGTGGGTTTCCTCCGGGTGCTCCGGTTTCCTCCCACAGTCCAAAAATGTGTGGGTTAGGTTGATTTGGCTATGATAAATTGACCCTTAGTGTTAGGGGGGATTAAATATGTGGGGTTATGGGGATAGGATGGGATATGTTAGGGGGGAATTAAAATACGTGGGGTTACGGGGGTAGGGTGGGATATGTGTACTGTGGGGATTAAAGCAGGGACAGGGTACTGGATTTGGATGATCAGCCATGATCGTATTGAATGGCGGAGCAGGCTCGACGGGCCGAATGGCCTACTCCTGCTCCTAGATTCTATGTTTCTATATATGTTTCTATGCACCTTAAGAAGTTGGTTTTTTTTGTTATTGTAAAAAGCTGTCATTTAAATCGGCGATGGTCGAACTGGAAATCGTTGCATTTTCAGCACTGATATTCCCTGGCCTCAATGAGCACAAAATTCACAGAAGAATAGTAGAGTGGAAAAGAATTGGGAACCACTCCTACTCGCCTCCCAAGTAGGTTGTCCTGACTCCAGATACCACACGACACAAGTGGAATTAAAAGAGAGAACAAAAATTAAAAATTAAAAAAATTCTCCAGAACTGGTGAACTCCTGAATCGTGTTTATGGAGGGTGCTAGGACCTTGGAGTCCTTACAACATTGTTCTCTCCGTTTTAGCCACGTAGTAAAGACCAGGCAGTAGGTGTTGCAGTTTGGCAGCTGCATAAGTATTGCAAATCATAGGCGAATTGAACGAGATTTTGATTAATTGATTTTTAGTTAGCAGCTTCTCTCAGCGGAGGGGGTGATTTTAAGTAGTTAGTGACAGGACAAATAGTCCACGTTGTGTTTAGGTAATGGGCTTGGCCTTTTCCTGTTCCATTTGTGTGGTGTGTTTTTTTTAGATCCTCTCACTCCCAAGGGCACTGAGAAAGATTTGCATTTCTCTAGCGCCTTTCACGACCACCGGATGACCCAAAGCGCTTTACAGCCAATGAAGTACTTTTTGAAGTGTAGCCACTGTTGTAATGTAGGAAACGCGGCAGCCAATCTGCGCACAGCAAGCTCCCACAAACAGCAGTGTGATAATGACCAGATCATCTTTAGCGATGTTGATTGAGGGATAAATATTGGCCCAGGACACCGGGGGAGAACTCCGCTGCTCTTCTTCCAAATAGTGCCGTGGGATCTTTTACATCCACCCGAGAGGGCCGACGGGGCCTCGGTTTAACGTCTCATCCCAAAGACGGCACCTCTGACAGTGCAGCATTCCCTCAGCGCTGCACTGGAGTGTCAGCCTAGATTTTTGTGCTCAAGTCTCTGGAGTGGGACTTGAACCCACAACCTTCTGACTCAGAGGCGAGAGTGCTGCCCACTAATGGCTAAAGTGGCAAGCTGTATCTATCATCATGTGCAACTGGAACCCCAGGCGGCACCAATACAATCTCCCATCTCCAATCTTTCCTGTTTTCTCTCTTGGCTCTTTCTAACGTTCCTTTTTCATGTATTTTTTGTTCTCGCTTCACACTGCACAGCTCCTCTTGTTGAGAGATTTTGCATTTTTTCTCCTGCAGCCGCGAGATAGAACTAGCCCAGCATTCATGGCGTAGGCCATTTGGTTTTCATAGAGGACTTTCACTACTGCTGTGAATGCTGGGATAGTCACACCTTCATAGTTTGCTGTTGCTTTCCCTTACTCGCTGCCGAGAGAAAGCAGAAATCATCCTGCAAATTACTGGCGCAGTCCATACTCGCGTGAGACCGCAATCCCGAGGAGGCTGGTACATAGAAACATAGAACATAGAAACTAGGAGCAGGAGTAGGCCATTCGGCCCGTCGAGCCTGCTCCACCATTCAATACGATCATGGCTGATCATCCAAATCCAGCACCCTGTCCCTGCCTTCTCACACAGAATCCCCATCGAGCCTGCACCGACACATATCCCACCCTATCCCCGTAACCCCACGTATTTAATTCCCCCTAACATATCCCATCCTATCCCCGTAACCCCACATATTTAATCCCCCCCTAACATTAAGGGTCAATTTATCATAGCCAAATCAACCTAACCCGCACATTTTTACACATGGAACTGTACCCCAGCGAGGGGTAAATGCCTTCAGGGGGAACTGGTACACATGGAACTGTACCCCAGCGAGGGGTAAATGCCTTCAGGGGGAACTGGTACACATGGAACTGTACCCCAGCGAGGGGTCGATGCCTTCAGGGGAACTGGTACACATGGAACTGTAGCCCAGCGAGAGGTAAATACCTTCAGGGGAACTCGTACACATGGAACTGTACCCCAGCGAGGGGTGAATACCTTCAGGAGGGGAGGGGAGCAAATAACAATGAAAAATATTCTGATTTTGTTTTAATTCATTTTGTGCAGTGCCCCAAGTGTAGACCTGAAGGCATCCCTGGATGAATGTATGTCAGCTATGGACATGTTTCTCAACAACCAATTCAGCGAGAGCCTGGAGATGCTGAAACCAAGGTAAACTTTCCATTGTTGCCATTACCTTCCCCCCACCCCCCACCCCAAGCCCATTATACTGGACTTGAGCACATAGTCTAGTCGGTACTAGAGGAGTGCTGCATTGTCAGAGGTGCCATTCTTTAGATGACACATTAAACCTAGGCCCCCATCGACCTCTTTAGCTGGTTCAGGTGGATGTTAAGGCTCCTATGGCTCTATTGAAAGGACAAAAGTGAATTCTCCTAGGATAGAATAAAGAAAGAAATACTTGCATTTATATAGCGCCTTTCACAAACTCCGGACGTCCCAAAGCGCTTTACAACCAATGAAGTACTTTTTCCAAGTGTGGTCACTGTTGTAATGTGGGAAACGCGGCAGCCAATTTGCGCACAGCAAGCCCCCACAAACGGCAATGTGATAATGACCAGATAATCTGTTTTAGTGATGTTGGTTGAGGGATAAATATTGGCCAGGACACACCAAAAACAGATGGACTGCTTATACACTTCATTTGTGGGATCTTTCTGTGCACAAAATGGCTGCCAAAACAACAGAAATGGCACTTTAGAGTAATCCATCATATGTGAAGTACTCGAGGATGTTTGAGAAGTGCGACAAGCTGCTATGTAAGTGCATGTTCTTTATTTAACTTAAGTCTGACACCTATGCAGTTTTGAACTGGTTGTCCCAAAATATCTAAATTATTAGACACCAAACATTGGGTTTTTTTTTGAAGAAAAATTTTAATTTTTCCACTTCGCATCTCCTTAGGATTGATTATCTAGATTTTTAAAGCATTTTCATGAATTTTTATCGTCAGGGAAGGATGTTTGAAGCCTCCAGAGGTTAGGGCCTAGGTAGCAATTGGCTTTTGCAATGTCCTTATACCGGGGACGGGAAAAATCAGCTAAGGTTCCTGCTTCTAATTGCTCTGCAGTGAGCCCTGTTGGAATGGATGTGTGGACACCGGGGGGAGGTTTGACCTTGGCTGTGACCCACCCCAGCCCCGCGTTCAATAGCCTGCGACGCTCACTCACGAAGCATCGAAACTTGCACAAGGTACCGAGTGGCGGCCACGAAACCGTCCTCCGGCAGGCGTCGGAACCTTCCGGAAAATAATAGGGGGGGTGTTGCGGGGGATGGTGGTGTGGGGAAAACTGGACTGAACCAAAAGAAAAGCTCGCAGGTGTCTTGCTGGAGCTGTCTCGGGTGATGGTACAGGATCTGCTGACGTGGGCTTGTATTTGCTCAGAAGCTGGCTCCCAGGCCTTGAGTAAACGATTCTCGCCCGCCTCCTGCCTCGTGAGTCAACAGCAGTTCAATTATTCCTGCTGTGTGGATTCAGATCTTATCAGCGGTTGTCTGATACAATGTTCGCTGGGGTTGGAAATTAACAGAATCCAGGAAACTAGGAGCTTGCAAGGCGTTGGTTCCTGATTAAGCAAAGCCGCGACCTTTTTTTAAATTCTCATCCTTGTTTTCAAATCCCTCCCCTCCCTCCCTAACTCTGTAATCTCCTCCAGCCTCCGGGATCTCTGCGCTCCTCCAATTCCGGCCCCTTGCGCATCCCCGATTTTAATCGCTCCACCATTGGCGGCCGTGCCTCCAGCTGCCTGGGCCCCAAGCTCCGGAATGCCCTGCCTAAACCTCTCCGCTTTTCTCTACCTCTCTTTCCTCCTTTTTAAGACGCTCCTTAAAACCTAAATCTCTGACCAAGCTTTTGGTCATCTGCCCTAGTATCTCTTTTTGTGGCTCGGTGTCAAATTTTAACATAAGAACAAAAGAAACAGGAGCAGGAATAGACCACTCGGCCCCTCGAGCCTGCTCCGCCATTCAATAAGATCATGGCTGATCTTGGGCTCAAAGCCGCTTCCCTGCCCGCTCCCCATAACCCTTCACTCCCTTATCTTGCAAAAATCTGTCTATCTCCACCTTAAATGTATTTAATGACCCAGCCTCCACAGCTCTCTGTGGCAGAGAATTCCACAGATTTACGACCCTCAGAGAGAAGAAATTCCTCCTCATCTCAGTTTGATAACGCTCCTGTGAAGCGCCTTGGGATGTTTTACTATGTTAAAGGGGATATATAAATACAAGTTGTTGTTGGAATTTATTACCAGGGATTTAATGATGCCGGGGCTGAGAGGGTTAAATTATGAGGCCAGGTTGCATAAACTTGGCTTGTATTCCCTTGCGTTTAGAAGATCGAGGGGGTGATCTGATCGACTTGTTTAAAACGTGGAAATGATTCGAGAAACTATATCCTCTGGCGGGGGAAATCAAGAACGAGGGGGACATGATCTTAAAATTAGAACTAGGCCATTTAGGAGGGAAATCAGGAAGCACTTTCACAACCTCATGATGTCCCAAAGTGCTTTACGATCAATGAAGTGCTTTTTGAAGCGTGGTCACTGTTGTAATGTCGGAAACGCGGCAGCCAATTTTGGCACAGCAAGCTCCCACAAACGGCACTGCGATAATGACCAGATAATCCGTTTTTAGTGATGTTGATTGAGGGGTAAATATTGGCCCCAGGACACTGAGGAGAACTCCCCCCCCCCCCCCCCCCCCCCCCCGGCTCTTCTCCGAAATAGTGCCGCGGGATCTTTTACCCCCGCCTGAGAGGGCAGGCGGGGCCTCGGTTTAGCGCCGTCAGTGTGCTGACTCTGTCTGACGTCACAGCTTGGTTACTTTATACCTTGTTTGTAAGTTAGAAAATCAGTATTCAGATAAAATGCACCACAGTGGCTACTGGACGGGGCGGAGTGTAAATTTTCTGCAACAATTTGCGTTTATAGAGCGCCCTTAACGTAGGAAAAAATAAATAAATCCCAAGGCGCCTCACAGGAGCGTAATCAGACAAAAATGATTGTTGGGCCAAAGACGGAGATATAAGGGCGGGTGACTACAAGCTTGGTCAAAGGGATGGGTTTTAAGGAGTGTCTTAAAGGAGGAGAGAGGTTTGGGAAGGGAATTCCAGAGTTTAGGACTGTTCCCTAGACTACTAAAGGCACAGCCACCAATATAGTTGCTCCATGGCCGAGTTTTCAACTGTTTCAGAAATCTGTGCCTACCCCATACAACGTGCTGAAACATTTACCAGTGCTGTACACATTGATGGCAATAGCTTATTGCTGGTATGGGAGGCAGGCGTGGGGGTTGAGGAGGAAGATTTACCACTCTAGCTTTTTAAAAATTCATTCACAGGATGTGGGCATTGCTGGCTAGGCTAGGCCAGCATTTAATTGCCCTTGAGTGGTTTGCTAGGCTGTTTCAGGGGGGCAGTTAAGAGTCAACCACATTGCTGTGGGTCTGGAGTCACATATAGGCCAGACTGGAGTAAGGGTGGTAGATTTCCTTCCCTAAAGGACATTAGTGAACCAGATGAGTTTTTACGACAATCCAGTAGTTTCATGGTCACCATTACTGATACTAGCCTTTTATTCCAGATTTATTTAATTAACTGAATTTAAATTCCCCAGCTGCCGTGGTGGGATTTGAACTCACAGTTTCATGGATTACTAATCTAGGCCTCTGAATTACTAGTCCAGTGAAATTGCCACTATGCTACTGTACCCCCTAGTCGTGCTTTTTGCAAAAGTGGTGATGAGGGCAAGTGCAGGGTAGAGGGGTAGTGAACCTGCAGATCTAAATACCCCTCTCCTCACTCGCGTGGCTGGTGTCGTGTCCACAGTAGCTAGGATTTGGCTGTGTCTTTACAGGGAGTTCGGGAAGGGAGAAGTCCTTTCTTGTTTCCTGCCTACAGTTCGCAATCTGCTAGTGGGATTTCCTCCCTCTCCTTTCCATGGTTACCAGGTCAGAGGCTGGGTATTCTGCGGCGAGTGTCTCACCTCCTGACTCCCCAAAGCCTTTCCACCATCCACAAGGCACAAGTCAGGAGTGTGATGGAATACTCTCCACTTGCCTGGATGAGTGCAGCTCCAACAACACTCAAGAAGCTCGACACCATCCAGGACAAAGCAGCCCGCTTGATTGGCACCCCATCCACCACCTTAAACATTCACTCCCTCCACCACCGGCGTACCGTGGCTGCAGTGCGTACCATCTACAAGATGCACTGCAGCAACTCGCCAAGGCTTCTTCGACAGCACCTCCCAAACCCGCGACCTCTTCCACCTAGAAGGACGAGGGCAGCAGGTGCATGGGAACACCACCACCTCCACGTTCCCCTCCAAGTCACACACCATCCTGACTTGGGAATATATCGGCCGTTCCTTCATCGTCGCTGGGTCAAAATCCTGGAACTCCCTCCCTAACAGCACTGTGGAAGCACCTTCACCACACAGACTGCAGAGGTTCAAGGCGGTGGCTCACAACAACTTCGAGGGCAATTAGGGATGGGCAATAAATGCTGGCCTTGCCAGCGACGCCCACATCTCATGAATGAATGAATTAAAATAAAAAAAATAAAAATTCCTTCCCTTTGTCTTCAAAATGAATCACCTGGAAAAATCGCACTGCATGAAGGGAGCAATTAAAGAGCTGAGATAGTCAGAAAGAATCTGCATTTATGTAGCGCCTTTCACATCATCAGGACATCCCAAAGTGCTTCGTAGCTGAATTACTTTTTTAAGTGAGAAGTCGCACAACACCAGGTTATAGTCCAACAGCTTTATTTGAAATCACAAGCTTTCGGAGCACTGCTCCTTCGTCCGGTGAAGTGAAGAGATGCATATAGGCACAGCATATATAGTCAGAGAACACTGATAGCCAATTTCCGCACCCATGAGGACGGCCTCAACCGGGATCTTGGGTTCATGTCACACTACATGTAACCCCACCTGACGTAGAGTCATCCAGACTCGAGTCGTCATTGGCTTGTTCTCTCTGCACAGATGCGGCCGGACCTGCTGTGATTTCCAGCAAAAAAAGTTTTTTGTTTTCCATCCAGACCCCAGCATCTGCCACATTTGACCCCTTGTGACCCCACCTCATTGTCTTTGATGTAATGTTTTCCTGACTGACCTGTTTGGACACCATCCACACCTTTGATTGCCGTGATTATCTCTCTGCCGAGGTGTGATAAAGGGCAGTTGGAAAGATTAACTGTAATCATCTGGCAGTGTTCTCTGACTATATATGCTGTGCCTATATGCATCTCTTCACTTCACCTGATGAAGGAGCAGCCGCTCCGAAAGCTTGTGATTTCAAATAAAGCTGTTGGACTATAACCTGGTGTTGTGCGACTTCTCACATTTTTCCACCCCAGTCCAACACCGGCATCTCCACATCATGACTTTTTTAAGTGTAATCACTTTTTTTTGGTCGGTATTGTGGTCGTTAGTGGTGGTTAGTAGTGTGGTCGGTAATCCTGGTCGTTAGTGTTGGTGTTGGTTGGTATTGTGGTCAGTAGTGCCGGTTGTTAGTGCTGGTCGGTAATGCTGGTTGAGGAAGGAATGTTGCCCAGGACACCCCTGCTGATCTTTGAACAGCGCCACACGATCTTGTATGGCCACCTGAGAGGGCAGATGGGTTTAATGTCTCATTCGACAGGAGGCCCCTCTGACAATGCAGCACTCCCTCAGTACTGCAGTGAAATATCAGCTTGGATTATGAGCTTGGGTCTTGGGGTGGGGCTTGAACCTCTGGCACGGAGACGAGATGTCGCTACTAAGACAAAGGAGGGAAATGCGATGTTGGGCCCGCTGTGACCTCTGGCTGTGGCACCATCCTAAAGGAGCATTGTCTCTTCAGTTTCTAAACTGAGGAGTGGGTAATGATGCCCTGGCGGGAAATGTCCCTGTCCCCTTCTTGTATGTTTATGTGAAGCTTAATTGAAATTGAAAGCTGCCGTGGGGTTTGTTGGGGCACAGATGGAGCTGCTACTCGGACAACTAACCTGACTTTAGACTGAACTTTACGAGCAGGAAGTCAGCCTGTCCCACCCCTCCCAATACAGCTCCCCCATATCTTCGTGGCTTCATGCAACCTCCACTCTGGTACTGAAGGAGACAGAAAAGAAAGATCCCATGTCCAATTTCCACCCCCTCCCACAATCTCTGCTGGGTCAGGTGATCCCCGGGCTGGCAGTATGGGTATTGCGATAGGCCTGCATGCCCCTAACTAGGGATAAGGAAAGACTTGCATTTATATAGCGCCTTTCACGACCACCGGACGTCCCAAAGCGCTTTATAGCCAATGAAGTACTTTTGAAGTGGAGTCACTGTTGTAATGTGGGAAACGCGGCAGCCAATTTGCTCACAGCAAGCTCCCACAAGCAGCAATGTGATAATGAGCAGATAATTTGTTTTTGTTATGTTGGTTGAGGGATAAATATTAGCCTGGACACCGGGGGGCGCTCCCCTGCTCTTCTTCGAAATAGTGCCATGGGATCTTTTGCGTCCACCTGAGAGAGCAGACGGGGCCTCGGTTTAACGTCTCATCCGAAAGATGCCACCTCCGACAGTGCAGCACTCCCTCAGCACTGCATTGGAGTGTCAGCCTAGCTTTATGTGCTGAAAGTCCCTGGAGTGGGACTTGAACCCACAACCTTCTGACGCAGAGGCAAGTGTGCTACCCACTGAGCCACGGCTGACACTGTGGAGGGAGGGGAAAAGACAACAACAACTTGCGTTTATTAAGCGCATGTAATTTTGGCGGTTGGGGCTCCTGCTCTGGATTGCTATCCAGCAATCTCTGCTGGGAGGTGCATGCATGCGAACATTGGGTGAGGAAGGGGTTGGACCCGGCTGTGATATTTGCCATGGTAGATTGCCCACCCGACCCACCATTCACACAAGGAATGGCCACACGAGTCACTAATATACCAACAATGACGAGCAGGAAAAGACCCACTGCTCCTTTACATCTGGCCTCCGTGGCCTCGCCCCCTCCCTATCTCTGTAACCTCCTCCAGTCCTACAACCCTCCGAGATACCTGCGCTCCTCTAATTCTGGCCTCCTGAATATCCCCGATTATAATCGCTCCACCATTGGCGGCCGTGCTTTCCGCTGCCGAGGCCCTAAGTTCTGGAATTCCCTCCCCTAAAACCTCTCCGTCTCTCTACCTCTCTTTCCTCCTTTAAGACGCTCCTTAAAACCTGCCTCTCATCTGCCCTAACATTTAAGACTGAGATGAGGAGGAATTTCTTCACTCAGAGGGTTGTGAATCTTTGGAATTCTCTGCCCCAGAGGGCTGTGGATGCTGAATCGTTGAGTATATTCAAGGCTGAGAGAGATAGATTTTTGGACTCCAAGGGATATGGAGATCGGGCGGGAAAGTGGAGTTGAGGTGGAAGATCAGCCATGATCTTATTGAATGGCGGAGCAGGCTTGAGGGGCCATATGGCCTACTCCTGCTCCTAATTCTTATGTTCTTAACATCTCCTTAGATGGCTCGGTATCAAATTTTGTTTGATAACGCTCCTGTGAAGCACTTTGGGACGTTTTACTACGTTAAAGGTGCTATATAAATACTACTACTTGTTGTTGTTGTTGTTGTCGTTGTCCCACACAAGGGTACTCTCCACCCCACCAGAAACCATGTGATCTCCTGGGAGAGGCAATAAAAACCCAGTTTAAAAACGCAGGCCAATTTAAGGGGGGGGGGGAAATCTGGGAAATTCCACTCCACACTCCCCCTACCCTTTACCCCCATAGCGATCAAAACTACTCCGGGAGATCAGTCTGGCCCTGATCATTCTATGCAGTACCTGCCTTTTGCACAAGGTGATCTCGGCCCCAGCCAGAAACGGGTCCTTGACTCAAGTCGCCGTCGAATTCGGTGAAATCGAATCGGCGCGGTACCAGAGGGCAGTCAGTCGGTGTCCGGGGAACGATGTGCTCCAGCAGGGAGTGACCACCCTCGGAGAAGGAGGGGAGGGAAAGGTCTCTGAGCGTGCCGTTCCCCGGAGGCACGTTCGGTCACCGGAGAAGAGGGAGATGGCGACGTACTGAGGGGGCAGTTGGTAATTGGCACGGCGTACCAAAGGTAGAAACCAAGAAATAGTTTAGATATCGTCGAGGCAAAATCGGGCAAATATAGTTTTTTTTTAATTAAAAGAAATGCATTGTCGGATACACAAGGAAAATACTGCGGATGCTGGAAATCTGAAATAAAAACAGAAGACGCTGGAAACACTCAGCAGGTCAGGCAGCGTCTGTGGGGAGAGAGAGAGAGAGAGAGAGTTGACGTTTCAGGTCGATGACCCATTCATCAGTATCGGGTACCACTGCTGGGCAGGTGGACCCGTGGCTTCCTCCAGCCGTCACCGTCCTTTGTGCCCCGCCCTGGGAACTACCCGGACGGATGTGGCCTTTCTTTGTTTCCATGGAGACGGCGCTTGTATTTAAATCGGGTAATTCTGTCACCTAATCCTAAAGAAAGGAAAAAAACCTGTTTGTACATCAAACATTATCATGTCCTCAGGATGCCGCAGTGTTCCTTGCAACCAGTGGATTCATTCTTTGAACTGCAGTCGCTGCAGTAAGCAACAAAAAAAAACCAGTCGCCGATTTGCACACAGCAAGATCCCACACACAAAGGAATATATCGGCAGATAATCTGTTTTTTGGTGGTATTGGTTGAGACAAATGTTGGCCATGGGCACCAGGAGAACTCCCTGCTCTTCTTTTAATAGTCCCCCGTGCCAAACAGCAACTTGCATTTATGTAGCGCCTCTTAACATAGCAAAATGTCCCAAGGCGCTTCACAGCAGTGTTATCAAACAAAATTTGACACCGAGCCACATGAGATATTGGGGTAGTTAGGTAGGTTTTAAGCAGCGTCAGAGATAGGGAGGGGGGCGAGACCATGGAGGGGTCTGAACAGAAGGATGAGAATTTTAAATCTGAGGTGTTGCCGGACCGGGAGCCAATGTAGGTCAGCGAGCACAGGGGGTGATGGGCGAACGGGACTTGGTGCGAGTTAGGACACGGGGCAGCCGAGTTTTGGATGAGCTCAAGTTTATGGAGGGTGGAAGATGGGAGGCCGGCCAGCAGTGCGTTGGAATAGTCAAGTCTGGAGGTAACAAAGGCATGGATGAGGGTTTCAGCAGCCGATGAGCTGTAGCAGGGGGTAGAGACTGGCCTGAGCCAAGTAGATAGCGCCTTAGTTTAGCGTTACCTTTGAACGATAACACCTCCGACAGTGCTGCACTGGGGTGTCAGCTGAGATAATGTGCTCAACTCTTAACGTCTTCTGATTCAGGGGTGCAAGTCCTACCAACACAGCCAAGCTGGCACTAGGCTCAATAACTTACCTCTCGTTTGTTTGACAGGGTAAAGGAGAGCATGTACCATGCACTGATGTATGCCACCATTTTGGAAATGCAGGCAATGATGACCTTTGAACACGATGACATCATCAGTGCCGGTCACACGATGAAAGAAGCACAGGAGATTTGTCAAAGGTATGGCACTAAGGGGGAGGGGAAATGAGTGAAGGCCTTGGGTTAGTTGTAGGCTGTTGTTGCTATGGCTTCCGCTGGGGTCAAAGGTGAAGTGATGCGATAGCATAACCGCTGTCTCTGTGCACAATAATATTCACATCCTGGTCCTTCTGTGGTTATCCAGCTAATATTATTTTTAGAGGAGGTGAAACTCTTGTTTTCAGTATTTTATCGCGCCACCCCTCCCCCCCCCCCCCCCTCCTCCTTTATGCCACATCCCCAAAGAGGGTGGGTTCATGAACTGCCACCGTCAGTGGTGCCATGAAACCAACCGCTAGGAGACTGGGGCTAGAGGTATCATGGCTAAGGCCAGGGATCACCGTGCGAACCAATAGGGGCCCAGTGCACTCACCTGGGACTTGACGGTATTTGATCCTGAGGACAGCAGGGACTAGGAGGAGGAGGAGGCTGGCGGTGGCATTGTCCTCTTGTTTAAAGAAAGACTTGCATTTCTACAGCGCCTTTCACGACCATCGGACGTCTCCGAGCGTTTTACAGCCAATGAAGTACTTTTTGAAGTGTAGTCACTGTTATAATGTGGGAAACGCGGCAGCCCATTTTGCGCACAGCAAGCTCCCACAAACAGCAATGTGCTAATGACCAGATAATCTGTTTTTGTTATGGTGGTTGAGGGATAACTATTGGCCCAGGACGCCAGGGATAACGCCCCCTGCTCTTCTTCGAAATAGTGCCGTGGGATCTTTTACGTCCACCTGAGAGAGCAGACGGGGCCTCGGTTTTAACATCTCATCTGAAAGACGGCACCGCCGACAGTGCAGCGCTGCCCCACTGGAGTGTCAGCCTAGCTTTATGTGTTCAAGTACCCACTGAGCCACAGCTGACACAGGACCTCTGGTTGCCACCGGCCACTCCCCAAATGGGCGGGGGGGGGAACCGCCAACAAGGCCTCTATCACCAGCCACCAGAAACTGTGCCAGTGCATCCATATATAAGCTAGTCACTAATAAATCCACAGAAGGAATTCAGGAGAAACTTCTTTTCCCAGAGAGTGGTGAGAATGTGGAACTCGCTACCATAGGGAGTGGTTGAGGTGAATAGCATAGATGCATTTAAGGGGAAGCTAGATAAACACATGAGGGAGAAGGGAATAGACAGGGTGAGATGAAGTAGGGTGGGTGGAGGCTCATGTGGAGCATAAACACCGGCATGGACCTGTTGTACCGAATGGCCTGTTTCTGTGCTGTAAAATTCGATGGAAATCCCTGGGTCTACTTGCCTGAGTGAAGTAGCTCACCTGAACTCAGCAGGTCTCTCCGAATGACCAGGTGTCAATTGGGAACGTGCTACGTGTAGAATGGCAGCTAAGCGCCCCTGTAGCTCCTTGGCGTACGTGCAGTACGTGAGCTACATGGAGGAGGGCAGCAGAGGCGGCTTTGGACTCGGAGGCGACAACGTGGAACCAAGCTGAATGTGAGGCAGCGCATCAGGAGATGTTACTCGGTTGAGTTACAATTATCTTCAACGGCCCTGTGCGTAAGCGCACCGTCTAGTGCGGTAATGAGCCGTAAAGACTCGCAAGGTCCCAGGTCCAATTCCCAATCTGCGGCACGTCATCTCGGGTGGGGTTGTGGTAGGGAGCGCTATAACTGGCCCTGGATTAGGGTCGGGAAAAGTCAGGGGGGGGGGGGGGAAATCGGTTGATTAGCGCCTCCCGTTGGCTCCTCCAGGGGGCGCTAACGGGGCGCTAGGGACTTAGCGCCCGAGCGCGACGATTTTAGCGCCGCTCGTGAAATTGACCAGTCGTTTTGCGGCAGCGCTAAACACTACCGCCATGATCTCCTGCGCCCACAGATCGTGACATCAGTCGAGCGTGCAACGGCCCGGTAGTGCCCCGGACCGGATATTGAGTCGCGCCCCTTGCCTTAGCGCCTGCCTCTAGGAACGACAGGTAGAGGGGAACGTTTTCAAGTCGGGAAGGGGCTGGGGAAGCGCTATTTAAAGGAGGGCGCTTCCTGCCTTTTCTTGTTGGCAAAATTTTTGGTACACGCAGGTTGAGAGGGAGAGAGACGTCTGGAGAGATTTAACGCTGTCCTAAGGAGTTGTGGCCCTCAGCACCACTTTTGAGGTTCCTAAGTGCCGAGCTCTTTCCCTGGGCCTATCCATTCGTGCTTCCAACACAATTGCTTTCGAGGTCTCTCCAGGCCGAGATTCAAGGCTGCAATGAGCAGGGTGTGGCTGACCAGCAAGATGGCCCCTCCCCTTTAAGAACTGGACGGCACCAGTCTGTCTGGCTTCCATGGTAACTGACATCGCCTGAGCTTCGCCAGTGCTCTGAGGTAGTGCCTCGCTCCCTGATGTTAGCGCCTTAAGAGAGGTGTGTAGCGCCTGATTTAGCGCTCAAATCACCTCCAAGGGCGATAGAGGCAAATTTTGCAGTCAGAGGTGATAATTAGCACCGGGCGCTAAATTTTGTGCCCGGCTGATATTGGCGTCCCAAAATGGGCAATACCGAATTTTCCCCCCAGGGTCCCTGCCGCTCTTCACTATTCAGCGTACCCTTCCTGGAAATGTCCGTGTGTGGCCGTCAGGTCAGGAAAGGATCATGTTCGGCTGCAATGCGGTTGAATACCCTTCCGACTGCCGAGGCTTACACTTGAATAACGTTCCTTTTGAGCAAGGTACCGGGGGCCAGGGGTACCCGAGGGACCATAGCGCAGGTAGGAGTCGATGCCTTCAGGAGGGTGAGGTGCTGAGGCTGCCCAAGCGACCAAAATCCAGGCAGGCGTCCAATGTTTTCAGGAGGGGGACGAGAAAGGACAAAATTATCAAGAAAAGGAAACACTGTCCTGCAAAGGGAAGGCACTTGGCCAGAATTAGTTCTAACCAAAACTACCAAATGCCGATTCGCTGGTCGTGCGTGTTGTTTTCTGTTTGTGGGATCTTGCTGTAAGTGAGTCGGCTGCTGTGTTTGCCTACATGGCGGAGACTGAGGACCCTTTTACAAACTTAAGTACTTTTGTTCTTATGGATAGATACGTTTACTGGGGGAAGGAGGAATTTTACCGAGTCTTTCTTCAAGAGTTCAAATGGGCTTGGGTGGAATCTCCAATGGAGTGGATTGTTACATGAGCTCAATGGCCTTTTGTTCTTCCTTATCTTAACTTCTGACGTATTTTATCCAAATGCCATTTAGCTTCTGATTACAGTAATCTGACGAAGGGTCATCGACCTGAAACGTTAACTCTGTTTCTCTCTCCACAGATGCTGCCTGGCCTGCTGAGTATTTCCAGCATTTTTCTTTTTTTATATTACAGTAATCTGGTTGTTAATTAAATTTAAATGAGAAAACCAGAGATACTCTCAATTACCGGGTAATGTCCCCATGACAATGAAAGAAAGAATTTGCATTTATAAAGCACTTTTCATGTCCTCCGCTCATCCCAAAGCTCTTCGCAGCCAATGAATTTCTTTTAAGTGCAGTCACGGTTGTTACAAATGTAGGCAAATGCAGCAGCCGTTTTGTGCACAGCAAGGTCCCACAAGCAGCACTGGGATAAATAACCAGGTAATCTGATTTTGATGTTGCTGGAGAGATGAATGTTGGCCAGGGCACGATGAGATCTTCCCCGCCCTGCTTTGGGGAGAGTTACCTGGACACTTCGATCCAGGAGCGGTCTGCACAGAGCGGGATTAAACGGAGTGGACTTGAACAGAGTGCTTTGTTTGGGAATTTGGGAAGAGTGGGAATTCGGAGAAGAGAGGGAAGGAGTTGTTTCTTTTTTGCCTACACTCCTTGACGTGCTTTGTGTTACAGGTAGATATTTAATTTCAGTTCACTTAACTTAATCTAGATCAAGTAAGTAGTCAGCAAACTACACTGTAAATTAAGTTACCTAATTACACATTTAATTAAATTTAATTCAATAAAACAAGGCCATATAGGGATGGCAGTGCAGGTGGTGTGCCGCAACTGCAGCATGTGGGAGTTTGTGGAGAGCTTTGTGATACTGCAAACGTGGTTGTCCAGGAAGTGCCTGCATCTTGAGGAACTTCAGCTCAGAGTTGTTGAGCTGGAGTCTGAGGTGCAGACATTGTGGGGCATCAGGGATGGGGAGAGTTACCTGGACACTTTGATCCAGGAGGCAGTCACACCCCTTAGGTTAGGTAGTGGTACAGGTCTGGTTAGTGGTCAGGGACAGGAGGGTGTGACTGCAACTCAGGCAGGTAAGGGGACCCCAGGTGCAGTGCTGGAGGAGACTCAGCCTTTGCCCTTGTCCAACTTGTATGAGGTTCTTGCTGCCTGTGTGGATGAAGGAAAAGCCTGCAGGATGGATGAGCAAGCTGACCATGGCACCATGGTGCAGGAGGCCATTCAAGTGGGGGGAGTGAAAGGGAATGTAGTTGTGGTAGGGGACAGTATAGTCGGGATAGATACTGTTCTCTGCAGCCACGACCGAGAGTTCCGAAGGTTGTGTTGCCTGCCCGGTGCCAGAGTTAAAAGACATCTCCTCGCGGCTGGAGAAGAACTTGGAGTGGGAGGGGGAGGATCCAGTTGTTGTGGTCCACGTAGGAACCAATGACCTAGGTAGAACTAGGAATGAGGTTCTGCTGAGGGAGTTTGAGGATCTAGGATCCAAATTAAAAAGCAGAACCTCAAAGGTAATAATCTCTGGATTGTTACCTGAGCCACGCGCAAATTGGCACAGGGACAAATAGATTAGAGGTTTAAATGCGTGGCTCAAAGAGTGGTGTGGGAGGAAGGTGTTTCGGTTCATGGGACACTTGCACCAGTACTGGGGAAAGAGGGAGCTGTTCCGTTGGGAAGGCTCCACTTAAACCGGGCTGGGATCAGTGTCCTGATGAACCGAATAACTAAGGCAGTAGACAGGGCTTTAAACTAATGAAGGGGGTGCGGGAGGATTCAGGAAAGAGTAAATTTAAAAGCAGCGAGAGAAATGTCAAGGCTCTAGAGCAGAGTAGAGTTTGGGATAAAAATAAGCAGAGTGGGTCAGGAAGGGACAGAGAGAGTAACAAAGGTAATAAGGCATCAGTGACTAAGGTGACATCAGGGAAAAAGAGAAATAAGTCAAAGCTAAAGGCACTATATCTGTGCGCGAAGCATTTGCAACAAAATAGATGAATTAATAGCGCAGATAGAAATTAACAGGTTTGATCTAATTGCCATAACGGAGACATGGTTGCAAAGTGGCTTTTAGAAGGGATATGGAAAAGGAGGAGGGGTAGCCCTGATAATAAAGGATGGGATAAAGACAGTAGAGGGAAAGGATCTTAGCTCCGAAAATCAAGAAGCAGAATCAGTTTGGGTGGAGCTAAGAAACAGCAAGGGGCAGAAAACATTGGTGGGAGTTGTTTATAGGCCCCCAAATAATAGTTGTAATGTAGGGCAGAGTATAAATCAGGAAATTAGAGGTGCATGTAACAAGGGTAATACAGTAATCATGGGGGACTTTTAATCTACATATAGACTGGGCAAACCAAATTTGCAGTCATAGTGTGGAGGACGAATTCATGGAATATAGTTTTCTAGATCAGTATGTTGAGGAACCAACTAGGGAACAGCTATTTTAGATCTAGTATTGTGCAACGAGAAAGGGTTAATTAATAACCTTGTAGTAAAGGGGCCTTTCGGGAAGAGTGACCATAATATGATAGAATTTTATATTGAGTTTGAAAGTGACTTCGTTAAATCCGAAACTAGGGTCTTAAATCTAAACAAAGCAAACTATGTAGGTATGAGGGGTGAGTTGGCTAAGGTAGGTTGGGAAACTAGATTAAAAGATATTACAGTAGAAAAGCAATGGCTAGCATTTAAAGAATTAATACATAATTTACAACAAAAATACATTCCTTTAAGGCACAAAAACCCCACAGGAAAAGTGGTCCAACCGTGGCTAACAAGAGAAGTTAGATAGTATTTGATCAAAGGAAGAGGCTTATAAAGAGTAGTAAGCCTGAGGATTGGGGGGATTTTAGAATTCAACAAAGGAGGACCAAGAAATTGATAAAGGAAAGGGAAAATAGAATATGAGAGTAAACTAGCGAGAGACATAAAAACAGATTGTAAAAGCTTCTATAGGTATGTAAAAAGGAAAGGATTAGCGAAAGTAAATGTGCGTCCCTTAAAGGCTGAGCCAGAAGAAATTATAATGGGGAATAAGGAAATGATGCGGAGATGCCGGTGTTGGACTGGGGTGGAGTCGTCGTTGGCTTGTTCACAGATGTGATTCCCAGTAAAAAAGTAAAAATTTTCTCAGTAAAAAAGTAAAAATTTTAAAGCTTTTCGTTTTACATACAGACGGCAGCTTTTGACACGTTAGAACCCCTGTGACTACACCTCATTGTCTCAGTTGTATCTTGCTATGTCTTTGATGTGGTACCTTCCTGGCTGACCTGATTAACTTTATCACACCTCGGCAGATAGTCAGGATGATTTAATTTAGTGGTCTGCAATTGTAAGGTACACATGCTTTGTTCTCTATCTATATATGCTTTGGCGATTCTGTATCTATTTACTTCACCTGAGGAAGGGGCAATCGATAGCTCCGAAAGCTTGTGATTTCAAATAAAACTGTTGGACTATAACCTGGTGTTGTGCGACCTCTCGAATAAGGAAATGGCAGGGAAATTAAAAAAATACTTTGTGTCTGCCTTCACGGAAGAAGACGCAAAAAACTTCCCGGATATAGTGGAGAACCAAGGGTCTAGCGAGAATGAGAAACTGAAAGAAATTAATATTAGCAAAAAAGTAATACTGGAGAAATTAATGGGACTGAAAGCCGATAAATCCCCTGGACCTGATGGCCTACATCCTAGGGTTTTGAAAGAGTTGGCTATAGAGATATAGCGGATGCATCGGTTGTCATTTTCCAAAATTCCATAGATTCTAGAACGGTTCCCGTGGATTGGAAGGTGGCAAATGTAACCCCACTATTTAAGAAAGGAGGGAGAGAGAAAACGGGGAAATACAGACCAGTTAGCCTCATCAGTAGTAGGGAAAATGCTAGAATCTATTATTAAGGATGTGGTAACAGGGCACTTAGAAAATAATAATAGGATTGGGCAGAGTCAACACAGATTTATGAAAGGGAAATCGTGTTTGACAAATCTGTTAGATTTTTTTGAGGTTGTAACTAGCAGAATAGATAAGGGGGAACCAGTGGATGTGGTGTATTTGGATTTTCAGAAGGCATTCGATAAGGTGCCACACAAGAGGTTATTAAACAAAATTAGGGCTCATGGGATTGGGGGTAATATACTAGCATGGATTGAGGGTTGGTTAATGGACAGAAAACAGAGAGTAGGAATAAACTGGTCATTTTCGGGTTGGCAGTCTGTAACTAGTGGGGTACCGCAAGGATCAGTGCTTGGGCCTCAGCTATTCACAAAATACATCACTGATTTGGATGAGGTGACCAAATGTAATATATCCAAGTTTGCTGATGATACAAAGCTGGATGGGAATGTAAGTTGTGAGGAGGATGCAAGGAGGCTTCAAGGGATATAGACAGGCTAAGTGAGTGGGCAAGAACATGGCAAATGGAATATAATGTGGAGAAATGTGAAGTTATCCACTTTGGTAGGAAAAATAGAAAAGCAGAGTATTTTTTAAATGGTGAGAGATTGGGAAATGTTGGTGTTCAGAGGGACCTGGGTGTCCTTGTACACGAATCACTGAAAGTTAACATGCAGGTACAACAAGCAATTAGGAAAGCAAATGGCATGTTGGCCTTTATTACAAGAGGATTTGAGTATAAGAGTAAAGATGTCTTACTGAAATGATATAGGGCCCTGGTGAGACCACACCTGGAGTATTGTGTACAGTTTTGGTCTCCTTACCTAAGGAAGGATATACTTGCCATAGAGGGAGTGCAACGAAGGTTCACCAGACTGGTTCCTATGCGGACAGATTGAGTAGGCTAGGCCTATATTTTCTAGAGTTTAGAAGAATGAGGTGATCTCATTGAAACATACAAAATTCTTTCAGGGCTTGACAGGGTAGATGCAGGGAGGATGTTTCCCCTGGCTGGGGAGTCTAGAACCAGGGGTCACAGTCTCAGAATAAGGGGTCGGCCATTTAGGACTGAGATGAGGAGAAATTTCTTCACTCAGAGGGTGGTGAATCTTTGGAATTCTCTACCCCAGAGGGCTGTGGAGGCTTAGTCGTTGAGTATATTCAAGGCAGAGATCAATAGATTTTTGAATATTAAGGGAATCAAGGGATATGGGGATAGTTCAGGAAGGTGGAGTTGAGGTAGAAGATCAGCCATGATCTTATTGAATGGCGGAGCAGGCTCGAAGGGCTAAAAGGCCGACTCCAGCTCCCATTTCTTATGTTCTTTGAGTAGTGGCATTGTCTAACTTTACATCCATCTGAGCAGGCAGACAGGGCCTTGGTTTAGCATCGCAACCGAAAGACAGCTCCTTCAACAATGAAGAAGTCTGCACTGTCAAGTGTCAGACTAGATTAGATGCTCAAGTCTTGGAGCAGGGCTTTGAACCCACAACTTCTGATTCTGAAGCAAGCGAGGTATTGTTGAGCCAAGCTGATGCTGTAACTGTGGAAATGTAGAGTCCCTGATGTGGCTTGTGGGCCCGTTTGATTTATTTTTCAGCGGTTTTATCCTTTTAAAGGGAATCCGCGTGTAAAAAAACGATTCATTAATTTGGACGGTGTAGCATTGGTTCGCTGTAATTTGAATGTTCTTTGTCAGTTCACACCAAAGCTATTACAGGAGCCTCTCAAACCCCACCGGCTCATGTATTTGCCTGAAATTATTTACATACTGATAAGAATAGACTCGTTTCCAGGCCACAATCATTTTGACAGAATGTGGCTATTATACTCAACAGATGTCAACTGTTAATAGCTGTTACTTTTGAAGACTGACGTAATGGGGCACTAGGACACAACGCCAGCTTTTGCCTCGGGGACCTGGGTTCAAATGTTGTTCTTGTGCCAACTTTGACCCCTTTTTTTTTTTCCCCCTCCCTTCATGCCACTGACGCTTTGCAGTGTGGGTACACTGTGGGCCCCAACAGTCCTCCAGCACTTCATATATACAGTAAACTCTTGTTTAAACGGCACTTAATCATCCGGAATTCTTTAATAACCGGCAAAATAGATAACCGATAATCTTGCCGAATCCATCCAGCACGCGTTGTGCCGAGTCCGAGTCTCCCGCGGTGGCCGAGTTAGTCAGTGGTTTTTTATTTTTGTTTGTGTTTAAAAATAGCCTACCTCTCTGTTATCCAGAATTTTTCATCAACCGGCACCATCCTGGTCCCATAGGTGCCGGATAAGAAAGAGTTTACTGTAGATGGCTATTGCGCATTAGACAGTGACCATTGGTGCGCTGTTTGATCAGGAGGAACACCACAATTGAGCCTCATCCTGCCTTTACGTGCTACCCATATGCACATTTTCCATCAGGGATCACTGGATAGAGATCGAGGATGGGACAGTGTAGGGGGAGTTCTATACTGTATCTAACCTGTGCTGTATCTGACTTGGGATGGGGCAGTGTAGGGGGAGTTCTATACTGTATCCAACCTGTACTGTACCTAATTTGGGATGGGGCAGTGGGGGTGCATGTTCCAATACCCCATGAGCTTTGTTGACTAACCTTTTTAATTAAACACTAGTTAGACCTCAGCTGTAGTATTGTTCCATTCTGGGCACCACTTTAGGAAGGTTGTCAAAGTTTTGGAGAAGGTGCAGAAGAGATTTACTAGAATGGCACCAGGGATGAGAGACTTCACTTGCGTGGAGAGACTGGAGAAGCTGGGGTTGCTTTTTTTGAAGTAGAGGAGATTTGATAGAGGTGATCAAAATCATGAACGGATTTGATAGAGTAAATAGGGAGAAACTGTTTCCAGTGGCAGAAAGGTCTGTAACCAGAGGACACAGATTTAAGGTGATTGGCAAAAGAACCAGAGGCAACATGAGGAAACATTTTTTTTATGCAGAGAGTTGTTGTGATCTGGAATGCGCCTCGAAGCAGATTCAAGAGTATCTTTCAAAAGTGAATTGGATAAAAACTTGAAGGGAATAATTGTGCTGGGCTATGGGGCAAGAGCGGAGGAGTGGGACGAGTTGGAGAGCTCTACCAAAAAGCCGGCACAGGCACGATGGGCCGAATGGCCACCTTCTGTGTTGTATCATTCTATGATGGGGGGGTTACGGAACTTTCCCTGATGGGAGTGCATATCACACTTAATGGACAATCAGGCTGGGTGCATTGATATCTCTGCTCAAATTCCTGATATGCGCCACATTGTGGCTGGGAGTGCTAATTTGGAAAACTGATTCATGGATCTTTAGACTCCTGTTCAGAGGGACTGGTGGCTTTTACCTTCTCTCCTCTCCAGAAGGTTTGAGTCCTTCTAGAGCATAGGAACATGTTCCAGCTGGGGTACAGTTCCATGGCTCCCGGCCATTTTCTGGTACCTCACCAAAGTCTCCACTCTTCATGTGTGACCATTGTTTTTTTCATCGAGAAGCCTAACTGAAAGGTCAAGGCTCAAAGTGCAGGAGGTCCAGCAAGATTGTGGAGAGTAGGACCAGGTGAATTATGGAGCAGTGATTAGATGACGCCAAGGTTGGGTTTTAAAACGTGTAGGAGGATAGGAAGATTGTGGGAGCTTCCACCTTTTTGAGGTCCTACTGCAGTGCTCCAACAATGTGCCCAACCCCAAGCTCTGAAGAACGACCTGTGCTGCATCAGTGCGACATTTGCCCTTCCTACACCAGGCATCCTTATAGTCTCTCTAAGACTGCCAATATGTGGTGCATTGCAGATGACTTTTGTTATGGACTTCACTGAAAGAATCTTGCAGCACAGAATGAGGCCATTCGGCCCGTTGTGTCTATGCCGGCTCTTTTGAAAGAGCTGTCCAATTTAGTCCCACACCCCAGCTTATACTGTGAACTTTAGCACAATAGCGTCACTCTCCCTCCTGCATGCTCCCAGCCTGGCTGGACCGTGTAGTCGTGCAGCCCACGTTTTCCATCCATTCATCTCGTGGAGTGTCAGCCAGTGGCTCAGTGGGTAGCACTCTCGCCTCTGAGTCAGAAGGTTGTGGGTTCATAGTCCCACTCCAGAGACTTGGCCACACAATCTAGGCTGACACTCCCAGTGCAATACTGAGGGAGTGCTGCACTGTCAGAGGTGCCGTCTTTCAGATGAGACGTTAAACCGAGGCCCCGTCTGCTCTCTCAGGTGGACGTAAAAGATCCCATGGCACTATTTTGAAGAAGAGCAGGGGGGAGTTCTTCCCGGTGTCCTGGGGCCAATATTTATCCCTCAATCAACATCACTGAAACAGATTATCTGTTCGTTATCACACTGCTGTTTGTAGGAGCTTGCTGTGCGCAAATTGACTGCCACAGTGCCCACACTTCAGTAAGTACTTCATTGGCTTTAAAGTACTTTTGGGACGTCCTGAGGTCATGACAGGCGCTGTAGAAATGTTTTCTTTTTTCATGGGGTGCGGTTTTCCAAATGTATGCTTGCGGCTGGTGAGGTGCCGACGTCTGGAGCGCCCAACTGGACAGTCTACCCTAATAGATCACTTGTGTTTCCAACAGGTTTCGAAAGAAGTCGACCGTCGTTGGCTCCCTCTCGAGTCTTGTGAACAAACCAGCTGGTGACCACTTCACAGAAGGTTTGTGTTGGTGCAATCTGCAAAGTAAATGACGCCTTGGAGATGAAAACATTAATTGCTCTACTATTCATAGAAGTTTACAACAACTTGTATTTATTTAGCGCCTTTAACGTAGTAAAACGTCCCAAGGCGCTTCACAGGAGCGATTATCAAACAAAATTTGGCACCGAGCCACATGAGAGATTAGGACAGGTGAACAAACGCTTGGTCAAAGAGGAAAGTTTTAAGGAGCATCTTAAAGGAGGAGAGAGAGGCGGAGAGGTTTAGGGAGGGAATTCCAGAGCTTAGGGCCCAGGCAGCTGAAGGTACGGCTGCCAATGGTGGAGCGACTAAAATCGGGGATCCACGAGAGACCAGAATTGGAGTGCAGAAGGAGTCTATTTGGCTCGACGTATCTGTGCCAGCCCATCGTGTCTCCCTTTAACTGTGTGCGTGTGCGTGTGCGTGTGCGTGTGCGTGTGCGTGTGCGTGTGCGTGTGCGTGTGCGTGTGCGTGTGCGTGTGCATACAGCACAGCGTGATTCTGTCTGCACCCTGCACACACCCGCACATCCCAGGGATGCTGAGGCCATTTCATCACCTGTATCGCTGGTCCATCTGAGATCAGATAACTCAGCACAGATTGGGGACATAGAAGCAGGAGTAGGCCAATCGGCCCCTCGAGCCTGCTCCGCCATTCAATAAGATCATGGCTGATCTGATCCTAACCTCAAATCTAAAGAACACAAGAGGTAGGAGCAGGACCCGGCCACTCAGCCCCTGGGCCCGCTCCGCCACCCACAGGGCCTTGACCGATCCGAACTCAGCCTCATGTCCAATTTCCTGCCCGCTCCCCGTAACCCCTAATTCCCTTTACTTCTAGGAAACTGTCTATTTCTGTTTTAAATTTATTTAATGATGTAGCTTCCTGGGGCAGCAAATTCCACAGACCTACTACCCTCTGAGTGAAGAAGTTTCTCCTCATCTCAGTTTTGAAAGAGCAGCCCCCTATTCTAACTTTCTTGGGACCAGATAGGCTTACAGGAGGAGGCCATTCAGCCCCTCGAGCCTGTTCCACCATTCAATTAGATCATGGCTGATAAGTATCTCAACTCCATTTACCCGCCTTGGTTCCATAGCCCTTAATACCATAGATGCACTTAAGGGGAAGCTAGATAAGCACATGAGGGGGAAAGGAATAGAGAATATGCTGATAGGATGGGAGGAGGCTCGTGTGGAGCATAAACACTGGCATAGACCAGTTGGGCCAAATGGCCTGTTTCTGTGCTGTAAATACTTTGTGACACCCTTGCATTACAAAAAATCTTTCAATCTTGGTTTTGACGTTTTCAATTGACCCCCAGCCTCAACACCTATTTGGGGGAGAGAGTTCCAGATTTCCACCACCCTTTGTGTGAAGAAATGCTTCCTGACATCACCCCTGAACGGCCTGGCTCTAATGAAATGGGCAACACGGTGGCATAGTGGTTAGCACTGGTGCCTCACAGCGCCAGGGACCCGGGTTTTCGAATCCGGCCTCGGGTGACTTTTTAAGGTTTTGTCCTCTTGTTCTGGACTCCCCCATCAGAGCAAATAGTTTCTCTCTCTCTACCCTATCAAATCCTTTAATCCTCTTTAATCACCTCAATCAGATCATCACTTAATCTTTGCTACTCAAGAGAATACAAGTCTAGTCTATGCAATCTGTCCTCATAATTGAATCCTTTTAACCCCGGTATCGTTCTGGTGAATCTGCGCTGCACTCCCTCCGAGGCCAATGTTTCTTTCCCGAGGTCTGGTGTCCAGAACTGAAGGCAGGTACTCCTATAGGCGCTCTAACCAGAGCTTTATACAACAGTCGCATAACTTCCACCCCTTTGTATTCCATATTGTAATCCATATCTGGGACCTTCCTAGTCTGTGTGGCTGAGTTCAAACCTGGGCAGTACATCCACCCACTCGGCTATTTGGGGGGGTGGTGGTGAGTGGTGTGCGGTCGGCATTGCAATCAAATCCTTTTTTTTCTGTGCCGTTCCCTTCATCTCCAATCTTCTTTGCTGTCTTGGGATGCTCTGCGGCATGTTCTCTCTACCTCATCAGCCAGCTGTTCCGGTTCATGGAAAGGTGTATTTTTAAAGGGCCACTCTCTTCATGGAAGAGTATCCGGCCAAACTTTTTGGGCTTGTTTGCGAGAACGCACCGCAATGCTGAAAGTTGTGTTGAGGTGCGTCATCAATCATGTCATGTCGGCTGCGATTGTTGCGACAACGACTTGCATTTACATAGCGCCTTTTAACGTAGCAAAATGTCCCAGGGCGCTTCACAGGATTTGGGGTACGAGCAGCAGAGTTTTGGATGAGCTCAAATTTAAGAAGGGTGGAAGATGGGAGGTCGGCCAGGAAAGCGTGGGAATAGCCAAGTCTGGAGGTAACAGACGCATGAATGAGGGTTACGGCAGCAGATGGGCTGAGGTGGGGACAATGACGGCTCTTCTGTCACAGGTATGATGGGCAGAATGGCCTCCTTCTGTGCTGCAACGTTCTATGATTCTCAGCTCCTCTTCCTCCGCCCCAACAAACCTTCTGCCAAAATAGCTTTCCGTGAAGATTTCATTTTTTTGTTAATGATTGATTTGCTTCTGTTGAAGTCCATGAATGCCAGATTCGATCTCTTGTCTGGACTGAGTTAACTCGTTGCAGCTCGGACAGCAGTAGGGGCAATCGGTGCCCTCGCGTTAGGGAGGGGGGGTCAATCGGCCCGGGTTCCTGCTCTTGGTTGCTCTCCAGTGGGTCCTGCTGGGTGGATGAGGACAAGATCAGGCTTGACTGTGATGCTCCTTGCAACCACACAGTCTGCTGGACTTCACTCTCTGAGTTCACCTGATCACTTGGGCAAGGCATTGGAGGGTGACTGGAACAGATTCCCAGCAGAAATGGACGTCTTTTTGTGGGGGCGAAGTGTGAGAAAATTGTTATGGGGAAGATAAGTAACTTTTTTTAGAAATTCTTTTGGTGGATTTTTGTGCTCAAGATGGAAGGATATCACCGCTGGGAAACGGAATGGCTTCAACATTGGCAACAAGCATTCCTAGATCAGGTATAGCACGTTTTCGATGCAGAGTAAAGCCCCCTCCATTCAGCACCAACATAAGAACATAAGAAATAGGAGCAGGAATAGGCCATATAGCCCCTTGAGCCTGCTCCGCCATTACCGACAGCGTGCTTCATTCTCGGTGACGAGGGCATGTCATAGTACGCCGTGGCTAATCCTAAGAGTTTCTGCACTTGCCGTGTGTTGATCAACTTACTGTAGTTATGTATTTTTTTTAAATCATAAAGCCGTGCAAATACCAGCGTCCAGGCGAGCTTTCTATTTGTTCTCTGGATATAGGGAACACTGGCAAGGCCGGCATTTATTGCCCGTCCTTAGTTGAGTTGAGAAGATGGTGGTAGACCGCCGCCTTTGTGAACTACTGTGAACGATCGGTCTTACAACTGAGCGACTTACTAGGATACTTCACAGGGCATTGAGAATTAACCAGGTAATGTGGGACTGGAGTCACTGGTAGGTTAGGTCAGGGAAGGGTGGCAGTACCTTTCCCTAAAGGACAATGGTGAACCAGTTCGTTTTCTTAAGACAATCATGTAGCTTTCAAGGTCATCTATCTAGCCCACGAACTGACAATTCTGCAACTTGCCTTATTGGGATTGGCGCGCAACCAGGACGCTACTGCACCCATGACTCAACAAAAGACCTGCTCTGTTTATGAAACAAATGGTAAACACAGGACTGAAAGGGTTAATGTTGTCACCTGCCTGACTTTGTGCCGATCAGATGCCCCGGTTTGTTTTACAGAGGAGGTCCATGCGGAGGTCTGCTATGCGGAGTGTTTACTGCAGAGAGCTGCCCTCACCTTCCTACAGGTAAGTGTGGACAACCACTATCGGATAAAGCAGCTTGATCTTTTTCCACCTATCGTCTTCTAACGATCACTGAGATGTCACGGCTCCGAACACAGTGTGCAGATGTCAACATTAGGCCTTGCCTTTATTGACCTTGCATGCTTAAGCATTTCTCTACTTTATAAAGGCTCCCGTCTGCCCCCTCGGGTGGGCGTAAAAGATCCTGCGGCACTATTCCGAAGAAGAGCAGGGGAGGTCTTGCTGGTGTCCTGGAGCCAATATTTATCCCTCAACCAACATCAGCAAAAAAAAACAGATGATCTGGGTCATTATCACATGCTGTTTGTGGGATCTTGCTGTGCGCAAATTGGTTGCCGCTTTTCCTACATTACAACAGTGACTCCACTTCAAAAAAAAAAAGTACTTCACTGGGTGCGAAGTGCTTAGGGGCTTCCTGAGGTCGTGAGAGGCGCTATAGAAATACATGTTCTTTCTTTAATGATAGCACGTCTAACGCATGTTTTGCCCATCACACTCCAATTATCACACCTTGCTGCAGAGGCAAGATAATCTGAGGAGAAAAGAAACCCATTCACTCGGTGCTGGTTGCTTCTGACCTGGAGCCAAACTTAAAAGCGCTTAACAATTTCCAAAGTCTCCTGACCAACCAGCATTAAATTCTGACCTGCGGCTCTGGCTTACTTAAGTAACTATCCCACAGTCGTGGCTTTAAAGGGATACCTTAGCAGCAGAATCTTTTACTGCAGATTACATGGCACAACAATCAGGTCCTTATGATAACTGGGACGATATGCTGTTTGTAAGAACATAAGATTTGGGAGCAGGAGTAGGCGATTTGGCCCTTCGAGCCTGCTCCGCCATTCAATAAGATCATGGCTGATCTTCTACCTCAATTCCACTTTCCTGCACTATCCCCATATCCCTTGATTCCCTTAATATTCAAAATCTATCGATCTCAGTCTTGAATATACTCAACGACTGAGCCTCCACAGCCCTCTGGGGTAGAGAATTCCAAAGATTCACCACCCTCTGAGTGAAGAAATTCCTCCTCATCTCGGTCTTAAATGGCCGACCCCTCATTCTGAGACTGTGACCTCTGGTTCTTGACTCCCCAGCCAGGGGAAACATCCTCCCAGCATCTACCCTGTCAAGCCCTGTAAGAATTTTGTATGTTTCAATGAGATCACCTCTCATTCTTCTAAACTCCAGAGAATATAGGCCTAGTCTACTCAATCTCTCCTCATAGGACAATCCCCCCATCCCAGGAACCAGTCTGGTGAACCTTCGTTGCACTCCCTCTATGGCAAGTATATCCTTCCTTAGGTAAGGAGACCAAAACTGTACACAATACTCCATGTGTGGTCTCACCAAGGCCCTATATAATTGCAGTAAGACATCTTTACTCTTATACTCAAGCCATTTGCGTATATAAAATATTTGTGAATGTGTAAGGTAACAGTGACTTTTGTTTCTTATTATATTTTTGGCGGTTTTACTATTGTGCTCATCGGGTGTGGGTTATTAGTGCTGGGGAATAGAATCCTTTCCTCTTTAGGCAGTGTCTGCTGCACTCCCAGATAATGGGCAGATGGTAATGGCAGTTTTGCTTTTTGTTAAGGGCCCATGCCCATTAGGAACTTGGTTAAAAATACCAAACTCATCAAGCAGCCCATCTAATAGGATGGATTTGAGCCCAGGTCCTACAACTCAAGACCATTGTTCAAACCTCCTGTACCACCCAGTTCCTAATGAGAACATAAGGAATAGGAGCAGGAGTAGGCCATTCGGCCCCTCGAGCCTGCTCCGCCATTTAATAAGATCATGGCTGATCTTCTACCTCAACTCCACTTTCCTGCACTATCCCCATATCTCTTGATTTCCTTAATATTCAAAAATCTATCGATCTCTGTCTTGAATGAAATTCTTCTGTCAGCTGTGGCTCAGTGGGCAGCACCCTTGCCTCTGAGTCAGAAGGTTGTGGGTTCAAGTCCCACTCCAGAGACTTGAGCACAAAAATCTCGTCTGACACTCCAGTGCAGTACTGAGGGAGCGCTGCACTGTCGGAGGTGCCGTCTTTCGGATGAGACGTTAAACCGAGGCCCCGTCTGCTCTCTCAGGTGGACGTAAAAGGTCCCAAGGCTACTATTTCGAAGAAGAGCAGGGGGAGTTCTCCCAGTATCCCGGCCAATATTTATCCCTCAATCAACATCACTAAAACAGATTATCTGGCCATTATCTCATTGCTGTTTGTGGGAGCTTGCTGTAAATAAATTGGCGGCCGCGTTTCCCACATTACAACAGTGACTGCACTTCAAAAAGTACTTCGTTGGCTGTAAAGCACTTTGGGGTGTCCGATGGTTGTGAAAGGCGCTATAGAAATGCAAGTCTGTCTTTCTTTCTAAGTTATGATTGTATCTTGTTCTTTATATATTAATGCTAAAATAGCACTGCTGGTGTTAAAATGTGAACTCGTCTGCGCCTATCCTTGTACTTTCAGGATGAGAACATGGTCAGCTTCATCAAGGGTGGGATTAAAGTCCGGAACAGCTTCATGATTTACAAGTGAGTTCAGATTTTTATTCCAATTTTTGGCACGCAATTTTCTCCCCTCCCATTCCTGAAGGTCTTGACCCCTTCCTGTTGGTCACCGGTCCGAATGTCTCCTTCTTTGGCACAATGCCAATTTTTTTTTGTCGCTAATCGCTCCTGTGAAGAGCCTTGGGGCATTTTACTATGTTAAAGGTGCTATATGGTGTTTCCACTTGTGGGCGAGACCAGAACTAGGGGCCATAAATATAAGATCGTCATTGGATTATGCTCTTGAAGTGCCGCAATCTACAGGGCTACGGACCAAGAGCTGGACAGTTCTTTTTCGGCCGGCGCAGACACGATGGGCCGAACGACCTCCTTCTGTGCTGTAAATTTCTATGACTCTATGACTGATAAATCCAATAGGGAATTCAGGAGAAATTTCTTTACCCAGAGAGTGGTGAGAATGTGGAACTCGTTACCACAGGGAGTGGTTGAGGCGAATAGCGTAGATACGCTTAAGGGGAAGCTCGATAAGCACATGAGGGAGAAAGGAATAGAAGGATATGCTGAGGGGGTGAGATGAAGAGGAGGGGGAGGAGGCTTGTGTGGAGCATAAACACCGGGCACGGACCAGTTGGGCCGGATGGCCTGTTTCTGTGCTGTAAATGCTTCGTAATACTTAGTAATGTAAATGCACGCTGGTGTACTGGTTGGAAGACATTGCTCACTGTCTGTCTGCTTCTTCATCCATGTGGCCATTCTTCCTGTGTAAACCTTCATAACGAGTTTCAGCAGGCTTGTCGACCGCCCAGGCATCACAGCCAAGTTCTACCATGTCTTCACCCAACCTCCAGTAGGGGGGGCACTGGCTAGCGAGCAGCAACAGAAACCCTGGCTGATGAGGGGGGCGGGGGTGGTGTTGTATAACTCGAGGGGTGTATCCTGACTGCTGCCCCTGGTGAGATCAGTTAATTCGGCACAGTCCGGACATTGAACCTGGGACCTTCCTGCTCTGTATAGCCCAGCTACTCACCGGATCAACTCCCCGAAACACTGTCAGAGCCAAGTTGCGTTTTTTTTGAATTCATTCTTGGAATGTGGGCCCCCTAGTTGCCCTCTGAAGGTGGTGGCCGCCTTGAACCACTGGGTAGCGGTTTTGATAAAATTGGGTGTCTTCGGGGCATCCTGAGGTCGTGAAAGGCGCTATATAAATGCAATTCTTTGTTTCTTTCTAAACTGGCAACGCTGCCACTTCCAGCCTTACTTAAAACAACTGTTTCCTAGCGAATACTCGATCAGCTCCGTCTACCCCAATACCTGTCAGCCGTGGCTCAGTGGGTAGCCACCCTCACCTCTGCCTCACAAGGTTGTGTGATCAAGTCCCCACTCCAGAGACTTGAGCACAAAAATCTAGGCTGACACTCCCAGTGCAGTGCTGAGTGGAGCGCTGCACTGTCGGAGTTGCCGCCTTTCGGATGAGACGTTAAACCGAGGCCCCGTCTGCTCTCTCAGGTGAACGTAAAAGATCCCATGGCACTATTTCGAAGAGAGCAGGAGGAGTTCTCCCCGGTCTCCTGGCCAATATTTATCCCTCCATCAACATCACTAAAAACAGATTATCTGGTCGTTATCACATTGCTGTTTGTGGGAGCTTGCTGTGCGCAAATTGGCTGCCGCGTTTCCTACATTACAACAGTGACTACGCTTCATAAAGTACTTCATTGGCTGTAAAGCGCTTTGGGACGTCCTGAGGTTGTGAAAGGCGCTATAAAATTGCAAGTCTGTCTTTTTCTTTTTCTATATTTCATTTCCAACCAGATATTTATCAACTCCTTTTTATCGCCTCAGTGTTTTTCTTGGAGTCTGTCCCACATCCACAGCTGTGTGTGGGGGACACGAGTTTCTCCTAATCTCCAGTCTCGCTTGAGGTCCTAACGTTGTGAACCTGACAAATTTGGCTTTCCTTTGTTGTTGACAGGGAGCTCCATAATTTTTTGCAGTCGAACCTCTTCAGCAAAGGACCGAATCACTCCCATTTAGAAGGAGGCGTTTCTTTGGGAATCGGAGCGTTTAACCTGGTGAGTTGGAAACTAGATATGGCTTGTTTAACAGGAGAGGCTCACTGCACGGGGAAAGTATCGTTCCTCCTCATGGCGAGGGGGGATGGTGGAGCACAAAGCAACTTGTCGCTGGTCGGAATAAAAAGGTTGAGCTTTCCTTAAAGAAGTTAGATTCAACAATACGTCAGCTGTTCGCTGTGGCTCAGTGGGCAGCACTCTCATCTGAGTCCGAAGGATGTTGGGTTCAAGCCTCCTCATTTCAACCCAAATCTAGGCTGACGCTCCCAGTGCCAGTACTGAGGGAGTGCTGCACTGTCGGAGGTGCCGTCTTTCGGATGAGACGCTAAACCTCCTGTCCTCTCGGGTGGACGTAAAAGATCCCACGGCACTATTTCGAAGAAGAGCAGGGGGAGTTCTCCCCGATGGGGATTCGATAGTTAAGGGAGCAGACAGGCGTTTCTGCGGCCGCAGACGTGACTCCAGGATGGTATGTTGCCTCCCTGGTGCCAGGGTCAAGGATGTCTCTGAGCGGCTGCAGAACATTCTGAGGTGGGAGGGTGAACAGCCAGAGGTTGTGGTCCATATTGGTGCCAAGAACATAGGTAGAAAGAGGAATGAGGTCCTGCAGGCAGATTTTATGGAGCTAGGAAAGAGATTAAAAAGCAAGACCTCAGAGGTAGTATTCTCTGGAATACTCCCGGTGTCACACGTGAGTGAGTATAGAAATAGGAGGATAGAGCAGATGAAGGCGTGGCTGGAGAGATGGTGCAGGAGGGAGGGCTTCAGATTCCTGGGGCATTGGGACCGGTTCTGGGGTAGGTGGGACCTGTACAGGCCGGACAGGCTGCACATTAACAGAGCCGGAACCAATATCCTCGTGGGGAGGTTTGCTAGTGCTGTTGGGGAGGGTTTAAACTAAGTTGGCAGAGGGATGGGCACTAGGATGTAACATTAGAAAAGGGAAATAAAGTGCTCAAAGGATTGGGAGAGGCAGAAAGCACTAAAGTAAGAAATAGTAAGGTATTAGGTGGGATCAAACTAAGAGAATACAGTGACATGAATCTTGTCATTCATGTATGAAGTAATACTGGGTGGCCTGCTGGTGGCGCTGTCCAGGGAGAGTATAAATACTCGGGCATGGGCCCAGCTTGCTTAGGACATTCCTCAACAGGAACTAGTGAAGGACACAACTAGATCTCCATGTTGGAAAACAGTTGATTAAAGCTTTGTTTAACGCTTAGACCAAGTGCCTAGTAGTTTTCTTACGTCATACAGAATGGTCTAAGATAGGTTTACAGTGTATGTATGTGAACGCATGAAGCGTAGTAAACAAGGTAAGTGAGCTGCAGGCACAAATAGCCACATGGGAATATGATGATGTGGCAATAACTGAGACCTGGCTCAAAAAAGGGTAGGATTGGGTATTAAATATTCCTGGTTATAAGGTGGGAAGGAAAGATAGGAGGTGGTGTGGCAGTATTGGTTGAGGAGAATGTTAGTGCTGGAGAGGGAGGATGTCCTGGAGGTGTCAAGGACAGAATCTATAAGAAATAACAGAGGTGCCATTACACTACTAGGTGTATTCCATATACCACCAGATAGTGGGAAAGATATGGAGGAGCAAATTTGCAGAGAAATTAGAGAGAGGTGCAAGAACTATAGAGTAGTAATAATGGGGGACTTCAACTATCCTAATATAGATTGGGATTGTAATCATATAAAGGGCAGAGAAGGAGAAGAATTTCTGAAGTGTGTTCAGGAGAATTTTCTTGATCAGTATGTTTCCGGCCCGACGAGGGAGGAGGCATTGCTGGATCTGGTTCTGGGGAATGAGGTAGGTCAAGTGGAGCAAGTGTCAGTAGGTGAACATTTAGGGAACAGTGATCACAAGGTTTAGATTAGCTATGGAAAAGGTCAGGGAGCAATCTAAAGTAAACATGTTTAACTGGGGGAAAGCCAATTTCAGTGGGATGAGAACGGATCTGGCCCGGGTAAACTGGAATCAAAGACTGGCAGGCAAAACTGTAGTGGAACAATGGGCTGCCTTTAAAGAGGAAATAGTTCAGGTACAGTTGAGGTACATTCCCACGAGGGAGAAAGGCAGGGCAACTAAAGTCAGGGCTCTCTGGATGACGAAAGAGATAGAGAATACGATGAAGCAGAAAAAGAGTGCGTATGACAGATGTCAGGTTGCAAATACATTTGAGAATCAGGCTATATATAGAAAGGTCAGCGGAGAATTGAAAAAGAAAATAAGAGGGGCAAATTGAGGGTATGAGAATAGAATGACAGCCAACATAAAAGGTAATCCAAAAGACTTCTATAGGCATATAAATAGTAAAAGGGTAGTAAGAGGAGGGGTGGGGCAGATTAGGGACCAAAAAGGAGATCTATGCATGGAGGCAGAGGGTATGGCTGAGGTACTAAATGAGTACTTTGCATCTGTCCTCACCAAGGAAGAGGATGCTGCCATAGACATAGTCAAGGAGGAGGTAGTGGAGACATTTGATAGGATAAAAATTGATAAAGAGGAGGTATTAGAAAGGCTGGCTGTACTTAAAGTATATAAATCACCAGGAGCCGATGGGACGCATCCTAGGATGCTGAGGGAATTGAGAGCGGAAATCGCGGAGGTACTGGCCATAATATTCCAATCCTCCATAGATACGGGGGGTGGTGCCAGAGGACTGGAGAATTGCAAATGTTACAACATTATTCAAAAAAGGGTGTAAAGATAAACCCATCACCTACAGGCCAGCCAGTTTAACCTCGGTAGTGGGGAAGCTTTTAGAAACAGTAATCAGGGACAAAATTAACAGTCACTTGGATAGGTGTGGATTAATTAAAGAAAGCCAGCATGGATTTGTTAAAGGCAAATCGTGTTTTACCAACTTGATTGAGTTTTTTGATGAGGTAACAGAGAGGGTTGATGAGGGTAATGCAGTTGACGTGGTGTACATGGACTTCCAAAAGGCGTTCAACAAAGTGCCCGCAAAGTTGAAGCCCATGGAATAAAAGGGACAGTGGCAGCATGGATATGAAATTGGCTAAGTGACAGGAAACAGAGAGTGGTGGTGAATGGTTGTTTTCGAACTGGAGGAAGGTATACAATGGTGTTCCCCAGGGGTTGGTTCTAGGACCACTGCTTTTCTTGATATATATTAATGACTTGGATGTGGGTGTACAGAGCACAATTTCAAAATCTGCAGATGACACAAAACTTGGAATTATAGTCAACAGTGAGGAGGAGAGTGATAGACTTCAAGAGGACATAGACAGGCTGGTGGAATGGACGGACATGTGGCAGATGAAATTTAATGCAGAAAAGTGCAAAGTGATACATTTTGGTAGAAAGAATGAGGAGAGAAAATATAAACTAAATGGTACAATCCTAAAGGGGGTACATGAACAGAGAGACCTAGGGGTATGTGTGCACAGGGCAGGTTGAGAAAGCAGTTAAAAAGGCTTACAGGATCCTGGGCTTCATGAACAGAGGTATAGAGTACAAAAGTGTGGAAATAATGATGAATCTGTATAAAACATTGGTTCGGCCCCAACTGGAGTATTTTGTCCAATTCTGGGCACCGCACTTTAGGAAGGGTGTGAAGGCTTTAGAGAGGGTGCAGAAAAGATTTACGAGAATGATTCCAGAAATGAGGGACTTCAATTACGTTGATAGACTAGAGAAGCTGGGGTTGTTCTCCTTGGAGCAGAGAAGATTGAGAGGAGATTTGATAGAGGTGTTCAAAATCATGAGGGGTCTGGACAGAATAGACAGAGAGAAACTGTTCCCATTGGCAGAAGGGTCGAGAACCAGAGGACACAGATTTAAGGTGATTGGCAAAAGAACCAAAGGCGACGTAAGAAAGAACTTTTTTACGCAGCGAGTGGTTAAGATCTGGAATGCACTGCCTGAGAGGGTGGAGGAGGCAGACTCAATCTTATCTTTCAAAAGGGAGTTGGATAAGTACCTGAAGGAAAAAAATTTGCAGGGCTACGGGGAAAGGGCGGGGGGAGTGGGACTAGCTGAGTGTCGGCACGGGCTCGATGGGCCGAATGGCCGCCTTCCGTGCTGTAACCATTCTATGATTCTATGATGTCCTTTGTAAAGTGTGTATTAACCCAATTTCTAATTGGAATGGTCCCATAGCACAAAAGTATCCATAATTGAGCAAAGATCTGCAATCTCGTTCAGAGAAGCCATTAGGATGGTTTGTAAGCATTCCATAGAGGGGCACTCCTCTGAGGGAAGGGATGTGTCACACTTTTGGGACAGAGTAGAGGGAGCTTTAGTCGGCATCTAAACCGCGCTGTTCCTGACCTGGGAGCTTTGATGCTGACACGGGTTGCCAGAAATTGGAAATTCTTCCAATCCCCATCCATGACATCCCTCGCCTGGAAAAGCAGACAGTAAACATTACACAGAGTAAAGTTGCACAGTCATACAACCACCCATTGGTGAAAAACCGTCCCCAGTAGCCTGGTCCTTCACGGGGTAACGACACGAGTTTGAGAACTTGCTGGTTTCTGCGACTTGAGATTTTGAAAGAACTTCTTTTTTGACTTGCCTTTCGTTTTGTCCTTAGACATTGTCACTGTTCCCCACACGGATCCTGAAGTTGCTGGAGTTCGCTGGCTTCTCTGGTGACAAGGTAGGGACAAGATCACCTTCTGCCGCTTTCGCCTTGAAAGGAGGTGACGGAGAAGGGACCTTTTTTATAGATGTACATATGGTATCAAATGGTGAATCTAGAGCAGTACTCCAAGAAGGGACATAGGCTAAAACTGGTGAAAGGAAATTTTAGGACAGGTACGAGGAGTGACCGATGCTTGGCCTGTTCTTTGTGGAGGTTAGTGGAGGCGAAAACCTTTGACTTGCTCAAGAGGCGGTCAGATGAGGTGATGGAGGGAATGTAGGTCTTTTACTCTGGGCGGTTGAGTATTTTTCTTTAAGGTAATTGGCACAAGAACCAGAGGCGACGTTGAGGAGAATTTTTTTCCACAGCGAGTTGTGATCTGGAACGCGCTGCCTGAAAGGGCAGGTGGAAGCAGATTCACTAGTAACTTTCGAAAGGGAATTGGATAAATGCTTGAAGGGGAAAAATTTGAAGAGCTATGGGAAAGAGCAGGGGAGTGGGACTAATTGGATAGCTCTTCAAAGAGCCGGCACAGGCACGATGGGATGAGTGGCCTCCATCTGTGCTGTGTGATTCTATGACCCAAGACTCCGATCAGTATCTGCCTTGTGATTTTGAGTGCGGCTTGTGCTAATTAGAGAGATGAGTGGACCAGTGTGAAACCGATCATGTCACTTTCTTTGCCAATTAGTGTGAACCATTATTGGCCGGGCTAATCAATGTATGATAAATAATGCAACAATGAATGCATCTGGCTTTCTCCAGCATGTCTTTTCCGACGCTGTATAAAAACAGTACATGTTATGTGCTTTGATCTATTATGCAAAGGTTTGAGAGGTTAAATAGTAAAGGGTAATATTCATTGACCAGTAAATTGGTGACCAGGCAGTGTGGGCAGAAACTAAGGATTAGTACCAGAAACAAAAGCGGGAGGTTCGAAGGAATTTTTTCAGGTAAAGGGTTATTAGGAAATGGAATGCTTTACTACAAGTGGTGATTGAAGTTGCGTTGTTCAGAGGAGATCAATCAAAAAAAAATTTGTTCATGGGATGTGGGCGTCGCTGGCAAGGCCAGCATTTATTGCCCATCCCTAATTGCCCTTGAGAAGGTGGTGGTGAGCCACCTTCTTGAACCGCTGCAGTCCGTGTGGTGAAGGTACTCCCACAGTGCTGTTAGGGGAGGGAGTTCCAGGATTTTGACCCAGTGACGATGAAGGAACGGCGTTGTATTTCCAAGTCAGGATGGTGTGTGACTCGGAGGGGAACTTGGAGGTGGTGGTGTTCCCATGCACCTGCTGCCCTTGTCCTTCTAGGTGGAAGAGGTCGCGGGTTTGGGAGGTGCTGTCGAAGAAGCCTTGGCGAGTTGCTACAGTGCATCTTGTAGATGGTACACACTGCAGCCACGGTACGTTGGTGGTGGAGGGAGTGAATGTTTAAGGTGGTGGATGGGGTGCCGATCAAGCGGGCTGCTTTGTCCCGGATGGTGTTGAGCTTCCTGAGTTGGAGCTGCACTCATCCAGGCAAGTGGAGAGTGTTCCATCACACTCCTGACTTGTGCCTTGTAGATGGTGGAAAGGCTTTGGGGAGTCAGGAGGTGAAACACTATTAAAAAGAACAATTTTAAAGGGTTTGGGGAAAGACTAGGAGTACAGAGCTCCAATGTACAGTTGGCACCAGCACAGGCACCATGGCTGAGGCACATTGTAGGGGCAGATTAGAGAGAATTTACTCTGCATATAACCTGTGTCATGATTGATCTGGAAGTTGATGATATGAAATGGGAAGATTCTCATTTCCAATTGGGAAACATCTCGCACCTTAATGAGGGCAACAACAGAAATCTCCAAAGTAAATCAATAAATGCTGGCTTTAATGTGGAAGTTGGCAGGATTGGAGCGAGGCTGAGAGCCTGATGGGCAACAACTACAGATTCAGACTGAGACCCAAGCAGGAGAGCTGAGTTTGAACCCAAGCCCTTGGCGGTACCGAGGGGGGAATGTTTGATCTCGGCCTGTGAAGTATGAGATGTCTTCCCTGGCGCTGGTAGCTCAAGCCAGGACTGTGTGTTTTTGTGAACTGGACTATTCTGAGCCCCCCGCCAAGCGATTTGAGGGTGGGGGGGAAATCCTAATTTGGCAGAGGGAGGGGAATTAGGCTGGGGGAGGCAGGAGGAATACCTGCATTTGAGTTTCGGGCAGCTCCTTGCAATGTGATGCACTGAAAAAACCCGGCCTCTTGTCTACGCGACTCAACCCCGTTAGGCCAACCTTAATGACTCAAACTCCTTGAGATCTCAATGTGACGTGGCTGATTTATTTTCCAACAGGAATATGGTCTGTCCCAGTTGCACGATGGAACGCTGGCGCCCAACCTCCGAGCGATTCTGTGCGTCATGCTGCTGCTCTGTTATTACACCTTCCTCACTTTCATACTTGGTAAGAGATTTATTTGAGTCGGGCTCCTGCCGTTCTTTTTCTCTTGCATCTTGTTTTTGAAGGGATCTTCTCTCCTTTTTCCTCACTCCTCCTGTGCCGTGCACCGCTGCCCGCTGAGAAAATGGGCAATTGACCTGCCCACCTTCAACCAGCAACTGGTTAAACCGGTAACTGTTAATGCAAGGCCACTGGAAAACAACTGCGTTACTGCAGAATGGAGGCTCCTTCTGGAGTATATTTATTTAAGCATTCCAAAGCATGATGTTGATTATAGAAACTGTATATTCAGCACAATCCCTTGAATCGGCTGAGCGTAATCTGAAAATAATTTAATGTTTCAAATAAAAATGAAAGAGCCCTTAAGAACACGGAAAGGCCATTAAAGGCAGCCACCCCATCTTGTTTTAATCCCACCTTTCTCCGTCTCCCTCAATCCCGCCTCTCTCCAGAAAACACGTCAAAAGGTAAATTCTGCAATCGCACGCTTCCAGCAGGGCGTTGCGCTCGCAGGCAGCACTGGTGATTGACCTCTGACCCGCTTGACCTCTGACCCGCGCTCCGTTCAAGTGTGGCTTCCCCGCTGGAAGGGCAGCATTGCGGAGTTAACCCTCTAGTTGCCTCTTGCACCCATTTCTGCAGGTCAATGCGGTGGCCCCTCCTGCTAATTTATTACACAATTCTATTGTCATTCATGAGAAGATGAACTGCTTGCCTGCCTTTTATTTTTCTTCTTTTCCTACATTTTGACTTCTGGTATTTTAACCCATTGCTACAGTAAACATTTTGCCTGTGTCGGCTGTGTTAATCTGCTTTAGAATCTTAAAAGGTTACTTCATTAATGTCTTCATTATTTTTTTTAATTCATTCTCGGGATGTGGGCGTCGCTGGCAAGGCCCAGCATTTATTGCCCATCCCTAATTGCCCTTGAGAAGGTGGTGGTGAGCCGCCGCCTTGAACCGCTGCAGTCCGTGTGGTGAAGGTACTCCCACAGTGCTGTTAGGGAGGGAGTTCCAGGATTTTGACCCAGCGACGATGAAGGATCGGCTGAATGTGACTTGGAGGGGAACTTGGAGGTGGTGGTGTTCCCCGTGCGTCTGCTGCCCTTGTCCTTCTGGGTGGAAGAGGTCGCGGGTTTGGGAGGCGCTGCCGAAGAAGCCTTGGCGAGTTGCTGCAGTGCATCTTGTAGATGGTGCACACTGCAGCCACGGTGCGCTGGTGGTGGAGGGAGTGAATGTTTAAGGTGGTGGATGGGCTGCCAATCAAGCGGGCTGCTTTGTCCTGGATGGTGTCGAGCTCCTGGAGTGTTGTTGGAGCTGCACTCATCCAGGCTATTATGATTGTTATTGTACAATTAGCAGCCTTATTTAATGGATCTTGATTTTTCCCAACTGGGCAACCAGCCTCCAGCTGCTGTTTTCTATGGAGTTTCCCATTTCCCGGTGGATTGATGCGGGGGTTGTAGGACGTAACTTCCTGCCTGAGGGTTCCCCCCGCACAGTGAATTCCTGCTCGGAGGCAGTGCTGAGGAGAGCCCTGAAGCTGCCCTTTGGGAGATCAAGTTGGAGGTTTAATCACATCGGGCCGCTCCTCTGCTCCTTGTAGCCCCGAGCATCCAGACTCTGAAATGCTGCTTTAACGTTGCTTGTTTTCCCTTGGCTTTAGGAACGGGAGAGGAGGAAGTCACTGACGCGGTGGTTCTGCTTCAGCCCTACCTCACTCGCTATCCCAAGGTAGGAGCCGCACCTCCTTGCTGGTTTTTAATGTTTAACCAACGGCTATCCAACGGCATTGATGCAGTCTGGGGTCCGGCCCGTCTCTTTAAGGCCACTGCCCAAGTACTTCCTGTGGGAGTTCAGCTCTTTGTAGTTCCTTTTATAAATTCCTGAAGTGAATGAGAGGGCAGTATGTTGCGTGTATGTTTCAGGCTGCCGGTCAGAACCCTTGAATTGTTTGTCTCTCTCTGTTTGTTTTATGTCAGTAATGGTGTGTGACACCCGTGCGCTGATGCAAGATTTTTTTTTATATGAATAGAGATAGATTTGAGATCACAGAATCACAGAATCCCCACAGTGCAGATAGAGGCCATTTCGGCCCATCGAGCCTGCACCGACACCTATCCCACCCTATCCCCGTAACCCCACGTATTTAATCCCCCTAACATGAAGGGTCAATTTATCATAGCCAAATCAACCTAACCCGCACATCTTTGGACTGTGGGAGGAAACCGGAGCACCCGGAGGAAACCCACGCAGACACGGGGAGAATGTGCAAACTCCACACAGACAGTCACCCGAGGCCGGATTCGAACCCGGGTCCCTGGCGCTGTGAGGCAACAGTGCTAACCACTATGCCACCGTGTTGCCCCTATGTTTGATCATATAGAATAGAAAGAAAGACTTGCACTTCTATAGCGCCTATCACGACCTCCGGACGTCCCAAAGCGCTTTACAGCCAATTAAGTACTTTTTTGAAGTGCAGTCACTGTTGTAATGTAGGAAATGCGGCAGCCAATTTGCGCACAGCAAGCTCCCACAAACAGCAATGTGATAATGACCCAGATAAACTGCTTTAGTGACGTTGGTTGAGGGATAAATATTGGGCCAGGACACCGGGGAGAACTCCCCCTGCTCTTCTTCGCAACAGTGCCAAGGGATTTTTTTTACGTCCACCTGAGAGAGCAGACGGGGCCCTCAGTCTCATCTAAAAGGCAGCACCTCCGACAGTGCGGCACTCCCTCAGCACTGCACTGGGAGCGTCAGCCTAGATTTTTGTGTTCAAGTTTCTGGAGTGGGACTTGAACCCGCGACCTTCTGACTCAGAGACGAGCGTGCTACCCACTGCGCCACAGCTGTCACTCAAGTTGGAGTGTGCAATATGAATTAAACTATTCACTGAACTGCATCGTTCCTGGTATCCTGCAGCCACAAGAGAACATAAATATCCTCTACATATTATTTTGTCACCAATTTCCTCCCCTCCTCACCTTAAGTTGGGGGGTGGGGTGTACGATTCTGCAGGCACTGAGAGCCCTCATGTACCTAACATCTTTTATGTGTAAGCTAGAATGGGAGTGCTGATGGGCTTTTTTTTTTATTCATGGAGAGCATCAGCAAACCAGTTATACCTATCAGGAAAGTACGAACAGGCTGAGTCTCTTTTTTTCTCTTGAAAAGAGAAGGCTGAGGGGTAACCTGATAAAAGAGAAAAGAAAGACTTGTATTTATATATCACCTTTCACGACCACCGGACGTCTCAAAGCGCTTTACAGCCAATGAAGTACTTTTTGAAGTGTAGTCACTGTTGTAATGTGGGAAACGTGGCAGCCAATTTTTACGCACAGCAAGGTCCCACAAACTGCAATGTGATAATGACCAGATCATCTGTTTTTGTTATGTTGGTTGAGGGATAAATATTGGCCCAGGACACCGGGGAGAACTCCCCCTGCTCTTCTTCGAAATAGTGCCGTGGGATCTTTTACGACCACCTAAGAGAACAGACAGTCTGATAGAGGTCTTTAAAATTATGAAAGTATTTGATAGAATGGATACAGAGAGAATGTTTCCACTTGTGGGGAAGAGCAAAACTAGGGGTCATAAATATAAGATAGTCACTAATAAATCCAATAGGGAATTCAGGAGAAACTTCTTTACTCAGAGAGTGGTGAGAATGTGGAACTCGCTACCACAGGGAGTGGTTGAAGCGAATAGTATCGATGCATTTAAGGGGAAGCTAGATAAGCATATGAGGGAGAAGGGAATAGAGGGATATGCTGATAGAGTTAGATGAGGAAGGATGGGAGGAGGCTCTAGTGGAGCATAAACGCCGGCATGGACTGGTTGATCTGAATGGCCTGTTTCTAGGCTGTATATTCTACCTAATTCTGTGAGGTCAACCATGTCCTCTCCTGGTGTCCATGCAGTGCACACACATGCTCGCATGTACACGCGCAAATGCTCGCACGCACTCAAGCATCCACACACACAATTTTCAGAAGGATGGTGATCAGCGCTGAGAACCCTGGCTGCTTTGTTTTTTGACCCCACTCCCAGCTCACCGCTCGGGCACCAATTGTCTGCTCTGGCGGAGATGGGCTACCCCAAGCACTGACCGTGAATTAAATCTTAGGCTTTCTAGTCTATGTGGCTCGGCACGCACAACCCATTATAAACTAGGAGAGCTACGAGTGTCATAGATCCTATTTCCCTACCTCTTACCGTCAGCACTGCACACACCAGGACTACTACACAAAGTTGCAGCTTTGTAAAATGGAATAACCAAAGCTTGGCAGCGAATTGAAGGCTCTGATTCAAGCTGGGCCTCCTGCTCGATCGAGTAACTGTCCTATAACTCGCTGCCACCCAGCCATAAACCCTGAACTAATTCCACGGATGACTTGTAATAGCTGCAATTACTTTTTGCCAACTATTGTTCTGCCCAGGACATTTTATGTGGAAATAATCTGGCCGTGGAAAGTTTGGCTCCCAACCCATTCTCGTTGGTTTGAATCCCAGTTCAAAGACCCACTTCTTTCACTTAACCTCAAGACTGACTCCATAACACTTTTCAGCGGCAATTTGATGGGAGGTAGATTGCAGAAAAATTAGCTCTGTCCGACAGACTAATATCCCTCTGCTTGCTCAAGTATAGAGTAAGCCGGGGGGTGGGGGGGGGGCAAGATCTGTGCTAAGAAGTGACCTGCTCTCCTTCCTCGCGGCATTGAGCCTTGCTGGGACAACCTTTCTTGGCTGCAAGTAGCAATTGGGCCACGCTGCTACAGATATTCTCCTGGGTACCGCATCTAGCCACTTCACCAACAGTCCTTGTACACCTCCCCCGCCTTCCCATCACTAACATATCACCATCTACAGAATCTTTCCCAGGTGCATCACTTTCGGTTCGTGGTTCTCGCGCTTGCAGCTGTTGTACGAGAAGTTCCAAGAACCAGGAGGTCACCCCCGAGGACGGGGGAAGGGGGGGGGAGATTGGAAACTGGGGGTGGGGAACAGGAGGAAAGAAAGAAAGACTTGCGTTTCTACAGCGTCCTTCTCGACCACCGGACGTCCCAAAGCGCTTTACTTTACAGCCAATGAAGTACTTTTTTGACGTGCAGTCACTGTTGTAATGTGGGAAACGCGGCAGCCAATCTGCGCACAGCAAGCTCCCACAAACAGCAATGTGATAATGGCCCAGATCATCTGTTTTTAGTGACGTGGATTGAGGGAGAACCAGGACACTGAAGGTGGGGGAACGATTTGTGGAGGAGGAAACTGGAGATCGAGGATCTTTGGTTCCACCAATGGTAACTCACTGAAATTGCACTGGTAACTAATAGTAATAGTGGTAACACTCCAATTCCCCTCATAACCAACAGTAATCCAATGACTCGCTGATGGTCTAGGTGGCACTGCCCTCTGCTACCTTGCCCGAGCAGCTGTTTTTCACGTGTAAGCGCGGGCATTGAATGTTGGCAAGCTTTTTTGTGCATGGAAGGCTTCACAGCTGAGTCTTAGCCTGTCTTCACCAGCGCGCCGCTGTCCCTATTTTATTGGGAGCCAGTAGTGACTTGCTTGGGTTGCCAGCCCTCCAGGACTGGCCTGGAGTCTCCTGGACACTGCTGCGAGCAACCCAGGAGAGAATCCATTGGGAGGTTAATAAATAATTGGTGTGTTTTTTTTCTCTCTCTCGCTTTTGTTTAATGTAATAAATTATTGGAGGTGGTGGGGGGTCATGTGACCGGGCGGGGTTCAGTTGCAGTCAAGAGGTCATGTGATGAAACCTCCAGGAACGCGGCCAAGCAGAGTTGGCAGCCCTATGATTTGCTAATGAGATCCTGATGCTTTTATTTTTGTTCTGGCAGGGTGCAATATTCCTGTTCTTTTCGGGGAGAATTGAAGAGATCAAAGGCAACCTCGATGAGGTAAGGACCCTCCCCGTGAGGACCCGCGACTGTTGTTGGGGCTGGGGCCGCATCTCTGGGCTCAGAGGAGCTGCCACGAGAGGCTGCAGCTACCCAGCGGAAGACCCAACGCTATTGCGTCCGTGACGTGGACTCCCAAATATCTTTTCAATAGTCCCTGTGATTTCGTAATTGGAATCATAACTATCAGGAAAGATTGAACCGGCTGGGGCATTTTTCCCTCTAGAAAAGTGATGGCCGAGGGGTGACCCTAATCGCGGCCTTTTTAAAATTATGAAGAGGCTTGATCGGGTAGACGTAGAGCAGATGTTTCCGCTTCTGGGGGAGTCCGAAACTAGGGGTCATCAATGTAAGATATTTTTTATATTCATTCACGGGATGTGGGCGTTGCTGCCAAGGCCGGCATTTATTGCCCTTGAGAAGGTGGCAGTGAGCCGCCTTCTTGAACCGCTGCAGTCCGATGGTCACTAATAAATCCAATAGGGAATTCCGGAGAAACCTCTTTACCCAGCGAGTGGTTAGAATGTAGAACTCGCTACTACAAGGAGTAGTTGAGGCAAATAGCGTAGATGCATTTAAGGGGAAGCCAGAGAAGTACATGAGGGAGACAGGCATAGAAGGTTATGCAGATGGGGTAAGATGAAGTAGGGTGGGAGGAGGCTCGTGTGGAGCACAAACGCCGGCACGGATCAGTTGGGTGGAATGGTCTGTTTCTGTGCTGTGAATTCTTGCCTCTCTCCATCACAAACTTTCTTAATGTTAATTATGCTGTGTTCACTGTTGTTGTGAACTTTCCACTCTTGCTCTGCCCAAGACCCAGAGACACCACCCCCCCCCCCCAACCTCCTACACTCATTAGCTGGGCTGAAAACAACCTCCATCTCATCATCTCCAACTCTAACTCATTCTTTCCCAAGGCTTCAGAGGTCGTAGAACTCCTTGTGCCCCGCCATCTTCTCCTCCTCAGGCTTTTCAAACTCAAGCTTGCCAACACCTAATATCTCGATTTATCTCATTTTCACTCGCCAACCTTGCACTGTGGACATGGTTTCACCAAGTTTCTCCACAACAATATGTTTCCCCAAGAGTTTAAAGGTTAGCGTAGCAGCGAAAGTTTTTTTCTTTTGGTAAAGAACACTGCCTCCCTTAATGAAGGAATCGAAACAAAAGAAAAAGCTCCCACCTGGAGGAAGATATTTGAGTGTTTTCTCTCTCATTTCCAATGGAGACCTTCCATTTTTGGTGTCCTCAGAGCTGGGAGAGATTGCAGTTCACAACAAGACTCTTTGGGAGAGCAGCACTGAAAGCACTGCTAATTGGCGCCCCGACTGGTCCTTGATACTAATCGGAAGGGACTCGAGTATGTTTTATTTATTCATTCATGGGATGTGGGCGTCGCTGGCAAGGCCAGCATTTATTGTCCATCCCTAATTGCCCTCGAGAAGGTGGTGCTGAGCCACCTTCTTGAACCGCTGCAGTCCGTGTGATGAGGGTTCTCCCACAGTGCTGGTAGGGAGGGAATTCCAGGATTTTGACACAGCGACAATGAAGGAACGGCGATATATTTTCCAAGTCAGACGGTGTGTGACTTGGAGGTGGTGGTGTTCCCATGCGCCTGCTGCCCTTGTCCTTCTATAGGTGGTAGAGGTTGCCTGTCAGCTCTTTAAAATCTTTATACGCAGAAACATTTACAAAAGCTGAAACTAAATATCCCCTGGTGGTTAAGGGAATAAATATACTGCCAAAGTGTCAGTACTGAGCTAAGAACATAAGAAATAGGAGCAGGAGTCGGCCATTTGGCCCTTCGAGCTTGCTCCGCCATTCAATAAGATCATGGCTGATCTTCGACCTCATCTCCACTTTCCTGCACTATCCCCATATCCCTTGATTCCCTTAATATCCTAAAATCTATCGATCTCTGTCTTGAATATACTCAACGACTGAGCCTCCACAGCCCTCTGGGGTAGAGAATTCCAAAGATTCGCCACCCTCTGAGTGAAGAAATTTCTCCTCATCTCAGTCCTAAATGGCCGACCCCTTATCCTGAGATTGTGACCCCTGGTTCTAGACTCCTCAGCCAGGGAAACATCCTCCCTGTCAAGCCCTGTAAGCAAGGTTGTGGGTTGAATCCCTGGTCTGTGCTGAGCTACGTGGGGTGGTTGTAGAGGTGCTGCAAGTGACTTTGATCTCTCTGAGCCAGAGGGGGAGAACATTGGTGATGGGGTTTCTCTCTCCTGATTGCTATTCTCTAACCCTGCTGGAAAGCACAGATTGAGTGAGGACATGGATTGGGTTTGGCTATGAGGATCTGTGTGGTAAAATAGCCTGTTGACACTCTGTCCATTTGGGGGAAAAAGAAAGACTTGCATTTCTATAGCACTTTTCACGACCAGCGGACGTCTCAAAGCGCTTTACAGCCAATGAAGTACTTTTTTTGAAGTGTAGTCACTGTTGTAATGTGGGAAACGCGGCAGCCAATTTGCACACAGCAAGGTCCAACAAACAGCAATGTGATAATGACCAGATCATCTGTTTTTGTTATGTTGGTTGAGGGATAAATATTGGCCCAGGACACCGGGGATAACTCCGCTGCTCTTCTTCGAAATAGTGCCGTGGGATCTTTTACGTCCGCCCGAGAGGACAGACGGGGCCTCGGTTTAATGTCTCATCTGAAAGACGGCACCTCCAACAGTGCAGCACTCCCTCAGTACTGCACTGGAGTGTCAGCCTAGCTTTATGTGCTCAAGTCCCTTCTGACTCAGAGGCGAGTGTGCTACCAACTGAGCCACAGTTAGCATTGTGGTCGGAGGTAGTAGATGGCAGCTCGGACCTTTTTGGAACTGGACCCTCGGCAAGAGTCACACGCTTCAGGAGAAGATGGGAGAAAATGTGTAGCAAATTAGAAAAACAGACTCAGTGATTTGTTTCGTTGCAAATGTTTCTCAGTGACTGACTGCTCTGAAGCAGTTTTTGGAGGGGCCATTCATGATTGTCCCAGGAGCTGAGCTGGTGAACACTCTGATTGGACCACAAGGCTTCCCCTTTATTGCGGAATTGCTAGTGTCAGACTGACTAACAGAGCTGTTGCCTCAAGGTGAAATCTGACAGTGGACCAACTGTTAATCTTGATGGGCATTCTCCTCGCATCAACAATACGCAAGAAAAGGCTGTTTGACCCACCAAAACTCATCCCTCGCATCCCTTTCCCTCCCAACTTTCAGCTGCCCTGGGCCCAAAGCTCTGGAATTCCCTCCCTAAGCGCCTCCGCCTCTTCCTCCTTTAAGCCGCTCCTTAAAACCTACCTCTTTGACCAAGCTTTTGGTCATCTGTCCTAATAGCTCCTTATGTGGCTCGGTGTTAAACTTTGTTTTGATAATCGCTCCTGTGAAGTGCCTTGGGATTTAATACTAGCTTAAAGGCGCTATATAAATGCAAGTTGTTGATAATGCCCCTACTCTAAAGCAGAGTATCTTCAGCATCCCCATGATCTATTAGTATACATTAAATGGGTTAAGAACATAGGAACAGGAGGAGACCATTCAGCCCCTCGAGCCTGTTCTGCCATTCAATGAGATCGTGGCTGATCTGCGACCTAACTCCATATACCCGTCTTTGGCCCCATATCCCTTAATACCTTTGGTTAACAGAAAGCTATCAATCTCAGACTTAAATCTAACAATTAACCTAGCATCAGTTGCCGTTTGCGGAAGAGAGTTCCAAACTTCTGCTCCAACTGTACAGGGTATTGGTGAGACCACACCTTGAGTACTGCGTACAGTTTTGGTCTCCTTATTTAAGGCAGGATATACTTGCATTGGAGGCAGTTCAGAGACGATTCACACGGTTGATTCCTGAGATGAGGGGGTTGACTTTTATGAAGAAAGGTTGAGCAGGTTGGGCCTATACTCATTGGAATTTAGAAGAATGAGAGGTGATCTTATTGAAACATATAAGATACTGAGGGGGCTCGACAAGGTAGATGCAGAGAGGATGTTTACCCTCGTGGGGAAATGTAGAACTCGGGGGCACAGTTTCAGAATAAAGGGTCGCCCTTTTAGAACTGAGATGAGGAGGAATTTCTTCTCTCAAAGGGTCGTAAATCTGTGGAATTCTCTGCCCCAGAGAGCCGTGGAGGCTGGGTCATTAAATACATTTAAGCTGGAGATAGACAGATTTTTGCAAGATAAGGGAGTGAAGGGTTATGGGGAGCGGGCAGGGAAGTGGCTTTGAGCCCAAGATCAGCCATGATCTTATTGAATGGCGGAGCAGGCTCGAGGGGCCGAGTGGCCTCTTCCTGCTCCTATTTCTTATGTTCTTATGTTCTACCAACCTTTGTGTGTAGAAGTGTTTCCTAATTTCATTCCTGAAGGGCCTGGCTCTAATTTTTAGACTACGCCCCCTCGTCCTAGACTCCCCAACCAGCGGAAATAGTTTTTCTCTAAGGACCCTATCAGTTCCCCTTAATATCTTGAAAACTTTGATCAGATCACTCCTTAACCGTCTAAGTTCCTAGTTGGTTGTATTGGTTAGTACCATTTGTTAAAACAATGGACAGAGGAATTTCAGAACAAACTTGTTGACTTGTTTGTCACTAATATCACGCAGTGCGAGTTCACCCCATTTGAAGCCAGAGGAAACTGGACGCTACAGTAAGTTCTACTTTGTGTGTTTACGCAGGCAATCCGCAGGTTTGAGGAAGGGTGCGCTGCACAGCAAGCCTGGAAGCAGTTCCACCACATGTGCTACTGGGAGCTGATGTGGTGCTTCACTTACAAGCAGGCGTGGAAGGTGGCCTACTTCTACGCAGACCTCCTCAGCAAAGAGAACCGGTGGTCCAAGGTGAGGGCCGCGCTAATGGTGGAGTGGCTAGGAGATTACTCTTTGTTAAGCCTCGGTAATGCTGAACGGCCTACGCCGCGGAATGGTGGGGACACGGGCCCTGCACCTGAGATCCCCGCACGATGAGCTCCTGATTTTTAATGATGGGCGATCCAACAGAGGTCACGACGATAGGGTCGACGCAGGGAAAACGTTTCCACTTGTGGGAAGACCAAAACTAGACAAAACAAGAGCCACTAACAAATTCAATAAGGAATTCAGGAGAAACTTCTTTACCCATGACGTCATGATCTCCGGGCGCAGAAGATCGGGGGGGGAAACCGGTAGCGCCGCCGCTAACCTCCCGCCGAATTTCGTGGGAGGCGCGGTTATCGTCTCGGTGGGGGCGCGAAGCCATTTGCGCCCCATTAACGCCTCCCGTCAGAGGCGCAAACGAGGGGAATTTCGCTCCCCCCCCAGATGTATTGATGGGGATTGCATATTTGCTATTTTTAAAATATTCATTCTTGGGGCATGGGCGTTGCTGGCAAGGCTGGTATTTATTGCCCATCCCCAGTTGCCCTGAGAAGGTGGTGGTGGGCCTTCCTCTTTAACAACACTTTGTCGCGGTTTGATAATGACTGAGTGGCTTGCTGGGCCACTTCAGAGGGCAGTTAAGAGTCAACAATGTTGTGGGACTGGAGTCACATATAGGCCCAGACCGGGTACGGTCAGCAGGTTTGGCTATTGGTCAAATTTACGATTTACGAGGATGTTGCCAGGACTGGAGAATTTTAGCTGTGAGGAAAGATTGGATAGGCTGGGGTTGTTTTCTTTGGAACAGAGGAGGCTGAGTGGAGACTTAATTGAGGTGTATAAAATGATGAGGGGCCTAGATACAGTGGATAGGAAGGACCTATTTCCCTTAGCAGAGAGGTCAATAACCAGGGGGCTATAGATTTAAAGTCATTGGTAGAAGGATTAGAGGGGAGTTGAGGAGAACTTTTTTCACCCAGAGGGTGGTGGGGGGTTTGGAACTCACTGCCTGAAAGGGTGGTAGAGGCAGAAACCCTCATCGCATTTAAAAAGTACTTGGATATGCACTTGAAGTGCTGTAACCTACAGGGCTACGGACCAAGAGTTGGAAAGTGGGATTAGGCTGGATAGCTCTTTATTGGTCAGCACAGACACGATGGGCCGAATGGCCGCCTTCTGTGCTGTAACTTTCTATGATTCTATGAAACTGGTGGGGGGGGGTGGCGTGGAAGGGAAAGTGTGACCCTGCTGCAAAGTGCAGATGCCAGGCGAGAACAAGATCAGATGTGACTGTTATAGCCTTCACAGTCAAGTAGCTTTTATCTGCATGGTTTTAACACCATCATTTAAAAATGATTTCCCCCTGTTTCCTTCAACAATGTTTACATAGCCAACATGCCACTCAGTATCAAAGAACCTTTAGAAGCATCAATACCGAACAAAATTAGTTTGAGGCCTCAATTAGGATGAGGTCCTGTGAGGAAGGAATAAAAAAGAAGGCACATTTATAAGGCATATTTAGCCGCTTATCACATCTCTCAGTAAGGTCCAGGAAGACTTCTCCCACAATGAATTGCAGTCTGCCAGTTAAGCTGGTTTCTTCTGTTGTCCTTCAGGCTATGTACGTCTACATGAAAGCAGCGTATCTGAGTATGTTACCTGCACATGAATCTAAACCCTTTGGAGACAACGAAGTAGAACTGTTCAGGTAGGTCAGAATTCTTTTATGAGGACATCTCCCTCCCATTGTGCGTGGGATCTCCACTCGGCATTTTTTCAGTTCCCCCATATACTTGCGCGTCCCACACAGCCTGCTGCCCAATTGTGCTTTGTAAATTTTGAAGATTGTTGGAGACTAGACCAAGTTGATCCAGGCAAGTTGTTCACTCTGGTGATGGGTTCAGATCCAGCTCCACCTCTTGGGGGGTGGGGGGAAAGCATGCCGGGTGACTCAACACGAGGCTTGGTTTGATGGACTGAGTGGATGCGGCATTGATATCAGTACCAGGTGTAATGTCTAGACATATTGCTAATACTTTAAGACTTGCATCCTATCTTGCTGCACTTGGGCAATCAACTTGCTTTGCTTAAATACACGAGATAAATTCGACAGATTTCTTTCAGAAAATAACATTTTGGGATACAGTATATGAGTCATTTGAGACCTGTTGTTTGGTGAGTGTAGCATGTTTGGGAGGAATGGGTGACTTTGGACCCCAAAGCTCTCCACCACTGGGGATTTTTCTTGTGTCATGTCTGGGTCTGTTGTAGACTAAGTGATAGACATAGATTGCTATGATTTGTCTACAACTCCATATATCCTTTTATCATGTGTCCACCAGGATGGCAGAAGGCAAACTAGATGGACCGTGGTCTATTTAGGTCTAGTAATTCCTATGTTGCTATAATCTGGTTAAAACCAATTGCACAGTCAGTATTATTATTTCGTATGGCTGATGTAGATGTGGAGCAACAACTGTAATTTTACATTCAGGTGGTTAAGCCAGATAATGGCGTCAGGAGTAGCGGAGTGTGTTGCTGTGATGAAAGAAAGACTTGCATTTCTATAGCGCCTTTCATGACCACCGGACGTCTCAAAGCGCTTTACAGCCAATGAAGTACTTTTGAAGTGGAGTCACTGTTGTAATGTGGGAAACGCAGCAGCCAATTTGCGCACAGCAAGCTCCCACAAACAGCAATGTGAAAATGACCAGATAATCTGTTTTTGTTATGTTGGTTGAGGGATAAATATTGGCCCAGGACACAACTCCCCTGCTCTTCTTTGAAAGAGTGCCGTGGGATCTTTTACATCCACCTGAGAGCAGACAGAGCCTCGGTTTAACATCTCATCAGAAAGACGGCACCTCCGACAGTGCAGCAATCCTTCAGCACTGCACTGGAGTGTCAGCCTAGCTTTATGCGCTCAAGTCCCTGGAGCGGGACTTGAACCCACAACCTTCTGACTCCGAGGCGAGTGTGCGACCCACTGAGCCACAGCTGCCTCCTTCGTATTTGTGAATGGGGCGTTGAGTCGTTCTATGTTCCATGGTCCGTTCTGGGTGACCACAGTTGCACAGTGGCGAGCTTTTCATTCTCCATTTGTGCACCAAGTGTCCGCATCTGCCACGGCTCGTGCGGACGCGGTTTAGGGTTTGCCCGTAAGCTTCGTGGAAGATCGAAGCCAGGGATCTTCCGCGTCGGGTCTTTCACGAGATGTTCGTTTGTGAACTTCTTGTGAACGCCATTCGGCTTTCCGAGCATCATCAGGGTTGGACGTCGCGTTGCCGAAGGTTAAGCGCATGGGTCCAAAAGAGCTTGCGTGACTTCTGGCGGCGGTGAGGGATGTTTTTGAGACCCTGGCGGACGGGGAGAGACGCACCGTGATTGCAGAAAGCGGAGAGTACAAGATCCAAGTCTACGACTTGCAGCCTCTCTGCAGCTTGTTATTAATGTCTCTATAAACGGCATGCACGTATATGTATGATTTTTTTACTCGGAACCCATCAGTCTGTTTTTTTTTCCTTTCTCTCTCGCAGACAGGTCCCCCTGCTGAAGCAGAAGATTGCGGGCAAGTCGCCTCCCACTGAGAAGTTTGCCATAAGGAAAGCCAGAAGGTACAAATCCAACGATGCGGTGCGGCTGCCGGTACCGGCGTTGGTGAGTTCCACACCCAGTCCTACACAAGCGGGTACAGCCTAAGCCAGGAGGTCCGCTTACAAGCAGGCCACCCTTTTAATGGAGAAAACTCAGTGAAAATCCCAGAACGCAGGACACCATCCAGATTGAAAGCAGCTAGACTCATAGATGTTTACGGCACAGAAGGAGGCCATTCGGCCCATCGTGTCCGTGCCGGCCGACAAAGAGCTATCCTGGTCTAATCCCACTTTCCAGCTCTTGGTCCGTAGCCCTGTAGGTTACGGCGCTTCCAAGTGCATATCCAAGCACTTTTTAAATGCGATGAGAGTTTCTGCCTCTACCACCCTTTCAGGCAGTGAGTTCCAGACCCCAACCACCCTCTGGGTGAAAAAAATTCTTTTCAACTCCCCTCTAAACCTTCTACCAATGACTTTAAATCCATGCCCCCTGGTTATTGACCTCTGCTAAGGGAAATAGGTCCTTCCTATCCACTCTACCCAGGCCCCTCATCATTTTATACACCTCAATTAAATCTCTCCTCAGCCTCCTCTGTTCCAAAAAAAACTCCAAAAGGTGTGATAAAGGGCAGTTAGAAAGATTAACTGTAATCGTCTGGCAGTGTTCTCTGACTATATATGCTGTGCCGATATACATCTCTTCACTTCACCTGACGAAGGAGCAGCGCTCCGAAAGCTTGTGATTTCAAATAAAACTGTTGGACTATAACCTGGTGTTGTGTGACTTCTCACATTTGTCCAAAAAAAAACAGGATAGGGAAGGTAGTAGTGTTTAGTTTGACACCTTAGACTGGGCTTTAAATCTGTGGATTGTAGGAGGAAGAAAAGACTGAGATAGGCGAGAAGTTTTTTTTTTTATTCGTTCATGGGATGTGAGCGTCGCTGGCAAAGCCAGCATTTATTGCCCCTCCCTAGTTGCCCCTTGAGAAGGTGGTGGTGAGCGGGGGACAGTGTGGTGAACCTTCAGAGTGAGGATGTGGGGGAAGAGGAAAATCACGTCAGTCAGCCTGATGGCCGTCTCAGGTCTGGGCTAGAGCACCAGGACCCGGAGTTGGGGTTCGTGCTCTAGCCTGACCCTTCGGTCCAGTACTGAGGTGCTGAGCTTTGGTCACACTGAAGCTCTTGTGTGCCTCTCTGGGTGGCTCAGACTGGCGTTAAAGGTCCCAATCAGTGGGCATTTAGAGGAGGGGGTAAATGTGCGTGTTCTTTACTCCTCAATCAATACGGTTTGTAGCATTGAACGTCACAGATTTATTAAGTAGACAATAAAACATACACTTAATGAAGCAGTACTTGCGACCAATGTTCCCTTAATAATTTTTGGGTGCGCGGCCCCTTTAAGGGACTGCAGGGCTCATTCAAAATCCCGCGCACGCTCGGTTTTTCCTATTTAAAAGCCGGTGAGCCGGCTGCACAGGAGCTCCAGAGCGCCACACAGCTTGAAGGGAACATTGCTTACGACCAAACCTTGTGAGTTTAGCTGCAGGACTCCAACGCGCTCCAGTTTCCGAGCTCGCTATACAGGCTGCGGATCTTCGAATCCCAAGGCCGCGATTTTATCGATCGATGCGGCTTGGAGGCGGGTCAGCTGGTTTCCGGGTTCCAGTCCCGCCCCCAACTTCATCCGGCCCGCGGACGTGATTTTACATCGATTGGCCTTGTTAAGCCCGCCCTGCAGGCTTGCCGGCCAATTAAGAAGCCGCCGGTCAGATGAGGTCATTTGATGACGTATCATCTGCCGGTTTTCTTAAAGGGATCATGCACAGTTTTTCTTTGACCGCTCATTTCTCAGTGTTTGACAGCATTGAGGTGCTGCAAACACTGACAATCACTGTACAAGGGTGAGCCCTTGCACCCAGGCTCTCCAGTGACTCCCTCCTTAGGCTGGAACAGATGGCAGCTGCAGGTGAGGTTACAGAAGCGATCTGTCACCGGTGAGAGAGGTTCTCCCACTGAGGTGGGACTACACATACAATTCAAAACCTGTCACCTACAGGAAAGTCTAAATGCATTAAAAATGAATTTCCCAACATTTCCTTACCTCTGAAACTCACCAGTGCACCATTGGATCCTTCACCCCACTTCTGCAGCCGTCATCAATGCAGAAACATTACAACAGACTCACAGCACGCCACACTTACCTGACGTGGTGTCCAGACGTCGGGAAGCCCGCAGTAGAAGTGTCAAAATTGGGGAAAAAAGCCTGTTAACCGCCTGTTGACAACCTTTAACAGGCAGTTAAGTGGCTATAATCCTCTTCCCGCCGCTAGGTGTCGGGTCCGTGCGCAAATCGGGGACCCGACACTTGGGAAGATTGATTGGAGGCGGGTTTCCTGCCCGCTGTCAATCTTTGCGATTTTGCCAGATTTCCCGCCTCCAAACCCGCCCCCTGAGCGCCGGCAAAATTCCGGCCTAAGTATCTGTAACACCTGCTTTTTATACACCTTTTCTTACCCCCGGCGTGATCAACTCGCGCGTTTCTGCAGTACCGAGTACAACTCCATATAAGGTGAATTATAACGAGCTTCTTCCTTTGTCCATTATCAGTAATTTTAGTTTTACCAAGTTCTTTTTTCCATAGGCCGGTACAACTCTCCCCTACTTTGCGAGGGATAGTTTTCCTCTTGATGCTTTTCCATCAAGTGAAACTTCTAATTATAAATCTATACCAATCCCCTGCTTCTAAAAAGTAAGACGATGCACTCGCAGACGCGTCCTTCTGCAGAACTAGCCTGTTATCAACTGATTAGAGCTCGCTGCCGTATGCACGGGAATATTTTTTAATTAGGTTTATTCACCATTGATTTAAGGTCACTCTTAATTATTAATATCTTAATATTCATATCTTAATAATGGGTCGGTAATCCGAGGACGCAGATTTAAATTAATTGTCAAAAAAGCCAGGGAGGAGATGAGAAATTCTTTCACGCAGTGAGCTGTGGTGATCGGGAACGCGCTGCCTGCAAGGGCGGTGGAAGCAGATTCAATAGAAACTTTCAAAAGAGGAATTGGATAAATACTGGAAGGGGTGAAAATTTGCAGGGCTGTGGGGAAAGGGCAGGGGAGTGGGACTAGTCGGAGAGCTCTTTCAAAGAGCCGGCACAGGCACAATGGGCCGAGTGGCCTCATTCTGTGCTGTCATTCTATGACTCAGTGGACTGGTCACTGCATCTAAATTGACTTGTACATCCTCATTTAACAGGCAAAAGCTAAAGGTTATTATTGCTACAATATAAAGAGAAATCAGTAAGATCAGCTGACTTCAGGACAATCTGATTAACCCTTTCCTTACGAGTGTGTTAACGTTTGCGCCAAAACAGCACTAACGGGAGGTGAGGGGGAGGGGACTGGTTAACCCTTTTTGTGCTCTTTGTAACTCATTGGGGATAACAAGCCTCTTAGAAACTGACCAATGGATTCTCTCTTTCCCCCCGCCCCCCCTCTCTCTCTCTCTCTCTCTCTCTTGTGCCCCCTCTCTCCCTCTCTCTCTCTCTTGTGCCCCTCTCTCTCTCTCTCTCTCTCTTGTGCCCCTCTCTCTCTCTCTTGTGCCCCTCTCTCTCTCTCTCTCTCTCTTGTGCCCCCCTCTCTCTCTCTTGTGTCCCCTCTCTCTCTCTCTCTCTCTCTCTCTCTTGTGCCCCCCTCTCTCTCTCTCTCTCTCTTGTGCCCCCCTCTCTCTCTCTTGTGTCCCCTCTCTCTCTCTCTCTTGTGCCCCCCTCTCTCTCTCTCTTGTGCCCCCCTCTCTCTCTCTCTCTTGTGCCCCCCTCTCTCTCTCTCTCTCTCTCTTGTGCCCCCCTCTCTCTCTCTCTCTTGTGCCCCCCTCTCTCTCTCTCTCTCTCTCTTGTGCCCCCCCTCTCTCTCTCTCTCTTGTGCCCCCCTCTCTCTCTCTCTCTTGTGTCCCCTCTCTCTCTCTCTCTTGTGTCCCCTCTCTCTCTCTCTCTCTCTCTCTCTCTTGTGCCCCCCTCTCTCTCTCTCTCTCTCTCTCTCTCTCTCTTGTGCCCCCTCTCTCTCTCTCTCATGCCAACAGGAGATGATGTACATGTGGAACGGCTTCACGGTCATCGGCAAACAGCGGGAGCTGACGGAAGAGATGCTGAGAACGATCAGTGAAGCAGAGGCAGCGCTGGAGAAGGCAAGACGTATGTACGGACTGGCCTCTAATCGCAAGGGCAGCCCTTGCCATTAACGCCTCACCGCATCTCTCTCTCTCTAAGATGGCCCAAAGTGCTTTACATTTAGCAAATTGCTTTCGAGCGCCCTTGCTGTTAATGCAGGCAAACACTGCAGCCGATGTGCGCACAGCAAGATCCCACCAGCAGCCAATGAGATGAACGCCCAGCTACTCCGCTTTTTGGTGGCGTTGGTTGAGGGAGGAACGTCGGCTGGGTCCGGGAACAGGGATTGAACTCTCAATCGTAGAAGTGAGAGTGCTACCAACTCGGCCAAATCTCGGTCATTGTGTAGTTGGCTGACTGCTTCGCTGGCAGTCGGTGCCACAGACTGGTCAAAGTTGGGTTTCGTGCCAAGTGTCCCCCTCTGGGCAAATTTCCTTCCCTCTTTCCCCCCCCCCCCCCCCCCCCCCACCCACCCCAATCTCTGCTCTCGCCCTCTGGGGAGGGGCGTCTGTGTGGCTCTCTACAGAAAGGAAGGGAAAAGGTGCGTCATCCTGGGCCCTCCTACTGGTGGACTCAAAAGTAGCAATAAAAAGAAAGTCTTGCATTTCTACAGCGCCTTTCACGACCACCAGACGTCCCAAAGCGCTTTACAGCCAATGAAGTAGGTTTGACGTGGAGTCACTGTTGTAATGTGGGAAATAGCCAAAGGTGTGGATCAGACTCCTCGACCCTCATTCTTTGGCAGTGTGTGGAATAGTGAGTGGCCTGGGGAGAGTGGGAGAAGGTAGAACCTGAGGCACATTTTATATTGAGAAAATCATTTCAACAAAGAGATGCTTTTATTGCAAGTCGAATTTCTCCCCCATAATCTTAAAATTTGAGCTAAGCCAATCAGAAGTAAATGCCTTCACACAGAAGAGCGGTAGAACACTGGCCCAGAAGGCCAACGTCAATTGGGATGCATACAAGGGAGTTGGATACTGACTTTTGGAAAGTAAGGTTAAGAACAATGGGTGAGGAATTGGGGTTAAAAAGGTGAAAAAAGAAAGACTCCCCTGCTCTTCTTCGAAATATTGGCCGTCGGATCTTTTACATCCACCTGAGAGAGCAGACGGGGCCTCGGTTTAACGTCTCATCAGAAAGACGGCACCTCCGACAGTGCGGCGCTCCCTCAGTACTGCCCCTCCGACAGTGCGGCGCTCCCTCAGTACTGCCCCTCCGACAGTGCGGCGCTCCCTCAGTACTGCCCCTCCGACAGTGCGGCGCTCCCTCAGTACTGCCCCTCCGACAGTGCGGCGCTCCCTCAGTACTGCCCCTCCGACAGTGCGGCGCTCCCTCAGTACTGCCCCTCCGACAGTGCGGCGCTCCCTCAGTACTGCCCCTCCGACAGTGCGGCGCTCCCTCAGTACTGCCCCTCCGACAGTGCGGCGCTCCCTCAGTACTGCCCCTCCGACAGTGCGGCGCTCCCTCAGTACTGCCCCTCCGACAGTGCGGCGCTCCCTCAGTACTGCCCCTCCGACAGTGCGGCGCTCCCTCAGTACTGCCCCTCCGACAGTGCGGCGCTCCCTCAGTACTGCCCCTCCGACAGTGCGGCGCTCCCTCAGTACTGCCCCTCCGACAGTGCGGCGCTCCCTCAGTACTGCCCCTCCGACAGTGCGGCGCTCCCTCAGTACTGCCCCTCCGACAGTGCGGCGCTCCCTCAGTACTGCCCCTCCGACAGTGCGGCGCTCCCTCAGTACTGCCCCTCCGACAGTGCGGCGCTCCCTCAGTACTGCCCCTCCGACAGTGCGGCGCTCCCTCAGTACTGCCCCTCCGACAGTGCGGCGCTCCCTCAGTACTGCCCCTCCGACAGTGCGGCGCTCCCTCAGTACTGCCCCTCCGACAGTGCGGCGCTCCCTCAGTACTGCCCCTCCGACAGTGCGGCGCTCCCTCAGTACTGCCCCTCCGACAGTGCGGCGCTCCCTCAGTACTGCCCCTCCGACAGTGCGGCGCTCCCTCAGTACTGCCCCTCCGACAGTGCGGCGCTCCCTCAGTACTGCCCCTCCGACAGTGCGGCGCTCCCTCAGTACTGCCCCTCCGACAGTGCGGCGCTCCCTCAGTACTGCCCCTCCGACAGTGCGGCGCTCCCTCAGTACTGCCCCTCCGACAGTGCGGCGCTCCCTCAGTACTGCCCCTCCGACAGTGCGGCGCTCCCTCAGTACTGCCCCTCCGACAGTGCGGCGCTCCCTCAGTACTGCCCCTCCGACAGTGCGGCGCTCCCTCAGTACTGCCCCTCCGACAGTGCGGCGCTCCCTCAGTACTGCCCCTCCGACAGTGCGGCGCTCCCTCAGTACTGCCCCTCCGACAGTGCGGCGCTCCCTCAGTACTGCCCCTCCGACAGTGCGGCGCTCCCTCAGCACTGCACTGGGAGCGTCAGCCTGGATTTTGTGCTCAAGTCTCTGGAGTGGGACTTGAACCCGCTTCTGACTCCGAGGCGAGAGTGCTGCCCAGTGTAAACAAAATGCCAGAACAGGTGTGACAGGCTGAATTGCCTACTCCAATTCTTGGGCACTTTCTAGACTGCTGACGCTGTCTGGTTTCACATTTGAAATGAACGACCAGTGCCTACGGAACTGTACATTTAGCGAGAGTCCGCCTCGGGAGCAATCACTGAATCATGAACAGAAGCCGTTCGGTTCTCATACCTGCTGCAAACTCTTTGAGAGTGATGTTCCTTCAGTACGGTGCTTTGATGTTCCTTCAGTACGGTGCAGGGCTAATTCTCTGTCCTTCTCCTCAGCTAATGACTACCTGGCCGATGACAAATGTGTGGTTAAGCTGTTGAAAGGCTTGTGCTTGAGGCACTTGGGAAACACCTTGGAAGCTGAGCAGTGCTTCGTCTACATATACCAGAAGTAAGTACCGGCGCGGTATCACCTCACCAGGCATGGGCCTGGCTGCTGCCTTCATGACCGAATCGGAGTCCAGCAACGCCTCGATTTTTAAAATTCTCAGCCTTGTTGCCAAATCCCTCCACGGCCTCGCGTCCCCTCCCTATCTCTGTGTCATCTCCTCCAGCCCCACAACCCTCCGAGACCTCCTGCCTTCCTCCAATTCTGCTTCTTGCTCATCCCCGATTTCCTTCGCTCCAGCATTGGCGGCTGCGCCTTCAGCTGCTTGGGTCCAAAGCTCTGGAATTCCCTCCCTAAACCTCTCCGCATCTCTGCCCTCCTTTTAATATGCCGACCTCTGTGACCAAGCTTTTGGCCACCTGTCCTAATAGCTCCTTGTGTGGCTTGGCGTCAAATTTTGTTTGATAATCGCTCCTGTGAAGCGCCTTGGGACGTTTTACTTTCTGTTAAAGGCGAGAGGCGGGGGGGAGTGGGGTGGGGTGGGGTGGGAGGTGTGAGAGCGGGGGTGGGGGGAGGGGGGCGTGAATGTGCCAACGCCCATTTAAAACAGAGATGAGGAGGAATTTCTTCTCTCAGAGGGTCGTAAATCTGTGGAATTCTCTGCCCCAGAGAGCCGTGGAGGCTGGGTCATTAAATACATTTAAGGTGGAGATGGACAGATTTTTCAACAATAAGGGAGTGAAGGGTTATGGGGAGCGGGCGGGGAAATGGAGCTGAGCCCAAGATCTCATTGAATGGCGGAGCAGGCTCGAGGGGCCAAATGGCCTGCTCCTGCTCCTATTTCTTCTGTTCTAATGTGCCGAAACAAATAATAGGACTAATCTCACGACCCTTCGTTCGCAGCGAAAAGAAAATTAAATACGACCACTACTTGATTCCAAATGCACTTCTGGAGCTCAGCCTGCTCTTTATACAAGAAGCGCGAAGAGACGAGGGCATTAAGTGGCTGAGACGAGCAAAGTGAGTACTCTGTTGGTTTGTGACGCCTCCTTTGGCCCCGCCCTGTCAGCTGTGGCTCAGTGGGCAGCACACTCGCCTCGGAGTCAGTAATGGTTGGGGGTTCAAGTCCCACTCCAGGTGACTCGAGCACAGAAATTTAGGCTGAGACCGACAGTGCGATACTGAGGGAGTGCTGCACTGTCGGATGAGATGTTCAACCGAGGCTCCGTCTGCTCTCTCGGGTGGACGTAAAAGATCCCACGGCCACTATTTCGAAGAAGAGCAGGGGGGAGTTCTCCCCGGTGTCCTGGCCCAATATTTATCCCTCAATAACAGATGATCTGATTTTTATCACATTGCTGTTTGTGGGAGCTTGCTGTGCGCAAATTGGCTGCCGTGTTTCCCACATTACTACAGTGACTCCACTGCAAAAAAGTACTTCATTGGCTGTAAAGCGCTTTGAGACGTCCGGTGGTCGTGAAAGGCGCTGTAGAAATGCAAGTCTGTCTTTCTTTGCCTGCACAAGCCTTGGTTTGAAATGCATGATGGTAGCTTCCCCTCATGGCTCAGTTGCTGCGTGCAGCTCCCATTGGCGAATAGCTCGGGAAAGGACCAGCTTCAGAAAGAAAGACTTGCATTTCTATAGCGCCTTTCACGACCACCGGATGTCCCAAAGCGCTTTACAGCCAATGAAGTACTTTTTGAAGTGGAGTCCCTGTTGTAATGTGGGAAACGCAGCAGCCAATTTGTGCACAGCAAGCTCCCACAAACAGCAATGTGATAATGGCCAGATCATCTGTTTTTAATGATGTCGATTGAGGGATAAATATTGGCCCCAGGACACCGGGGAGAACTCCCCCTGCTCTTTGCTTCCAAATAGTGCCACAGGATCTTTTACGTCCACCTGAGAGAGCAGACAGGGGGCCTCGGTTTAACGTCTCATCCGAAAGACGGCGCCTCCGACAGTGCAGCACTCCCTCAGCACTGCACTGGGAGTGTCGGCCTGGATTATGTGCTACAAGTGTCTGGAGTGGGACTTGAACCCACAACCTTTGGACTAGCCAGAAGGCAAGGGTGCTACCCACTGAGCCACGGCTGACACCAGTCTAGGGTGAGCAAGCAAGGTTTGAGTTTGGAGAGGTCGCGATTGGCCTCAGCACCCTAAGGCACTGACCCCTGCTGGAAAGTGTGGATGGTGGGTGAGGCCAGGAGCGATGGTTCTCATGGTTAAGCAGCCATTGATCCTCATTGTCTAGGAACACACATGGCCATTCGTATCAGGCTGGTATCCATGCAAACATATCCTAGCCAGAGTGAGCAGGGAGAAACTCTGGGGTGGGGGTGGGGGGGAAGGGATAAAATATAGAAAATGTTAATACTGAGCTCTTAAAACCCCCAAAGCTGGGACAGTAGCAGTATTGTAGTTAGTTTTACACTAGGTGGCACTGTGTGTTCACATATCAGAGCCCATTGATTCTGAGATTAGGGGCAAAGATTGAAATATAACAAATCTAGATGGTGAGGCCAGGGACTCAACAGGACGTTGAAAAGTTGCAAGTCGGTCTCCCCGTCTGTCTGTCTTCTCGTAAACTGGTGCGGCCCCCAACGTTCCCGCTAAGGCTGCGCAGCCATATTATAATAAGGATATGGAGGCACTGGAGAGGGTGCAGAGAAGATTTACAAGGATGATACCAGAAATGCGAGGGTATACCTGTCAGGAAAGGATGAATAGGCTGGGTCTCTTTTGTCTTGAAAAGAGAAGGCTGAGGGGGTGACCTAATAGAGGTCTTTAAAATTATGAAAGGTTTTGATAGAGTGGACACAGAGAGAGTGTTTCCACTTGTGGGGAAGAGCATAACTAGAGGCCATCAATATAAGATAGTCACCAAGAAATCCAATAGGGAATTCAGGAGAAACTTCTTTACCCAGAGAGTGGTGAGAACGTGGAACTCGCTACCACAGGGAGTGGTTGAGGCGAATAGTATAGATGCATTTAAGGGGAGGCTAGACAAGCAGATGAGGGAGAAGGGAATAGAGGGTTATGCTGATAGATTTAGATGAGGAAAGACGGGAGGAGGCTCGTGTGGAGCGTAAACGCCGGCATGGACTGGTTGGGCCGAATGGCCTGTTTCTGTGCCGTATACCCTATGTAGCGGTCTGGAGTTCCCGTGCAGGCCGGTCACCGGCTTTTACATGGAAGAAACCGCGCAAGGGCGAAAATTTGAATGGGCTGCGCAGCCAGTTAAAGGGACCGCGCACGAAAAGAAAAATGAGAGGGAACATTGGCGGCCCCCACCTTGTCTGCACTGATCAGTAATTACAACAAATTGGAATGACAACACGGCACTGGGATAATGACCAGATAATCTGTTTTTATGATGTTGATTGAGGGATAAATATCCCCCTGCTCTTCTTCGAAATAGAGCCGTGGGATCTTTCACGTCCACATGAGAGAGCAGACGGGGCCTCGGTTTAACGTCTCATCCAAAAGACGGCACCTCCGCCAGTGCGGCACTCCCTCAGCACCGCACTGGGAGTGTCGGCCTAGGTTTTGTGCTCAAGTAAAGGAGCAAGTGATGAATATAAAACTGGAGGATTCACTGCCAAAATTTACACCTGCCTATGCACCCGCACTTCAGAACAATCTGAATATAGCTCATTATCTCGCTGGTGCAGTTTGTATCAATTGGAAAACTCTGTACTGATGGCCCAAAGCCGCACCTGAATCTCCAGGGACATCTGGCACCTTTGGCACTCGGCTGGAGTCTCGCCTCCGGTTTGAAGACCTGTAAATAGGTGCCAGGTTTAGCCAAGCCCATTGGCTGTAAAGCGCTTTGGGGCGTCCTAGGTCGTGAAAGGCGCGGTATAAATGCAAATTCGTTCTTTCTTTCATTTAGAGGCGTCGGGGTGAGGTGTAGATTCTTTCATTCGTTCACGTGAGCAATCGAGTTGGTTGTGAATTTTTTTTTTTAAAAAGCGAAGCCCAAACGACAGTTTAAGCTGGACATGGTTTGTTGGCCTATTCTGGGCTTGACTGGCTGGATGGCCTTTTCTAATTTCCCCCCTCCCCCCTTTAACTTTGCTGTGGTCTCTTCTCAGACAAAACTACAAGGACTATTCCATGGAATCTAGGACTCTCTTCCGAATACACGCTGCTCTTTCCAAACTGAAGGCCGAGAAGGACGAGAACGGGTTAGAAGGAACCGCCCTCTAGATGCGAACACGCTCAATCCAGCGCAGAAACGATGATGGACTTAATAGATGTTAAAAGGAATGGGTTGGGGTGGGTGGTTAGAAATAAACCGAAACTCTTTCGCCCCCGGAAGCACCTGGGGGTTGAAATTGTTAGTGCGAGAAATTTGAGTGCTTGTGGGAGCTGGTCTGCCCTTGCTGAGTCTCAGATTAAAAGCTAGTAAAAAATTGTCCTGCACCATTTTGGATTTGAGGGAAGGAGGTGGAAAGTGTTACCGTGGTGACAAATCAGCTGCCATATTTCATTAGAACTGCAGGGCCCTTTTCTTTAAATTTTCTCTCTGGGCCTACAAAGCATCACAGATCATTGTTACAAATGGGAGAAACATCACACAAATGGAATGCAAAAATTCTTTTTAATCTAAAGCATCAAATCAGATGATGGAAAGGCCCCCGGGAAAGACGATACAAAAATCGCTCTGTACTTTGTTTGCTTTCCGTTCTCTTTTCTGGTACAAACCAGGCAGCGGTGGCGCTTTCGCATTCTTTTTTTTTGGAGTGATGGAGGCCTGTCGGTGTAGGCCGCAGGGGTTAGAGGTCACCTTGTTAGTATGACTGCATTCCTTTAATCTTTAGAAAGCGTTTTTTTTTAAAAAAAAAAGCAGATTCTGTAGGCAGACCTGTTTCTCAAAGAGGTTGGGGAGCCTTGGGATGTTAACAAAGCTTTCCACCCCCACAAAAAAAAATTATTTTACATTCAAATAAGGGCGAATGTTGCATTACATCGATTCACTGCGTTTTCCAAATTGCGGTACGACTGAGTCCCACGTCGGTTCTGCTTACGTGTAGTCAATGGTTTGGTTCTGGCTGATGAATGGGATCCGCCGTGAATACTTTGGGCAGAAGATTTGCTGTGCGATCTTGGTAAATGAAACTACATTTTGAGAATTTTCTGATTATCCAGCGTTTAGGTGAAGCCAGCAATTGCTTCAGGTCAATCTCTGCTGCTCGGTTTAGTGCCTTGTTTCTGTGTGAGGTAACTTAAAACGTGTAAAAAGTAGACTCCGTAGGTAGACTGTTCCTTGAAGTGTTGGAGACTTGAATGGCTGACCCTCCCCCCGCCCCCCAAAAAAATCCTTTCAAGTGCCCCCCCCCTTCTTCTTTTCCACCAGTTTTGTCCTCCTCCTCTCCCAAAGGTGCTGACCCCTCTGCTGGGGGTACAGTATCACCGGCATCGGTTACCCTTCCATCACCTGGGCCAAGGCCATTCTTCATTAGTGAGAGTGTTGGAGGGCTGCTCAACCATTGAGAGGGTCACAGGCAAGCCTGATCCTGCCCTCGTCTGATATCGGCACGCGAAGTGGGAACCCTAGCTGATTTTTCCCCCCCTCTTTGACCCAGCCTTACTGACACCCTAGCTGAGTTCAGCCAACTGTGCCCTTCCTGTTCTGCCAGGCTCAGCCGCTCACTGCCTTAAATAGGTGAGCGCAGCGCCAAGCTGGGAAGAACTGCTCGTCCCACCGACTGGTTCCCGGGCTCTGTTGGCAAGTTCACCTGCTCTTGTACAAATGCCCACCCACTGGTATCACCGGCCAATCCAGCGATCAGAAGACCAAAACCTGCCAACCAATGAGTTGGCTGCAGGTCTGTCGTTAACGAGCAGCGTTGGGAATGTCCAAGTTGTCGTCGATCTTCGGTGAAGCGACAATCCGATCATTCACAAGGTGGGTTAAGGATGAGGCAGAATGTTCGGCCCATCTTATGTCATCCATCCAGTAAAGTCTTGCCCTCCCCCAAAATATCTCAATATAACAATACAACATACCAATGGCTTTTACCTCCATCCTACCCAAAGGTCCATTCCATGTGTTGAACACTCATCATGAAGAACCTCCTGCCATCATCCTTAATTTGTCCTTCCTCTCAAGGGGGCTGGAAATTACACCACTGTTGTATAAAGTTCTGGTTGGACCACATCTGGAGCACTACCTTCAGTTCTGGTCACTGCACCTCAGCAAGGATACATTGGCTTTGGAGGGGGAGGCAGTGCATAATACCAGGGCTAAAAGGATTTAAATTATGAAGACAGGTTGTATAGACTAGGTTTGTATTCCCTTGAGTGTAGAAGATTGAGGTGTTTAAGATGATTAAAGGATTTGATGGGGTAGATAGAGAGAAACTATTTCCTCTGGTGGGAGAGTCCAGAACATGGGGGCCTAACCTTATAAATTTGAGCTAGGCTGTGCAGGGGTGATGTCGGGAAGCACTTCTTCACACAAAGGGTTGTGGAAATTTGGAATTCTCTCCTCAAAAAACCTGCTGAGACTCAACTGAAAATTTCAAAACTGAGATTGATAAGATTTTTGTTGAATAAGGGCATTGAGGGATATGGAACCAAGGCGGGTAGATGGAGTTAAGATACAGATCAGCCACGATCTGTTTGAATGGCAGAATAGACTTGAGGCTGAATGGTCTACTCCGGTTCCTTTGTTCACCACCTGTGCCCCTTGCCCTACTGTCACAGTTTAACTTGAAGTAATGTTTCAGACTGACTCTCTCTACACTGGTACCTTAAATGCCTCTGACGTCCCCTCTCAATCCTTCCCTTTTGAGGCGGAAGAGATTCCCCAATTTGTCCTCATAACGCCGTTCTCTGAAACTCTTGTAGCTCTGACTAGGAGTGGAGCAGAGTGAGATCCAACCGTGTCTCCGCGCTCACTATGTGGAGTCAAACAGGATTCTTTTTATTTAAAAAAACCAAACACCATATAATTTTTTACACTGGGTGACTTTGATCCCGTGAGCCAGAATTTCCTGCTCCTGGGGGGGGGGGGCTACTGAATCTCCCGGGAGCAGCGAATGCAGGAAAATCAGGCGGAGAGGAGCGCGCCCTTAAAAGCTGGCCCAAGGTTCTGTTCATTTAAATGGATGGAAGATCGTTCGGGCTCCCTTCAGGCCGCACGTTCCTGCCCGCTCGATTTACCTGTGCTCGTTGCCCCCGGAGACTCAATAACCCCAAGGGGACAGGAGCAGGAAAATCTACCCTGAAAAGTCCTGCAGCATTTAGTTGCTGGAACAGTGGCTGCTAGCTAGTCACTAACACAGCACAAAGAAAGGAACTGGGGCAATTTATGCAAAATAACAGCTCATCGGAGGGGATGAATTACAATATATATGGGCCACCTGTATTATTAGCAGGTATGGCTTTAGGCCGAGATAGTTGGTGCCACTTGGCCTTATTACTCTTTCAGCTACACCATATGAAGTTACCTCCACCTTTTCATCCCTCAGCTTGATGCTGCCAGCAAGTATCTCAACTTGAACGATCCCAGGGGAGGGGGGGGGGGGGGGGGGGGGGGAAGAGAGGAGTAGCTGAAGGGGCTCAGTGTCCTGGGATTCAATTTACAGCCAGGCACCCAACGCCCTACATTCGCTGCGCAATTCACTCATTCCCAAATCCAGCTGTGAAGTACAGATGTTTACGCCACCCCCTGGGGGGGGGGGGGGGGAGAAACACGCCCACCCCGTTCCCCAGGGGGCCACACCTCCGCCCCCCTGGGGTGGGGGGGGGCTGCACCCTTCACACCCCTCCCCCTGCCCCGGTGGCCCACACTCCTGGCCAGCGCAGTAATTTCTAAATTGTAATCCAGAAATCAAAAGTATTATTTTTTTATTTTATATTTAAAAAACACAGAAGCCAATTTTTCCACTTCTGTCCCTCGCGATTGGCGATGCGAGTTGTTAAGATTTTTAGTGCACTTCCCTTCCCGGTAACGTCAGAATTCAAACCATGATTCCAACCCCCTACCTCTACCCCACCCCAGTGCCGAGCTTGGCAAAAAGGTGCCAATTCTGGTAATTCTACACACAAGCACACCAAGAGTGTCCCAAAACTTCAAAGTGCTCTATGACATTGATATTTTCTCTGCTGTTTTATTGTAGGGCATTGACCAATGTTCCCTCTAATTTTTTTTTGGGGGGGGGGGTTGGGGTTGAGCGGCCCTTTCATTGTGTTTTTTCCCCATTTAAAAGCCATTGAGAGACCTGCGCGGCTTAACGGGAACATTGGCGTTGACCCTTGTGTTTAAACAGAGGAAGTAATTCTGCATCAAAGGGTCGTGCAGAATTCCCCACCGTAAGACAAACATGTCCGTACCCCAGTAAGCAGTCAGTCCACGGCCATCGCTCACTCTGGTTTGCCCGACTGTTAAGAGTCTGCACTACACACTTTAAAAAAAAAGAAACTGCATCGCATTATCTTACGATGAGATGTAATGGTTCGAATTTACAAGTGATTTACTCGAGTGTACTCAGTACATAAGAATTTTATACAGAATTATTTCAAGACTGATTTCAATCATTTTAATTTATGTTAATTAACTATCAGAATAAAATGGAAATTTGGTAAAAAATGTTTTTGGTTTTGTCTTGGTGGAGACCATTTTAAGGTTTACAGGTAGTGGCTTTAGCCCTTGACTAGAGGGAGCGAGTTCAAATCCCACTCTAGCAAGCTGTGGAATTAAACTCCGTAAATAAATCTGGTGAATTTGAGGGCTGGCGTCAGAAACAATGCCCGAGAAAGATACTGGGTCGTCCATAAAAACCCGGCTAGTTCACTGATGACCTTGAGGGAGGGGACGGTGCAGCCTGACCTACGCGTGGCTCCAGTCCAACGCTACGTGATTAACTCTTTAATGGCCTCGGAGGTCGGCCAACGAGCCAGTCGGCTGTCCAAACAGAATCGATACGCAAAGACGACGAGCCCTCCAAACCGCCCCCTGGGCAACTGGCAATAAATGCGACCTTGTCGAGGACAAAATATTAAAATTAAAATGGCCGGAGTCACTAGGAATGGATACTTTTAAGTCCTTACATTTAATTAAGCTCGTTCATGTAGATTAAAATGCTTTAAGCAGTGTTCACCGCCTGGCAATATAAACACAAGCGGTTTAAGAGGTGGCGGCTACTGCTGCCGCCGCCTCGCTCCCGGCCATCTCTGCTTTCTGTCGCCTCTTCATCAGCTTTTGCTTCTTTTTCTCCTCTTTCTCCAACTCCTTCAGCATCTCCTGAAACTTGGAGTTGCGCGGGTCGATGCTGTAGCCGAAGCGCTCCCTGGCCTCGGCCAGCAGGCGCTCCCGCCTGGACTTGTCCTCCCTCTGCTTCGCCTTCAGCTCCCGCTTCTCCCGCCTCCAGTCTTCAACCATCTTGGGCATCTTGGCCATGCTCGTCGCAATCAGCTTTTGTCTGGAGTGGGGTGGGGGAGGAAGAAAAGACATTTCATCTGGTCACTCGTTAAAGAAATCCACAGACTCCTCCCCTCCTCAACTCAATTTGATATAAAACCCAGGTCTGTGCAAAACTTGAATCGGCTCGGTGTCGATCTTTGTCTGATTACGCAACTGTGAAGCGCCTTTTGAAATTCTCATCCTCGTTTTCAAATACCCTCCATGGCCTTTCCCCTCTTCCTATTTCTGTAACCTTCTCCAGCCCTACAACCCTCCGAGATATCTGCACTCCTCCAATTCTGGCCTCTTGCGCATCCCCGATTTTCATCGCTCCGCCATTGGCGGCCGTGCCTTCAGCAGCCTTGGCCCCAAGCTCTGGAATTCCCTCCCTAAACACCTCTCTCCTCCATTAAGATGCTTTTTAAAACCTGCTCTTTTACCAACCCTTCCTAATATCTCCTTCTGTGGCTCGGTGTCAAATTGTGTTTGATAACGCTCCTGTGAAGCGCCTTGGGACGTTTTACTACATTAAAAGTGCAAGTGTCAGCCGTGGCTCAGTGGGCAGCACCCTCGTCTCCGAGTCAAGAAGGTTGTGGGTTCAAGTCCCACTCCAGAGACTTGAGCACAAAAATCTAAGCTGACACTCCTCCGAGACACGATCTGGCGGATGAGACGTTAAACTGAGGCCCGCCTGCTCCCTCAGGTGGACGTAAAAGAGCAGGGGAGTTCTCCCCCAGTGTCCTGGCCAATATTTATCTCTCAACCAACATCACTGAAACAGATTATCTGGTCATTATAACATTGCTGTCTGTGGGAGCTTGCTGTGTGCAAATTGGCTGCTGCGTTTCCTACACTTCAAAACAGAACTTCATTGGCTGTAAAGCGCTTTGGGACATCCGGTGGTCGGGAATCCACAACCTTCTGACTCAGGAGGTGAGGATGCTACCCACTGAACCACTGGCCGACAGGAGAGAGAGTACGAACAGGTTGGTGATGTGAGAAAGGCAGTCCTGTAATAGAGGGGTGTCAACCCAATATTCCCGGACGTATTTCTTCACATGAACTCCCGCTTCCAGTCAAACAGCCTTTTTCCCCATCTCCAATATTTTCATGGCTAGTAAAGAAAAATGTTCAAAGAAGGAACGATTTTTTTTTTATAACCGCCCCTCTGATTTTTCTCGCAGCAGTGTCCAGGAGATCAATCTTTCATTCCTGGAGACTCCAGGACATTCCAAGAGGATTGGGGACACTCTCGTGTTCTCAGGCAGGGATGATACAAGGAAACATTTGGTGGGGGTGGGGGGGGGGGGGGAAAGGGAAAAGGATAAAAATGTTTGAAAAATTTGAAAAGGTTTGCGAGGTTAAAATCCCTCTTTGTAGATTCTTTTCCCTTTGGCAAGAAACAGGTGATTATGCTAATGGTCTAAAGCTAGCAGACAAGTGTGGTTAATGCATAGCCTGAAGCTACAAACCTTTGAACACAGGTCAGCAAGGAGGAGACCTGAATCATCGATGTGGCCATAAACCACACATCACTTTCTCGCCTTTGATTTGATTAATAGCCGGCGATCTGCATTTCACGCCTGCTGCTAAAACCTGCGTTAGCAGCTCATTCAAGCAGTTGTCGAGGGGTGGTGACACCATCACAATTCTCATCATCAGCTCGCAGTTAGAGCCCGAGCGCACAAAGGGGCCAGAACCCTTGTGCCAAGCTGGCTCCTTTGGCGGCAGTGCCTCACTGGATCGCTCCCTCGCTAGGGGCTTTCACCTGGGGGTACTCCTGCGGTCGTGGCACAGAGGTGCTGCCCGATGGTCTGTGGGTCATCTGACAACATTTATACTGGGAGGTCCAATACAAGACAGTCACTCGTAAATCCAATAGGGAATTCAGAAGAAATTTCTTTACCCAGAGATGGTTAGAATGTGGAACTCGCTACCACAAGGAGCAGTTGAGGCCAATAGCACAGATAAACACATGAGGGAGAAAGGAACAGGGTTAGATGAAGTAGGGTGGGAGGAGGCTCGTGTGGAGTATAAACACCAGTGCAGACCAGTTGGGCCGAATGGCCTGTTTCTGTGCTGCACATTCTGTGAAATCTATCCCAGCGAACCCCCGAAAAACCGGCTCTACGATTCTAAGACAAATCGGAATATTTTCTTAATGGCGAGACTTGGAGTTGTGCAGGAACAATGGGATTAAGGTGCCCAGGTACACGAATCACTAAAAGCTAGTGCACAGGTACAAAACCTAATCAATAGAGGTGATAGAACAACAGCCAGCATTTTATATAGCACCTTTAACATAGTAAAACACCCCAAAGTGCTTCACGGGAGTATTATAAGACAACATTTTTTTTGACACCGAGCCACATAAGGAGAATTAAGGACCAAAAGCTTGGTCAAAGAGGTAGGTTTGAAGGAGCGTCTTAAAGGAGGAAAGAGAGGCGGAGAGGTTAAGGGAGAGAATTCCAGAGCTTAGGGCCCAGGCAGCTGAAGACTGCCACTGATGGTTGTGCGATTATAATCAGGGATGCTCAAGAGAATGTTGGTCTTTATCGCAAGGAGGCTGGAATTCAAAAGTGAGGAAGCGATGCTTCAGTTGTACAGAGCTCTGGTCAGACTCCATCTGGAGTCACTGTGTTCAGTTCTGGGCCCCGCACCTCAGGAAGGATATATTGGCCTTGGAAGGGGTACAGTGCTGATTCACCAGAATTATATCAATGCTTAGAGGGTTACATTATGAGGACAGGTTACATAAACGTGATTTCTATTCCCGAGTTTAGACGCGTTGAGCATCTTTCAAATGATGAAGGGATTCGATAGGTGGCGGCTCACCCATTACCCGCTCGAGGGCAATTAGGGGATGGGCAATAAATGCTGGCCTTGCCAGCAACGCCCACATCCCAGGAACAAATTTTAAAAAAAGATAGAGTGGGGGGATCCAGAAGGAAGCATTTTTTCACACAATGGTGCAGTGGAAATCTGGAACTCTCACCCAAAAAGCTGTGCATGCTGGGGGTCAATTGAAAATTTCAAGACGGAGATCGATAGGTTTTTGTTGGGCAAGGGTATCAAGGGATATGGAGCAAAGGTGGGTAAATGGATTAGAGGTTTAGATTAGCCATGATCTAATAGAATGGTGGGACAGGTTCAAGGGGCTGAATGGCCTCCTCCAGTTCCTATAAACAACCCACATTTGGTATAAAATACAGGGAGTTGGTTCACAGATGCTGCTGCCACAGAATCCAAACTACACGAGTGCCAGTATAAAAAGGAGCTTATTAAATATTCAACAGGGGCACCTGCAGACCCATAAGTGACCTGCTGCCAGATTTCCACTTAACCACATGACACAGCCAGATCCCCTCCCTCTGTGCAACGGGAATCCTGCGATCCAGTTTCCACTGGTGTTTGACTGGAATAGCAACACTAGGTGCTGGAAGTTCTGGCTCTCCTTTTGAGCATTTGTCCCAGGTCCTCCTGTGGTCCTGGTTCACCAGCTGCCGATTTCAACCGGATTATACCACAGACACCCAACACGGGAGACATGTACGATAGCAAAATACTGCGGATGCTGGAAATCCGAAATAACAACAGAAAACGCTGGAAAAACTCAGCAGGCCAGGCAGCATCCGTGGAGAGAGAAAGAGAGTTGACGTTTCAGGTCGATGAAAGGTCATCGACCTGAAACGTCAACTCTCTTTCTCTCTCCACGGATGCTGCCTGGCCTGCTGAGTTTTTCCAGCGTTTTCTGTTGTTATTACGGGAGACATGTAGTTGCTCAAAAGGTCCTTTCCACCCTCCACTCCAGGATCCCCGATCCTCGTCCACCTCCTCCACACTGGGGTACCCCTCTGCCTCTCCCTGGTCCCTTCTCTCTTTCCAGGATCCCTCCACTCTCTCATTCGCATCGCCCCAATTCCCCCCTCCTCCGCCTCCCTCCAGTCAACATCCTTCAGATCCCCCTCCCTTGGATGACCCTTTTGTCCTCACCCCCTCCATCCGGTTCCCCTCCATCCCCCCTCACTCCCTCCACCCTGTCCCCCC